>CM077670.1:328815984-329415984 GCA_039707655.1 Elymus sibiricus
GTTGTGCCCTCCTCGGGGCCCCTCTCCACCGCCTCTGATGCCTATAAATTCCCAAATATTCCAAAAACCCTAGGGGAGTCGACGAAACACAATTCCAGCCGCCGCAAGTTCCAGAACCGTAAGATCCAATCTAAACACCATCACGGAGGGGTTCATCTTCTTCAAAGGTGCCTCTCCGATGATGCGTGAGTAGTCCACCATAGACCTACGGGTCCGTAGGTAGTAGCTAGATGGCTTCCTCTCTCTCTCTCTCTCTCTCTCTCTCTCTTATGATTCTCAATACAATGGTCTCTTGGAGATCTATTTGATGTAAACTTTTGCGGTGTGTATGTTGGGATCCGATGAATTTTGAATTCATGATCAGTTTCTATTCATGAATATTATTTGAGTCTTCTTTGATCTCTTATATGCATGATTACTTATAGCCTCGTATTTCTTCTTCGAATCTTTGGTTTAGTTAGGCCAACTAGATCGATTTTTCTTGCCATGGGAAGAGGTGCTTTGTGATGGGTTCGATCTTGCGGTGTCCTTTCCGAGTGACAGAATGGGCAGCAAGGCACACATGTATCGTTGCCATTAAGGATAACAAGATGGGGTCTATTCCTACATGAATAGATCTTGTCTACATCATGTCATCGTTCTTATTGCATTACTCTATTTTTCCATGAACTTAATACACTAGATGCATGCTGGATAGCGGTCGATGTGTGGAGTAATAGTGGTAGATGCAAGCAGGAGTTGGTCTACTTATCTTGGACGTGATGCCTATATAATGATCGTCGCCTTGGATATCGTCATGGTTATTTGATCTTCTATCAATTGCCCAACAGTAATTTGTTCACCCACCGTGTGCAATACTCATGAGAGAAGCCACTAGTGAATCCTATGGCCCCCGGGTCTACTTTTCCAACATATTGCTTTCCGATCTATCTTTTTGCTTCTTTGTTTTCAGATCTACAAAACCAAAAAACTAAAAAACATATTTCTGCACTTTTTATTTGCTCTTCTTATTTTGTGTTCTTGAGAGATCTATCTCTCCTATCTATCACTACCTAATCTATCTTTTTACCGTAGAGAGGTTGACAACCACTCTTTCGCGTCGGGTTGCAAGTATTTGTCATTTGTGTGCAGGTGCTGCTTATTGGGTGGCGGTGATCCTCCTACTGGTTCGAGAACCTTGGTTGCATAACTGAGGGAAATACTTACCGTCGCTATGCTGCATCATCCCTTCCTCTTTGGGGAAATACCGACGCAGTCTCAAGCCACGTCAATGGTTCACGCTGAAGGAGTTGCACGACAGAGTCGTTGTCGGGAGTTGTGAAGGAGGAATCTCCCTCTGAAATCCATGACCGACTAGCTACACTACAGAGTTATCATCATGAGTACGTTACGAGGTATCACCCTCGGTACTCGATAGTAGCTCTACAGAGTCGTACAACTAAGGGGGTGTGAGGTGAATGTGACGGGCATGGCTCGTCGATCAAGTTGATTGAGTCTTCAAGTCTTTGAGTCGTCGAGTCTTCGATGATGAAGCAGGGGCAACTGGACAAAGTGGGGTCATTGGGGGATCACTAATCAACCTATACTAAGCATTTTGTATAACTGTAGGTACTACAACAGTTTATCAAAAACATGCTATGCATCAGAATAGGAGCTATCTACAACAGTAGCAAAATCTAATGCAAGCATGAGAGAGAAAGAATAGGCGATATACGAATGCTCACGGGGTTTTGTTTGCCTTGTTGCTTTGCTGCAAAAGGCTGATCGTCAGTCATGTAGTCGTACCCGGCAGCAGCGTCAGTCTTGGTGTCTACCAGAGAGAAGAGGGGGGAAGATATAAGAAATACAAAGCAAACAGATGCATCACAATGCATGACATGACAACATGCAGTGCTACGGATGAGCTAACGTACTACTACACGTTACACACAGAGCGGAAACATATTTGGCGATATTTCCCGGGTCTCAGGATTTTATCGGACAGATGATCCTAACGCAAAATGTCCATGTTCACCACGCTAGAGGCATGTGACCGATGAACGGACAACGTATTCGGATTTGTTATATTTTCTGATCAACTTTCATATATAAAATATTTTCATCTGACTTACGGTTTATTTTCTATTAATTTTTGAAGTTTAAACAATATTCTGAAATTATTAGATTTATTTTAATTCAAAAACATTATGCAGAAATGGCTGGGTCCACCCGGTGCAGTGCACCTAGAGGTGCACTAGTGACTGACAGTGGGTCCCAGTTGACTGCCCAGTCAGCAGTCAACTGGAGATTTGGACTGGTCAAAGGGGGGCCCATGGGTCTCACCTATCACTGAATGGGACTAGCCTAGTCAGCAGATTGACTGATCAACTAGGTCCAGTGGGACCCAGTGGGTAGTGTCATAGCTCCTAATAGCGGTTTAATTAATCCTAATTAGGGGTATTAGCAGATGGGGCCACCCTGTCAGTGTCTATACTAATTGATGGGGGGTTAGTTAGTTTAAATTAATCGCTACAGTAGCTGGCCCATCTGCCAATGACGGTTAGGGTGGGGGTTAGTTGCTAACTAGCTGACACACGGGACCCACCGGAGTTAAACGACGGCGAGCGTTGGCGTAGCTCCGGCGAGCCAGAGAATGCGGCGACGTGCGGGAAGGGCGCACACGTGACCAAAAGGCCACCTACGACCACCCAAACGATGAGTGTGATGCGGTGTATCTACTAGAGTCAACCGCGCGAGCTGCGGAGGCCGGAATCAGTGCCGGTGATGAGCTACGATGGCGGCCGAAACACGGACTAGGCATAACCGAGGCTAGGGTGCACGGCGAGCCCATCTAATGGGCTCTATGCCTTCCTGGGATCACCGGGAGCTCGACGGTGCAACGAACGCAAGCTGCGGAGGCTAGGAGCACGGAGCTCATCGGCCATGGCGACGGCCGGAGCTCGGAGCTCATGCAATGGTGACTAGCGGAAGAAGATGACGCTGGGGGTAGAGGGGTTTTGATCGGGGGCTCGCAGTGGATGCTTTGACGCGGACGGCGAGCTCGGGGATGGTCAGTAGCCGGCGAATCGACGGCATGGGTTTCCGGTGGTCGTGGATGAAGAAGACGACACTCCGTTCGATCTCGGCCCTCTCTCGTGGCTTGGTTCGTCGTGGACGAAGAGGATGACGAGGCGGTTCTTCTGGGCTTGGCAGCGAGGCACAGGGATGCACGTGGCCACGAGCTTCAACGGAGCCCGGTCATGGCGGCGCTCGAACGAGGTGGGAGAGAGAGGGAGAGAGGGAGAGAGGGGCAACTAGGGTTAGGGGGACGACCGCGGTTCTTGTAGACGCCGGGGTGTTGATGGGGAGGCCGCAGATGTCCGCCACAGCGTCGGCCGTGGCCGCTGGCGCGCATCAGCGTGGCCACGCCGGCTCGGGTGAACAAAGGAAGGAGATGAGGGGGAGCTGGGATGGGATGTGCACTGTGCACTTACAGCCCAGTCCAACAGCGATCCTGTTCTGATTTCTTTTTTCCTTTTTTGTTTCTTTTATTTATTTCTGATTTCATTTATTTTAACACTACTTGATTTTTTTTGTAAAATGTGGGATCTGGCCACATAAGTACTTTGCAATATTTAGCACTGCTACAAAAAGTTTGGGGGCAATTGAAATAAGTTTGGATATTTTCATAATTCAAAAGGCATTCAATTTATTCTTTCGGCCTCTGTTTTAAATGTTTTTAGGGTATTTAAATTTCCCACAAAATATTGGTTTCACTTTGACAATTACTTAGTGAAATTTGCAACCCAACCTTGATTTTTGATTTCATGTTTGACAAAATATTTAAACCACTTATTATTTGAATTTGAATTTAAAAGGAATTTGAAATGTGGTTTGATTTCAAGATGATTAAGCACTGTTAGCAAAACGATTAGTTTAATCATGGTGATAACTGTAGCTTGATTACAGGGGTGTTACAGGTGTCAAAGATCCGTCCCTCATTGGGGTCGTCTAACTGCGAAAGAACCCTCCGCCACCATTGTCCCCACTCAGCCCCTGTCCCAACCCCTGCCGTTCTCACCCGACCACCACCACCCCATCAATCATCACCTTCAATAATGTTGCATTTACTTCCGCTTCATTGAACAAATTTACTTCCCCGGTGACTGCAACGACATCTTCAAACATTGCGGGCATATCTAGTACATTTTCACGGGCACCGGCAAGCAGAGAGAGCCATGGATCAGATGGCATTGTGACATGGTCCTCGTCATTTTCAAGAAGACTACAAATTTAACATTTGATAACCCATGAGTTTATTCCTTTATTGGAAGTTAATTTATACAAAACTTTTATACTTATTACAACTCACTCTAATCATATTGCAATTCTATCAAGTATAATATTTATATTGTTTATCATAGTTAAAAACAAAATAGTGTTGTTAAGTATTAATTATATTATTGTTTGTTTTAGATGGGTAATGTATATAATTAAAACACACCCGCATTTTGGTGAATTTAAGATACATTTTATATAGACATTAACTCTAACAAGATCTTGAAATTGCATACCCTAACCGCAAAGTCAAATGGTAAAAGTCACCCTGTGCATTTTAAAACCGAACCGAAAAACCATACCGAAAATAAACCGAACCAAACCAATTTTATGGTTTTTATGGTTTTATGGTTTCGGTATGGTATGAACTTTTCATACCGTTTTGAAGTTTGGTTTTTATGGTATATACCGAAAAACCGAATGGTTAATCGAATAAACCGAAGTACAAAATATATTTATATATCTTAGGGAAACAACCATACACGTAGTCATTTTTGTGTGCAGAACCCAGATTTCCTGTTAAGTGCATCTGTTTTCCTCCCGACAACGAGGTCCAAAAAAGAGTATATAACTATATGAAGTCATATTTCTCTTCACAAGAATGCTAAGCACGTCCATAACCATCGAATTTATGCATGCATATACAGTTCATATAGTTATATACTCTTCGTATAAAAAGATATGTGTTTTGAGTCATAAATTTGTAAATTGTTATATGCCATTTTCAAATTCGCGTCAACTTTGGTTTATACGGTATATACCGAAACCATACCGAAAGAATTTGGTATATACCGAAACCGAACCATATATAAATATCATACCGTGTTTACCGAAGTATTGATACCGTACAAACCGAAAAACCATATAAACCGAACCATCTAAACCGAATAAACCGAACGCATAGAGTGAGGTAAAAGTGCACGACTCCTTAAACTTATTTTTAACATCTACATGAACTACATAAGGTATATATATGCTATATTTGTGTGTATCTATACTCGTGTATATTTTAATATCTTTAAATATCTTGGAAAATATCCCTAAAGCGTATGGTCTAACTGATGTACAACTAGTGATTTATAAGGTGTGATTACGTAAGCAAATTTATAGAACTTCTAGGATATAAATGGAAACGTTGGTATGATTCTTTACTGGATTTTTCATGGTCAAATGTGCATTACAAGGTGCATTGGGTTCAGTAATAATTTATGCATGCTCGGTATGGGCACTAAAAATAGCGACGTTAATAGTAATCACCCGCGAACATAAAAATGTCATGATTTTTACTAATTATGCATACACAAGATTTGATTATTTCATCTGATCACCTCAAATGTGTTTGCTATCATCTAATGTTACAAAGCACCCATGTCAGTTTGTCAAATAAGAAAAGCCATGAATGGAATTAAACACGATAATCTAGTTAACTTAGCTTGAATACAACCCATGGGACGTCGATAAAAAAGAAACTGGCAGTCGAACAAATCTCATTATCACTGATAGGATTGATTGGTCATGTCTAGTACATGCTGTCGTTTGGTGGTTTGGACTTGATCGTGCAAACTGAGCCTTTTTATAAGATATCTAATAGTCTTTCGGGCGTGTCAGACAATAGTATTGTATTTACTTACTAATATAATTTTGTATTTGTGCCTGTCATTTTCTCATGGCTCTATTTTACCGGCCAATATCAGCCAAGAAGGTGGTGTTGGAGTAAGGGAAGAATCGCTAAGCTGACCTGCGGGTAGGCTGTGAAGAAAGAGAAAGGCAGCGTTGGGTTTGTAGCTGGACTCCTAGGTTTTGGGATAGTGGGATTGGGGCCGAGAAGAAGAGGAGGGTTCCTGGCCTCCCTGCTAGGTGTGGGATTGGGAAGGCCACTTGCTTCGTCTCTCCCTGGTTGCATTGTGTTGCGTTGGTGGGTGAGAAATAAAAGGGAACAAAAGACATTTCTTATCGAAAAGACTTGATAGAGTTGTCCACCTCTAATGATGAGAAGGATCCTTTTTTTGTGCATGATCAAATGAATCCTAAGAAAAATTCTACCCATAGTAAAGTTTTCATCCAATCCAACCCCATGTGAAGAATCCTTTGTTTTTTTGTACATGATCAAATGCACATGTAGTTCTATAGTATTGAAAATGATATCTCACTATATCCCTATGTTTCTCATATTCCTAAAGTAAGCAGACATGCGAAGGCCTAAGAAAATTCCAACTGGAAATGTTGGGATGAGAATGAGCGGGGAATAAAACAGAAGAGAAGGCTCAAGTGCGTCTAGGGCCTTTTGCACTGTGCCCCCTACCACCTACCTACTACCTAGTACTTTCTTTTCCAAATTTCCGAGTGATGGAGATATCCCTATACCTTGCATGACGAATAACAAAATGACGAGGTCCAAAAAGCCTCTAGAGCCGCTTTGGTTGAGTGAGCAATGGAAGGAAAAAGCTAGGCCACCATTTTCCATCTTCGTCTCGTCTTCTTCTTTTTTCCTTCTCATGTCCAGATTTTCATATGCGGATGGGGTAAATTACTGTAAGTGTATCTAGTGCCCCCTAGTGATTTTGGTGTATTGAAGACTTATAGGTTAAGGGACTAATATGTGTGTGAGTGTACACATGCTCTATAAGTCGCTGAGAAGTTTGATATTTACGAAGAATGTCGACCCCTAAAAATGAATGTCTTCAGCTGAAGACTTTGATATTTCCCTGAAGACTTTGAAGCTGAAGAATTCGGTGTGACCTTGAAGATATTAACGAGGACTATGAAGCGTGAAGACTTTTGTTTTCGTATTTTCATTTCCTTTTCTTTGAGTCATAGGAAACACCGTACTGTTAAAGGGGGCCGAGGTAATACTAAGGAAAAATTTCCAACTGATGCTCAACTCAAAAGCCTCAACATAACCAATCCTTCGAGTGAAGCCTTTGGAAATCTCTTGAAGCTAAGTCAAGTTCTTCAGTGACAGAGACAATGTTCTTCTGGTCTCTGAGGAAATTGGTCCGACTGAGGAGTTAAGATCTCGCTAGTGCGAATTGCCTACCGTGAGGAATATGATAAGCCCTGAGGAATTTGACAGTTCAAATTCCGACCGTTGTTGTGCTTGGCGCCAGCTGTCCAGATATTTTATCCACCTAACGGTCGTATCATTGGGGGGCATTTATGTCTTATCATGTCAGGTTGCACCCTGGCTATAAATAGCCCCCCCACAACCAATAGTTGGTTGGATGCTCAGGGAGAGATTGACACTTGTCATTTGAGAGCAACCCATTCCTCGAGGACTTTGAGAGAAAATCATCAGTGAGGACAAACTCAAAACCTAAACCACCAAAACCCAAATTGATTGAGCATCACTGAAGAGATTGTTCCTGTGTGGAACCGACGCTTTTTACCTTTGAAGACTGTGTATCTTCCAGACGATTAGGCGTCATGGTCTAGAGCATCCAGCAGTCAATTGTGGATCGCCGGGTGACCGAGTTTGTGAGGGTTTGGAAGTCTACCCTAAAGACTTACCACGAGTGTTGGGCGAGGTCTGTGTGACCTCAGCTCAAGGAGAATACGGTAAGGACTGTGTGTCCTTTGGTTTAAATACCAAGCCACTCCGAACCAGATGTACGACCGTCACAACAGTTGGAACTGGGTCATCAAATCACTGTCTTCATCGAGCACCTGGTTCTATTTCCTCATCCCTTCTATTTCCTCGAACTACTTGTTGATGAAACTGTTCGTTACTATTTGAAGAATTTGACTGAAGACTTTCTCAATTTCCTCATCTCAAATTCATCAGTCACTTTATCGTCTGCTTGCTTATCCTGTTCATGCTACTTATGCTCTGAGTATGCTTCATTTCATCGTGATGACTATGCTCCTGCTATGATTCACATGCACCTGAGTACTTATTCCGCTACTAGTATTTCGTTAATTAGAAAATTCCTCATCTAGTAATTCCTTAGTGAAGAATTTGTAAAAATCGCCTATTCACCCGCCCTCTAGTTGATATAATGCACTTTCAATTGGTATCAGAGCAAGGTACTCCCTTGTTCTGTGTGATTTTGGTTTAACCACCTGGAGTTTTAGTTATGTCGACTACAGGCATGATCAAGGTCTTAGCTGGGTGTCCTACCTTCGATGGGATGGATTACCCCTACTGGAAGAACAAGATGCACTTGCATCTTGAGGCAATTAACAATGATCTCTGGTATGTTGTGGAAAATGGTGTTCCCCCCGTCACTCCCACTATCACTCCTGCTGATGTGAAGAGATTCAAGCAACTCGACTCTCAAGCGAAGAATATCATATGTGGCCAACTGAGCAAAGGTCAGTATGGCAGAGTGAGTGCTTTAGAGACTGCTAAGCTTATCTGGGATAGGCTGTCCAAAGTCAATGAAGGTGTTTCAACTCAACGTGACTCTCGAGTTGATGTTCTTCGCAATCTCTTCAACCGCTTCAAAAGACTCGACAACGAAAATGTTCAACAAACTTTCGACCGTCTCACTGATATTTCCAATGAGCTTCAAGCTCTTGGTGCCACTGACATCACCGACCATGAGGTGGTGAAGAAACTGCTGAGATCTCTTGATTCCTCATCCGATACACTTGCTTTGATGATTCAAGAACGTGGAGACTACAAGTCACTAGATCCTGCTGATATTCTTGAGAGACTCAATACTCATGAATTCCAACAAGCTGAGAAGAGGGACCTCTACGGGCCAAGCTATGGAAGATCTCGTGCTTTGAAGGCTAAGGCAATTTCCTCATCCGAAGGCGAAGAATATGACAGTAGCCTTGGTGATCCTAAAGAACTGAGTCAGGAGCTTGCAATGCTCATGAGGAAATTCCAGAAGTTCTCAAGGAGAGGTCTGTTTGGAAAATCATCAAGAAGTGGCATGAAGAACTCAGAATCTTCATCAAGCGATTACAAGAAGAGAACTTGTCACAAATGCAAGAAATCTGGCCACTATATTGCCGACTGTCCTCTTTGGGAAAAAGAATCAAAGAAGAAGAAATACAAGGATGATAGTTTTGACGACTCGAAGAAAAAGAAGAAATCTTCAAAGTCCTCCAAGTCCTCATCTTCAAAGTCCTCATCGCACAGGAAGACCAACTTAAGGAAGGCTCGGGCACTTATTGGCAAGGAAATGGATTCTGAAGAAGAATCTGAAGAATATGAGGAAGAGGAGGAATCTGAGGAGGAGTCGGACTCTGGTGTGGCGAGCCTAGCTCTCGCTACTGCTTTCGTCAGCAAGGCCATCTTCAAGGATGAGGAAAATGGCAACTCCAACGACTCTGACGTCAGGAACAACGACTATGCTCCCACCTATTGCTTCATGGCAAAAGGTGCCAAGGTACTCAAACACCATTCCTCCTCTGAATCAAGTGATGGTGAATCTGAGGATTACATGAAACCTAGCTATTCCAAACTTGCTAATATTGCTACTAAACAACAAAGTGCCATTGAAAGGCTTCAGAAACTGCTAGACAAAAGCAATGACCTGTTGAATGAGGAAACGAATCGCACTCAAACTCTGACTAACGGATTTCAAAGTCTTTAGTCTAAGTTTGATAACCTTCAAAGTCGTCATGATGCTCTCTTAGTCGATCATGAGAAGCTTTCATATGAATTGCTTCAAAGAAAGCAAGATCTTGAGAAACTAAGGGTGTCTCATGAAGATCTTCAAAGGGATAACGATTCTTTGCTTGCTCAACAGCTCAGTACCGCTCAGGAAGATTTTGTTCCACCTTGCTTGAAATGCATCGAACGTGAAACTGCTGATTCTTCACCTGAAAGTTCAAATGCTTCTATTGCTGCAAATTCTTCAACTATTTCTGTGGTCACAAATTCCTCATCTGAGGATACCACAAGTGTCACTAATGAAAATGCAGGGTTGAAGGAATGGTATGTGACAGGCATATACAAAAGCCTCAAAGGGCATCAAACCCTTTGTGATGTGCTTAAAAAGCAGATTCCGAACAGGAACCCTAGAAAAGAGGGTATTGCTTTTGAGAGGAAACTCAATGTTGATGGATCCTACTGGAAACCTGAGCAGTATCCCAAAACCTCATGGGTTGATGCAAAAGGACCTCCTGTAGATCCATCCACTTTATCTGGCTTTACTTGTGAATCTTCATATTCCTCTGATGAGTCATTTGACTCCAACTATAAACTGTTCAAAAATCAGAATGGTGAAGTATTTGCCAGATACGTTGGTACTAACTGCAGGAACGGTCCTCCAATGAAGAAAACCTGGGTCCCCAAAAGGTACCTTGAAAATCTTCAAGTTAATGTCATCATGACATCACCAGTGAAGAACAGGAACCCCAGATCAAATTCTTCATCTGGACCAAAGTCTTCACAAGGACCAAAGTCCTCACATGGACCAAATTCCTCATATGGTCAAAAATCATATCATTCTCGTGCTAATGCTTCTGTTTCGCAGGGGAAATCCAAGGGTCTTGAATATGTTCATTATTCTTCAAATCATTATGTTCATAAGTCCTCGAAGAATTTCTCTGCATATTCATATGAGTACTCTAACCCCGTCCTGTGAAACGAAGTGCACTTGCTTCTATGCCACCCTTCTCATATGGAGCTCGCAGAATGTTGAATTCTTTGCCACCCCTTCAGATGTGGGTGGTGAAGAAATTGAACTAATCTCTTATGTAGGTTCAGGTCTCCAGACGAACTTAAGCGTCTGATGAATTTGCTGGAGACCTAATGAAATACTTGAAAGGACACAAGCTAATCATGAAGAAATGAATCATTCATTTCTCACGTCCTCACATTACTTTGCTTACTATACTATGTGATGAAATTCAATCTGATGAATTTCATGTCATATTCTTCACTCTGAAGCATAAGTGTTTGTACTAATTCATCTGCAGGATGAAACTCCCAAAGCAACTGAGTGGGTCCTCGACAGTGGATGCACCAACCACATGACTGGTGACAAGAACCTATTGATGAACATTCCATTGGCCCCTTCTCATCTGAAGCATATCACCTACGCCGATAAAGGAAAAAAGCAAGGTATTGCATCTAGGTAAGGTTGCAATCTCGAAGGATCGACACATGGATAAGGTGATGCTTGTCGAGTCCCTCGGTTTCAACCTCATGTCTGTCTCAATGCTTTGTGATCTTGATATGGTTGTCATCTTTGGCAAATACCGTTGTGTTGTCAACATGGAATCTGACAAATCCAAAGTCTTCGAAGGCTTTAGGAGAGGAGACTTGTATTGTTGATTTTTCTACAGGACCACAACCAGCCACATGTCTACTTGCAAAAGCTTCAGAAGGCTGGTTATGGCATCGACGACTTGGACACGCTGGTATGAGGAACTTGCACATGCTCGCGAAGAAAAAGAACGTCATTGGTATCGAGGGTGTCAAATTCCTCAAGGATCACTTGTGTGGGGCTTGTGAATCTAGAAAGATGACCAGATCCAAGCATCCATCCAAGACTATCATGACTACCACTCGTCCTTTTGAATTGCTTCATATGGATCTCGTTGGTCCCACTCACTATGCCACACTAACAAATACTCCATGCTTATATGGCTTTGTCATTGTTGATGATTTCTCTCGCTATACTTGGGTGCACATTATTCTATACAAATCTGAAGTGCAGAATGTCTTCAGACGTTTTTCTTCAAGGGCCTCGACGAATTTCGGCGTCAAGATGAAGCATATCAGGAGTGATAATAGGACTGAGTTCAAGAACACTGGTCTTTATAATTATCTTGATGAACTTGGTATTACTCATGAGCTATCTGCCCCTTATACTCCTCAGCAGAATGACATTGTGGAGCGCAAGAATAGGACTCTTGTTGAGATGGCTCGCACCATGCTTGATGAATACAAGACCCCTCGTCATTTCTGGCCCGAGGCAATCGATACAGCTTGCCACATCATCAACAGGGTATATCTTCACAAATTCCTCAAGAAGACTTCATATGAACTCCTCACTGACAAGAAACCCAATGTGAGTTATTTCAAAGTCTTCGGTGCTAAATGCTGGATTAGAGATCCTCACCATAGCTCTAAATTTGCACCGAAAGCACATGAAGGTTTTATGCTTGGTTACGGAAAGGACTCGCACACCTACAGAGTCTTCAACACCTATCACAACAGGGTTGTTGAAAGTGTAGATGTGCGGCTCGATGAAACTAACAGCTCGCAAAGAGAGCACCTACCTCCTGTGCTAGATGAAATGCCTCCTGAGGAATCCATTAGGTTCAAGGCCACTGAAGACGTGATCCCTACTGAAGAACAATCACTCTCCGAAGAAGTTGTACCAACCATTGAAGATATTCATGCTGATACACCGGAAGAAAATGGCGCTGAAGAAACTGCTCAGCCTCAACAAAGTCATCAACCTGTTCATCCAAGACTTGCAAATGAAGTGCAGATTGAGAAAATCATCGACGACATCAATGCACCAGGTCCTTGTCGGTGTCAAAACCGGTGGATCTCGGGTAGGGGGGCCCGAGCTGTGAGACTAGAATCGATGGTAACAGGAGACGAGGGAGACGATGTTTACCCAGGTTCGGGCCCTCCTATGGAGGTAATACCCTACGTCCTGCTTGATTATATTGATGGTATAAGGGTTACAGAGTTGATCTACCTCGAGATCGAATAGCTAAACCCTAGATGAGTTCTGTTGTCCTATAACCTAAAACCCTCCGGCTTATATAGACGCCGAGGGTACCTAGGGTTTTACACATGGTCGGTTACACGTCGAAGGGATAAACATGCCCATTCACAACTCCAAACGTGGAGGATACGCCACAATTCCCGAAGCTTCCTTCCTAGAGACAGGGTCTTCGATCCATCCAATGCTCAGCAAGTGGCCCATATAGTCCGGCCCATAACAAATAGGTCGGCCTCCTGAGGACCCCTTAAACCAGGACTCCCTCAGTAGCCCCCGAACTAGCCTCCAACGCCAAGGGTCCTAGCTCCAGCTGCTTCATATGATCAGAGTCTTCGGCTTGCGAGGTGAGTTTCTTTCTCCAAACAGTGATTTGGCCGAGTTTAGGTCGGCCTCCGACGACGTGTAGTTTCTCCGATCATGGATCGTCCGAACACCATGAATAACTCGGCCCCGAAGACCAAACGTCAAGGAGTAAATAGTGCTCCCTGACAACCTTTCAGATGAAAGGTCACGGCCCACCACGACCGCTAAACCAGTCACAAAAGCTCGATTCGCGGTTCGAGGCCGTTTTCATCACCACGACCCATCAATGCACAGATCGTGCTCCGTTTCACACGGGATATGTTTAATTATGTGCTTATAACGGCACGCACGTCTTGGGAAGCGGAGGGATTCACGGCGCAGTGAAGGGAGGCTAATCGGCGACAAGCCCAATAAAAGGGAAAGAAAACCCCAAGGCTTAACCGCACTTCCCATTCGCATCCCTGCTTCCCCAATCTCTTGAGCCTCCAGAGCCCAGATCTAGGTTTTCCACCCTTCCTCCTCCGAGCTCAGCCATGGCCGGCTCAGGCTCCAACGGCAAGTTGGAGGCTTCCACGGTCACAGACCAGGACATCCGGGACCTCAAGGACGCCGGCTACCTCACCGCCAACATCTTCCACCGCGCCCCAGAGGAGGGCCAGGTGATCCCTACCCCCAAACCAGGCGAGAGGGTGGTTTTCATTCCTCACTTCATTCGATGACTGAGCTTCCTGCTCCACCCCTTCGTTAGGGGCCTCATGTTCTTTTACGGACTCGACTTCCACGACCTCCCGCCGAACTCCTTCATGCACATATCGGCCTTCATCATCGTCTGCGAGGCCTTCTTGCGGGTCGAACAAAACTTCGGACTATGGCTCAAGATATTCAATGTCAAGCCGAAGTGTGTCGCAGGCGAACACGTAGACTGCGGCGGGGCGGTCATCAGCAAGCTTCCCCGCGCAGGATGGCCATCCAGCACCTTCATCGACACCATCAAGACTTGGCAAAAAGAGTGGTTTTACATCACCGAGCCAAGGGAGGAGGGTGGAACTGTTCCTGCCGAATTTAGATCCGGTCCCCCAACCAGATTGACCTCATGGGTCCGAAAGGGCCTCGACTGGGGGTCGGATACAGAGGTGGACGACCTGCTGAGGCGCATCGCCTCCATGATCAAGGACAAAATCGAGCTGACCAACGTGGTCCAGATTATGCTCCGGCGGCGCATCCTCCCCTGCCAGCGCCGGGGCTCTCCTATGTGGACTTATCAGCTTGACGATGAGCCTACGATTCGTCAGCTCTTCCGTACCACTCGGGAGAAGCTGTGGAAGGCGCTGTTCAAGGCGAAGGAGAACTGGCCAGCAAAGAAGGAGGACCAGGGCCTACGCGCCGATAAACCCCCTTCCGAGGTATAACATAGTTTCGCTTGATCGGCTTCGTTTTCCTGAAGAAAATCTAAGCACTTTGCGATCACTTCCGCAGGAATGGTTGAGCAAGGCTACGGGCATCAAATGCCCGGCTCCACAGCCCGAAGACCCTAGATCCCAGCTGCTGTCTGAGATGCTTGTCGTGGCGCCTTACAAGGCACCAGAGAAGAAGGAGAAGAAGAAGAAACCAGGCCGAGAAGGCCTGCGCATCAGGGACCAGTCGGGCACTGTGTCCGAGGAAACCCAAGCCTCCTCGAATCAAGAGGAGGAGCATGAGGGTGAGGGGGAAGGCGATTCCCCCCTCGCAAGAAAGAGGGTGGCGTCATCGAACGCCACAGAGGATGTACCTCCTCCCGCCCTGAAGAAACTGCGTCAGACATAGCTAGTTCTGTGCGACAACAGTTCGGACTCGGATACTGAGTCAGAGGACCTCGAGAAGGTTCCACGAAGGAACCACAGGGTCAAGCTCCCAGCTCGAAGGTAAAGATCCGAAGACTTCCTGAGCTATTAGTGCTAAGTTTTGAATTAACATGTGAGTGCCTATTGACTTGCAGCCCACCACGCGTTCTCCCCACCGATCAAGTCTCGGACGGGGAGACCCCGCCTGCAGAGCTAGCGGAGAGCGGGACCGCGTCGCATCCCTCTCCTCCGGGCGCCACGAAGGATGACGTGGAGGTGTCATCCCAACAGGCTCCTTTGGAGCCAGACACCAGCGGTGGGGGCGACGACGTCATGGTCGAGGCTGACGCCTCGGCCGCCGAAGACCGGGGGGAAAAGCCCCTCCCGGACACTGAGGAGACCGGACGAGGGGATGTCCAGTCCCTTCCGAGGTCATCTCCGGAGCGCACCACGCCTTCGGAGGCACCGGTTCAATCCCCGGTTGGAGATAGGGTTAACCGATCTCCACCGGCGCCATCGACCAATGGATGGCCGGCTATGGGGGAGGCTCTGTCAAGCGCCTCCATCTCCGAGAAGCACCGCACCCTTATGGGTGCGGTTTTACAAAGCGTTCAGTCCGTTGATAGCGGACTGAAGGAGGCCTGCAAGGGTCTCCTGACGGGCTTCCAGGTAAGCCACGTAATGTTTTGTTAATTATTTTGTGTGCTGTCGTTATATATACAGCAGCCCCCGAGCCCTAGGTGAGTTTGGAAAAACTCACCTGGGGGTCAACCATAGACTATTAGCCGGACAATGCATGAGGCAATATTTGTTCGGAATGTTCCAATAGCCCTTAAGGGGGCCGAACATGTGATCATGTTGATGATAGTTTGGAGGTTTGAATCCATGTAACCTGATAGTGGTTTGTTATGTGTAGGCTTCGTCATCGGCGGCGACTATTAATGCCGCCGAGCTAGACGAGCTAAATCGGAAGCTCAAGAGCTCCGAAGATGAGCTCAACGCTCTGAATAAGAGATTCGACGAGGCGCAAGGTTAGCCAGATTATAATATCCGCATTCTTCATCACCGTACTGTTGACGCAGTATTTTTATATGTTTGATGCTTACGCAGCCTCGGCGAAAGAAATTGAGAAGCTCAAGGCCGAGCTTGAGAAGGCGAAACAGGAGGTCGCGAGCGAGAAGGCGGCGGCCGAACGAGCGGCTGCCGCGCTCTCCGATTTAAAAGCCACCGGTGCCAAACATGAGGCTCGGGTGGAGGAAATCCAGCAGGAGCTCAAAGACGCCGGTTAAAAGTGCGAGGACCTCGAGCAGAAAGGCAAGGAGCAGGCCGCCGAACTATCCACTCTGAAATCCGATCTCCAGAAGGAGCGGGTGGATAGGCGGTCTTTTGAAGAGCAAGTCAGCCAGGCCAAGGCTATCATGGATGGTAAGCCGTATTTACTACAGTGTGTCTTCAGGGATAGCAAGTTCACATTGCTTACCCAAGTATGGCGTTCCTCAGGCGCCTGCTCGGACCTCTAGAAGAGCACAGCGGACGCGAACCAGTTCTACGCTTCGCGGGGAGAAGGAGATGAAGCTCGGTTGTTTTGGGTGCAATTTGAAGCTTCTGAGCGCTCTCCTCTCCTCGTTGAGCAGCTGAAGCAGCTGATGGAGCTGCACCGGATGGCGGAGCCAGCCATGAAGGTTCTCTGCATCCGGCTATGGCCCGACGAGCCGTTGCCGATTAGCTACTTCGGCCTGGTGCAGAAGTTGAGCAACGCCTCGCCTCGGATCGATGCACTAAGGCGGTCCTCCTGTATCGAGGGAGCTCGGATGGCCTTCGCATGGGCCAAGGTGCACTGGCCGGGTCTTGATCCGACGAAGATAGCCACTGCTCCGCCCCCTGGAAAGGACCATAGGTGCCCTGAGCGATACTTCCCTGTAGTTATGGAGGGTGCTCGGGCGATAGAGGCTCAATGTTCGAGAGAAAACATTTATGAGTAAATGCGTTGTAATATGTTCGAAGACCTTTTAACGCGTTTATATTGAAGATGCATGGTTTATCATGTCTTTCGTGTTTTGCATCTTTTATAACTCCTGTGTGGCCATTAAAACTGAAAGTTGCGAGTCGTCGGCTTCAGCCCCCATGTAGATACTACGCGGGGTGTCTCTGCCAACGCACTGTGACCCTTAGCCGAGCTATCGGTACCTGAAGGCGGTAGTGTGGGGCGGACAAGGCAATCAGACCATAATGCTTTATTGCTTTCACTTAGCCGTAGGGGCGCGAGAAATGAGTGCGGGGGGCTGATGACTAGCCCCCAGGAGTTTGGGATGTTCGGATGAACCACGGCCAAAGCCGATACCACATGGTTTGTACTAATACCAAACCCATCGCATGACACGGAATAACCTCTAACGAGGTTTATTTAAGCTCGGATTCGCAGACCGGTTCTCGCATACTATGACAGTCAGTTTTCGGCTTTCTCCGCTGAGGTGCTTGACCAGGCTAGCCGGAAGCACAATCGCAGCAGTTCTCCCTTTGCCCTTTTAGCCGAACGAGCGGAACGTAAAGGGGCAAGCACAGGAGCCGGGCAACCCAACTATTGACCCAAGACATAGTAGGGAACCAATGCATATAAAGCGGAATTCCAAGACGCCGAACGCAAAATCAGTTGTGCTTAGGGCGATTTTTTAAGTTCGAGCCCCCGGTCTATTAGCCGGTTGCCTCGTAAAGTATACCAAACAGGTTCGCCAGAAGAGGGGGAAAATAGAGAGTGTGCCAAAAAAGACAGCGAAGCGATCATGTATGATATATCTGTATTTTACTCAACAAATCTTATTATTCAAATTGCCGATGCAACTATTTACATGTATTTAAAAATGAAATATAAACCTTACAGGAGGGGTTGTACCAGGGGTCTTCGATGGGTGACCTGACGTCCTCGATGTGCCCTGTTGTTTGTCCGCTCCTGCGTCTCCTAAGGAGTTGTATACCGCTATGGGTTTTGCTGTTCGGCAAGCGGACTTTGGAGAAAAATCTTGAGAAGTCGCCGAAGTGTGAATGAGCTTTACGCCTTAGCAGGTACTTTATGGTACCTGTAGTGTGTCCGAAGACGTTTTGATGGTGATAGTTCGGTCCAGCCGAACACTTACCCTTTGATAATTTTTTCGCACCGCTGCCCATGGAATTTTGAGCGCGAAGTTGTGCCTCCTCGGCACGTACTTTGCCGGTTCTAGGGCTGTGCGATGGGGGGTGAATCCCTATTTGTGGAGAGAAGAAGGTTCTGGTACTTCAGGTTGAGACCGAGCTCGCTTCCCAGCCTTACGTGCTTTTACAGCAGATGTCGGCGTTTGCCGATCATCAGTGTAATGGAATTCGGCCGCCAGGGCCAACACATGTTCCTCAGTTCGGAGGGAGCGCTCTGTGTTGCCATTGACAGTAATGACCCCCTTGGGGCCGGGCATTTTGAGCTTGTGGTATGCGTAGTGTGGGACGGCATTAAAGCGAGCAAACGCTGTACGGCCGAGCAGGGCGTGATAGCCACTGCGGAAAGGTACGATGTCGAAGATCAAGTCTTCGCTTCGAAAGTTATCGGGTGAGCCGAACACTACTTCTAGGCTTACAGAGCCCGTGCACCGGGCTTCGACGCCTGGGATCACTCCTTTAAAGGTAGTGTTGCTGGGTTTGATCCTTGATGGGTCTATGCCCATCTTTTTCACCGTGTCTGAGTAAATCAGATTGAGGCTACTTCCTCCGTCCATTAGGACTTTAGTGAGGTGATACCCGTCTATGATGGGGTCTAGGACGAGGGCGGCCGAACCCCCATGACGGATACTGGTCGGGTGGTCACGTCGATCGAAAGTGATCGGGTATGCCGACCATGGGTTATACTTCGGGGCTACAGGCTCTACGGTGTAGACCTCTCGAAGGGCGTGCTTCCTCTCCTTTTTGGGTATATGAGTGGCGTATATCATGTTTACCGTTTTGACCTCTGGAGGGAATTTCTTTTGTCCGCCACCGATCGGACCGCAGGGCTCATCCTCGTCCTCGCTGCGTGGGTTCTTGCCTTAGTCCTCGGATGCGAGCTTGCCGGCTTGTTTGAATACCCAACAGTTACGGTTGGTGTGGTTGGCGGGCTTCTCTTGAGTGCCATGGATCTGGCAAGGCCTCTCCATGATCTTGTCCAGCGGGGTGGGTTCGTCGCGATTGCCTTTAGGAGGCTTCTTCCGCTGCCCAGGCCGGGAGTTGCGGAAGCCGGCGTTAACGGCCGTGTCATCGGCATCACTATTGTTGTGCCGGCGCTTATTCTTGTTGCGCTTTGGTTTCCCGTTTCCATCCCGAACTTTGGAGGTTCCGGGGTCTTCGGGGTTGTGGCTACGTCTTGCTAGCCAGTTATCCTCGCCCGTGCAAAAGTGAGTCATGAGTGATGTAAGGGCGGACATTGTCCTTGGTTTGTCCTGGCCGAGCCGACGAGCCAGCCACTCATCTCGAATATTGTGCCTGAAAGAGGCTATTGCTTCGGCGTCCGGGCAGTCAACGATCTGGTTTTTCTTGGTCAAGAACCGATTCCAGAATAGCCGCGCGGATTCTCCTGGCTTCTGGACGACGTTACTTAGGTCGGAGGAGTCCGGCGGCCGAACATAAGTGCCCTAGAAGTTAGATCGGAATGCATCTTCTAGATCCTCCCAGCACCCAATGTAGTTTTCGGGGAGGCTATTCAACCAGTGCCGAGCTGGCCCCTTAAGCTTCAGGGGTAGGTACTTGATGGCATGGAGGTCATCTCCTCGCGCCATGTGGATGTGGAGGAGGAAATCCTCGATCCATACGGTTGGGTCAGTTGTCCCATCGTATTGTTCTATGTTTACGGGTTTAAACCCTTCCGGGAACTGATGCTGCATCACCTCGTCCATGAAGCACAGTAGGTGGGTAGCGCCTCTGACCCGAGCTATGTCGCGCCGGTGATCGGCGTCTGTCTTAGCCCGGTTTCGTTCCCGACCTTTATTGGTACGGTCGAGCCAAGGCCGGTACCCTTCCCGTCTATCGGGTGAGTATCCTCTGGATCCGTAGATGGATCACGCACGACCTGCTCTATAGTCCAGGTCATGTCGCAGGTCGAACCTGTCATCGGGCTCTAGTGGCTCTTTTCCCCGTCTACGGGGTATCGTCGGCCTATAGCCGGCGTCGTCAGCCGTTCTGTCCCGTCCTCGAGGAGGGCGGTCTGGCTTGTCGTATGGGGTATGCTTGGGAGACGGCGTATCTATGAGCTCGTCATCAATTGTGGCAGCAGCCTTCTGCGCGGATAGCTCTTAGGTTGGTCCGATAGACCGGTACCGTATCCTTCCTCCGCTGAGAGGACTCTCGTCCATCGATCGTTGAGGTTGTCTTGTTCGGCGTTAAGCTGCCGTTCTTTTGCTTTCAGGCTGCGGGCTGTGGCTATAAGCTGTTGCCTGAACAGTTCCTGATCTTCAAGATTACCGGGGATGGCGAAGTCGTCGGCTTCCGGGATGTCCTCCTCCTCGACGGGGGGGGGGGGGGGGGGGGGAGGTAATTGTCATCCTCGGAATCATTTAGATCGTCGGGGTTGCGCCGGTCTTCCGGCCTCTCCTGACCCTCTAACGGGTTTTTGGGGATATCGGGATCGCCGAGGTCCTCCGGGGTGTCTCCTTCCCCGGTGCCGTCGATAGCTTTTCTTCCCTTTTTTCCTTTTGACCGTTTATGCGGCTTTCGGCGTCTTGACGACGCTTCACCCGATTTGTCGCCATCGTTTTTCAGAGTGTCCACCATGTAGACGTCGTATGTGGAGGTGGCAGTCCACCACCCGGTGTTAACGGGGGTGGGGGCGCGATCCTCCTCATCCATGTATTCTGCCTCCTCAGAGGCATAGTCCAGCATGTCGGTTAAATCCTCGACAGTGGTTACCAAGTGGGTGGTGGGTGGGACAAAAAATTCGTCCTGACCCGCCTTGGGCCCGATCTGAGCACAGATCGGAGTTGGGTCGTCGGTAATCTTCATCGACGAGATCCGATCTAGGGCCTCGTTGAGTATCGAGAGGTCGATCGGGTCGGCCTGCACAGAGCTTCTGGAGTTAACCTCCGTTGCGTCCGCGCGGGGGGAGTGTTCGGCAAGAACAGGTGTCCGGACATCTGGCACTATGACCGGGTCCGGACTGATAGTCGGGTCCTTGCCGGGGTAGGTCCCGTGGGCGGGACCGAAAGATGGATCTGAGGTTAAAGCCTCAGAGTCTTCGGGCGTGGCAGGCGAGACCGCGCGCCCGGTTAGTGACAGGTCGCCCCGAGAGTCTACGGAGAACTCTAGGTTCCCGAATCTGACCTCTTGATCAGGGGCAAAACTCCCAACACGGTCTAGATGGCCGGTCGGGTCGGCGTGCAACACAATGCTGCCGAAAGCGAAGATCTATCCGGGGATGAAAGTGTCCGTGTTGCGGACCTCTTCGTTAATGACGAGGCGAGCCATCGATTCCTTTGGCGATCACAGCGGGACTCTCATTGAAAGCACCAATGTCGGTGTCAAAACCGGCGGATCTCGGGTAGGGGGTCCCAAGCTGTGAGACTAGAATCGATGGTAACAGGAGACGAGGGAGACGATGTTTACCCAGGTTCGGGCCCTCCTATGGAGGTAATGCCCTACGTCCTGCTTGATTATATTGATGGTATAAGGGTTACAGAGTTGATCTACCTCGAGATCGAATAGCTAAACCCTAGATGAGTTCTGTTGTCCTATAACCTAAAACCCTCTGGCTTATATAGACGCCGAGGGTACCTAGGGTTTTACACATGGTCGGTTACACGTCGAAGGGATAAACATGCCCATTCACTACTCCAAACGTGGAGGATACGCCACAATTCCCGAAGCTTCCTTCCTAGAGACAGGGTCTTCGATCCATCCAATGCTCAGCAAGTGGCCCATATAGTCCGGCCCATAAGAAATAGGTCGGCCTCCTAAGGACCCCTTAAACCAGGACTCCCTCAGTCCTCTTACTCGCTCAAGAGCTTCTCATTTGTCTAACTTTTGTGGGCACTTTGCTTTTGTCTCTATCATAGAGCCCACCAAAGTTGATGAAGCATTCTTGGAGCCTGAGTGGATTCAAGCCATGCAAGACTCAACTGGGCTCACAAGGTTATCGCCGCCTACCGGGCCAGGGTAGCGCGCGCGCATAACCTTCCCTGTCTGGAGGTACTGGTGAAAGAGCATGCGATCAGACCAAGTCAAGGCCGTCCCATACCGGCAAATGTGGCTGCACGGATATGCCCGGACAGGTGACTCTAGATCAACCGACTAGGTTTAGCCTTAGCAAGTATTTAACAAGCATGGTTGTTTATTACAATAACTTGAGATGGCAGTAGCTAAGCATTTAAATAAATTACTTTGAAGTATCACGTGGCAAACTAATGCAAGTAATGTAAACAGTAAGGGCAATCTAACAGAAGTTTAATTATTTCTATCATAGGTATAATCAATAATTAAACACACAAGAATAACACAGAGCGATGCTTTAGAGCATATGTCAGATGGTCGGCTTGCCTAGGGTCGAAGAATACTCCGGGAAGAAGTGCTATCACCTCGTGGAAGGATTCGCCGGAAAGGATTCCCTCTCAGAGGACTGATAGAAGCGCAAGGGCAAAATGGTCATTTCCACTGTGTGACCACGTTGTGAAAATGATACCAAAAGAACGGGCTCGATGAACTAAAGATGTGAGCGTTGGAATCACCTCGATCGGAGTTACGGATAAAAAGATATGGCCGTTTGAAGCATAGGGACCAATCTGTAAATAAAGTATTCACAGACAGGCCCCTGGGACTGAACTGAAAGCGCACTCCGCTGAAATACGTTTTCTGTACACAGAAGTCCACTTTCAGCCGCAGTGGATAGAAAATACGCTTTCAGTGTTTTGAAAACGTAGTCAGGAAATACGTCTCCACTTGCCACGTCAGCGGCGGCTGGGCCGGGCTCTGGGGTCACTTACAGGTGGGTCCCGCCGGTGCTCTCTCTCTCTCTCCTCCTCTTTCTTCTTCCTCCCGACAGGACAACAGGGGCGGCCGGCCGTGGCTAAATCCGGCGAAGTAGGGCACGGCGGCCTCGGCTGGTGGTGGGGATGGGCTCGCGGCTCCCTCCCGCGCCCGTGGGTGGTTGAGGCGGAGGCGGGGATGCTCTGAGACGGCTGGACGGTAGGTGGAGGCGGGCGGTGGCGATGGGCTCGGGGCTGAGGTTACAGCTGTCCCCAGAGCAAAATTGAGGCGAGGAGGGCGAAGTGGTGGTGGTGGTGGTCTACTACGGCAGCTAGGTGGAACAATGGGGGTCGGAGATGAGCGAATTTAGGCGAGTCCGCGGGTGGCAATGGCGGACAGAGAAGAGGGACGAAGGGCTCCAGGGCTCCTTTGGGGGACCCAGTGGGTTGTTGGAGAGGAGGGGAGGAGGCTGCCGTGCTCGGGAGGGCTCGGCCGCGGCTATTTATAGCCGAGGGAGCTCGCCGGATAAGCTCGGCTGCCGTGGCCTTCCTATCCGCGCACTGGAGCATGGGGAGGACGTGGCTGGCCGGTTTTGGCGTCGGGAGGCTTCACGGGGAGTGGAGGGACCTCGAGCACGCTCGGGAGCGATCGGGGAAGGAAGAAGACAGAGGGGGAAAGCGACGACGGCGAGTCACGGGCGCACAAAACGGTGGCGGGACTCGCCGTGGCGCGAGGAGGAAGAAAGAGGAGGGGAGAAGAGTCTGGAGGGGAGCGCGTGGACGTAGGGGAGCTGGTCGGCATGCCCGGACGAGCCCAGGATGGCCGGAGGTGACCGAACGGGGTTGACGAAGTGCAGAGCACCATTTTGGCGTGCTCTCTGCGTGGTGACTCCGGGCACCGCATGTCCAGGCTACTCACGAGCTGTCACACCTTGTCACAACGATGAGTCAAAGGTCAGGGAGTCTAGTTATGAGATTTTGGGTGGAAGTGGAGGCAACGACTGACTGATTTGAGCTCACAATGGTCCTGACATGAAGGTGTTTGTAGTGTACCAGAGAAGATTGGCTTGGGGTGATGAGCTGGATTTTGGCATACAGTGGTGATCCACTAAGGTGAATGATCTAGCAAAGTTTCAGATCAAATGGATCAATCTAGATGGCACTTCGTTTGCAATTTGGTAAACTGACCAGAAATGCAAAAGAGGGTGCTGGGGAAAATTTGCTAGATGAAAACATCTGGAATTTGGTGGAGACCAATGATTTGATGATACTAAGACTCTGTAAAAGTTTCATGCCATTTAGAAATACCAAAATGGTACTTGCTTCATAAAGCTTCCAAATGGACAGAAACTTGGGGAAAATGCTGGGAAAAAAATGGATAGATGAATTGAGCTGATTTTTGTATCCATGGGTGATTTAGCAATGTTAATCACCATGAAAAATTTCAGCTCAAATAGATAAAGGGATAGAGCACTTCCTTTGCAAATTGCCCAACTAGACAGAATTTGCAAATTGATGTTGTGCTCAAAACTTGAACTATGGAACTTGGGATCTTGATGGATATGAGAAGCTCCACAAATTATTTGGGATTTTTCCTGGCTACCAAAATGGTAGTTCCTTTAGAAAGGGCCCAAAATGAAATATTTCATTAAATAGGAAAATGCAATTTATCCTATTTAATTATGGCCAATATTTTTATGGGAGCTCAATATGATCACAAAGAATATCTCCACAACTTTTCATGAACTTTGGAGATGGATAGATATTTTCCTGGATTTAATTCCTTTAACTGGCAGAAAAAGGAATTAATTATAAATGAAAAATATTGCAAATGACTTGGCAATATTTTTGCATATCCAGGGTTTATAGATAAAGGATGATCACTCGGAAAAGTTTGGGAGGCAGAAGGTCAAAGGAAATTGGGGTTCCTATGCAACAGAAGAGATTAGGGTTTCCCTTCCGATAACTCGGAAGGTAGGATTTCGGTGGCAAAGTCCCGAGAATAGATCTTGGGTGGCAAGGTTGGACTGGGGAGAATCTCTGGTTGGATAGGGAAGGCAAGGCTAGATGACCATCTTCACATACCCAAGAGCTAGAGAAATCCGATAACACCGAGAAAAAAGACGGGAGTCAAATCCCGCAAAGGAAAAAACCAGGGAGTGAAAACCAGGGTGTTACAAACCTACCCCCCTTAAGAAAATCTCATCCTCGAGATTTCCAGGCTTACCTCCCGGTGAAGGGGAGCTTACCTGTGTGCGACTGGGATCCATCAGCTGTCCTGTCTTCGCTGGTTCACTGACCTTTTAACTGCCTCTTCTGATGGACCATGTGTTGTCTCTGCACACAGCCTTCTTGAATCCTTCTCTTTCCTGTCAGGTGTACCTTTTGTCCTGGTAGTGGTATTGCTGGGTGGGGTAGCGGTAATACCAACAAACAGCTCGGTTTCCATGGTCTGGAAGTATCTGCTTCGGATTTTATTGTAATGCTTCGTACCCTGACTGTTATGGGCAAGACATCCTTTCCTGGTACCAGGCTCTCATGCTCGTATGGCCTCGAGTGACTAGGGGTGGCTTTCTTGTTGCCGTGTCAGAATGCTCAGTATGGCTGTGGGTTTCGTACTAATATTTCCTTTTGTCTTCGACATTCTGACTTTGTCCTTGGTGTTCCACAATCCAGTATGACCAGGTTATTACCGTCGCATCCCTAACTGAAATGTCAGGCATAACCACAAGGTAATCATAGACAGTAATCTCTTATTCCAAGGATGTCATGATGTCTATGAGCTGTTGATGTTGACGTGCTTTGAGCCATTCTATCTGAATGCCTTGTTTCAAACTCTGTCGCTTGTGGAGAGAATTCTGTTATATATAGCTTTTGTAGTCCTTGCTATGACCACTGAGCTGAGCATAGTATGGCTAGCATTCGGTGTGTCTCTCGGAGCGTAGCCTCTTATCTTGGTTGATGGCCCATATTCATGATGAGTGCGGCAATCTCACTTGTAACCGCAGGTAGGGCATTGTTGTGGCCGCATATGCAAGAGTCTGACAAGGGTCATCAATGTCACTCTGTCCGTGAAGCTATATCCGGTTGTCCATCACGGAGGTTGTCTCTCCACAACTTCTTTGTTCTTGAGGATTCCTTTGATGGACCTGTAACGACCTGCCAATACGGCTCCTCAATTATTTTCTCGGTTTGTCAGGCTTGTTTTCACAACTTACTCTTGCATATCTCGTAGGGGTTGCTGTGCTCATATTCTTCCTTTCAACATAGGCCAATGTTTCTCTGAACACAGTCATTCCCGACGAGTGGCTCGCATGGACTGATCCATTGGACTGCATGCTCATAACATATGCAGGTGTAGGATAAATCCTTTCATAACCACTGAGTTCTGAGGCAGACGTGTGTCCAGTCTAGTTTGTGCTCCTGACAAGCTTGTTGTAGGCACGATGGCGTGTTGAAGAAGACTGAATTCCTTATGCTCGAAGCTTCTGCCAGGGTAGTGTGCTGAAGAAGGCTGGGTATCATGCCTCCAAAGTTTTCCTTCATGTGGCTTACCGCGGAAGGTCAGGTGCCTTATGCCGGAAGTTTTCCATGGTAGCACGTTGTGAAAGACGGGAGTGCCGTATCCCAGAAGGATCTCTCACCGGGTGGCTTACCGAGGAAGATTAGCAGTCTGGTATCATAAGCTCTTCTCGGTAGCTTGCGGGGGAAGGCTGGGCACCTTATACCAGAAGCCTTGTGTACACAGTCGGGTCTATGGCCGATTCTGGCTTCCTTTCGAAGTACTTGGAATTTTATCCATAGTAGAGCCAAAACTTGATATAGGCCATATCTTGACTGAAGAGTTCCTGTTGTCATGCACTCCGCCTGTCCTTCTGCTGGTCTGCTCATTGCTGCTGTAAAGTTGCATGACTGATGCAGACCTCATGTTCACCCTTAATCCTGAATACCATATGTTGCCGGTAGTACATAGTCGGCGGATAATTCCATTTGGTTCAGCTGAGCTTCAAGCATGTTAGGTGCTCCTTGATTCTGGCAACCGTGAACTTATCCATATTCCTCGCAGACCTTGTTCACAGTGCCCAGAAAATTTTGTATTTGTACCGGTGAACTTCAAAATATGCTTTGAAATTTGTACCAACGTACCGAAGTTTTGTTGTTGCTCTCGGCACCTTCGTACATTCTTGAAATATGTCTTCTGTGGGTAATAAATGATTCTTGGGTCCATTGAGAAAAGACTCAAGGTTCACCCCACTTACTGGAATAGTCCTTGTATCGCGGACGGAATAATTTGTCCTTACTGGTGTTCATTCCTGGTAGCTCATTTGACTGTTCCTCAGGTGTGATCTGTTCTGAGGTAACCTCTCTCCTGTATATTCTGGCCTTGTCTGTTGCACATAGATTCTGCTTCTGACCCGTTCTTCATTTTTGACAGCTCCGGTGGTAATGTTCTGAATACCAGGCAGTTGGCATGGCTTGACTCTTGCTAAATTGGGATTATTGGGTATTATCCCAGTTGCATGCTGGTCTTCTTGACGGCACTTGCGGATGGATCCAGTCGGAGCGAAGAGACGGAATCGACAAAAGAAACAAGAACCACGAAAAACCAAATAAAGCTCAAATTTGTGCAGACCTTACACACGTGGCCGAGGATTCACTAGTATAACTATTATAGCGCACTCGACGTACCTCTAAGGATTTAGAAGCTAAACGACTCAATGCTCCTCGTAGCACTGGTGTCAAGCTCCTACTACTTCCTTAGGGAGCATCACACTCGACGCAGGACCATAGCCAAAGTGGCTTAGTCAACGTTCCTAAGGTTGTCGAGGAGAGATATAATTTATAGGCGTTTCCCAAAGGAAACTAGAGTAAGAAGAGAAATGCCATGGTTAGCAAGCAGGTAAGGATACCTGGTTTGCCTAGGGGTTTCAGGGCTCACGGGTCGTTGCCGGGTGCGAGCATTTCACACCGAAGGCAAGGGCCACAAAAGTTGGGGTCTGATGGAGCCGAAAACCTATGGGGTTGCCTTATGATCAATAGTAGCCGTGCCAGGTGGCAAAGATGGCTGAAATCCATCTGGGCTTTCTACTGAACACAAGACAATGAAGTTTGGCTAGGGTAACCTATAGTCAGCCTGGCTCTGATACCATCTGTTGTGGCGCCCCGCCTGATTACCACTGTAGCCAGACGGTCGCCACGCATACCAGCCCAGGAAATCACTCTGGCATGCGCGTTTACAACAAGTATCATGAACACAGACATTCCTATTAATGGATATATAAGTCTTACATGATCTATTACAAGAGTGATGGCAGCGGAAAAGCTCTATCTAAGGCAGCATGGTCTTGGTGCGGCTCCAATCCACAGGGATCTGACTAGGTTACTCTTCTAGCCCGCGAACGCTCCGGCTCCTCGTCGACGGACGACGGATCCTTATGTGAACCTGGCCATGTTAAAGGCCGCTGAGTACTTTTGAATCTACTCGCAAGCAAACCAAACTAACATATACACCAAGCAAAGCAATCCATGGCATTCAAGCATGCATTTGTTATTAGAGCAATATTAATTATCATGGCATAGCATACCTATCTAGCAATATTAATTATCATGTTGTAACAGGATTATCCAGTGTGATATTACTAGAGTAAAGTAAAGCATGGCAAGTAAATAGTCCATACTCCAAACATTCTCAGGATCCAATCTGAATCTGATCCAAATCCAATCCAAATCATGTGGTCATCCGACCACTCATCTCCTAGCCATCTGATACGTCTCCAACGTATCTATAATTTATGAAGTATTCATGCTATTATATTATCGGTTTTGGATGTTTTATCTGCATTAATATGCTATTTTATACTATTTTTTGGGACTAACCTATTAACCCAGAGCCCAGTGCCAGTTCCTGTTTGTTGCATGTTTTTTGTTTTGCAGAATATCCATACCAAATGAAGTCCAAACGCGATAAAAACTTAAGGAGATTTTTTTTGGAATATATGTGAATTTTGGGAAAAAGAATCAACGCGAGACGATGCCCGAGGTGACCACAAGCCAGGGGGGCGTGCCCTACCCCCTGGGCGCGCCAGGCTGGCTTGTGGCCACCCTGTAAGGCGGTTGGAGCCCTTCTTTTGCCGCAAGAAAGCTAATATCCGGATAAAAATCGTGTTAAAATTTCAGCCCAATCGGAGTTACGGATCTCCGGGAATTTAAGAAACGGTGAAAGGCCAGAATCAGAGAAGGCAGAAACAGAGAGAGAGATCCAATCTCGGAGGGGCTCTCACCCCTCCGCTGCCATGGAGGCCAAGGACCAGAGGGGAAACCCTCCTCCCATCTAGGGGGAGGTCAAGGAAGAAGAAGAAGGAGGGGGGCTCTCTCCCCCTCTCTCCCGGTGGCACCGGAACGCCGCCGGGGCCATCATCGTGACGGCGATCTACTCCAACAACTCCGTCATCTTCACCAACACCTCCATCACCTTCCCCCATCTATCTACAGCGGTCCACTCTCCCGCAACCCGCTGTACCCTCTACTTGAACATGGTGCTTTATGCCACATATTATGATCCAATGATGTGTTGCCATCCTATGATGTTTTGAGTAGATTACTTTTGTCCTTTGGGTTGATTGATGATATAGATTGGTTTGAGTTGTATGTTTATTTTGGTGCTGTCCTATTGTGCCTTCCGTGCCGCACACACGTGAAGGATTCACGCTGTAGGGTGTTGCAATACGTTCATGATTCGCTTATAGTGGGTTTCTTGAGTGACAGAAGCATAAACCCGAGTAGGTGGGTTGTTGCGTATGGGATAAAGGGGACTTGATGCTTTAATGCTATGGTTGGGTTTTACCTTAATGATCTTTAGTAGTTGCGGATGCTTGCTAGAGTTCCAATCATAAGTGCATATGATCCAAGTAGAGAAAGTATGTTAGCTTATGCCTCTCCCTCATATAAAATTGCAATAATGATTACCGATCTTGTTAACAATTGCCTAGGACAATTCCGCACACCGACCCATCATTATTCCACCCTCGCTGTTTGTAATACATTGTAATATATTCTAACTTGATGATAACAGCACCTATTTTTATATTTTAGTTCTCCGATATCATGCAAAGCTATTCTCTTCATACCCACAACGTAGTTTTATTTCTCGTTTCTAGTTGGAAGCAAACGTTCGGTGTACGTAGAGTCATATCAGTGGCAGATAGGACTTGAGAGAATATTGATCTTACCTTTAGCTCCTTGTGGGTTCGACACTCCATACTTATCACTTCCATCTTTGGAAATTGCGACGATGATTCCTTGCACTTGGGGATTATCAAGCTCTTTTCTGGCGCCGTTGCCGGGGAGCAATAGCGTGGGGTTGATATTCTCGTGTTTGCTTGTTTGCTTTCTTCACTAAGTAGATTTTGTTTTCTGTTTTTGCTTTCTTTAGTTGTGGGTGAAACAAACAAAAAAAATTAAATAATGAAAAATACAAAAAGAATTACTTGCCTCTTGCCTAAGAAGTTTTTCAAAAAGAGAAGTGATTGGAAAGTTGTGCATTGGAGAAGTGAGGGTCGACCTTGAACACTTGTGTTCATGCTCATGGAAACAATGTAGAATATTTCATGGAAGATTCTCAAAAATAATTATCCCCTGTATATATCCATTGTATTATAAAAATAATGTGCCAAGATTTGGTTTTAGGACAAATAGATTGCTTGTTTGCTTTGTGCTGTGCAAAAACAGAAACTTTGACTGTAGTGCATGAATTTAAATTTCTTACTGGAACGTCAAAAGTTTCTGAAATTTTTACACAGTACTTCTATATAAATTTTTTAATTTGTCCTAATTTTTCAGAATTTTTTGAGTTACATAAGTATACGAAGTTTCCAGATTACTACAGACAATCCTGTTTTTGACAGATTCTGTTTTCTATGCATTGTTCTCTTATTTTGATGAATCTATGGGTAGTATCGGGGGGGTATGAACCATGGTGAAGTTGGACTACAGTAGATATAATGCTAATATGAATTTGGAATGAGTTCACAACAGTACTTAAAGTAGTATTTTGCTTTATTATACTAACGGAGCTCACGAGGGTTTTTGTTAAGTTTTGTGTGAATGAAGTGTTCGAAGATCCAGGAGGTATTGATATAAGAAGAATACGGAGAGACAAGAGTTCAAGTTTGGGGATGCCCAAGGCACCCCAAGTAAATATTTCTTGGAGACTCAAGCATCTAAGCTTGGGGATGCCCCGGAAGTCATCCCATCATTATTCTTCAACAATTATCGGTATACCTCGGTTTTTGTTTTGTTCACATGATATGCGTTTTTAGTTTTTTTCTTTCCCTTTTATGCACCCTTTTAGTATGAGATAGTCCTTCATTGATTTTGAGGAATGCTTCATGCGCTTCACTTATATCTTTTGAGTATGGCTTTGAAGAATGCTCTTTGTGCTTCACTTATATCTTTTGAGTATGGGTTTGTAGAATGCTCTTTGTGCTTCACTTAAATCTTTTGAGTATGGCTTTATAGAATGCTTCGTGTGCTTCACTTATATATTTTGAGCTTGGATATTGGTTAATCTATATTAATTGTAGAATGCTCTATGAACTTCACTTATATCTTTTAGAGTATGAATAAAATTTCCATCGGAATTGGGTTTGGAAGTGTATCAATGTCATGCCTAGCTATAAAGGCATTAAAGAAAAGCGCTTGTTGGGAGACAACCCAATATTTACCCTTTCTGTTTTTGTGTTTTAACATGATTAAGCTACTGTACTAATCATGTTTTGTGCCTTTTATTTCAATAAAGTGCCAAGTACTGCCTTTGGGATGATGTGGTTGCTAGTTGACTTGATTCTGTGCAAAAACAGAAACTTTGGTGCCCAGTCCAGAATTTTTATAAATTCACCAGAGAGTCAAAAGCTTCTGAATTTTTTACACATGATTTATATACAAATTTCCTAGGTTGTCCTAATGTTTCAGAATTTTTAGAGACAGGGAAGTATGGTTACACTACAAATCTTCACAGACTGTTCTGTTTTTGACAGATTCTGTTTTGCATGCATAGTTTGCTTGTTTTAGTTTTTCCATGGCTTATATTTAGCGGTATAAATTATGGGAATGATAGAATACAGTAGGTACACTAGTAGGAAAACCCCCATTTGTCCCGGTTCGTAAGGGCCTTTAGTCCCGGTTCTGGAACCGGGACTAAAGGGTCGGGACTAAAGCCCAATACCTTTAGTCCCGGTTCGCTTACGAACTGGGACAGATGGTGCTCCACGTGGCCGCTGCGGCGAGCCCAGGCAGGAGGGCCTTTAGTCCCGGTTGGTAACACCAACCGGGACAAATAAGCATCCACGCGTCAGCAGCTCAGGAGCTGGGGTTTTTGTTTTTTTTTGAAAGGGGGGGGGGGGTTGGGGGTTTTGGAGGGTTAATTTGGGGGTTTCATATATTGTGTTAGCTAGCTAATAGCTACCTAGAGAGAAGTGACCTCTCTTGTCTCCGTGCTTGGTCGACGCTACGTACTATACGTATAGAGAGGACTCGACACGCTAGCTAGTAAGCAGATGAAGGAACCATTAAGTACATAAGATCGTCATGAACATATACAGAGAGAAGTGATCGACCTCTCTTTCTCCGAGAGATTGGTCGAACAACAAGTTTTCGTATATCTATCCGACGCTACTACATATATACAATATAACATCTTTTACAATCCCTAACATCATATATTCGAATGGTATTCTCCGTCTTTAGGTATGACGTGCTCAAGAAAGAATCCCGCCAATTCCTCTTGAATTGCTCGTATGCGATCATGTGGTAGGAGTTCATCCCGCATCTGCCAGATCTAATTTAAAGAAGGGGGTCAATACATGCATATATATGAATAAAACTCAACACAATTGATGGTAATATATAAAATAAAATTGTGAATATTATTTACGTACTTCAAATTGTTTGTCAGATAAGCCCCGCTCAGAGGTCGAGTGGCGAATGAACTCGCATACGTAGTATGCACATAAAGAAGTCCCTTCTTTCTGGTACAAGCACTTTACGAGAATAGAGTTCAATCAAACTGATAAGCAAGCATGGTAATGATATATTGATGAAAATTTGAATCAATTAGAGATGCGCGGAACTAGCTAGTACTACTTACTTTGGGGTGCGTAAATCGCAACTCTTTGTTTAGACCGGGAACCTTTCGGGTGAACTTCTTCCAAACCCTGCCAGGCAAAGAAAATGATTACTTTATATCAGGAAATTAACGAAAGTTGCATGCCGATATGGTCCCGGTATTGACTGAACTTACTTCTTGAGCATTGCAGTCATGTCCACATAATTCTCGGGATCTTTACGTCTCGAGTCTAAGACAGTTACTAATGCCCCGTCAAGCTTAATGGATAGCAGAATAAAGTGGTAATTGCGCACGCATATATAACTCATCAATTATATTACTTAACCTCGAGTAAGCGAAACCGAGTATACAGAGAAGACAGCAACACTCACTTGAAGTTGTAAGGAAAGAGTATTTCCCTTTTGTTTTGATGTATAAGGAACGACTTTAGCAAGTTCTCCTCGATATCTTTGATTGAATTTCGTACCGTCCATTCATTTACGGCATCTGGGTTAATGAACCCAACGTCGAAGATTCCTAGTTTTTTGCATTCGACGATCTTCAATCTGCATAATATAGTGAGGATAATTATATATACATGCAATGAACGAGCTGAGCTAGAGACTTAACTATAGAAGTAATACTTACAGACAGTAGGCAGTCATGAGTTGTTTGTCGAGGGCCAGTTGATTGTATAACTGAAATAACTCCACAAATTCAACAGGCATCACGGCAAGTCCAATGAATTCGTGCTCTGGTTTCACTGCCATATACATAGTGTCTCTCCCAGACTCCCTGCAGGTTTTCATGTACCACTCATGCAATTTGTACATCATCGTTGTTAGAGGAGGTTGATCAGGTTTGACGAGAGGCTTCCCGTGCACGTATTCATATTCTTCTTTTGTTACCTCAGCCGTTTGAAAAATTACATCATCCCCCAAGTAATCACCAGGATTGGTACCGGGCACCATCCCCGGATGATTAGCGACGATATCGCTAGACACCTTAAGCGGGGGGCACGATTGCTTCTCCTGTTCGCCGAGCTGGGGAATTGTTTTCCCACTTCTTCGTTCTGCTAACCTTGCATCACTAGAAGTACTTCCCGACCGCCGCGCTTCTTCATATGTCTTTTTAATAATCCGGACATAGTTGGAATCCGGCGGAGGCGGTGGTGGTCGCTTCAGGGCTTCGATAGTGCGCTTCACTTTCACCGGATCTAGCTTCTCCTTCGGAGGTGGAGTTTTCTTTGCAAAATGGGCCCTCAATTGCTCCTGACATATCTCCTCGTTTTCAGACTCGGTCCTCTCATATGGTAACTTTTCTAGAGGCTTGAGAGATGGACCGTATCTGTATTCCCTCCCGCCTTTGCTTGTACTGCTAGCCGCCGGAGCGGCGGCGTCTCTCTTCCGTCGTTGCTTAGAAGGCGGAGAAGGAGGCGGAGTGCTCCGACGCGCCGGAGGAGCCGGAGCGGCGGCGTCTGTCTTCTGCCGTTGTCGACGAGGCGGAGGAGGATGCGTACTGCTCCGATGTGCCGGAGTAGGCGAAGGAGGAGGCGGAGTGCCCTCACGCGTCGGTGGAGCCGGAGAAGGAGGCGGGGTCCCCTGATCACTCGCCGGAGGAGGAGGAGGAGGAGGAGGAGGAGGCGGAGTGCCCTGACTCGCCGGAGGAGGAGGAGGCGGAGGCGTCCAGTTTGGAAGCTTGATGTACTCCTTCTGCCATAGACATGTACTCCTCAGGGCACGACCTAGCCGATTCTCCCCTTCACCTGTAGAGTGGTCAAGCTCGAGCTCCGCAAATCCCTCCATTACTTCATCCACCATCACAACAGCATAGCCATGTGGAATCGGACGGCAGTGAAAAGTTCCATTGGGTTGAGGAGGTGCAACAGAGCCGACAGCCGCCAATAAAGTGAGGTTCCGGCATTTCGTCATAAGCTCGCAATGTTGAGCCTCCGTGATAGTATCCACGGGGTAGCTAGGAGACGTGAAGTCAGGCTGAACGGGCTCCGTGGAAGCGACGCTGCTTCTCCGCTGAGATGGCGGGGTAGCTTCGTGCCGCTGAGATGGTTGGCCGGCAGCTCGCTGGCTCTCAGATTCCTCTAGCTTTTGTAGTCTTGCATTGAACTTCTGAATTTCGCTCAGCTCCGCCTTCCTCTTTCTCTCCCGGCTTCTGTAACCGCCTGCGTCGGGAAACCCAACCTTCCACGGAACAGAGCCTGGTGTGCCTCGTGTTCGTCCAGGGTGCTCATCATTCCCTAGGGCCTGAGTCAGCTCATCCTTCTCTCTGTCGGGAATGAACGTCCCTTCCGACGCTGCGGTGATATACTCCTGAAGCTTGTTCATGGGTATTGCAAGTTGCTCGCTCGTCTAGCGGCACTTCCCTGTTTCAGGGTCCAAAGTTCCCCCAACCCCGAAGAACCAAGTCCTTGAACGGTCTGGCCAGTTCAATGTCTGTGGTACGACGTTTTTAGCAATCAGGTCATTCTCAGCTTTGTCCCACAACGGCCGGGCTTTGAGGTAGCCACCTGACCCCGTGTGATGGTGATACTGCTTCTTTGCAGCATTGATCTTGTTTGTCTCTGACATTTTCTTACTCTTGTCCGATGTCTTGTAGGCCACAAATGCGGGCCAGTGATCTCCTATCTTCTCAAATCGGCCGGTGAATTCTGGAGTCTTCCCTTTGTCGACAAACTTTGATTTCAACTCATTCTTCCACCTCCTGAATAGATCTACCATCTTCTTAAGAGCACACGCCTTGACCAGTGGCTCTATAACTGGCTTATTCGGATCCTCCTCTGGCGGTAGGGTGAAATTTGCCTTCAGCGCGGTCCAAAGATCATCTTTCTGTCTATCGGTGACATAATCACCATCAGGGGCGCCGTCCTTAGGCTTATTCCATTGCTTGATGCTGATCGGGATGTTGTCCCTAACAATAGCTCCGCACTGAGCAGAAAATGCGTCCTTGGTCCGCTTGGGTTCAATCGGATGGCCATCGTGCGCGAGTGCTGTGATCGTGAACTTTTCATCCTTGCGCAACCTCTTCTTCGGGCCTCGTCTCGTTACCGAAGTTTGGCTCGATCCGGAGGGCTATAAAAGAAGAAAGAAGAGTTAATATATCAAAACAATTAATGCATCAATTAGCTAGTCAACACAGGCTTAATTAATATATATACCTCGCCGGACTTTGCAACAGCTCCCTCCTCCGTTCGGTCACCGGAGCCGTCATCATGGTCTCCTTCTTCCTCCGGCATTCGGTCACTGGAGCCATCATGATCATGTCCTTCCTCCTCCATTGTTCGATCACCGAAGCCGTCATCCTCTCCTTCCAGACCATCGGTGTCGTTGAGAAACGACAAGACATCACGTCCGTCGCGGATTATCTCCCCCAACAACTGTTCTTGTTCCAAGTCTCTTGGATCCATAGTTTCTGCAAATATTACAACATGGCAATTAATATACAAACATGAATGTCGTCCGACGTCCGGACCGCCTTTCTCATGAATGTCCGACGTCCGGTTTGGGGTGGCCTCGACAACACTTCTAGGGTTTGGGGTGGCCTCGACAACGCTCTTTCTTCTAGGGTTTGGGTGGCCTCGAGAGTTTATCGGGTAGGGACGGGAGGGGGTAGGAGATCGACAACGCTCTTTCTTCTAGGGTTTGGGTGGCCTCGAGAGTTTATTGGGTAGGGCGAGAGGGCCGGGATTCTCTTAACCTTTTTGGGATTTAACAAAATGGCGCCATTCTGGATGTGCAGAAAATGGTCCATATTTTTCCTGATCTCATCTACCCTTCTATATGTCACGTTGTCTAGTGTCAAAGGATTCAAGAAAACCACGGCTTCATCTCGCTCGGTATATCGAGAGGGGGGTGAACATTTTACCTAAGTAACTTAGAAAAAAAATGTTATCGGGGAGGGGGTATATCGACCCCCGCCCTCATGTCGAAGTTATCGGGGAGGGGGGTATATCGACCCCCCCCCTCATGTCGAAGTTATCGGGGAGGGGGGTATATCGACCCCCCCCCTCATGTCAAAGTTATCGGGGAGGGGGTATATCGACCCCCCCCTCATGTCGAAGTTATCGGGGAGGGGGTATATCGACAACGACATACATACATGGAAAAAAATGCTATCCATCTTTACATACATAGCCACATACATATATTATATATTTTCTTTAACTCATGAGATATTTTCATTATTTTTCTTTCTTTAACTGAACGACAACGACATACATACATGGAAAAAAATGTATATCGACCCCCCCCCCCTCATGTCGAAGTTATCGGGGAGGGGGCGATCTCTTTCTCGTTATTTTTCTTTCTTTAACTAACATATTTTCATTTATCTTTATATATACTTGCCGTGTCCCCGATGGGCTGTTTTTGGAAAATGCCATATCCCGTGTAGCCGTGTCCGTGTCGCCGTATCCGAGCAGGGGACCATGGGAAAGGGGTGGCTCACTAGGGGGCGGCGACGGGGAGGCGACGGGGCGGCGATGGGGCGGCGACGGGGAGGTGACGGGGCGCCGACGGGGCGGCGACGGGGCGGCGCGGCGACGGGGAGGCGATGGGGACGGGGCGGTGACGGGGGCGTTGATGGGGACGGGGACGACGACGGCGGGCTCGGGGCGGCGCGCGGCGACGGGGACGAGGAGGCGACGGGGCGGCGACGGGGAGGCGACGGGGCGGCGACGGGGACGGGGCGGCGACGGGGGCGGCAACGGGGACGGGGACGACGACGGCGGGCTCGGGGCGGCGCGCGGCGATGGGGACAAGGAGGTGACGGGGCGGCGACGGGGCGGCGACGGGGAGGCGACGGGGCGGCGACGGGGCGACGTGGCGACGGGGAGGCGACGGGGACGGGGCGGCGACGGGGGCGGCAACGGGGACGGGGACGACGACGGCGGGCTCGGGGCGGCGCGCGGCGACGGGGACGAGGACGGCGGGCACGGCGAGGGCGCGTCGGCGAGGGCTCGGGGAGGAGAGCGCGTCGGCGAGGGCTCGGGGAAGATGAACTGGGACTGGAAAACGCTAAGTGTGAGCTATATATATCCAGAGCCTTTGGTCCCGGTTGGTGGCATCAACCGGGACCAATGCCCACCTTTGGTCCCGGTTGGTGGCACCAACCGGGACCAAAGGTCTCTTTTCAACAGCCCAAAGGGCGGGAAGCAGAGACCTTTGGTCCCGGTTGGTGGCACCAACCGGGACCAAAGGTGGGCATTGGTCCCGGTTGGTGCCACCAACCGGGACCAAAGGTAAGCATTGGTCCCGGTTGGTGGCACCAACCGGGACCAAAGGGTGGTTCTGCCCGGGGCCAAATTTTTAGTCCCACCTCGCTAGCCGAGAGAGCTCGAGAGTGGTTTATAAGCGCTGTTGCGCATACCCTCTCGAGCTCCTCTCAACTGCAGGCCTCCGGGCCTAATCTGTCACTGCCAGTGGGCCTATTGGGCCTTCTGCGGGCCTGAATCCTGGCCCAACAACCTGGTTGGGTTTCTAGTCGTATTCAGGCCGTGGTGGCCCATTAGGCGGCATTTTTTTTTTCCAGTATTTTTGTTTTGTTTTTTGCTTTATTTATTTTTTTAATTTTTTTCCAGTATTTTTGTTCTGTTATTTTAGTTCATTCTTTTTAACAAATAAATACTTTGATAATTTTAGTTGCATAATTTCCATTATTTTGTTTTGTTTTTTGCTTTATTTATTTTTGTTTTATTTTTTGCTTTATTTATTTCCAGTGTGTTTTATCATTATATTCTTTTTGCTATTAATGTTTTGAACAAAAAATACTTTGATAATTTTAGTTGCATAATTTTTATATAATTATAGTTTCAAAAATACTAGAGGTTTATAAAAGCTTTTTAGTTGATTCTTTTTTGAACTCCACTCCCACGATGTTACTAGAGGTTTATAATAGATTTTTGAGTGATTTTTTTTCCTGCTATTTAATATTACTGTGTTTTATCATTATATTCAATTTGGTTATTTTTAGGTTATTTTAAATGGGTGTTTTATATATATTTTTGTTGCATAAATTTTATATAATTTTAAGTTTATAAAAGCTTTTTAGTTTATTCTTTTTTCTATTGAAGAATATTATAGTTTTGTTTTAGTTGATCATAACAAAATATTTTAATTGAGCCACCAACCGGGACTAAAGGCCTTGTCCTGGGAGTGGCTAAAATTTAGTCCCACCTCGCCAAGCGAGAGGGACTCGCAGCGGTTTATAAGCCCGGAGTGCAGAGACGAAGAACGATGAAGGAGAGGCGCAATGCTCACCTGCACGTTGCTTAGCTTCAGGCCTTGAGGAAATGGTGTAGACTGCACGGAGCTATCTGCAGTTTCTCAAGGCCTGGAGCTAAGCAACGTGCAGGTGAGCATTGCGCCTCTCCTTCATTTTTAATAACTTATTTTAACTCCGGACATTTTGTGTGTTCATTATGCACCATTCAAAGGCACATCATCAATGTTCAACCGTTTTCTGCCTTCATTGGCTATTTTTCATGCATTTAATGATTTGTTTTGAGCTAAATGACCCTGAAATTGAAAAGCACAAATGAAGTCTGAAAAGGTTGAAACTTGGCATGGTATCATAATTTCACCCACATAGCAAGTGCTAAAAAGTTGAGAGGGTTACGGCAAAAACTGGATGCACTTCGTGTACAAACTGGACAATCTCTTTCGAAGTATCTGGGTTTCGGACGAAAACTCATCTATTACAAAGGGATTTCATTTTTAATAACTTATTTTAACTCCATACTTTTTGTGTGTTCAATATGCACCATTCAAAGGCACATCATCAATTTTCAACCCTTTTCTGACTTCATTTGCTATTTTTCATGCATTTAATGATTTGTTTTGAGCTAAATGACCCTGAAATTGAAAAGCACTACAAATGAACTCTGAAAAGGTTGAAAGTTGGCACGGTATCATCATTTCACCCACATAGCATGTGCTAAAAAGTTGAGAGGGTTACGGCAAAAACTGGATGCACTTCGTGTACAAAACGGACAATCTCCTTCGAAGTATCAGGGTTTCGGACGAAAACTCATCTGTTACAGAGGGATTTCATTTTTTGAACTTATTTGAACTCCAGACTGTTTGTGTGTTCAAAATGAACCATTCAAAGCCACATCATCAATTTTCAACCCTTTCTGACTTCATCTGGTATTTTCCATGCATTTACTGATTTTTTTAAGCTAAATGACCCTGAAATTGAAAAGCACTACAAATGAACTCTGAAAAGGTTGAAAGTTGGCATGGTATAATCATTTCACCCACATAGCATGTTATAAAAAGTTGAGAGGGTTACGGCAAAAGCTGGATGCACTTCGTGTACAAAACGGACAATCTCTTTCGAAGTATTAGGGTTTCATACGAAAACTCACCTGAATGAACAAGACTGTGTAGAGGCCAACGGAGAATTCTTTCGTTGACGTTCTATAATGAATTTGCTATACTTTTTGTTTTTATATAATTATTATTTTTGCATATCTTTATAACCTTGGGCGGTGAAGGTCGTACCAATCAGGAAGAAGCACACGGATCGTGTGTTTCTTTCAAGCGCTTGTGAGCTGTTGGATCAGCACTATAACGACTAGTCCCGGTTCGTGCTAGCAACCGGGACTAAAGAGGCACACGACCGTATATATAGCCCACCTCTCGAACATGTTCGACACTTAGTGTGTGTACTCATTCGGATTCAAATCATTCGGATTCCCTGCATACGGTCCAACGGTGCATTTCATATTTCCACCGTTGGGCTGTATGCAGGGGAAACCGTGTGTTTTGTTGATCTATCTAGAAATCCTTTAGTTCATCGACCGAATACAAATCATTCGGATTCCCTGCATACGGTCCGACGGTGCATTTCATATGCGGGCACTCACGAGCCACCGTCGGGCTGTATACAGGGGAAACCGTGTGTTTTGTTGATCTATCTAGAAATCCTTTCATTTTCCGACAGTTCATTGGCTAGGACGAATGGTTCGTCTGCGTACCCAAGATTGTTGAGATCCACTGTTGTCATTCCGTACTGCCGGTCTTCCTTTACCCCGCCTATGTACATACCCGCCTAAAATTTCAACCCTTTCTAACTTCATTTGCTAATTTTCATGCATTTAATGATTTGTTTTGAGCTAAATGACCCTGAAATTGAAAATCACTACAAATGAACTCTGAAAAGGTTGAAAGTTGGCATGGTATCATCATTTCACCCACATAGCATGTTATAAAAAGTAGAGAGGGTTACGGCAAAAACTGGATGCACTTCGTGTACAAAACGGACAATCTCTTTCGAAGTATTAGGGTTTCATACGAAAACTCATCTGTTACAAAAGGCATTTCATTTCTTCACATGTAACTGCAATGATATAGTTGTGGAGAGAAAGTCTTCACTTTTTCTTCGCTTGTGTCCTTTGCTTATTGCGCCGTAATCATGGATAATCTTCATCGTTTAAGAGGGTGCTTGGGTCAGCCTTGACTTTGAAGGGAGGAATTTCATGAAACTTTTCATAATCTTTAGACATGTCTGTCTTGCCCTCCAATCCCACGATGTCTCTTTTTCCTGAAAGAACTATGTGGCGCTTTGGCTCATCGTATGATGTATTCGCTTCCTTATCTTTTCTTTTTCTCGGTTTGGTAGACATGTCCTTCACATAGAAAACCTGCGCCACATCATTGGCTAGGACGAATGGTTCGTTTGTGTACCCAAGATTGTTCAGATCCACTGTTGTCATTCCGTACTGTGGGTCTTCCTGTACCCCGCCTCCTGACAGATTGACCCATTTGCACTGAAACAAAGGGACCTTGAAATCATGTCCATAGTCAAGTTCCCATATGTCCACTATGTAACCATAATATGTGTCTTTTCCCCTATTGGTTGCTGCATCAAAGCGGACACCGCTGTTTTGGTTGGTGCTCTTTTGATCTTGGGCGATCGTGTAAAATGTATTCCCATTTATCTCGTACCCTTTGTAAGTCAATACAGTCGAAGATGGTCCCCTTGCCAACGAGTACAACTCATCAGAAACAGTGTTGTCACCCATGAGACGTGTTTGCAACCAACTGCCGAAAGTCCTGATGTGTTCATATGTAATCCAGTCGTCACACTGCTCCGGGTGTTTGGAGTGCAGAATATTCTTGTGTTCATCGACATACGTGTCAGTCTCCCCTCATACCGTGATTGAGGGAGACCAATCTTCTTAAGGTCAGGAATGAAGTCAACACAAAACCCAATGACATCCTCTGTTTGATGGCCCATGGAGATGCTTGCTTCTGGCCTAGCGCGGTTACGAACATATTTCTTTAAGACTCCCATGAACCTCTCAAACGGGAACATATTGTGTAGAAATACAGGGCCCAGAACGACAATCTCGTCGACTAGATGAACTAGGACATGCGTCATGATATTGAAGAAGGACGGTGGGAACACCAGCTCGAAACTAACAAGACATTGCACCAAATCACTCCTTAACCTTGGCAGGATTTCTGGATCGATCACCTTCTGAGAGATTGCATTGAGGAATGCACATAGCTTCACAATGGCTAATCGAACGTTTTCCGGTAGAAGCCCCCTCAATGCAACCGGAAGCAGTTGCGTCATAATCACGTGGCAGTCATGAGACTTTAGGTTCTGGAACTTTTTCTCTGCCATATTTATTATTCCCTTTATATTCGACGAGAAGCCAGACGGGACCTTCATACTGAGCAGGCATTCAAAGAAGATTTCCTTCTCTTCTTTGGTAAGAGCGTAGCTGGCAGGACCTTCATACTGCTTTGGATGCATGCCGTCTTTTTCATGCACACGTTGCTGTTCCTCCCGTGCCTCCGGTGTATCTTTTGTCTTCCCATACACTCCCAAGAAGCCTAGCAGGTTCACGCAAAGATTCTTCGTCACGTGCATCACGTCGATTGCAGAGCGGACCTCTAGGTCTTTCCAATAGGGTAGGTCCCAAAATATAGATTTCTTCTTCCACATGGGTGCGCGTCCCGCATCGTCAGTCGGAATAGATAGTCCGCCAGGACCCTTTCCAAATATTACTTGTAAATCATTGACCATATCAAGTATGTGATCACCAGTATGGAGGGCGGGCTTCTTCCGGTGATCTGCCTCACCTTTGAAATGCTTTCCTTTCTTTCGACATTGATGGTTGGTCGGAAGAAATCGACGATGCCCCAGGTACACATTCTTCCTGCATTTGTCCAAATATATACTGTCGGTGTCATCTAAACAGTGTGTGCATGCGTGGTATCCCTTGTTTGTCTGTCCTGAAAGGTTACTGAGAGCAGGCCAATCGTTGATGGTTACAAACAGCAACGCATGTAGGTCAAATTCCTCCTGTTCGTTCTCATCCCACACACGTACACCTCTTCCATTCCATAGCTGTAAAAGTTCATCAACTAATGGCCTTAGGTACACATCAATGTCATTGCCGGGTTGCTTAGGGCCTTGGATGAGCACTGGCATCATAATGAACTTCTGCTTCATGCACAACCAAGGAGGAAGGTTATACATACATAGAGTCACAGGCCATGTGCTATGCTTGCTGCTCTGCTCCCCAAAAGGATTAACGCCATTTGCACTTAAACCAAACCATACGTTCCTCGGGTCACCTGTAAAGTCGCTCCACTTTCTCTCGATCTTTCTCCACTGCGACCCGTTAGCGGGTGCTCTCAACTTCCCGTCTTTCTTACGGTCTTTTTTGTGCCATTGCATCCACTCGGCATGCTTTTTGTTTCTGAAAAGACGTTTCAACCGTGGTATTATAGGAGCATACCACATCACCTTGGCAGGAACCCTCTTCCCGGTGCGCTGGCCCTCAACATCACCAGGGTCATCTCTTCTGATCTTATACCGCAAGGCACCGCATACCGAGCATGCGTTCAAATCCTCATACGCACCGCGGTAGAGGATGCAGTCATTAGGGCATGCATGTATCTTCTGCACCTTCAATCCTAGAGGGCATAGAACCTTCTTTGCTTCGTACGTACTATCGGGCAATTCGTTATCCTTTGGAAGCTTATTCTTCATTATTTTCAGTAGCGAACTAAATCCCTTGTCAGATACACCATTGTCTGCCTTCCATTGCAGCAATTCCAGTGTGGTACCGAGCTTTCTGTTGTCATCTTCGCAATTTGGGTACAACCCTTTTTTGTGATCCTCTAACATGCGATCGAACTTCAACTTCTCCCTTTCACTTTCGCATTCTCTCTGTGCATCAACAATGACCCGGCGAAGATCATCATCGGGCACATCGTCTGGTTCCTCTTGATCTTCAGCTTCCCCCATTGCAGCATCACCGTATTCAGGGGGCGGGTAGTTGTCGTCATCCTCTTCTTCTTCGTTGTCTTCCATCATAACCCCTCTTTCTCCGTGCTTGGTCCAAACATTATAGTGTGGCATAAAACCCTTCTGAAGCAGGTGGAAGTGAAGGGTTTTATAGTTGGAGAAAGCCTTCGTATTCTCACAGACCCTTAATGCATAAAACCATTCTGCTAGTTTGCCTCAGCCGCTTCGAGAAAATTATGCAGGCCCTTAATATACTCGGAGGTGCGTCGGTCACCGTACATCCATTGCCGGTTCATCTGCGTGCATATCATGAATAGAGAAGTGACCAAATTAATAGAAATTCATCATCACATTAAAGCCAAAGTACAGTAGTGACCAAAATAAATACATAACGTTCATACATAGTTCTCATTATTGAACAACATATAGCTCTCTAGAGCATCTAATTAAAACATACATTGAAACTAGAAAATTTAAATGCAACAACAAATGCGATCATAACCGCAACTAAGGTACCAATTGATCCAACGGCATAATGATACCAAGCCTCAGTATGAATGGCATATTTTCTAATCTTTCTAATCTTCAAGCGCATTGCATCCATCTTGATCTTGTGATCGTCGACGACATCGGCAACATGCAACTCCAACTTCATCTTATCCTCTTCAACTCTTTGTAATTTTTCTTTCAAGTAGTTGTTTTCTTTTTCAACCAAATTTAACTTCTCGACAAGAATTTCTATGTCGGTTGGAATTTCCGGTTCACATACCTCCTAGATTAAAAAATCTATGTCACGTTGGTCGGCATAATTGTCATAAACACTAAATAAAACAAATAGTTATAAAAGATAATATATACCACATCCGAATCATAGACAGGACGAGGGCTGACGGAGGCGGATATGAAAACCATCACACTATATAATAACAAACAATAATAAAAGTAAGAAAATTACACAAGTATCTATCTAAATCATACAAGTAAAAACTTTTTCCTTTTAGAAAGAAGATAAGAATAAGAGGCTAATCACGGTGGTGCCGGCACCGAGATGGGCGCGGGCGATCGACGGCGGTGAGGACGGGGACGGGACAGGACGGACCGCCAAACGTAGACAAATCTTGAGGAAAATGGAGCTTGGACAAGGAGCTTCGAGAGGAGAAAGCTTAAGTGTGGCTTGGGCATTTCATCAAACACCTCATGTGCATAGGAGGTGAGCTAGAGCACCACAAATCTCTCCCCTCGCCGGCCAGAAAAACAGAGCAATGTGGAGTGCGCTGCTTGCCGGCGAGGGGGTATATATAGGCATCTCATTGGTCCCGGTTCGTGGGTGGAACCGGGACTAAAGGACACGCATTGGTCCTGGTTCCATCCACAAACCGGGACCAATGGTTGTGGGCCAGGAGCGAGGCCCATTGGTCCTGGTTGGTGTCTGGAACCGGGACCAAAGGGGTCCTATGAACCGGGACCAATGCCCCACGTGGCCCGGCCGGCCCCATGGCCTCACGAACCGGGACCGTTGCCCCCATTGGTCCCGGTTCGTTACTGAACCGGGACTAATGGGCTGGCCCTGCCTGGACCAAAGCCATGGTTTCTACTAGTGGTATCATGTGGGAACAATTATGAATCTTGTCTTGACAGTACCTAAGTGAATGATTTATCTTTATTACACTAACCCTTCTCACGAAGTTCCGTTAAGTTTTGTGTGATTGAAGTTTTCAAGTTTTGGGTGAGACACCAATATGAGGAGAATAAGGAGTGACAAGAACCTAAGCTTGGGGATGCCCAAGGCACCCCCAAGGTAATATCCATGGAAGACTCAAGCGCCTAAGCTTGGGGATGCCCCGGAAGCATCCCCTCTTTCGTCTTCAACATTATCGGTAACCTCACTTGGAGCTATATTTTTATTCGTCACATAATATGTGGTTTGCTTGGATCATCATTATATTTTGTTATTTTCTGTTAGGTGTTATTTATAATCTTGTTTTTCAATAAAAAGTTCCAAGAATTGCCTTAGGATGCTTGCATTGCATGTTTTGATGAGTGCTGTGTAAAAACAGAAACTTTGGCTGTAGTGTTTGAATTTTCATATTTTACTGGAACGTGGAAAGTTTCTGAAATTTTTACACAGTATTGTCATATAAATTCCTTAGCATGTCCTAAATTTGCATAATTTTTTGAGTTATGGAAGTAGACTGTTGTTATAAATTGCTACAGACTGTTCTGTTTGGACAGATTGCTGTCATAGTTTTGTTATCTACTTATCCTCTAGTTTCCATAGCCTATATTGGTAGATATCAATTGAGGAAACGATAGTAAACAGTAGATGATGTTTGAAAATTATTGTGCAACTTGTCTTGGCAGTACATGAAGTGTTGATTTATTATTATGAGTACTAACCTATCTCACGAGTTCTTTTCGAGTTTTGTGTGGATGAAATTTTTGAGAATAGGTAAAGCCATGATATGAGAGGATTGAACAAGATACAAAAGCTTAAGCTTGGGGATGCCCAAGGCACCCCAAGTAAATATTTCAAGAAGTCTCGAGTATCTAAGCTTGGGGATGCTACGCATCCCACCTCTCTTCATCAACAATTATCGGTTAGCCTATGTTGAGCCTAAATTCTTATTCGTTCACATGATGCGTGCTATTCTTGGAGTGCTATTTTTCTTTTGCTTGCTGTTTGAATAAAATCATTGGATCTGAAATTCTTAGATGAGAGAGTCCTCACATAGTTATTTAATTTTTGTCTACTCATTGCTCTTCACTTATATCTTTTTGGAGTAGTTTGTCATTCACTCTCGTGCTTCACTTTTATCCTATGAGTAAATGGTTGAATGAATTGAATATCATAAATCTGAAATTAAATATGCTTCATATACCTATCCCATGGAGAGTAATGACTTCACACATAATAAGTATAGGTGGTGAAATTTATTGAAAGTTAGCAAACACCGCATTGGTCACTTGAACAATTCATGAAAGAATATTGAAGGAAGAGAGATTCCACATATAAATATACTATCTTGGACATCTTCTATGATTGTGAATGCCCATTAACTATTTTCAAACTTGAGCAAATTAGTTGAAGTTGGACAAGGAAGACAACTTAATGAGTTATGTTTGGGTATATTTGTATAGAAGTTATATTGTTATGGATCCTCCAACATGTGGTGATTGTTTCCACCTCATACTAACCAAAACTTCCGCACCAAGTAGAAATACTATTTGGGCATCCTAACACCCTTAAACCAGTTTTGCCATGAGAGTCCACTATACCTAACTATGGATTGAGTAAGATCCTTCAAGTAAGTTGTCATCGGTGCAAAAAGCAATAAAAATTGCTCCTAAATATATATGATCTTTTATTGTGAGGGAAAATAAGCATTGCACGAATTTGTGATGGTAAAGAAATAAAAGCGACCGACTGCATAATAAAGGTTGCTATCACAAAGGGCAATACAACATGACGTTCCTTTGCATTAAGGATTTGCACATCCAAAAACAAAAAGCGCATGACAACCTCTACTTCCCTCTGCGAAGGGCCTATCTTTTACTTTCTAGTATTTACCTTTATGCAAGAGTCATGGTGATCTTCACCACTTCCTATATTTCGCCTTTTTCTCTTGGCAAGCGTCATGTGTTGGGGAATGATCTAGACATATATATCCACACAAATATATTTGATCATGAATTATTATTGTTGACAATTATCTATATGATAAATAAGTTGGGAGGCGAAACATTAAGCCTCTATCTTTCTCTGTGTTCGATGGATGCTATTTGTTCTAAAAATATGCTTTGAGTGTCAATAATCATGGAAGACTATATGATAGTTGAGTATGTGGAATTTGCTAAATCAAAGCTCTTACATAGACCCTTCCTGAAAATAAGATGAATTGCAATTGTTCGATGACTAGGAATATGGTTTGCTGGTTTTCAAGAAACTTTCTGGTCTATACTTTAAACATGTGAATAGCTTGTTACTTGATCATGAGAAGTTTTATGAGATGAGCTACTGTTTATGGTTTATATTGATGCTAAAAAAAGTGATTGGAATTATCATTGATCAAACTTGTGCACTTGCTAGCATTCACACTTCATAAATTATTTCTTTTATCATTTACCTACTTGAGGACGAGCAGGAATTAAGCTTGGGGATGCTGATACGTCTCCAACGTATCTATAATTTATGAAGTATTCATGCTATTATATTATTGGTTTTGGATGTTTTATATGCATTAATATGCTATTTTGTACTATTTTTTGGGACTAACCTGTTAACCCATAGCCCAGTGCCAGTTCCTGTTTGTTGCATGTTTTTTGTTTTGCAGAATATCCATACCAAATGAAGTCCAAACGCGATAAAAACTTACGGAGATTTTTTTTGGAATATATGTGAATTTTGGGAAAAAGAATCAACGCGAGACGATACCCGAGGTGACCACAAGCCAGGGGGCGCGCCCTACCCCCCTGGGCACGCCAGGCTGGCTTGTGGCCACCCTGTAAGGCGGTTGGTGCCCTTCTTTCGCCGCAAGAAAGCTAATATCTGGATAAAAATCGTGTTAAAATTTCAGCCCAATCGGAGTTACGGATCTCCGGGAATTTAAGAAATGGTGAAAGGCCAGAATCAGAGAAGGCAGAAACAGAGAGAGATCCAATCTCGGAGGGGCTCTTGCCCCTCCGCTGCCATGGAGGCCAAGGACCAGAGGGGAAACCCTCCTCCCATCTAGGGGGAGGTCAAGGAAGAAGAAGAAGGAGGGGGGCTCTCTCCCCCTCTCTTCCGGTGGCACCGGAACGCCGCCGGGGCCATCATCGTGATGGCGATCTACTCCAACAACTCCGTCATCTTCACCAACACCTCCATCACCTTCCCCCATCTATCTACAGCGGTCCACTCTCCCGCAACCCGCTGTACCCTCTACTTGAACATGGTGCTTTATGCCACATATTATGATCCAATGATGTGTTGCCATCCTATGATGTTTTGAGTAGATTACTTTTGTCCTTTGGGTTGATTGATGATATAGATTGGTTTGAGTTGTATGTTTATTTTGGTGTTGTCCTATTGTGCCTTCCGTGCCGCGCACATGTGAAGGATTCCCGCTGTAGGGTGTTGCAATACGTTCATGATTCGCTTATAGTGGGTTGCTTGAGTGACAGAAGCATAAACCCGAGTAGGTGGGTTGTTGCGTATGGGATAAAGGGGACTTGATGCTTTAATGCTATGGTTGGGTTTTACCTTAATGATCTTTAGTAGTTGCGGATGCTTGCTAGAGTTCCAATCATAAGTGCATATGATCCAAGTAGAGAAAGTATGTTAGCTTATGCCTCTCCCTCATATAAAATTGCAATAATGATTACCGATCTTGTTAACAATTGCCTAGGACAATTCCGCACACCGACCCATCATTATTCCACCCTCATTGTTTGTAATACATTGTAATATATTCTAACTTTATGATAACAGCACCTATTTTTATATTTTAGTTCTCCGATATCATGCAAAGCTATTCTCTTCATACCCACAACGTAGTTTTATTTCTCGTTTCTAGTTGGAAGCAAACGTTCGGTGTACGTAGAGTCGTATCAGTGGCAGATAGGACTTGAGAGAATATTGATCTTACCTTTAGCTCCTTGTGGGTTCGACACTCCATACTTATCACTTCCATCTTTGGCAATTGCTACGATGATTCCTTGCACTTGGGGATTATCACCATCCCATGGCTAACATATCATATTCCTGACATCATCTGATGTCTATGCAAGATGAGTTCTTCCATCATTATTATCATTACTACGGTTGACCACCTAGTGAGGTCTGGACGGGCTGTCCAATACCGTGGACGCGGCTATTCGAATAGATTTTACACTCTGCAGAGGTTGCACACTTTACCCACACCATGGAGCACCTGGCCTCGTGATCCCATTTGGGTGGACCAGCATTGCTCCAACGAAACCCGCCTGACCCGCGACTCTCCCATCGTACCACCGGCATTAATCCTCCCCCGGAGTCCTGCCCTGGGTGGCCCCTGTGTCACCTCGTGACACATGCCACCATCGTGGCCAAACTAAACAGTCCCAAACGGGGACGCCGGCACAAAACTCAACTGGGCTCACAAGGTTATCGCCGCCTACCGGGCCAGGGTAGCGCGCGCGCATAACCTTCCCTGTCTGGAGGTACCGGTGAAAGAGCACGCGATCAGACCAAGTCAAGGCCGTCCCATACCGGCAAATGTGGCTGCACGGATAAGCCCGGACAGGTGACTCTAGATCAACCGACTAGGTTTAGCCTTAGCAAGTATTTAACAAGCATGGTTGTTTATTACAATAACTTGAGATGGCAGTAGCTAAGCATTTAAATAAATTACTTTGAAGTATCACGTGGCAAACTAATGCAAGTAATGTAAACAGTAAGTGCAATCTAACAGAAGCTTAATTATTTCTATCACAGGTATAATCAATAATTAAACACGCAAGAATAACACAGAGCGATGCTTTAGAGCATATGTCAGATGGTCGGCTTGCCTGGGGTCGAAGAATACTCCGGGAAGAAGTGCGATCACCTCGCAGAAGGATTCGCCGGAAAGGATTCCCTCTCGGAGGACTGATAGAAGGGCAAGGGCAAAATGGTCATTTCCACTATGTGATCACCTTGTGAAAATGATACCAAAAGAACGGGCTCGATGACCTGAAGATGTGAGCGTTGGAATCACCTCGATCAGAGTTACGGATAAAAAGATATGGCCGTTTGAAGCATAGGGACCAATCTGTAAATAAAGTATTCATAGACAGGCCCCTGGGGACTGAACTGAAAGCGCACTTCGCTGAAATACGTTTTCTGTACATAGAAGTGCACTTTCAGCCGCAGTGGATAGAAAATACGCTTTCAATGTTTTGAAAATGTAGTCAGGAAATACGTCTCCACTTGCCACGTCATCGGCGGCGGGGCCGGGCTCTGGGGTCACTTATAGGTCTGTCCCGCCGGTGCTCTCTCTCTCTCTCCTCCTCTTTCTTCTTCCTCCCGACAGGGCAACAGGGGCGGCCGGCCATGGCTGAATCCGGCGAAGTAGGGCACGGCGGGCTCGGCTGGTGGTGGGGATGGGCTCGCGGCTCCCTCCCGCGCCCGTGGGTGGTTGAGGCGGAGGCGGGGATGCTCTGAGACGGCCGGACGGTAGGTGGAGGCGGGCGGCGGCGATGGGCTCGGGGCTGAGGTTACAGCTGTCCCCACAGCAAAATTGAGGCGAGGAGGGCGAAGTGGTGGTGGTGGTGGTCTACTACGACAGCTAGGTGGAACAATGGGGGTCAGAGATGAGCGAATTTAGGCGAGGCCGCGGGTGGCAATGGCGGACAGAGAAGAGGGACAAAGGGCTCCGGGGCTCCTTTGGGGGACCCAGTGGGTTGTTGGCGAGGAGGGGAGGAGGCTGCCGTGTTCGGGAGGGCTCGGCCGCGGCTATTTATAGCCGAGGGAGCTCGCCGGATAAGCTCGGCTGCCGTGGCCTTCCTATCCGCGCACTGGAGCATGGGGAGGACGTGGCTGGCAGGTTTTGGCGTCGGGAGGCTTCACGGGGAGTGGAGGGACCTCGAGCACGCTCGGGAGAGATCGGGGAAGGAAGAAGACAGAGGGGGAAAGCGACGACGGCGAGTCACGGGCGCACAGAACGGTGGCGGGACTCGCCGTGGCGCGAGGAGGAAGAAAGAGGAGGGGAGAAGAGTCTGGAGGGGAGCGCGTGGACGTAGGGGAGCTGGTCGGCTTGCCCGGACGAGCCCAGGATGGCCGGAGGTGACCGAACTGGGCTGACGAAGTGCAGAGCACCATTTTGGCGTGCTCTCTGCGTGGTGACTCCGGGCACCGCGTGTCCAGGCTACCGACGAGCTGTCACGCCTTGTCACAACGATGAGTCAAAGGTCAGGGAGTCTAGTTATGAGATTTTGGGTGGAAGTGGAGGCAAGGACTGACTGATTTGAGCTCACAATGGTCCTGACATGAAGGTGTTTGTAGTGTACCAGAGAAGATTGGCTTGGGGTGATGATCTGGATTTTGGCATACAGTGGTGATCCACTAAGGTGAATGATCTAGCAAAGTTTCAGATCAAATGGATCAATCTAGATGGCACTTCCTTTGCAATTTGGTAAACTGACCAGAAATGCAAAAGAGGGTGCTGGGGAAAATTTGCTAGATGAAAACATCTGGAATTTGGTGGAGACCAATGATTTGATGATACTAAGACTCTGTAAAAGTTTCATGCCATTTAGAAATACCAAAATGGTACTTGCTTCATAAAGCTTCCAACTGGACAGAAACTTGGGGAAAATGCTGGGGAGAAATGGATAGATGAATTGAGCTGATTTTTGGTATCCATGGGTGATTTAGCAATGTTAATCACCATGAAAAATTTCAGCTCAAATAGATAAAGGGATAGAGCACTTCCTTTGCAAATTGCCCAACTGGACAAAATTTGCAAATTTATGTTGTGCTCAAAACTTGAACTATGGAACTTGAGATCTTGATGGATATGAGAAGCTCCACAAATTATTTGGGATTTTTCCTGGCTACCAAAATGGTAGTTCCTTTAGAAAGGGCCCAAAATGAAATATTGGCATTAAATAGGAAAATGCAATTTCTCCTATTTAATTATGGCCAATATTTTTATGGGAGCTCAATATGATCACAAAGAATATCTCCACAACTTTTCATGAAGTTTGGAGATGGATAGATATTTTCCTGGATTTAATTCCTTTAACTGGCAGAAAAAGTAATTAATTATAAATGAAAAATATTGCAAATGACTTGGCAATATTTTTGCATATCCAGGGTTTATAGATAAAGGATGATCACTGGGAAAAGTTTGGGAGGCAGAAGGTCAAAGGAAATTGGGGTTCCTATGCAACAGAAGAGATTAGGGTTTCCCTTCCGATAACTCGGAAGGTAGGATTTTGGTGGCAAAGTCCCGAGAATAGATCTTGGGTGGCAAGGTTGAACTGGGGAAAATCTCTGGTTGGATAGGGAAGGCAAGGCTAGATGACCATCTTCACATACCCAAGAGCTAGAGAAATCCGATAACACCGAGAAAAAAGACGGGAGTCAAATCCCGCAAAGGAAAAAAACAGGGAGTGAAAACCAGGGTGTTACATACACTGACGAAAGTGGTAAAGATTTCAATCAGAAGGTATATCACTCCATGATTGGTTCTTTATTGTATCTATGTGCATCTAGGCCAGATAGTATGCTTAGTGTTTGCATGTGTGCCCGATTTCAAGCAAAACCGAAGGAATCACACCACAAGGCTGTGAAACTTATTCTTCGATATCTAGCTCACACACCAACACTAGGATTATGGTACCCCAAGGGCTCAGATCTTGACCTCATTGGATATTCTAACTCTGATTATGTTGGTGATCATGGACCGCAAGTCAACATCAGGCACATGTCATTTCCTCGGACGATCCTTAGTCTGTTGGTCCTCGAAGAAGCAGAACTGTGTGTCACTATCTACTGCTGAAGTTGAGTACATTGCGGGTGGTTCTTGTTGTGCTCAATTACTATGGATGAAGCAAACCCTCAAGGACTACGGCATCAACGTGAAGAATATTCCTCTCTACTGCGACAATGAGAGTGACATCAAGATTTCTTACAACCCAGTTCAGCACTCAAAGACCAAGCACATCTAGATTCGTCATCATTTTCTTCATGACCATGTGATGAAGGGCGATATCTTGATCGACCACGTGAAGACTGAAGAACAACTGGCTGATATCTTCACAAAGCCCTTGGATGAGAATTTTTTTTGCAAGTTGCGGTGTGAGCTAAATATCTTAGAATCTTCGAATGTTCTTTGAAAGGACACACAGCCTAACACTTATGCAAAATTGATGACTTTGATGTGCAACACACGAAGTAAAAAATTTCTTCAATCAATGAAGACTAACTCTCTAAGTGTGAAGAAATTAATGAAGAATTTGATTCTCAGAACCCTACGACAATTGTACGCGGTGTCTGAAATCATCATTCTTATACGGTGGGTCACGCCACCAACCACAGTTGAAATTCTTCAAGTTTGAGTTTTTCATCATTTTGCAAATTCTTCAAATTGTCAAATTCTTCAAGTTTGCAAATTCCTCAAACTTTTCAACTGATGTTTTTCATGTGAGTTTCTCTTCATTGACTATATATTTATATATATATATATATTGAGTTTTCAATGTCCTCAATAGCATTCACTTATAGCTAATTCTTCAAGTTGATTTTATTCTAAGTGAATGTGATCGGACCCGTTTCCCCTCTATGCAAAACTCAACCCAGTCTGTTCACAAATTCTTCATATGCGTTCTACTTGAAACCCGTTCAAAGCCTTCACTGAAGTCCTTGTCAGTCGAAGAATTTGCGAACGAAACTATAAAATTTTCAATTTCAATTTTTGGCGGTTGCCGCTCAAACCGTTCCGATTCCCACGACTGGATAACCCAGGATCCCCCACTATCTCCACCTCTCAGTACGTGGGTGACACATGTTGCGTGGATAGCAAGGGTCAGGGGTATACTGGTCCAAAATCTTCAGACCAGTTAGTTTTTACTGCCGCTATAAATACCCCCTCCCTTCCACCTAGTCGGGTTACTCCTCACTCCCATCCCTTCCGAGCTCCAGACCTAGCGCCGCCGCAAACCTCATCGTCGCCGGAGAGGAAGAGCTTTGCTGCCTCGACCTCGCCGTCGTCATACTCGCATCGGCTGCGGAAGTCTTCACTCCACCAGCGCTGTAGCTATCTCCCTCAGCAAAGCTAGGGCATGGGAGATCTGGACTGACGAACTCCTCCACTTCACTTCTCTGTTCGTCGTGTTCATCACATACTGTAAATAAAATCTAATTTTATTGCCATCTTTGATCCAAATCAGTTTCACAAAATCCTCAAAAGGTGTTTATTCTTCAGCAATTCATCTCTAAAGCACCAAACAATCTCTTTCTCTTGATTTATTTCGCTAAGTTATGATTTTCTTCAAGATTCCTCAATTGTGTGGATCTTCAAATCTATACAACTCTGGAACCTAAGTCAAGAACACTTAGTAAAATTATTCAAATCATCTATAGTCAAATTCCTCAAACTTGATACTTTTGCAAAAAATTCTGAGAACGCATATGACCTCTTCAAATTCTTCGCACCTATACTCTATTCACAGGTACAAAATGTCAGCTGATGAATCTCTAGGTTCTCATCAACTTAACTCATTCGCAGCGTTCCGTGAAGAAAAATTGCACACCTCGTCAGAATCCTCAAAAGTTCAGAATCCTCATCCGAAGAAAATGTCTTAAGCCAAAAGACCTCAGAAAGGAGGAAAGCGTCCTGAAGTGCTAACTGCATTTGAAATACTTGATGATTTGTATGATGAATATTGCACACCTGATGAAGCCACTCATGGCAAAGAAACTCAAAAGCAGTGCAAGATCCGTATCCAGAGAATTGAGAGGAGATGGGCATGAGAATGGAGAGAATATCGATATGTCACTCCAAAATACATAAAGAAATTTGCTATTAAACCTCCGTGCAACAGACCACCTTTGGCTCAAGGCCAACGTGCAGATCCTACCAGTCTCAAAACTGGTGAAGATTATCCTCATGACTGGGAAAAGCAACAAGCCAAGCTGGCAAGAAAGGCTAAAGAAGCAGTGAAGAAATTCAATGAGGACTCTGCTGCTGCTGTCACTGCTGGGGCCTCTACTAGCACCACTGCCCCAAAGAAAGCTGTGGTGAAGAAATCTACTGTGAAGCAAAAAATCCTCAGCACCAAAGTCTTCAGCTCCAAGTTCTTCACAGCAAATGCCTCAGGCAAAATCATCAAGGGCTCTTGCAATGCCCTCAGTGGCTGCACAATCTTCAACTGCTGCTGCCAAGTCCTCAACTCCAGTGCACCTTGCAACGTGTCAGAGGACTGCTGGTTTTTCAATTGCCTCAGGGGCATTTGCAACTTCATCAGCTCAAGCACATTCATCAAGTAGCCCCGCTTTGCTGAAGATAAAAGCTACTGCTGGACGAGGCAGGAGACCAGGTCCTCACAGAAAAAAGTTGTGTTTCAAGTTCCCTCAGGATCTGAGGATGATGATGCTGATGATGAAGAACTGGCTGCTATAGTCAGAAATAAGCAAGAGAGAGTGGCTCAAGCTAAGGGGACTCGAATTCCTCTCATCCTTGACCCAAAGATTGTGTTGGATTTCATTGACTTATGGCACCAGGATCCAAATACTCCCATTGATGACTTGAAGCTTCCACCTTGCCCAAGTCATGTCCTCGCTGCTTTCATCAGTGAGGAAAAGTTGAAGTATGAGCAGGCCAGAAGAGCCAAGAAAGCTCAACTGAAGAAAGAACAATTTATGAAGGACAACCTCCTCAACCTAACGCCAAATCAACTTGTCTCTGTACAAAGGGACATCAAAGGCCTCAGTGAAAAATACAACAGTCACTACTCCGATTGGCAAGGAGCCAAGGGCAGATTCATCAAGATGGCTGACAAAGTCTTCAAGGACCACAACACAAGGGTTGCTGCTCGCTCGCAACTACAAAATCCTCAGGCAAGCTCTTCCGCCCAGCCTGCTGAAGAAACTGCTAGTGCAGCTGGAGCGAATCCTACTGCTGAAGAAATTCCCAGGGCAACTCCCAATGTTGCACCTGAAGAAATTGCCAGGCCACCTGAAGCAACTGTCACGCCTGAAGAAACTGCCAGGACAACTGCATCAGTTGTACCTGATGAAACTGCTGCTCCTTCACCTCCTGCTCCCCCAACAAAATCCTCAAAGGTGAAGAATTTGATTCTTCCTTCTGCATCAGAAGCGAAGAAGACCAAGGCTGCGGAGAAGGCAATGACTCAGAAAAGAAAAGCATCAGCAACTGCAGATTCCTCAGCTGCCAAAAGATTGAAGACACTGCCCAGTTCTTTAACAGAACCCATTGATGCTACACCTCTGTCATCTGTCCCAGCAATGAGATTGTCCCGTTTGGTGAAGAGTATCACATTTCAAATGATGATGCTGATGAAAATCAATCTACTACTTCAGAACCAGTTGATGAAGAAATACAGATTGATGAAAATGCTCCAACACCTGTGACATCATCCCCCAGCCTCAGTTAACCGCTGAAGAGGCTGGAGTTGAAGAAATGGAAGAGGATGTGGACATTGGATCCACCACTCCTGTTATACATGATGAATTTTGGGAAGCAGCTCACCCAAATTCGCCAATGGCCACCCCTCTTGCACAGGTTCCTCAGTCCCCTGCACAAACTGAAGAAATTCAAACCGGATTTGAAGAACATCATACTCCTCTCCAGCCGCTCAATGAAGAAATTCCAGCTGCATCAGCTGATGAAAATGCTGTCCCAAGTGAAACTGAGGATCATGGAGTGCAAATTGCTCAGAATAATGAAACTGCAATTGTGACAAGGGAGGTTGGGAGACGTTTCAAACCTAATCTTCAGCCCAAGCCTGGACTGCCTTTCAAAAGGCGACCCAAATTCCTCAAGGAGAACTTCTATGATGAACACCATTTCTTCACTTGTGTAAATCCTTATGACTCACCGAGGATTCGTCAAAAGCGTTTCTGGACTGCAACTCAAGCCAACTTCTACAGTGTCGTGCTGTTTCAGAAGGACACGGTTTTTTAGCACTATCAAATTCCTCATGCTGACATGGAAACCATTCCTTGCTTGACCCCAGTACTCAATGTTCTTCATGATGCTGGTCTGCTGCCATTCTGCGTTGATATCTGTGATTGGAATGAAGAACTCATTCTTCAGTTCTATGCTACACTTCACATCTCAGCTGATGAACAAGATATCAACACATGGGTACTTGACTGGATGACTGAGAACACCCATTACACTGCTCCAGCAACAGAGTTACTTCGAGTAGTTCCAGTCAGTATTCCCTCAGCTGATGCCAGATGCCTCTATGAAGAACCTGAACTTCCAAATCATCTCATACAAGTACTGATGAAGCCTTTGGCTCTAGGTCAAGCACCCAGAACCTCTTTTCTGGTGAAGGATTTGCTCTATGTGCCCCCGCACTGTGTACCGCATCATGACCAAAACCCTCTGCCCTATCAAAGGTCACAACAATGAAGAAAAAGATGTGGTTGGTGTGATGAAGAATCTGTTGTTCAACATTATTCACGGAATTCCTATCAATCTTCATGATTTCTTCATGAGGACATTAGCCAACATTACTCTGTCTCCGTTTGAACTGAAGCCTTATGCTCCTTGGATCATGAAATTCATCAGAGCGAGATCCTCAGTTCCTTATGAAGCTGGTCTTCATAATCATTTCAGTTACCTACCTCCGATTGAAGTCCTCAAGAACACATTTTCTTTAGTTGATGGGAAGGGCAAATCTGTTATTGATGAAGGATCTCGTCCTCTGAATGGTCAATTTTGTCCTGCTGCTTCTTATTCAACCAATGATGACATAGCATCACAAGACTCAGCAGCCAGAGCCACTGCTCAAAAGCCCCTTGAAACTGCTCCTAGAGTGATGTATGATCGTGAGCTTCTCCTGAGTCTTCATCAAAAAGTCGATCGCAATCACAAGTAGGTCAAATGGAAGTTTGGTGCAATTCTTCGAGATATGACTGTTACGCATAACGCAGTGAGGAAGAATCACTACTATCTGCATGAAGTCTTCAACTACACATGGGCCACTCTTCAGCATCTGTATACCCCTGAAGAACTTGCAGAGATGGAATTTCAGCGGGACTTTGATTGGTCTTATCCTCCCAAGAAGAAATACAAGAAGCTTCCAGTTCCTCAGCTCGTTACCAGTTCATTTTTTTCATCGCGCGGAATAGATTCCAATGAGGATATTGACGACACTGCTGCGGGCCCTGCATCGACAAACGACCCCGACAACGCTGACGCTCCTCTACCACCTTCAAGATGAAATTCTTTAGGGGCGTTAGTCCTCAATTTTGTCCCTTTTGGTCACTTGATGACAAAGGGGGAGAAATTTGAGTTAGTCTTCAAGCGGGTCTCTTTATATGGGCTATTATTGTTTAAGTTACAACTCTCGCTCTTTGATGTCTACTACGCAACTTTATTCTTGTAGACTTTGTTGGGCCTCCAAGCGTAGAGTTTTGTAGGACAGTAGCAATTTCCCCTCAAGTGGATAACCTAAGGTTTATCAATCCGTGGGAGGTGTAGGATGAAGATGGTCTCTCTCAAACAACCCTGCAATCAAAAACAAGAAATCTCTTGTGTCCCCAACACACCCAATATAATGACAAATTGTATAGGTGCACTAGTTCGGCGAAGAGATGGTGATACAAGTGCAATATGGATGGTAGATATAGGTTTTTGTAATCTGAAAATATAAAAACAGTAAGGTAGCAAGTAACAAAAGTGAGCACAAATGGTATTGCAATGCTTGAAAACAAGGCCTAGGGTCCGTACTTTCGCTAGTGCAATCTCTCAACAATGCTAATATAATTGGATCACATAACCATCCCTCAACGTGCAACGAAGAATCACTCCAAAGTTCTAATCTAGCGGAGAGCATAAGAAGAAATTGTTTGTAGGGTACGAAACCACCTTAAAGTTATCCTTTCCGATCGATCTATCCAAGAGTTCGTACTAATATAACCAAGTTATCCTTTCCGATCGATCTATCCAAGAGTTCGTACTAATATAACCAAGTTATCATTTCCGATCGATCTATCTAAGAGTTCGTACTAGAATAACACCATATGATACACATCAACCAACTCTAATCTCACCTAGATACTCCAATGTCACCACAAGTATCCATGAGTTAATTATACGATACGCATCAAACAATTTCAGATTCATAATACTCAACCCAACACAAAGAACCTCAAAGAGTGCCCCAAGATTTCTACCGGAGAAGCTAGGACAAGAACATTGTCGGTGTCAAAACCGGTGGATCTCGGGTAGGGGGTCCTGAGCTGTGAGTCTAGGATCGATGGTAACAAGGGGACGAAGGAGACGATGTTTACCCAGGTTCGGGCCCTCGTATGGAGGTAAAACCCTACGTCCTGCTCGATTATATTGATGGTATGAAGGTTACAGAGTTGATCTACCTCGAGATCAGATAGCTAAAACCCTAGATGAGTTTCTCTGTCCTACAATCTAAAACCCTCCCGGTTTATATAGACACCGGGGGGTACCTAGGGTTTACACATGACAGGTCTCCTGCCGGGGATGGAGATGTCGATTCCCTCATCTTGACTTGGAGTGCACGACGCGCCTTCGGGACTTCCTTCTAGAACATAGGGTCTCGATGTATCCGGCCCTTCCCGCGACAGTCAGAGTGCGGCCCACCAAGCCGGCCTATTGAGAGACAGGCCAGCGGCCCGAGGACCCCTTAGTCCAGGACTCCTTCAGTAGACCCCGGACTAGCCCCCAACGCCAAGGGTCCCAGCTCTGGCAGCTCCACGTGATCAGAGTCTTCGGCTTGCAGGGTGAGTTCTTCTTCCCATTAATGATCGGCTGATACTTGCCCGGTTTCTGATCACACGATAGTCCGGACACCATGAGTTGTTCAGTCCTGAAGGCCAAACGTCAAAGTGTAAACAGTGTTTTTCTGACAACCTTTCTAACGAAGGGTCGTGGCCTACCACGATCGCCGAATCAGTTATGAAATCTCGATTCGCGGTTCGAGGCCATTTTTACATTGGCACGATTCATCAATGCATAGATCGTGCTCCGTTTCACACGGGATATGATTAACATGTCAAGTTTCTTTACGCGTGTATAACGGTACGCACGTCTTGGGAAGCGGAGAATTTTGCGGCGCAGTAAAGTGAGGCTAATCGGTGTTACACCCCATAAAAAGGGTAAAAACCCCAAGGCTTATTCACGCTTCCCATTCGCATCCTCTGCTTTCCCAATTTTCCCAAGCTCCGAGAGCCCAGATCCAGTTCTTCCTCAACTTCCCCTCCGAGCTTAGCCATGGCGGGTTCGGGATCTATGGGCAAGTGGGAGGCCTCCACGGTCACCGACAAGGACATCAGGGACTTAAAGCTCGCTGGCTACCTCCCCGCCAACGTCTTCCACCGCGCTCCAGAGGCGAACCAGGTGGTGCCCACCCCCAAGCCAGGCGAGAGGGTGGTGTTCGTCCCCCATTTCATCCGGGGACTGAGCTTCCCGCTCCACCCCTTCGTAAGGGGCCTCTGTTCTTCTACGGGTTGGACTTCCATGACCTCCCCCCGAACTCCTTCATGCATATTTCGGCATTCATTATTATCTGCGAAGCCTTCCTGCGGGTCGAACCGCACTTCGGCCTGTGGCTCAAGGTCTTCAACGTCAAGCCGAAGACCGTCGCGGGTGAGCACACAGACTGCGGGGGGCGGTAATCAGCAAGCTCCCCCGCATCGAGTGGCCGATTGGCACCTTCATCGACACAATCAAGATCTGGCAGAAAGAATGGTTCTACATCACCAAACCAATGGATGAGATCTGGGCGGCACCAACGGAGTTCAGATCCGGACCCCCTACGAGATTGACCTCGTGGCTCGGGAAGGGACTCGACTGGGGTTCGGATGCAGAGGTGAAATTGCTGCAGAAGCGCATTACCTCGGTGGTCAAGGCCAAAGTCGAGCTGGTCAATGTGGTCCAGGTCATGCTCCACCGCCGTATTCTTCCCTGCCAGCGCTGGGCCTCCCCAATGTGGGCTTATCAGCTTGAGGACGAGCCTACCGTGCGCCAACACTTCCGCACTACCTCCGAGAAGTTGTGGAAGCCATTATTCAAGCCCCGGAAGAGTTGGCCGGCCAAGGAGGAGGATTCGGGCCTAAGCGCCGATAACCCACCTACCCAGGTACGGTATAATTTTAATCCACTGACTCTATTTCTTTGACAAAAGGACTTAATGCCTTCCCCCTCATCTTTGCAGAAATGGTTCAGCAAAGCCGCGGGAATTAACTGCCCAGCACCACAGCCCGAAGACCCCAGGTCGAAGCTGTTGACGGAGATGCTCGTCGTGGCGCCGTACACGGTGCCAGATAAGAAGGAGGAGAAGAATAAGGCCAGAGAAGGTCTCCGCATCAGGGACCAGCCGGACGCTATGTCCGAGGAAACCCCTGCCTCCTCTACCCATGAGGAAGAGCAGGAGGACGGGGGGGGAGGCGATTCCCCCCTTACAAGAAAGAGGGCAGCGTCGCCGGACCCCGCGGAGGACGTATCTCCTCCTGCCCCGAAGAGGGCATGTCGGCTGAGGTTGATCCTGGCCGACGACAGCTCGGACTCTGATGCTGAGTCCGGGGACTTTGAGAAGGTTCCCCAAAGGAACCTAAGGGTCAAGCCCCTAGCTCGAAGGTATGAATCCGAAGACTCCCTGGGTTGTTTATGCAAAGTTTGTAATGTTTTTAAATGCATGGACGCCTTTCAATCTACAGCCCACCATGTGTTCTCCCCACCGATCAGATATCGAACGGGTAATCTCCACCCGCCGAGCTGGCGGAGAGCGGGACCGCATCACACCCCACATCTCCAGGGGCCACGAAGGATGCCGCGGAGGTGTCATCCTGCCAGGCCTCTTTGGAGCCGAACACAGGCGGTGGGGGTGATGACGTCATGGCCGAGGTTAATGCCTCGACCGCCGAAGACCAGGGGGAGGAGCCCTTCCTGGTCGCTGAGGAGGAAGGACAGAGGAATGTCCAGTCCCCTCCAAGGTAATCTCCAGAGCGCATTTTGCCTTCGGAGCTACCGGCTCAATCCCCGGTCAGAGATCGGGCTAGCCGGTCATCACCGGTGCCACCGATGACTGGGTAGCCGGTCATGGAGGAGGCTCTATCAAGCGCCTCCATCTCCGAGGATCACCGCACTCTTATGGGTGCGGTTTTGCAAGGAATTCAGTCCGTCGATAGCGGACTGAAAGAGGCCTTCAATGGTCTCTTGACGGGCTTTAAGGTGAGTCACGTAATACCCTTTTCCCGTACAATTTTAATTTTATTAAGTTTATGCTAACTTTATATATGTAGTAGCCCCCGAGCCCCGGGTGGGTTTGTAAAAACGCACCCGGGGGTCAAATACTCAGGAGTGACCAACGATGCACAAGGCACCATTAGTCCTGCAATGTTCTAAAAGCCCTTAAGAGGACCGAACATAGGGTCATATCCTTGACAGTTCGGGGGTTGGAACGCACATAACCGGATATATGTTTTTTATTTTTTGTAGGCCTCGTCATTGGCGCCGGCCGTTAATGCTGCTGAGCTTACCGAGCTAAATCAGAAGCTCAAGATCTCCGAGGAGGAGCTTGATAGCCTGAACAAGAGGTTCGACGAGGCACAAGGTAAGCCGAATTGTAACCTCCGGGATGTATATTGTTAATGATCCGCACTGGTAACCCAGTGTAATTATTTAATTATTGCTTCCACAGCTTCAGCTGCGGAGGTTGAAAAACTCAAGGCCGAGCTCAAAAAGATGAAGCAAGAGGCCGCGGATGAGAAGGCAGCCGCCAAAAAAGCAGCAGCCGCACTCTCCACTTTGAAAGCTGCGAGTGCTAAGCATGAGGCCCGGGTGGGGAAGGTGCAGCAGGAGCTCAAGGATGCCAGCACGAAGTGTAAGGCCCTTGAGCAGAAAGGCAAAGAGCAAGCCACCGAGCTCTCTACACTGAAATCCGAGCTTCAAAAGGAGCGGGTGGACAGGTGGTCCTTTGAAGAACAAATCCGCCAAGTCAAAGCTGTAACAGATGGTAAGCCGTATTTACTATAGTGTGCCTTTGGAGATAGCAGGTTCCCAATGCTCACCCAGGTGTGGCGTTCCTCAGGCGCCTATTCGGACCTCCAAAAGAGTGTGGCGGACGCGAACAAGTTCTATGCTTCGCGAGATGGAGACGATGAGGCTCGGCTATTCTGGGCATAGTTTGAAGCCCCCGAGCGCTCTCCTCTTCTAATCGAGCAGGTGAAGCAACTTATGGAGCTGCACAGGATGGCGGAGCCGGCCATGAAGGATCTCTCCATCCGGCTGTGGCCTGAAGAGCCACTGTCGAGCAGCTACTTCGGCTTGGTGCAAAGACTTTGCGATGCTGCGTCTCGAGTTGACGCGCTAAAGCGTTCCATGTGCATCGAGGCAGCTCGGATGGCCTTTGCCAGGACCATGGTGCACTGGCCGAAGCTCAACCCGACCGAGATGGCCACCGCACCTCCGCCCCCTGGAAAGGAGTACATGCGCCCCGAGCGATACTTCTCCGCAGTGATGGAGGGTGCTCGGGAAATAGAGGCCCAATGCTCCAAAGACGTTTTTTTTATGAATGAGCGCGTTGTAATATGTCCGAAGACTTTTAACGCTTTATGATCAGCGTTGCATGGTTTATCATGTCTTATAAGTCTTTAGTTTTTATTTTGACTCCCATGTGGTCGTTTTATCTGAAAGTTACGAGTCGTCGGCTTCAGCCCCCGCGTAGATACTATGCGAGGTGTCCCTGCCTCCGCACTGTGACCCTTAGCCGAGGTATCGGTGCCCGAAGGCGGTAGTGCGAGGGGGACAAGGCAATCGGACTATGATGCTTTCTCGCTTTCACTTAGCCGTAGGAGCGTAAAAAAATGCGGGGGCTGATGACTATCCCCCAGTGTTTTGTGATGTTCGGATGTACCGGGGCCGAAGCCAGGATCACATGGCTTGTACAAGTACGAAACCCATCGTATAACACGGAATAACCTCTATCGATTTTTTAGTATGACACTTATGCTCGGATTTGCAGACCGGTTCTCACTTACTATGACGGTCAGTTTTCGGCTTTCTCCCCTGAGGTGCTTGACCAGGCGAGCTGGAAACACAATCGCAGTGGTTCTCCCTTTGCCCTTTTAGCCGAACGAGCAGAATGTAAGAGGGCAATCACAGGAGCCGGGCAACCCAACTATTGACCCAAGACATAGTTCGGATCCGATGCATATAAAGCAAAATCCAAGATGCCAAACACGCAATTAGGTGTGTCGGAGTGATGCTTAGGGTGATATTTTAAATTCAATCCCCCGGTCTATTAGCCAGGTGCATCGTAATGTATACCGAACAGTTTTCGCAAGAAGCGTTGATGAGGGAAGAACAGAGTATGTATAAAATACAGCGAAGTGGCCATGTATAATGGTCTTGTATTTGCTCAATAATTCTTATAGCTCAGATTGCCGAAGCAACTGGTTACAGGTATTTGAAGATGAAGTATAAAATTTACAGAGTAGAGGTTGTACCAGGGGTCTTCGATTGGTGGCTTGACGTCCTCGATGTGCCCTGTCGCCAGTCTGCTCCTGTGCCTCCTAGGGAGTTGTATTCCTTTAAGGGTGATGCTGTCGTCGAGCGGACCTTGGGAAGAAGGTCTTGAGAAGTCGCCGAAGTATGGATGAGCTTTACGCTTTAGCAGGTCCTTGATGGTACCTGTGTTATGTCCGAGGACGTGTACTGGTAGTAGTTCGGTCCAGCCGAATACTTACCCTTTAATGGTTGTTCCCCACTGCTGCCCATGGAATCTTGAGTGCGAAGTTGTGCCTTCTCGGCACGTGTTTGACGGTCATTAGGGCTGTGCAATGGGGAGCGTGTCCCTATTTCCGGGGACAAGAAGATTCTAGGAGTTCGGATTGAAACCGAGCTCGTTTGTCAACCTTACGTGCCTTTATGGCAGAATTCGGTGTTTGCCGAGCGTCCTCGTAATGGAATTCAGCCGCCAGGGCCAATGCATGTTCCTCAATTCGGAGGGAAGGCTCTGTGTTGCCGTTGACAGTGATGACCCCCTTGGGCCCGGGCATCTTGAGCTTGAGGTATGCGTAGTGTGGGACGACGTTAAAGCGGGCGAATGCTGTACGGCCCAGCAGGGTGTGATAACCGCTGCGGAAAGGTACGATGTCAAAGATCAAGTCTTCGCTACGGAAGTTATCGGGCGAGCCAAACACCACTTCCAGGCTCACAGAGCCCGTGCACCGGGCTTCGACGCCTGGGATCACTCCTTTAAAGGTAGTGTTGCTGGGTTTGATCCTTGATGGATCTATACCCATCTTTTTCACCGTATCTAAGTAAATCAAATTGAGGCTACTTCCTCCGTCCATTAGGACTTTAGTGAGGTGATACCCATCGATAATGGGGTCTAGGGCGAGGGCAGCTGATCCCCCATGACGGATACTGGTCGGATGGTCTCGTCGATCGAAGGTGATCGGGTACGCCGACCATGGGTTATACTTTGGGGCTACGGGCTCTACGGCGTAGACCTCTCGAAGGGCGCGCTTCCTCTCCTTTTTGGGTATGTGAGTGGCGTATATCATGTTCACAGTTTTTACCTCTGGAGGGAACTGCTTCTGTCCACCATTGATCGGACCGCGGGGCTCGTCATTGTCCTCTCTGCATGGGCCCTTGCCTTGCTCCTCGGATGCGAGTTTGCCGGCTTGTTTGAACACCCAACAGTTACGGTTGGTGTGGTTGGCGGGCTTGTCTTGAGTGCCATGGATCTGGCAAGGCCTCTCCATGATTTTGTCCAGCGGGGTGGGTCCATCGTGATTGCCTTTAGGAGGCTTCTTCCGCTGCCGGATCGAGGGTTGCGGAAGCCGACGTTAACGACCGTGTCATCGGCGTCACTATTGTTCTGCCGGCGTTTATTTTTCTTGCGTCGTGGTTTCCCGTTTCCATCCCGAACTTCGGAGGTGCCGGGGTCTTTGGGGTTGTGGATTTGTCTCGCTAGCCAGTTATCCTCGCTCGCGCAAAAGCGGGTCATGAGTGAAGTAAGGGCGGACATGGTCCTAGGTTTATCCTGACCGAGCTGGCGAGCCAGCCATTCGTCCCGAATATTGTGCCTGAAAGAGGCTATAGCCTCGGCATCTGGGCAATCGATGATCTGGTTTTTCTTCGTCAAGAACCGATTCCAGAATTGCCGAGCGGACTCTCCTGCCTTTTGGACGACGTTGCTTAGGTCGGAGGATTCTGGAGGCCGTACATAGGTGCCCTGGAAGTTAGATCCGAATGCATCCTCGAGATCCTCCCAGCTCCCGAGCTGGCCCCTTAAGTTTAAGGGGTAGATACTTGATGGCGTGTGCTACTTCTTGAGCACGCGTTGGTTTTCCCTTGAAGAGGAAAGGGTGATGCAGCAAAGTAGATAAGTATTTCCCTCAGTTGTTGAGAACCAAGGTATAAATCCAGTAGGAGATACAAGCAAGTCCCCAATAGATGTACCTACACAAATAATCAAACACTTGCACCCAACGCTATAAAGGGGTTGTCAATCCCTTCACGGTTATTTGCAAGGATGAGATCTGATAGAGATAGATAATAGATATTACTAGAACATAAAGTAAAACAAAAGTAAAAATAATGCAGCGAAGTATTTTTGATATTTTTGGTTTATAGATCTAAAAATATAAGATGGAAAATAGACTCGGGGGCCATAGGTTTCACTAGAGGCTTCTCTCATGAAAGAAAATAATACGGTGGGTGAACAAATTACTGTCGAGCAATTGATAGAAAAGCGAATAATTATGACGATATCCAAGGCAATGATTATGCATATAGGCATCACGTCCGTGTCAAGTAGACCGAAATGATTCTGCATCTAATACTATTACTCCACACAACGACCGACTCCTGCCTGCATCTAGAGTATTAAGTTCATGAAGAACAGAGTAACGCATTAGGTAAGATGACATGATGTAGAGGGATAAACTAAAGCAATATGATGAAAACCCCATCTTTTTATCCTCGATGGCAACAATACAAATATGTGCCTCGCTACCCCTACTTTGTCACTGGGTGAGGACACCGCAAGATTGAACCCAAAACTAAGCACTTCTCCCATTGCAAGAATTACCAATCTAGTTGGCCAAACCAAACCAATAACTCGAAGAGACTTGCAAAGATATGAAATCATGCATATAAGAATTCAGAGAAGATTCAAATAATATTCATAGATAAGCAGATCATAAACCCACAATTCATCGGATCTCGACAAACACACCGCAAAAGAGTATTACATCGGATAGATCTCCATGAAGATCATGAAGAACATGGTATTGAAGAACAAAGAGAGAGAAGAAGCCATCTAGCTACTAGCTATGGACCCGAAGGTCTGGGGTAAACTACTCACGCATCATCGGAGGGGCAATGGAGTTGATGTAGATGCCCTCCGTGATCGAATCCCCCTCAGGCAGATTACCGGAAAAGGCTCCAAGATTGGATCTCACGAGAACAGAGGCTTCCGGCGGCGGAAAAGTATTTTCGTGGCTCTTTTTAGTATCCAGGGAATATTTGTGAATTTATAGACAGAAGAATAGGGTTAGGAGGGCTGCCGTGGGGCCACAAGCCAGGGGGGCGCCCCCCCCCCCCTAGGGCGCGCCCTGGTGGCTTGTGACGCCACAGCAGGTCTCCTGCCTTCATCTCTAAGTCAGCTGGGTTTCTTCTGGTCCAAGAAAAATCATTCCGAAGATTTTATTCCGTTTGGAATCCGTTTAATATTCCTTATCTGCAATACTCAAAAACAAGGAAAAAACATAAACTGGCACTAGGCTCTAGATTAATAGGTTAGTCCCAAAAATAATATAAAATAGCATATTAATGCATATAAAACATCCAAAATAGACAATATAATAGCATGGAACAATCAAAAATTATAGATACGTTGGAGACGTATCAAGCATCCCCAAGCTTAATTCCTGCTCGTCCTTGAGTAGGTAAATGATAAAAACAGAATTTTTGATGTGGAATGCTACCTAACATATTTATCCATGTAATATTCTTTATTGTGGCATGAATATTCAGATCCTTAAGATTCAAAACAAAAGTCTAATATTGACAGAAAAACAGTACTACTTCAAGCATACTAACAAGGCAATTGCGTCCTTTCGAAATAACATGGCCTCAGAAAGTTATCCCTACAAAATCATATGGTCTGGCTATGCTCCATCTTCCCCACACAAAGTATCTAAATCATGCACAACCCCGATGACAAGTCAAGCAATTGTTTCACACTTTTTATGTTCTCAAACCTTTTCAACTCTCACGCAATACATGAGCGTGAGCCATCGATATAGCACTATAGGTGGAATAGAATATGGTGGAGGTTGCAAGGAAAAAGGAGAAGATAGTCTCACATCAACTAGGCGTATCAACGGGCTATGGAGATGCCCATCAATAGATATCAATGTGAGTGAGTAGGGATTGCCATGCAACGGATGCACTAGAGCTATAAGTGTATGAAAGCTCAAAAACAAAACTAAGTGGTTGTGCATAAGATGAAAAATTCCACTAGTTATATGAAAGTGACAAAATAGGATACTCTCAATCATGAAGATCATGGTGCTACTTTGAAGCACAAGTGTGGAAAAAGATAGTAGCAATTGTCCCTTCTCTCTTTCTCTCATTTTTTTTTCTTTTTTTCTTTTTTTTGGTGGGCATCTTTGGCCTTTTTTTATTTGGGCTTCGCTGGCCTCTTTTATTATTTGTAAAGTCCGAAGACTCATCCCAACTTGTGAGGGAGTCATAGCTTCCATCATCCTTTTCTCTCACGGGACAATGCTCTAATAATGAAGATCATAACACTTTTATTTACTTACAACTCAAAAATTACAACTCGATACCTAGAACAAAATATGATTCTATATGCAATATGAAAGTGATGGTGCGTGTCATGAAAAACGGAACGGTGGAAGTTGCATGGCAATATATCTCGGAATGGCTATGGAAATGCCATAATAGGTAGGTATGGTGGCTGTTTTGAGGAAAATATATGGTGGCTGTTTTGAGGAAGGTGGGTTTGATGCACCGGCGAAAGTTGCGCGGTACTAGAGAGGCTAGGAATGGTGGAAGGGTGAGAGTGCGTATAATCCATGGACTCAACATTAGTCATAAAGAACTCACATACTTATTGCAAAAGTCTATTAGTTATCGAAACAAAGCATTAGACGCATGCTCCTAGGGGAGAGGTTGGTAGGAGTTAACCATCGCGCGCTCCCGACCCTCACACAAAGGTTGACAATCATTAAACAAATCATGCTCCGACTTCGTTACATAACGGTTCACCATACGTGCATGCTAAGGGAATCACAAACTTTAACACAAGTATTTCTTCCAATTCACAATTACTCACTAGCACGACTCTCATATTACCATCTTCATATCTCAAAACTATATGCAAGGAATCAAACTTCTCATGGTATTCAATGCACTTAATATGAAAGTTTTTATTATATCCCTCTTGGATGCCCATTATATTAGGACTAAATTCATAACCTAAACCAATTACCATGCTGTTTTAAATACTCTCAAAATAATATAAGTGAGGTACAAGAGTTCAATAATTTCTATAAAATAAAACACCACCGTGCTCTAAAAAGATATAAGTGAAGTACTAGAGCAACATTGCCTAGCTCAAAAGATATAAGTGAAGCACATGGAGTATTCTAATAAATTCACGATTCAGCGTGTCTCTCTCAAAATATGTGTGCAGAAAGGATGATTGTGGCAAACTAAAAAGCAAAGACTCATATCATACAAGACGCTCCAAGCAAAACACATATCATGTGGTGAATAAAAATATAGCCTCAAGTAAATTTTCCGATGGATTGAAGACAAAAGAGGGGATGCCTTCCGGGGCATCCCCAAGCTTAGGCTTTTTAGTATCCTTGAATATGGCTTGGGGTGCCTTGGGCATCCCCAAGCTTAGGCTCTTGCCACTCCTTATTCCATAGTCCATCAAATCTTTACCCAAAACTTGAAAACTTCACAACAGAAAACTCAACAGAAAACTCATGAGATCCGTTAGTATAAGAAAAATAAATCACCACTTTAGGTACTGTTGTGAAGTCATTCTTTATTTATATTCGTGTAATATCTACTGTATTCTAACTTCTCCATGGTTCATACCCCCCGATACAACCCATAGATACATCAAAATAAGCAAACAACACAAAGAAAACAGAATCTGTCTAAAACAGAACAGTCTGTAGCAATCTATAGACTTCGAATACTTATGTAACTGCAACAATTCTGAAAAATTAGGACAATCAGGTAAATTTGTATATAAATCTTGTGTAAAAATTTCAGATCAAAAGCAGGTTCCAGTGAATTTACAAAATTCCTGTACTGAGAGCAAAAGTTTCTGTTTTTCAGCAAAATCAAATCAACAATCACCGTAGACCATCCCAAAGGTCTTACTAGGCTCAAACACTAATTAAAACAAGAATACACCATTACTACAGAGGTAATAATGTGTTCAGCACTCAAAAACAGAAGCAAAAACAAAAGCATAAAAATAAAATTGGGTTGCCTCCCAACAAGCGCTATTGTTTAACGCCCCTAGCTAGGCATAACGCAATAGATCTAGGTATTGTCATCTTTGGTATGCAACTCCTCAATTGCACACATGTAAATCCTAGGAGATCCTTTGGTTTTATCAATAATCATACTCCTAGGCAAGAAATTAAGAAATTCACTAGTAGTAATAGGTTCCCTAACAATATTGATAAAGCTAGGGTGAACACTTATCATCTTAAGACCTTCATCCCCTTTTCTAGAGGATTCACCCTTATTTTTGGGAACATAAACAAACTTGGCAGTCTTAGAAGGAGAAAATTTTGGAGTGGTTTGAACAGAGGCAAAAGCGGAACCCAAGTTGGTAATAATGTCCTCTAGCTTTCCGATTCTAGAGGAATCTTGATCCAATTTTTCATTAACTATGGGTTCTTTTTCCCTTAGGTTTTTTAAAGTAACTCCTACCTTAGATCCATATTGAGTAATATGGTTATGAATCTTTTTATCCAAGTTTTCAATGAGCTCAATAGTAGCAACTTTATTTTCAATAATATCAAGCCTTCGCATCACATGTTCCAAAGTTAAGATTGTTTCATTAACCATGAGAGGGGGTGAACCTACCAAATTTGTCATAGCATTATAAGAATCAAAGGTATGGCTACCCAAGAAATTTCCTCCCGTAATGGTATCCAAAACATATCTATTCCAAGGAGAGACACCCACATAAAAATTGCGAAGGAGAACGGTATTAGATTGCTTGCGAGTAGATCTATTTTGAGCATTGCAAATTCTATACCAAGCATCTTTTAAGTTTTCTCCCTCCCTTTGTTTAAAATTAAGAACTTCACTCTCGGGAGTACTAGCGATAGTGGCAAGGCTAGCCATGAGTTTAAGCACTCTAACACACAAGCAAACAAAAAGCAAACGAAAAGACGAACGGAAGAAGGGCGAATAAAAAGGCAAATCTATTTGGTTTTTTTGAAAATCGTTTTAGAAGTGGGGGAGAGGAAAACGAGAGGCAAATGGCAAATAATGTAAATGCAAGAGATGAGTTTGTGATGGGTACTTGGTAGGCTTGATGTAGATCTCCCCGGCAACGGCGCCAGAAATCCTTCTTGCTACTTCTTGAGCATGCGTTGGTTTTCCCTTGAAGAGGAAAGGGTGATGCAGCAAAGTAGATAAGTATTTCCCTCAGTTGTTGAGAACCAAGGTATCAATCCAGTAGGAGATACAAGCAAGTCCCCAATAGATGTACCTACACAAATAATCAAACACTTGCACCCAACGCTATAAAGGGGTTGTCAATCCCTTCACGGTTATTTGCAAGGATGAGATCTGATAGAGATAGATAATAGAGATTGCTAGAACATAAAGTAAAACAAAAGTAAAAATAAGGCAGCGAGGTATTTTTGGTATTTTTAGTTTATAGATCTGAAAATATAAGATGGAAAATAGACCTGGGGGCCATAGGTTTCACTAGAGGCTTCTCTCATGAAGGAAAATAATACGATGGGTGAACAAATTACTGTCCAGCAATTGATAGAAAAGCGAATAATTATGACGATATCCAAGGCAATGATTATGCATATAGGCATCACGTCCGTGTCAAGTAGACCGAAATGATTCTGCATCTACTACTATTACTCCACACATCGACCGACTCCTGCCTGCATCTAGAGTATTAAGTTCATGAAGAACAGAGTAACGCATTAGGTAAGATGACATGATGTAGAGGGATAAACTCAAGCAATATGATGAAAACCCCATATTTTTATCCTCGATGGCAACAATACAAATACGTGCCTCGCTACCCCTACTTTGTCACTGGGTGAGGACACCGCAAGATTGAACCCAAAACTAAGCACTTCTCCCATTGCAAGAATTACCAATCTAGTGGCCAAACCAAACCAATAACTCGAAGAGACTTGCAAAGATATGAAATCATGCATATAAGAATTCAGAGAAGATTCAAATAATATTCATAGATAAGCAGATCATAAACCCACAATTCATCGGATCTCGACAAACACACCGCAAAAGAGTATTACATCGGATAGATCTCCATGAAGATCATGAAGAACATGGTATTGAAGAACAAAGAGAGAGAAGAAGCCATCTAGCTAGTAGCTATGGACCCGAAGATCTGTGGTAAACTACTCACACATCATCGGAGGGGCAATGGAGTTGATGTAGATGCCCTCCGTGATCGAATCCCGCTCCGGCAGATTACCGGAAAAGGCTCCAAGATTGGATCTCACGGGAACAGAGGCTTCCAGCAGCGGAAAAGTATTTTCGTGGCTCTTTTTAGTATCCAGGGAATATTTGTGAATTTATAGGCCAAAGAATAGGGTTAGGAGGGCTGCCGTGGGGCCACAAGCTAGGGGGGCGCCCCGCCCCTAGGGCGCGCCCTGGTGGCTTGTGACGCCACGGTAGGTCTCCTGCCTTCATCTCCAAGTCTGCTGCGTTTCTTCTGGTCCAAGAAAAATCATTCCGAAGATTTTATTCCGTTTGGACTCCGTTTAATATTCCTTATCTGCAATACTCAAAAACAAGGAAAAAACAGAAACTGGCACTAGGCTCTAGATTAATAGGTTAGTCCCAAAAATAATATAAAATAGCATATTAATGCATATAAAACTTCCAAAACAGATAATATAATAGCATGGAACAATCAAAAATTATAGATACGTTGGAGACGTATCAGCGTGGAGATCGTCTCCTCGTGCCATGTGAATGTGGAGGAGGAAATCCTCGATCCACACTGCTGGGTCAGTTGTTCGGTCGTACTGCTCTATGTTCACGGGTTTGAACCCTTCCGGGAACTGATGCTGCATCACCTCGTCGGTGAAGCACAGTGGGTGGGCGGCGCCTCTGACCCGGGCTATGTCACGCCGGTGGTCGGCGTCTGTTCTGGCCCGGTTTTGTTCCCGACCTCTATTGTTGCGGTCGAGCCAAGGCCGGTACCCGTCCCGTCTATCGGGGGAGTACCCTCTAGATCCGTAGATGGATCTCGTGCGGCCTGTTCTTTAATCCAGGTCGTGTCACAGGTCGTACCTGTCCTCAGGCTCCATTGGCTCTTTTCCCCTTCTGCGGGGTATCGCCGGCCTATAACAGGTGTCACCAGCCGTTCTATCTCGTCCTAGGGGAGGGCGGTCCGGCTGGTCGTATGGAGTGTGCTTGGGGGACGGCGTGTTAGGGAGCTCGTCATCAAATTGTGGCAGCAGCCGTCGGCGTGGATAGCTCTTGGGTTGGTCCAATAGACCGGTACCATATCCTTCCTCGGCTGATAGGACCCTCGTCCATCTATCATTGAGGGTATCTTGTTCGGCCTTAAGCTGCCATTCTTTTGCGTTTAGGCTTCGGGCTATGGATATAAGTTGTTGCCTAAACCGTTCCTGATCCTCAAGGTTTTCGGGGATGATGAAGTCTTCGGCTTCCGGGCTATCCTCCTCCTCTACAGGGGGGAGGTAGTTGTCATCCTCGGAATCGTTTGGATCTTTGGGGTCGCGCTGGTCCTCCGGCCTTTCCTGGTCCTCTAGCGGCTGCTTGGGGATATCGGGATCGCCAAGGTCTTCCGGGGTATTGTTTTCCCCGGTGCCAGTAATAGCTTCCCTTCCCTTTTTTGTCTTTGATCGTTTGTGTGGTTTCCGGCGCCTTGACGGCGCCTCACCCGATTTATCACCACTGTTTGCGGGTGTGCGATCGCCGTTATCGGCTGGAGTATCCACCATGTAGACGTTGTAGGTGGAGGTAGCAGTCCATCGCCTGGTGTTGACGGGGGTGGGAGCGCGATCCTCTTCATCCATGTCTTCTGCCTCCTCGGAGGCGTAGTCCAACATATCGGTTAAGTCTTTGACAGTGGCTACGAAGTGGGTGGTGGGTGGGATGAAAAATTCCTCTTGACCTGCCTTAAGACCGATCTGAACGTGGATCGGGGTTGGGTCGTCAGTAATTTTCATCGATAAGATCCGATCTAGAGCTTCGTTGAGTGTCGAGAGCTCGATCGGGTCAATTTGCTCAGCGCTTTTGGAGTTAACCTCCGATGCGTCCGCACAAGAAGTGTGTTCAGCAGGAGCTGGTACCCGGCCATCTGGCGCTATGGTCGGATCTGGACTAAAAGCCAGATCATCGCCGGGGTTGGTCCCGTGGGCGGGATCGAAAGCGAAATCCGAGGTTAAGGCCTCAGAGTCCTCGGGTGCGTCGGATGAGAGTGAGAGCTAGGTGAGCGAAAGATCGCCCCGAGAGTCTACGGAGAACTCTAGGTTCCCGAATCTGACCTCTTGATCAGGGGCGAAACTCCCGACCCGGCCAAGACGGCCGGTCGGGTCACTGTGCAGCACAATGCTGCCGAAAGCGAAGATCTGTCCAGGGACGAAGGAGTCCATGTTCCGGACTTCTTCGTTAATGACAACGCGAGCCATCGATTCCTTTGGCGATCACAGCGGAACTCTCAATGAAAGCACCAATGTCGGTGTCAAAACCGACGGATCTTGGGTAGGGGGTCCCGAGCTGTGAGTCTAGGATCGATGGTAAGAAGGGGACGAAGGAGACGATGTTTACCCAGGTTCGGGCCCTCCTATGGAGGTAAAACCCTACGTCCTGCTCGATTATATTGATGGTATGAAGGTTACAAAGTTGATCTACCTCGAGATCAGATAGCTAAAACCCGAGATGAGTTTCTCTGTCCTACAAAATAAAACCCTCCCGGTTTATATAGACACCGGGGGGTACCTAGGATTTACACATGACAGGTCTCCTGCCGGGGATGGAGATGTCGATTCCCTCATCTTGACTTGGAGTGCACGACGCGCCTTCGGGACTTCCTTCTAGAACACAGGGTCTCGATGTATCTGGCCCTTCCTGCGATAGTCAGAGTGCGGCCCACCAAGCCGGCCTACCAAGCCGGCCTATTGAGAGACAGGCCAGCGGCCCGAGGACCCCTTAGTCCAGAACTCCCTCAAACGTGTATCAACCCCTATGCATAGATTACCCCAATGTCACCTCGGGAATCCGCAAGTTGAGTACCAAAACATATATCAAGTGAATCACTTGAATACCCCAATGTCACTACGGGTATCCGCATGCAAGACTGATGACCCACAAGTATAGGAGGTCTATCGTAGTCCTTTCGATAAGTAAGAGTGTCGAACCCAACGAGGAGCAGAAGGAAATGACAAGCAGTTTTCAGTAAGGTATTCTCTGCAAGCACTGAAATTATCGGTAATAGATAGTTTTGCGATAAGATAATTCGTAACGGGTAACAAGTAACAAATGTAGCAAAGGTGTAGCAAGCTGGCCCAATCCTTTTTGTAGCAAAGGACAAGCCTGGACAAACTCTTATATAAAGCAAAGCGCTCCCGAGGACACATGGGAATTTCTGTCAAGCTAGTTTTCATCATGCTCATATGATTTGCGTTCGTTACTTTGATAATTTGATATGTGGGTGGACCGGTGCTTGGGTGCTTCCCTTACTTGGACAAGCCTCCCAGTTATGATTAACCTCCCTCGCAAGCATCCGCAACTACGAAAGAAGAATTAAGATAAATCTAACCATAGCATGAAACATATGGATCCAAGTCAGCCCCTTACGAAGCAACGCATTAACTAGGGTTTAAGCTTCTGTCACTCTAGCAACCCATCATCTACTTATTACTTACCAATGCCTTCCCCTAGGCCCAAATAATGGTGAAGTGTCATGTAGTCGACGTTCACATAACACCACTAGAGGAGAGACAACATACATCTCATCAAAATATCGAACGAATACCAACTTCACATGATTACTTATAACAAGACTTATCCCATGTCCTCAGGAACAAACGTAACTACTCACAAAGCATATTCATGTTCATTATCAGAGGAGTATTAATTATCATTAAGGATCTGAGCATATGATCTTCCACCAAGTAAACCAACTAGCATCAACTACAAGGAGTAATCAACACTACTAGCAACCCACAGGTACCAATCTAAGGTTTTGAGACAAAGATCGGATACAAGAGATGAACTAGGGTTTGGAGAGGAGATGGTGTTGGTGAAGATGTTGATAGAGATTGACCCCCTCTCGATGAGAGGATCGTTGGTGAGGACGATGGCTTCGATTTCCCCCTCCGGGAGGGAGGTTTCCCTGGCAAAACAGCTCCGCCGGAGCCCTAGATTGGTTCTGCCCAAGTTCCGCCTTGAGACGGCGGCAATCGTTCCGAAAGCTCTCTTATGATTTTTTCCAGGTCAAAACCCTCCATATAGCAGAAGATGGGCACCAGAGGGCTGCCAGGGGACCCACAAGCCACTATGGCGCGCCCTGGGGGGTAGGGCGCGCCCTCCAAGCTTGTGGCTGCCTGGTGGGTCCCCTCTGGTATTTTCTTCGCCCAGTATTTTTTATATATTCCAAAATAATTCTCCGTAGATTTTCAGGACTTTTGGAGTTGTGCAAAATAGGTATCTCAGATTTGTTCCTTTTCCAGTCCAGAATTCCAGTTGCCGGCATTCTCCCTCTTCATGTAAACCTTGTAAAATAAGAGAGAAAAGGCATTAGTATTGTACCATATTGTGTAATAACAGCCCATAATGCAATAAGTATCAATATAAAAGCATGATGCAAAATGGACGTATCAACTCCCCCAAGCTTAGACCTCGCTTGTCCTCAAGCGAAAGCCGAAATCGATAGATATGCCCACATGTTTAGAGATAGAGGTGTCGATAAAATAAAATACGGACATGAAGGCATCATGGTCATCTTTAGAACAGCAATACTTATTGATATATAATTTCTTATGCTAGAGTAACAATTCATTCACAAGGTAAAGTATGAATCAAGAAACCTATTGAGAACCAACAAACTATGATCTCAGTCATTGAAGCAATTGCAATTTATCATAACATCGGAAAGAGTCAATATAAGAGCTTGTAAAGCAAATCCACATACTCAATCATCTTTTAGTCTTTCATAATTGCTAACACTCACGCGGTACCTATGAGGTCAAAGCTTCAATTGGACACAGAGAAAGATAGGGGCTTATAATTTTGCCTCCCAACTATTTACCTCAAGAGTAATGTCAACAGAAATAACTCATGATCACCCACATCCGAGTGGATATATGTGTCTAGATCATTCCCCAACACATGACGCTTGCCAAGAGAGAAAGGCGAAATAAAGGAAGTGATGAAGATCACCACGACTCTTGCATAAAGGTAAGTACTAGAAAGTAAAAGTAACAGATAGGCCCTTCGCAGAGGGAAGCAGAGGTTGTCATGCACTTTTATAGTTGGATGCGCAATCCCTTAATGCAAAACAAAGTCACTTTATATTGCCGCTTGTGATAAAGAACTTTATTATGTAGTCTGTCGCTTTTATTCCTTCCATATCACAAGTTTGTATAAAGTTTATTTTCCTCACACTAATAGAGCATACATATTTTGAGAGCAATTTTTATTGCTTGCACCGATGACAACTTACTTGAAGGATCTTACTCAATCCATAGGTAGGTATGGTGGACTCTCATGGCAAAACTGGGTTAAGGGTGTTTGGATGCACAAGTAGTATCTCTACTTGGTGCGGGAGTTTTGGCTGATATGGGGTGGAAGCAAGCGTCACATGTTAAAGGATCTATAACCATATAACTTCTATTCGGAAATAAGCAAACATAACCCATTATGTTGTCTTCCTTGTCCAACATCAACTTCTTAGCATATAATATTTTAACGAGTGCTCACAATCATAAAAGATGTCCAAGATAATATATTTATATGTGAACCTCTCTTTCTTTATTACTTCCTTTTAATTGCAACAATGACCAATCGCTATGTTTGTCAACTCACAACAAATTTCAATCGACATACTTCTTATATGTGAAGTCATCACTCCCCATAAGGTCATAGTATATACTCTTTGCTTTTATTCTATACTTCTTTCTATTATTATTTTCCTCAAGATCATAGCAAGCAAGCAAAGCCCTCAATTCAAAACTACTTTTTATTATATAACTCTCGGACTCGCTTACATAGGGGGAACATAAAGCAAAACTCAAAACTAGATCACACTAAAAACTTTATTCTACTAGATCAAGATATAACCAAAAGGATCGAACTAAGAAAAACGATAAAAGTAAAAGATGTGATGGTGATACGTTACCGGGGCACCTCCCCCAAGCTTGGCGCAAGACAAGGGGAGTGCCCATACCCATGTGTTTAGTTGTCTTTCTTCGGAGGTGGTGATGTTATATACTTGGCGATGATGCCCCTCAGAATGCGATTCTCTTCCTCAAGCTTGTTATTTTGCTGTCTAAGATCCATTATTTCCTTGCAAAGTTTTCCAGTGACGGTTAGAGCTCCCATCACCCATGGATGTTTCATTGCTACGGGGGAAGAAGCAACACTCTTTTTCATATTTTCATAAGTAAGAAATTTAGCATTGGGAGGGATGACCGAATTCGGAATTGCTAAGCTCTGAAGTTCCTCCAACATGGCTCCAGGTTGTAGACAAGAGGTAACTTCTTGGTCTTCCTCCATGGCATCCACCCTTTTCAAGTCGGCCTCCATCTCTTCCTCCGTGGCCTGCCCGAAGTGGTTGGCTTCACTATATACTCCAGGCCCCGGTGCCAGGTGAGAGGCACGGCTCTCCCCGACCGACTCTTGCGAAGACATCTTGCTCTAAATCTGCTGCAGAAACAGCTCAAAACGAAAACAGGAAGTATTGTCGTGATACGAAGGTCCAAACCTTCGGGAGATTATATAATGAATATTCACCGACCTAAAAGAGTATACCACAAGAAAACGGAGTTCGGAGGGTACACAAAGTGGCCACAAGCCACAAGGGCGCACCTAGGGGGGTAGGACGCGCCCTCCTGGCTTGTCGCCTCCTCGTGCACTTTTCGGACTACTTTAAATTTTCCTAAATTATTAAATATTCCAAAACGGAGAAAAATTGCTATTGGAAAAGTTTTGGAGTCGCAAGACATGGTCACCTACATTGAATTCACGCTTTTGTATCCTTTTATCGTGCCATCTCTTAACCTTTTCTTTAAACAACTTGGCATTCTCATAGGCCTGGGTCCTCCATTCATCAAGTGAGCTAATGTCAAATAACCTCTTCTCACCAGCAAGTTTGAAATCATAATTGAGCTCTTTGATTGCCCAATAAGCTTTATGTTCTAGTTCTAGAGGTAAGTGACATGCTTTACCATAAACCATTTTATACGGAGACATACCCATAGGGTTTTTGTAAGCAGTTCTATAGGCCCATAATGCATCATCAAGTTTCTTAGACCAATTCTTTCTAGATCTATTAACAGTCTTTTGCAAGATCAATTTAATTTCTCTATTGCTTAATTCTACTTGACCACTAGACTGAGGATGATATGGGGATGCAATTCTATGATTAACATCGTACTTAGCAAGCAATTTACGGAAAGCACCATGAATAAAGTGTGAACCACCATCAGTCATTAAATATCTGGGGACTCCAAATCTAGGGAAAATAACCTCTTTCAGCATTTAATAGAAGCGTTATGATCAGCACTACTAGTTGGAATAGCTTCTACCCACTTAGTAACATAATCAACAGCAACTAGAATATGAGTATACGCGTTGGACTTTGGAAAAGGTCCCATATAATCAAAACCCCAAACATCAAATGGTTCAATAACAAGAGAGTAATTCATAGGCATTTCCTGACGTCTACTAATATTACCAATTCTTTGACATTCATCACAAGACAAGACAAACTTATGAGCATCCTTGAAGAGAGTAGGCCAATAAAAACCAGATTGTAATACCTTGTGTGCAGTTCTATCTCCAGCGTGGTGTCCTCCGTAGGCCTCGGAGTGACACTTGCGTAGGATCTGTTCTTGTTCATGCTCAGGTACACAACGTCTAATAATACCATCTACTCCTTCTTTATAAAGGTGTGGATCATCCCAAAAGTAATGTCTTAAATCATACAAGAACTTTTTCTTTTGTTGGTATGTGAAACTAGGTGGTATACATTTAGCAACAATGTAATTAGCATAATCAGCATACCATGGAGCATTACGTGAAGCATTTATGACAGCTAATTGTTCATCAGGAAAGCTATCATCAATAGGTAGTGGGTCATCAAGAACATTCTCTAACCTAGACAAGTTATCTGCTACGGGGTTCTCAGCACCCTTTCTATCAACAATATGCAAGTCAAATTCTTGTAGCAAGAGAACCCATCTAATAAGTCTAGGTTTAGCATCTTTCTTTTCCATAAGAAATTTAATAGCAGCATGATCAGTGTGAACAGTTACTCTGGAATCAACAATATAAGGTCTGAACTTATCACAAGCAAACACAACTGCTAAAAATTCCTTTTCAGTGGTAGCATAGTTTCTTTGAGCACTGTCTAGAGTTTTACTAGCATAATGGATAACATTTAATTTCTTATCAACTCTTTGTCCTAGAACAGCGCCAACGACATAATCACTAGCATCACACATAATTTCAAAGGGTAGGTTCCAACAGGTGGTTGAACAACCGGTGCAGAAATCAAGGCTTTCTTCAGAATTTCAAATGCTTCTACACAATCATCATCAAAAACGAATGGAACATCTTTTTGCAAAAGATTAGTGAGAGGTCTAGAAATCTTAGAGAAGTCTTTAATAAACCTCCTATAGAAACCAGCATGACCAAGGAAACTTCTTATACCTCTGATATCCGTAGGACACGGCATTTTTTCAATAGCATCAACTTTAGCTTTATCAACTTCAATACCTCTTTTGGAGATTTTGTGCCCCAAGACAATACCTTCATTAACCATAAAGTGACACTTTTCCCAATTCAAGACAAGATTAGTTTGTTCGCATCTCTGCAAAACTCGATCAAGGTTGCTCAAGCAATCATCAAAAGAAGTTCCGTAAACGGAGAAATCGTCCATGAAAACCTCAACAATCTTTTCACAAAAGTCAGAGAATATGGCAGTCATACATCTTTGAAAGGTAGCAGGTGCATTGCATAAACCAAAAGGCATACGTCTATAAGCAAAGGTACCGAAAGGACAAGTAAAGGTGGTCTTCTCTTGGTCCTATTTTGACACAGGTATTTGAGAAAAATCAGAATAACCATCTAGAAAGCAAAAGTGTGTGTGCTTGGATAGTCTTTCTAGCATTTGATCAATAAAAGGTAGAGGGTAATCATCTTTCCTAGTAGCTTTATTTAATTTCCTAAAATCAATTACCATTCTATATCCCGTAACAATTCTTTGCGGGATCAATTCATTTTTATCATTAGGAACAACGGTAATACCTCCCTTCTTAGGGACACAATGAACAGGACTAACCCATCTACTATCAGCAATAGGATAAATTATACCTGCCTCCAGAAGCTTTAATATTTCATTTCTTACCACTTCTTTCATTTTAGGATTTAACCGTCGTTGGTGATCAACAACTGGTTTAGCATCCGGCTCCATATTCATTTTATGCTGACATAGAGTGGGACTAATGCCCTTAAGATCATCAAGAGTATATCCAATAGCAGCACGGTGCTTCTTCAGAGTTTTCAATAATCTCTTTTCTTCATACTCTGAAAGGTTAGCACTAATAATAACAGGATATATCTTCTTTTCATCAAGATAAGCATATTTCAGAGTATCCGGTAATTGTTTAAGCTCAAACATGGGATCACCCTTGGGTGGAGGAGGATCCCCAAGTATTTCAACAGGCAAGTTGTGTTTCAAAATAGGATGCTGATCAAAGAAAATCTTATCTATTTCATTCCTTTCATTCATATGCATATCGTTTTCATGGTCTAGCAAGTATTGTTCTAAGGGATCAGTAGGAGGCACAGCAATAGAAGCAAGACCAACAATTTCATCTTTACTAGGCAATTCTTTGTCATGGGGTTGTCTACGAAATTTAGAGAAATGAAACTCATGGGACACATCCCCAAAACTTACAGTAACAGTTTCTTTCTCACAATCTATCTTAGCATTAACAGTATTCAAGAAAGGTCTACCAAATATAATGGGACAAAAATCATCTTGTGGGGAACCAAGGACAAGAAAATCAGTAGGATATTTTATTTTCCCACACAAGACTTCAACATCTCTAACAATCCCAACTGGTGCTATAGTATCTCTATTAGCAAGCTTAATGGTAACATCAATTTCTTCTAATTCAGCTGGTGCAATATCATTCATAATTTCTTGGTACAAGGTAAAGGGAATTGCACTCACACTAGCACCCACATCACATAAGCCATGATAACAATGATCTCCTATTTTAACAGAAACAACAGGCATGCCAACAACAGGTCTATGTTTATCTTTAGTACCAGGTCTAGCAATTCTAGCAGCTTCATCACAGAAATGAATAACATGCCCATCAATATTATCAACCAAGAGATCTTTAACCATAGCAATACTAGGTTCAACTTTGATTTGTTCAGGGGGTGTAGGTGTTCTAGTATAACTCTTACGAACCACAGTTGAAGCTTTAGCTGTTCCTTTATTCTAACAGGGAAAGGTGGTTTTTCAATATAAGCAGCAGGAATAACAGGATCAACATTATAAATAATAGTTTCTTCTTCAACTTTAATAGGTTCAACTACTTTAACTTCAATGGGAGGATGATATTTAAACCACGTCTCCTTAGGGAGATCAACATGAGCAGCAAACGATTCACAGAAAGAAGCTACTATCTCAGAGTCAAGTCCATATTTAGTGCTAAATTCACGAAAAGCATCGGTGTCTATAAAGGATTAAACACAATCAAACTTAAGGTTTATACCCGACTCCTTACCTTCGTCGAGTTCCCAATCTTCAGAGTTGCATTTAATTCTTTCCAATAAGTCCCATTTGAATTCAATATCTTTCTTTATAAAGGAACCAGTACAAGAAGTATCGAGCATGGATTGATCATTACGAGAAAGCCGAGCATAAAAATTCTGAATAATAATTTCTCTTGAGAGCTCATGATTGGGGCATGAATATAACATTGACTTAAGCCTCCCCCAAGCTTGAGCGATACTTTCTCCTTCACGAGGCCAAAAATTATAAATATAATTCCGATCACGATGAACCAGATGCATATGATAAAACTTCTGATGAAATTCCAATTTCAATCGGTTGTAGTTCCATGATCCAATATCATCACATAGCCTATACCATGTCAATGCCTTCTCCTTCAAAGATAAAGGAAAGACCTTCTTCTTGACATCATCCTCGGGCAAACCTGCAAGCTTAAATAATCCACAAACTTCATCCACATAGATTAGATGCAAATCAGGATGTAGTGTTCCATCTCCTGCATAAGGATTAGCTAGCAGTTTCTCTATCATACCCGAAGGAATTTCATAATAAATATTTTCAGTAGGTTCAGTAGGTTGAGGAGCAACTCTTTGTGCTTCCGGTCGAGGTGAAGATACCCCGAACAAGCCTCTCAAAGGAATATTTTCCATAGTAACAAGTGACAGTAAATTTCAGCACACTATATAAATTTTTCCTTACCAAATTCCATTCACCAAAGGCGCTTCACTCCCCGGCAACGGTGCCAGAAAAGAGTCTTGATGACCCACAAGTATAGGCGATCTATCGTAGTCCTTTCGATAAGTAAGAGTGTCGAACCCAACGAGGAGCAGAAGGAAATGACAAGCAGTTTTCAGTAAGGTATTCTCTGCAAGCACTGAAATTATCGGTAACAGATAGTTTTGTGATAAGATAATTCGTAACGGGTAACAAGTAACAAATGTAGAAAAGGTGCAGCAAGGTGTCCCAATCCTTTTTGTAGCAAAGGACAAGCCTGGACAAACTCTTATATAAAGCAAAGCGCTCCCGAGGACACATGGGAATTTCTGTCAAGCTAGTTTTCATCATGCTCATATGATTTGCGTTCGTTACTTTGATAATTTGATATGTGGGTGGACCGGTGCTTGGGTGCTGCCCTTACTTGGACAAGCCTCCCACTTATGATTAACCTCTCTCGCAAGCGTCCGCAACTACGAAAGAAGAATTAAGATAAATCTAACCATAGCATGAAACATATGGATCCAAATCAGCCCCTTACGAAGCAACGCATAAACTAGGGTTTAAGCTTCTGTCACTCTAGCAACCCACCATCTACTTATTACTTCCCAATGCCTTCCCCTAGGCCCAAATAATGGTGAAGTGTCATGTAGTCGACGTTCACATAACACCACTAGAGGAGAGACAACATACATCTCATCAAAATATCGAACGAATACCAAATTCACATGATTACTTATAACAAGACTTATCCCATGTCCTCAGGAACAAATGTAACTACTCACAAAGCATATTCATGTTCATTATCAGAGGAGTATTAATTATCATTAAGGATCTGAACATATGATCTTCCACCAAGTAAACCAACTAGCATCAACTACAAGGAGTAATCAACACTACTAGCAACCCACAGGTACAAATCTGAGGTTTTGAGACAAAGATCGGATACAAGAGATGAACTAGGGTTTGGAGAGGAGATGGTGCTGGTGAAGATGTTGATGGAGATTGACACCCTCTCGATGAGAGGATCGTTGGTGATGACGATGGCTTCGATTTCCCCCTCCGGGAGGGAAGTTTCCCCGGCAGAACAGCTCCGCCGGAGCCCTAGATTGGTTCTGCCCAAGTTCCGCCTCGAGACGGCAGCGCTTCATGTCGAAAGCTCTCTTATGATTTTTTGCAGGTCGAAACCCTCCATATAGCAGAAGATGGGCACCGGAGGGCTGCCAGGGGGCCCACAAGCCACTAGGGCGCGCCCTGGGGGTAGGGCGCGCCCTCCAGGCTTGTGGCTGCCTGGTGGGTCCCCTCTGGTATTTTCTTCGCTTAGTATTTTTTATATATTCCAAAATAATTCTCCGTAGATTTTCAGGACTTTTGGAGTTGTGCAGAATAGGTATCTCAGATTTGCTCCTTTTCCAGTCCAGAATTCCAGCTGCCGGCATTCTCCCTCTTCATGTAAACCTTGTAAAATAAGAGAGAAAAGGCATAAGTATTGTACCATATTGTGTAATAACAGCCCATAATGCAATAAGTATCAATATAAAAGCATGATGCAAAATGGATGTATCAAAGACATATATCAAGTTCTCTCAAATCCATTAAAGTATTCAATCCGGTAACGAAATCTCAAAGGGAAAACTCAATTCATCACAACTAGATGGCAAGGGAAACATCATGTGATTCGACTATATTAACAAAGCCCGTGATACATCAAGATCGTGACATCTCAAGAACACGAGAGAGAGAGAGAGAGAGAGAGAGAGAGAGAGAGAGATTGAACACATAGCAACTGGTACATACCCTCAGCCCCGAGGGTGGACTACTCCCTCCTCGTCATGGCCTCCGCCGGGATGATGAAGATAGCCACCGGAGATGGATTCCCCTCTCCGGCAGGGTACAGGAACGCCTCCAGATTGGGTTTTCGTCGATACAAAGAGTTACGGCGGCGGAGCGGAGAGTCTAGGGTTATTTTTGATGGTTTCTATATTTATAGGAATTTTTGGCGTTGGTTTCACGCGAAGGTGGGCCATGAGGTAAGGAGCACCCACAAGGGCACGGGCAGGGGGGTCTGGCGCGCCCTGGTGGGTGCTGGCCACCCTGGGCCCCCTCTTCTGGTGTTCTTTGGCCCATCTTCTTTCTTCTGGTCCGTAAAAAATCCACAAAAAACCCCGCAGCGTTTTGTCTCCGTTTGGTACTGATTTTCCGCGAAGTAAAAAACAAGCAAAAACAACAACTGGCACTTTGGCACTATGTCAATAGGTTAGTCCCAAAAAATGATATAAAGTTGTAATAAAATGATTGTAAAACATCTAAGAATGATAATATAACAGCATGGAACAAGCAAAAATTATAGATACGTTGGAGACGTATCACTCTTCTGAAGTGTTTGTTGGTTGAGTTGTAAACTTAAGTCCGATGGTGGTCTGATACTTTTGAACTGCTTTCTGCATGCTTATTTCCTCAAATATCTTAATGCACGCATGCTGAATTCCCTCAGACACCATTTTCCATCATGCATTTAAATTTCCTCATGATATATATAAAATGCGTGTATGGATTACAAGATATAGGGGGAGATCTCCAAGAGTTTATCCTGCCATGTGTATTTGCAGTCCAAAGCAAATTCCTCAAACATGCACATCTTCAGGGGGAGTTCCTCTATATCTTGTAATCAAATTCCTCAAACTCAGTACTTACACTTCATATGTTTATCCCCGTTGAAAACTTAACCTATTTGTCATCAATCACCAAAAAGGGGGAGATTGTAAGTGCATCTAGTGCCCCCTAGTGATTTTGGTGTATTGAAGACTTATAGGTTACGGGACAAATATGTGTGTGAGTGTACACAGGCTCTATAAGTCGCTGAGGAGTTTGATATATACGAAGAATGTCGACCCCTAAAAATGAATGTCTTCATCTGAAGACTTTGGTATTTCCCTGAAGACTTTGTAGCTGAAGAATTCGGTGTGACCTTGAAGATATTAACGAGGACTATGAAGCGTGAAGACTTTTGTTTTCGTAGTTTCATTTCCTTTTCTTTGAGTCATAGGAAACACCGTACTGTTAAAGGGGGCGAGGTAATACAAAGGAAAAATTTCCAACTGATGCTCGATCAACTCAAAAGCCTCAACATAACCAATCCTTCGAGTGAAGCCTTTGGAAATCTCTTGCAGCTCAGTCAAGTTCTTCAGTGACAGAGACGATGTTCTTCTAGTCTCTGAGGAAATTGGTCTGACTGAGGAGTTAGGATTTCGCCAGTGCGAATTGCCTACCGTGAGGAATATGATAAGCCCTGAGGAATTTGACAGTTCAAATTTCGACTGTTGCTGTGCTTTGCGCCAGCTGTCCAAATATTTTATCCACCTAACAGTCATATCATTGGGGGGCGTTTATGTCTTATCATGTCGGGTTGCACCCTGGCTATAAATAGCTGCCCCCCACAACCAATAGTTGGTTGGCTGCTCAAAGAGAGATTGACACTTGTTATTTGAGAGCAACCCATTCCTCGAGGACTTTGAGAGAAAATCATCAGTGAGGAAAAACCCAAAACCCAAACCACTAAAACCCAAATTGATTGAGCATCAATGAAGAGATTGTTCCTATGTGGAACCGACGTTTTTACCTTTGAAGACTGTGTATCTTCCAGACGGTTAGGCGTCATGGTCTAGAGCATCCAGCAGTCAATTGTGGATCGCCGGGTGACCGAGTTTGTGAGGGTTTGGAATTCTACCCTGAAGACTTACCACGAGTGTTGGGCGAGGTCTGTGTGACCTCAGCTCAAGGAGAATATGGTAAGGACTGTGTGTCCTGGGACTGTGTGTCCTTTGGTTTAAATACCAAGCCGCTCCGAACCAAACGTACGACTGTCACAACAGTTGGAACTGGGTCATCAAATCACTATCTTCATCGAGCACCTGGTTCTATTTCCTCATCCCTTCTATTTCCTCGAACTACTTGTTGATGAAACTATTCGTTATTGTTTGAAGAATTTGACTGAAAACTTTCTCAATTTCCTCATCTCAAATTCTTCAGTCACTTTATAGTCTGCCTGCTTATCCTGTTCACGCTACTTATGCTCTGAGTATGCTTCATTTCATCATGATGACTATGCTCCTGCTATGATTCGCATGCACTTGAGTACTTATTCCGTTGCTAGTATTTCGTCAATTAGAAAATTCCTCATCTAGTAATTCCTCAGTGACGAATTTGTAAAAATCACCTATTCACCCCCCCCCCCTTCTAGTCGATATAACGCACTTTCAATTACCTGCCCAAAATTTCATTCAGTTTCATACTAAAGGGTTTACTGTAAGCAGCCACAATATATATTTTTATACTAGTTGTCTCATGAGGATTTTTATTAGTAGTAAAAGAGAGTATGAGAAGGTTATTGGTAAAACTAAAGCCCTGCTTGATTGCCGTTTTGGCCACACAAAAATTCCAACGGTCTTGAAAATCACGACATATAAGGCCTCGTAGAAAACAAAGGGAATCAATGCTGATAGATAGTTCGACGAGGCGACGACCACCGCGTATTGGTTGAGGCGACGATATTCCCCATGCTCACTGCTATCGTAGGCTCCCCCGCCATGGGAGCTCACCTCCACCATCGAATCCAAGGTCCCTGCAGCGCCATTACTAGATCTACACTTCCCATCCACATTTTGTCGTGCACTGGAGTACCTACATTTGTCTATGGTGATGGTCCAGTGCGCGACACGATGTTGCTAAGCATAGTGCTCAGGGCCGGTCCTGAGATTTCGGGGGCCCGGGACGAAAGTAAAATATGGGGCCCTAGACAATGTCACTACAAACACACCTCAAAAGTTGTCCCATTGTGAGAGATCTCATCTGAATGACTCAAATCTCAGAAAAAAGAGAACTGAATGACTCGGCCTCTTGGCGTCGCCAAAGTGGCCTTGTAGCACGCGAAATCTAGTATTAGTTAAAGACATGTAAACATGGGTGATCACAAAAGAGATGAAGCCCAATTGCATGTACCATCAAGCAAGCCAGATTATGCTCAAACGCTCTAGCAGAGGACTGGCCTAATGTTTGATGTAGCAAAACTGATAGCATGCAAAAGGAATTATATATTGCATAAAACATATAATTAGCTAGGTTACAAGTTACATCGGTCTATACTAAAGTATATATTAAGATAAAACAAAGATGTTGTCCAATATACAACACTAGATAATGGTTACGGAACAATGAGAAGTAACTTGTACGTAAAAAGGAATCAGCGAAAACAAGAGTACTAACCCGTCCCACCCTAAAAATAACCTGTCCATGCTTGGCTTTCACCACGGTGCATGCCAGCGTCGGAAGCTCGCCGTTGGCCCTGCGTGCCGCTCCTTACTCTCTGCATCGCTTTTCTAGGGTATGCGCCGCCGCTGCAAGGGACGAGTGAAGTATCCATCAATCGATGGCTATTCCAGGTCTTGCTGAAAAGTCGCTTCTAACCCAGCCGGCCCATCACCACTTAAGCATAACATTAACGCTAGAAAAAGAAAGGCTCAAGGTCCAGCTAAAGCCTAAAGTCAATAACGCTTTGTCTTTCTTTCTCGTTGAGATACAGTATACGATTCGCACTGGCCGGTTAATGATGGAGTAATTTGATACTAGGTTGGTTTAAATTTTTGTTGTCAATTTCTCAAGTTCTACAGCTGCAATTTGATGTTTCAGTCTGATATTTTTCCGAAAAGAAATGAGTCTGAAAATTTTATGAACAGATAATAAAATGGAACAATTGCTCAGTCAGTGAGTTTTTCTGATGCATTTCCCAAACAGACCGATCCGAGTGAGCGTAACAAGAGTGCTTTTACTGGTATATTGTAATTTACAAGCGTAACTTCTCACCGATGAAAATGTTTACAGGGTTGCCAAGTTGAACGGTTGAGCCCGATAAAAAGGATATCTCATGCTCGTACTGTTCTGCAACAAAACGAAAATTAAGGTGGAGACTGACGGAATAAACTTTCAAAGCAACCTCAATAAATTGGTACTGCTAAAATTTTATCTATATAATAACACTATCGATCCTCCTGCTACAGTCAAGACCCATCAATCTATACGTATTATTATTACCTATATATACACTATATTAAAGCAAGGTGATATTCTTGGTTTCGTCCCGCTTAGGTGGTCTCATGTTACATTTTAGTAGATTAAAAAAAAACTATGTGCGTGATCAAACGAGTACAAAAGGGGACGACTTGGTCTTCAAAACGTGTACGCTCACATCTCCCGATCCTACACGGTTGATCGATCTTAAAAATTAAAAATAAACACGATTGATCGATCGTGGGAGGACTGCTTCTCTCTACGAACACGCACGTACACGAAACCAATGAACCAACCGGCCTGACACCGTGGGCTTGTGTGGCCTAATTGGTGTTCTAGGCGTTCCTTTAAAAAAATCATGTACGTACATGGCTTGGACTTTTGATCGTGCAAGGAACAACAAGCTGTGACCCTCCATCGACCTATAAATATAACTCCTATCGTGTCCTAGCACTGTCGTCATCGATCCTCGCATCAATGCCGTCTCTCTCGCCAAAGATGACGACCCCAGCCAGCCATAGAGGCGAACTTGTGGAAGGTGGCCGCATGACGGCGTTCTCCAAGAAACCTGTAGTAGGCGTCGGCGTATAGTACTTCTATCCATCCAGCGATGCTCAGACGAGGTCGCATGCGTAGGCCTGACGACTCACGGTCGTGGGGAATAGATCCTTCCTGAGGCCACTGCATCCCATGTGAGCGCCCGCCGGTGGCAGATCGCCTAGCTTATCGCGGCGAAACTAGCGCCACGAGATCGGGGACAGAGTCCAGGCGGGGTGGTCATGTCGCTAAAGTGGTTCCGCTCCTCTCTCACTAATCCTTTCCTGCGGGCTGAGATCGGGCGATGAATCAAAGCAGCAAGCGTCGGCGCAACAAGCTCCCCTCGAGCTCCGCGTTGTCATTCGCTGCCATCTCCACCTTCACCGACCCGACGACTCACTCATACCCACTGGCATAGACTTCAACTCCTCCTCCACAGCCCCAAATGCCGCAGGAACGACACAGCGAGACGCCACTTACATGTAGAAGGAGTTGTCAGCCAGCCAGAGGAAAGATTGCCTCTATGACCCCAGGAGACGTCATCTTTCCTGCGGCGTTTGGGGCTGTGGAGGAGGAGTTGTCGTCTCTCTATTTGAATCTCCGAATTTCTATCCCGTATAACCCTCATAAGCAATTTGACTATGGCAATGCATTCGTGGTACACCATTGGCTTCATATGCAGTTTGTTTTTTATGAAGGTGCGTACAAAAACCATAAGTTTGCATATTAGGACGAATTATTATATCCAATTTACTACGTACTTTTACTATGATGCATGTATGATGTGCTCAGGTAATTTTCGATCATGAGGATCATATGATTACTTGAAGGGGACTAGAAAAGAGAGGATTACCGATCCTTACCGACATATACATACCAGGGCATGCGCAGTGTGATGTACATATGTATAAATATATGGTCTATTTGTTTGATCATGTATAAGGAAGAGCAAAATCAGCTTAAAACAGCAGGAGTGAAAAACATCTATTAAATCATGATTTGCTATACTAATCAAGAGAGGAAGCAATTCTACATGTAGAAACCATGGATGAAAAAAATTGATATACCTATGTATATATACCATATATCACTAAATCACATGTTTGATTCATTTAGCCGCACGTCACATGGTTCATGGCAATTGGTTCGCGGAAACTCATTAATCAAACAAACCTCACCGCATGGACATCGGATGGCATTGTTGCGGCCCTGTGTTTACATGAGTGGAGCAGCTCCCAGATGTGTGTCGAGGGTCATTGCCCACCTCACGCCGAACTCATCGCTTTGGAATTGACTACGCATATATGCATCGTGATCATGTGGACGTCGCAGCCATCATCAACTCGGGGTTAGAACAAGGAGAACAAATAGGGCCTAGATAGGAAGAAGGATAAGTACCAACAGGGATGGGACATCGTGTTAAAATTGAGGGAGTCTAGAAGGGGGTCCCGAGACATGTTTATTCGGCTAGAGCATGTGATATTTTATTGTTCCGTTGCAACGCACGGGCATATTTGCTAGTCTCACTAATGTCAGGTATGTATGGACGCACCGGAGTTCTCCCGGTCGCGCTTTTTCTGAAAATCGCACTTCTTAGAAACCGCACGACATGATGTAATTTGAAACCAATACAATCACAACACGCGGGAGGCCCCATCAAATACCCACAACAGGAAGCCCAAACACAGCACAGATCACAACGTCGTCAATCCCAGGAGGAAAAATAATGAACTGGAACTTTGTAAAAATTAACAGCAACAATCAAATGAAATCAACTCGATTGCACATTAATTAATCAGTTATAACACTTGACAAAAGAAATAGAGTAAGTTTTGTGAAAATCGAAGCTAAAAACTATAACCTAATTACTTAATAGTGTAGCTGTGCTATCTCGCTGTATCGGGCGCACCCTCGCGATGGCCGTCTGATTTGAATTGACGGCTACGCGTCACGACAATGGTCAACACATGTGATGTGTAGTTATTTTGGGCGTAGTCTTGTGGTGGATGGTCCATACAGATTAGTTGCATGCATGTGCAGACATCATCCCACTTTATTCCGTCTTAGTTTTTTTTAAAGCTATAACTTTTGAATCGGGCATCAAAATTAAAATCCGTTTTCACCATTAGGCTTCTCGCGACAAGATCTTCAAAACTAGATCTCACATGAACAAGTTACAATGATTTTTTTTTCCAGAAGCAACTTTGATTCTAGATGAGGCAACTTTAGTGCTAAAGAGAAGCAACTTTCTTGCGCCACGTGTACTAGTGAATTTACCTAGCAAGTATATTGTAGATAACATAAAGGGGCGTGCTACGTGTCCGCCGGCTGATCTTTCCAAAAGATCAACCGGGTCGCGAGCCATTAGATTTGCTGCATCGAGCGAGCCGGGTACGCCTTGATCACTGCAGGTTTGCAACACAGGTCCTGTTGCAGAATTATTTCTGCAACATAGATCTTGTTGCAGAATTTTTTTGCAACATCTGGTTTGTTATGATTTTTTTGTTGCAACTGAGGTTTCGTTGCATTTCTTTTTTAACCGAGGTCTTGTTGTAAAAAAATCCACAATAGATGTTTTGCTGCAAAACATAGACCCGTCGTAGATTATTGCAACACCGTATATGTTTCAGAAACATAGTCCCTGTTGCAGAACCGGTATATGGGACGTCAGCTTGGACACGTGTCATACAGAGGTGGTGGCGGACGCGACCACTGCGATCCGCAGATGATGGTTAGCTTTTCCCTAACATAAAAACCATGTCAGACAAAATTTCACCATGTATAAGTAACTAAGCATCATCCGTAGGCAACTTTGGCATTACATAGAGGCAACTTCAGCACTAAAGAAAGCAACTCACGTTATGAAGGTGCGTGCAACATATATTATGCATACACAGTCGTATTATCGCATATCCATGTTTTGTAAAAAGGAGGTAAATCATCCTCCTAGTTTTCTTCGAAGTTGCCTATAGCGTAAAATGTCGATCAAATTAGGATTAGTGCTAAAAAAGGTAGACAACTTCCCTTCATTAAAAGCAAATAGTAGTCAACGATCTGCAACTTGTTAGCAACAGTGAACAACTTCAAAACAGAGGTTGGTAATATCACATCACTTTTCATAAGCAACTTTTCTTCTACGAGAGGCAACTTAAGTTATACAAATAGGCAACTTCACTACATTTCGTGTTCTAGATAATTTTGTTTAACATTCTCCTAACTTACTGACTCCTACTTCTAGGTTGCATACCATTCAAACTTGTATGTCATTGTTTCTAAATTCCCTCTAATACTATGAAGTTGTGTATCATTGATGCTTAGTTGTATGTCATTAATAGTTAGTTGCCTATGATGGGTGATATAGGTTGCTCAATGATGCTAATTAGTTGCCTACCAATGATGCCCGACAGCTTCTCATCGCTAATCAGTACTATGAGAAGTTGTCCATTGTTGTTGCTCAAGTAGTCTATAATTTGAACCATAGTGTTATGGTAGGCAACTTAGAGGTGAATCTAATTAAGTTCATAGTCATGGTAGCCAACTATATAAGGACTTCCTATTGGTAGGGAGACATATTAGGAAAACTAAGAAGTTGCTTTCTTATAGTACTAAAGTTGCCTCTCAAGTACCCAAAGTTGCTCTAAAAAAGTTTCATCGAAACATACACATACGGGATCTAGTTTTGAAGAACTCGTCATGGGAAATCGAGTGGTGAAAACGGATCTGAATTCAGACACTCGAACCAAAAGTTACAACTTTTTAAAAACTTGAAATCCCAAATAAATGCATGTGGATCATCTTGTCTGAGAAAGCACGGGGCGTAAGGATGCACACGGACGTCGGGACCAGGTGCTTTTTTTATATTTTTGGTCTCTGGGATGTCTGATCGAACCATACTTTCTTTATGTGGGAAGTCTGCCCAGACGCTCCAACGAGCGCATGGGCGCTGTCTACCCATGTCCAAGAAAACGACCTCATTCGTCCTTGCGATGTACCAGACGTTTTCAGGTGGTAAGGATTAGCTGCATGCAGTTGCTGATGTCATCTCACTTTATTTCGTCTCGATTTTTTCAAAAAGCTATAATTTTTGAACCGAGCATCAGAACAAAGATCATTTTTCACCATTAGGTTTCTCCCAACGAGATCTTCAAATCTAGTTCCCATAATAATATGTTTTGATGTTTTTTCTCTAAAGAAACTTTGGTTCTTGTTGAAGCAACTTTAGTGCTAAATAAAAGCAACTTCCTTGCATCATGTGTACTAGTGAATTTACCTACCAAGTATATTGCAGACAACATAGAAATCATGGTGTACAAATTTTCATCGTATGTAGGCAACTGAACATCATCCGTATGCAACTTTGGTATTACATGGAGGCAACTTTCAGCACTAAAGGAGGCAACTTGCATTAGAAATTATATACAACATATATTATGCAAACACTATCCTATTATCTCCTATCCATATTTTGTAAAAGAAGATAAAACATTTCCCCTAGTTGCCTAGCATTGTTATGAAGTTGCCTATTGCCAAAAAACTAGGGACCTTGTCAAGATTTATGTCATTTTTGTTTGAATCAGTGGGACAATTTTTTGCAGTCAACAGATTGGCAATTATGTGAATTATGGGGACAAAGCAGTTGCTTGTATTTGCTAGAAGAGTTGCATCGTGTCATGATGCAGTTGCTTGCTTTGGTTAGTACAATTGCTTGCTTTTGCTTGGACATCTTTGCTTAGTGTTTTCTCGTAATGCGGTCCCCTGTTTTGATAGGATAGTTACTTGGATTTGCTAGGACATATGCTTTGTTTTTCTATAACAGTTTTGCATTGTGTTTTGATAATACATTTTCTTGGATTTTCTAGGACAGTTGGTTAAAAGTATCCTAAGTTATTGGCCTGGCTAGTGAGTTGTCTAACATCATCCTAAGTTGCATACAATACTTTCTAATGTATTGTAGGCAACTGAAATAGTAATGGCAGGCAACTAAGCATCACTGGTAGGGAACTTCATAGTGTAGGCAACTAATATATAAAGTCGGGCAACTGAGCAGCAATGGTAGGCAACTATTGCCAATAGTAAGCAATTGGGCATCAATGATAGGAAATTTCATAGTACTTGTAGGCAACTGAGCATCAACCATACAAAAATGACCATCATCGATAGGCAACTGAGGAGCCATGATAGGCAAGTTGGGATAATGTTAGCAAAATTCATAAATACACATAGTGCAATGAAGTTGCTTGTATGTAGCATTAAAGGTGGCTCATGTTTTATTTGATTTTTCTTGTTTTAACACAAACTAACATAATAGAAGTCCAACTAGGCCAAAAAAGGAAGTTGCTTCCCTATAGCACTAAAGTTGCCTTCATTGCACCCAAAGTTGCCCGAGAAAAAAAGTTCGACTAAACCTATCCTTATGAGATCTAGTTTTGAAGAATTCATCGTCAGAAACCCAACGGTGAAAACGGTTCTAAATTCTGATGCTCGAATCAAAAGTTATGGATTTTTTTTAAAATTGGAACCCCAAATTAATGCACATGTGAGAGGATCTTGGTTAGTTTATTTGGTAACGTCACATAATTACGTGGGATCACAGAAGGTGGCATGGGGGCAGGTTGTTTTCATTTTTTGGAAGGGTGCATGGGGGACCGATTGCACTTTTAGGGTGTCCTTCCGTTTATGGTAGAGGCGCTCAGTCACACCAACGGGCGCCCAGGCACTGGCTTTCCACCTCCAAACTATAATTGCAGTAATCAATTAATACCCATTCAAGCCGAGAGTGATGGTGGGGAGTAACTTAGACTAGTGTTATGCATATGACACTAGTCTATACTAGTAGAATGCCCGTGCGTGGCTACGGGCCATGAATATATGTTTTTTCAGTTGTATATGTAAACATAATGCATGTCAAATTTTACATGTATAGAAATGATAGCCCATAACAATAAAAATGTAACTGAAATCCACTTCACTTATGATGTAAGTTGATAAGAAATCTAATAAAAAGTTGTGTATGTAAAGAGCAATAATACAAGTAATTATCTGTTTCAAACATAGATCTAGTTGATCGGTTTAAGATATATCCTTACAATGTGAGGATTGTGGTCTTTAAATTTATTTGCATGATACAATGTGAGTTGCATTCCGATTTTAACAAGCTATAAGTGTTGGATACCTATAGATCACTTGGATGGTATTTTCTATAAAAAGACATGTTAGGCTATATGACATTTATGTCACCGCATAGCAGCTGCTCCTCCTTTATCATTTTCTTGAAGGAAAAAAAAACCACTCCTCTAAATCACTCACCGCACGGCCGCCTCCTACTCACCCCGTAGAGCCAGCCAGCCACAGGGTATCGCCGCATCTCATCTCCCCACCACGCATCGCCACCACCATCTCTCCCCGACACCTCCCCACCACCACATGGTGAAGCGCGCTCTTCCTCTCCCCACCGTCTCCCTTCCTATCCACGGCGTCGCCCATCCCCTCCTCTTCCCGCCATGGTGTGGCCCGCCTCCTTCTTTCCCCGCCAACCTCTTGGTTCGCCATCTCGACATCGAGCCAGTGCGTCGCCGCCTCGGCACCGAGCCAGCTCGCCCACCTGTCTGGCATCCTGGGCAGCCAAATCTGAACAGGAGGTGCAAAAGGGCTCACGGGTCCCCATTAGCTCGAGCCATGTAGCTGACATGTTTGTATGTGGGTTGGACGACCTAGGGAAAAATTGTGTGGTGTGGCGGGGATGTGCGATGATGCCCTCATCATCAGACTCAGTCTTCTACCCCAGTCGAGCCTCGCCAAGCATCGTCGCGATGTCGCACCATCGATCTCCATGACAAGGCCATTCCAAGATAGTTCCAGTACCAAGGAGTGCACATCATCGCACCAAGGGCGACCGGCATGGCAATGCGAACATCTACTCACCGTAGTGTCACCACCTTCTCCAAGTGTCGTGGACACCAGAATATTAACACCCTTGACTCCTATGTTCTCTTAGGTTTGCCCTGCCCATTCCACCCACCCTACGTGTTTGCTGCTGCATGGTTGCCCTTCTTCTCAATTACCCTTTTGATTATAATTCAGTCAGTGTTTGCTGCTGCATGGCTGCCCTTCTTCTCAATTACCCTTTTGATTACAATTCAGTCCTTATGTCCTAATGATTATAAGCAAGTGAACCAGTACTTTTTTAGTGAAACGTAAGAAAGCTTTTTGTTTTAGATAATGATTTCTATTAGCAACAAACATTGTTTTAGCGAACAATTTTAATTTTATCAATAAAAATATTGAGGTGGTCAATATTTGTTAGAAAATATGTGAGTGTGTGGCCAATTTACTAAACCAAATAAAATACTATTAGATGTGCCAGTACAAAATCATGTGCCTTTGCAAACACATCAAGCACAAACAGATAACAGCAAGCACATAAACCATTGGCAACATTAAGTCCCCCTGCCCCTCCTGTTTCGCTTACTCTCTTCAATTCCCAGTGTTGTTGAGCTGTTGTCCTCGTCTTTCTCCAGATCAATACCATCTCGCCCATCACCAACAGGGCCCCCATTGTATTGTATTGGTCACTTCTTCTCCAGCCCCCTCGCTCGACGTAGTAGGTGACACATGTTCAGCTGTGATCCTCCTGTTCTAGAGGTGACTACGGCAGCCGCAATCTTGAGGAAGGTGAAACAAATCAAAGGCAAATATCACATCATGATTCTTAATAAATATCCATAAATAAAAAAGGTCCATGAGGAGTTGGGAATTACCATCTCCCGTCCGAGGGAAGTTTATGTAATCAATTCAGTGGAACATCTTCAGTTAGATAGAATCGGCATGCCAGTTCATCTAATCAAATCAGTAAAACATATTAAGTAGGGTATAATTGATAGCGTCATTAGATAGAGGAACACTTCAACTATAAACTCAAGTTCTATATATGTTGAGAATTAGAAGCAAAAATGTTGTCATGCAATGGGAACTTAGTGAATAAGATGGTGGGAAAAAAAATCCTTTTGACCTATGTGAATAACATGGTGGCCCTTTAACTTGAATATCTACAAATTTTTGCAAAACAAACAGAAATTTATTCATCAATTGTACAAAAAGATGATCCACATAGTTAGGAACTTTTTTTTGGCTGTTGCCTGATCCGGTCAGGTCTCTTGTAATTATCACTCTGTCTTCTCACTTCTTAATATAATGAAAGGGCAAATCTTCCTCGTTTTCTGAAGAAAAAAATCGCTCTTCAAAAGTATATCATACATATAACGGTTGTGCAGTTCACAAGTGATCGATAGAGGACACAACCAAAGGTTCTAGATGTACAGTTGTGCTAGATCCATTAATAACTATGGAAAACAAAGAAAGGTCATTGTTGAAAAGAAAGATAAAGAGCTTAAAACCATTTCTCCTATGAGCCTGACACATGCTTTGTGGTGTCAAAGCCCTTAACTCTGAAGAATAGATAAATAAGCAAGAGACTGCTACACATCTTTGAATTTTAGGATTCGTAGAACGGTCCAACTACGATGAGGTATAAAACCTATAACAATTCCAACATCCCTCGAGTCAGATATGTCTCTACGATGAATAGTCAATGAATCATGTGTGTGAATAGCAGTTGACAAAGGTTTGTTGCATAGACATGATTAACAATTTGTCCATCAAGATCTATTTTTAGCATTTTTCACTCAAAGTTTCTTACCATAAATTGAACCCATTGCACACAGAATCTGATAATAAGCTTATCAACTAAGCGCGACATTCGCCTCGTCCGTGGCCAGCGCGACATACCATATGGATACATATAGCCATATTTATAGAAGAACATGCAAGGGTTGGTCGATTGGTTGTTCATTGATTAGATTTCAGATTCATAATTGCACAACTTAAACAATGCAGACCTTTGTTTCTAGATGATGTGGATCTACTCCAGTAACTAAAAAAATCTTTTATGCAGCCAATAAATAATAGACGTGTGGCTCTATCATCACCATTTCACATTCGCATAATCAAACAACAGAAGACACAATAAATACCATCGAACTACCTGTACTTCTCCCAGTACTTTGTGAAATATGCAACAACCATGGAATTGCCCCCAATCAGGAATCTATGCATATTAGAGGATCACACAACTTTAAGTACTGTGACCTGATGAATAACACGGTAACAAGAATTCAAATCAAAGTATGTACAGGAAATACCACACATTCTTGTGCCCTGATTCCATATAGCATAAACATCGTCAACCTACAAGAAACATGACCTATTAGCGGACCTCAAGAGTCAACTTGCCTTGACTCATCTTTGATAAAGGCCCTATGTGCAAAGTGAATCTAGTTTATGCTCTCAGCCATGTATGTTGTCTGTCTTTTATGTATAATAATCGCCTGATGCAGGAACTTGGCGGCAGAAACTACACACCGTATATTAAGTTGTCCTTTTTTTCTTCTTGACCGCATTGTTCTATACTTCTGCCTCCTATTTTCTCCCTGCTCTGACGGATTGATCAATCGATTTCCTCCCAATTAGCTTAGTGGTAGCACAACACCCGATGCATAGCCACCCATCATGATCGCCCGCTCCCTCCGGGCGCTTCTTCCTATTTTGTATCCTTATCCTCTCCTTTCATTACAGCTGATTGATTAAAAAAATCCAAAAACACATGATGGTAATCTCTTTTGTGATGTTTTGTGCAGGTATGAAGCCAACCAAATCGGTACATCAAATGAACCACAACTGAATTTGCTCGTGTATCCATGTGAGAACAGGAGGAGAGAGTTGAAATACTTACCTACGAACACAAATCAAAGAGATAAGACCAGCAACGCCGTTCTGTTATCAAGTCAATCTAGCTCTCACCGTTGCTGGAGCCAGGCGAATCTAGAAGGACCTTGGACGCAGCGGACATACCTGTGGGAGAGAACAAGGAAGTTAAGACGAATTTGGAGCTGGAAAAAATCGGTGCTCTTGCCGACTGCCGTCCAAGGCAGTCATTTCCTTATGACGCAAAACAAGGATCTTGACATCCATAACCAGGGCAGATCGGAAGAAGAGGAGTCAGAGGGTCTGCCCGGGGAAGAGAGAGTCCGGATCATACCCGGGTCCTCTTTAAGGGCACCACGTGCACACCTGCACCAACTCTACGTAGCCTCCTGCACCTCGGTGTCCTTCTGGTCCAGGAGGTAACTGCACGGTGTCTGCAGTGTCCATGACCAAAAGAAAAAGGTTATATCGTTTGTATGCAACTTCTGAATCTGAATCAATTTTTAGCCAAGATCACAATTTTCAGTTAAGTCCCATTCTTTCAAGAAAAAGACGAAGGTGAGCCTTGTATGAAAGAACATACTTGAAGCATGAAGCATGCGAGCACACCTATCGATTGCGAGGAGTGTTCTAAATCACAAGGACAAAGCATTAGTTGGATAACAAATGTTTACCTACCATCCAATGCTTGTGTTTTCATCACGTATAGCATATAATGGAGAATAGCTAATTAAATCATAGTGGCCAGGTGCAAATAGGCTAGATTCAGAGAGACGAACAACCACCTAAAGAAGTGGAGTCAATCTGTGCTCCATGGCACTTGCAATGTCCTTCTCCAACGTTGCTATTCTCCACAAAGTTTTAATATCATATACCTTTTCCCATTCTTTATCGACCAATCACATGCCTACGAGCAAAAAAAATGACGGTGAGAACAGTTATACCAAAACCACCCATTATAACTACCAGCACCATGCCTCTTTCCCAAAACTTGTCGTCCTTAATCAAATTATGGCAATTGTATGCAGCATGCCGATGTAACACACAACAGTGGGGAGATCAGAAAACCAACAACAATATCTACAACAAAATGCAAGTTTCCTTTACAGGATATTCTTTTCATGAGGTGGCAACTTTCATCCGCATTAGTTTCTTAGTAAACTAAACATTTTGCAGAACTTGGTCTAGAAAAAAGGCTGGCATTTTACTATACATAGAACTTGGACTGTCCGCTGTCAAATTCCTTAAAGCTTCAGGCCCAATTAATTGTTGTTCGAGTGTCGGTTAGCTTAAGATCGGGCATTTGGCCGGTGCACCACTGCGTTGGGAGGAAAACGATGTGCACAGTTCAGATGTGCCCATTCATCTGGAGTAAAAGATGGGGCATAGATCAGGTTTACCTATGCACAACCATGAGAGAGATGATGAAGGGGATGAATTGTGGCTCGCCTCCTCCTCGTCATAGATGTGGCCGGTGCACCACTGCAGCAAGGGGTCGAGGGTCGCAATCTCCAAGGTACGGGGTCGCCCTGCCCGCTCATGGAGCTCCTCTCCTCGAGGCCACCGGATAGATCCCCCACCACGAATCGGCATGTGCATGTTTTGCCAGCGGCGAAGAATTAATATCTCCTCGCCTGAGAAGCAGGGCGCGGTCGATGAACACCAGGCGATGAGGCAGCCAGGGGAAGGCGCAGTCCCGTGGCCGGGAATCCGGTTTCCGCTGAGGTGCTCGACGGAGTACGTGTGCGACGGAGGTAGGGGTGCCAAAGGAGGGAAAGAGGTCCGCCACGGCCGGATCCTTCACAGGGGCTCGCGCAGGAGGAGGTAGCGCGGTGGTCGGGGACGGAGATCGAGGTGGGGGCGAGGAATGGCCGGTGGAGCGCGGCGGCGACGTATGGGGCAACAGAGGTGGTGTTGTGCGTGGGAACCCTTGGATGAGATGGTCGAGAGAGGGTTTTTCCACTGGGAAGGGCATGCTGGGAGGTGTGAAATGAAAATAAACCGGTACGAGGGTGGTGGAAGTTGAGACCAAAAAACGGACGAAAAAAAAACAAATGAAAATAAACCTGGAACGGAAGCTACCAAGTCCCCTTTTAGGAGTAGAGATTACAACCTTCAAAGTGCAAGGTAGTATCATATTAACTGTTCCCAGTGCCGTGGTATAAGTGTCAACTAAAACCATGTCGTGGTTTTAGTTGACACTGCATGGTTTTAGTTGACACTTATTTTGGATAGGAGGGAGTACCTATTAATGAAATTTCAGCTGGACAAACCAGCAAATGGTCTTTCTGGTACTAATGAAATTGCAGTTGGCCAATTGTCACTAAAGTACTACTAGTACTAGATAGATAGACCCACTGACCATTGTCTTGCAACAAAATGAAAAATAAGGTGAAGACTGACTATCGCACGAAATGCAGGTTTTTCAGCTGCTGCCAAATCCAACAGCACAAAGTCTAGCTAGGTACCAGTAGTCTTGTACAAGAGACATGGTGCTACTGTACTAGTTAACTCAGAAAGATTCTTTCTTCACAGTACTCTTTGACGTTAAAAGGGTCCGGGAACGAGAAATTATTTGCTAGCCGGTGACAGAAGGGTACCAATAAGCATTGAGCGGGTGGGCTCCTGAAGATCTCAAGTTTTCAAGCTTTACTCGCATATTTTGGAGGTAAAAGCATCAGAGGTCCTAGAACTTGTCCTGCAAGTGAACTCCTCAGTCCTCGAACTTGCACACAATGCAAGCCCGAGATGGCGTCCGCACCTTTCAACGTCGATGCACACTACCACAACACGAGAGGCTCCATCCCGTGAATAGCATGCACCCATTTCGGTTGATGGGTTCATGGAGATTCGATGTTGATGGGGTGCTTCATCAATAGATTCTGGGCAACGTGTTTCATGTTTCAATTTGGTGGATTTTAAGGTTATGATTGTTGCATCGGTACATGGGTGCTACAGTTTGTTCTCGTGTTAGGGGGACGTGATGCATCATGTCTCTTTATTAGGGACAGCATCTCACGGTGATTTCTACACTTATAAATAATAGGTATACCGTTAGTTAAACAAACCAAAAACGAGCAACTTTCAAAGGGTCTCGTAGGGGCAAGCGGGGCGGCAAAGCGCGCATACCCTTCTAGTACAAGAATTAAAGAAGGAACAGGAGGAGCTCACATCATAATTTTTTAAGAGATTTCTATCAGTTTTGATAGTTGTAACTTTGTCTTTGAAGGTAGAGCATCAAATTATGAAGCTCGCAATCTAACCAAATTTTCTCTCTCACTTATCATGGCCGCCATCTGTTGCTTACTTCACCTCATGACCCAATTTGTATCCCTCTGAACATCCATGTTGATCAATAAAGACTTGGCAAACCCTTAAAAAATGTTATAAAGGAAACACCACATGATCTAGTGAAAAGGATCTTTATTTGATCAAAAAAAATAAAAGGATCTTTATTTTTATTTCCTGGAGAAGCCAACATGATAGCATGTGAGCTAACAAAGAAATCTGGGCTTACACAACGGAATGGGTGGTGATCTTCACCCCTTTGCAATTTTGAAGCTCTCTCAATCAACTTATGTCTTCAATTTCAGCTTTGGTCCATGATTTTGACTGGGTTGTCCGTCTTTGCGTGGTAGACCAAACACTTCAGCTGGTGAAAGTAATGGTCACGGCCCAGTCTTCGTATTGTTTGCCTAGATTTCTTTGATGCACACGTGACAATTTGGTGATGTGTGTTGACGCTTTTGTTATAGAGTCCACCACCCTTTCTTGTTCCCCACTCCTCGTCTCCGCACAATTAAACGTCTCCACATTGAACCAACATGTCGTTGATGCAAATCCGACACATAAATGCCTTGCGTAGTGCCTTCTTTTCGGATGTGGCTATTGACCGAAAACAAAAGGTGGACTCGGCAAATGAAACAGGTTCGGTCCAATTTCGATGCCTTTTTTCCTTCAAAGGTTGATTTTCATTGTAAACATGCAGTCCTCGACGTCGCCTGCTGATACTTGTGATCTGCGTTGGGTTTTCCGTGAAGAGGAACGGGTAATTGCAACACAATACAGGTAAGTATTTCCCTCAGTTATGAATCCAAGGTTTATTGAACCAATAGGAATATCAATCCACAACTGTCTTCAGCGGCTGCACACAAAAGAGCAAACAACTTGCACCCAACGCGGGCAACAGGGTTGTCAATCCCCTTGATCTCGTTATTTGCAAGCAAGTGCAGTGTGTAGATAATAGTAGATAATTGTAAATTGCAAAATAAAATAAAAGGTAAATAAGAACAGCAAGGTATTGATAGGTTTATAAATATATAAGTGAATAGACCCGGGGCCATAGTTTTCCCTAGCGGCATCTCTCATGAAAATAAGCATACGGTGGGTAAACAAATTACAGTTGGGCAATTGATAGAAAAGCTGATAGTTATGTGATGTTCACGGCAATGATTATATTTATATAGTCATCACGTCCAAGACAAATAGGCCGACTCCTGCCTGCACCTATTACTATTACTCCACTTCAAGAGCGCTTATATGCTTGCCTCTCTACGTATTAAGTTCATGACAAACAGAGTAATGCATGGAGAACAATGACATGATGTAGACAAAGTAAACTCAATAAATATGAATAAACCCCATAGTTTTATCCATAGTGGCAACGACACAAAGACGCAACTTGTCTCCTTCTGTCACTGGGATATAGAAACTCGTCAGGTTGAACGCACTACAACGCACCACTCTCACTGAAGAAAGATCAATCTACTTCGCCAAAGCAAATCAATAGATCGGAGAGAATTACGAAGCTATAATGATCGTGCAATTAAGAATCGTAATAATTTCAGAGAAGACTCAAATACTTTTCATGAATAATCTGAACATAAACCCATGATACTTGTGATCTGCGTTGGGTTTTACGTGAAGAGGAACGGGTTATCGCAGCACAATGTGGGGAAGTATTTCCCTCAGTTATGAGACCAAGGTTTATCGAACCAATAGGAATACCAATCCTCAACCGTCTTCAGCGGCTCCACACAAAAGAGCAAACAACTTGCACCCAACGCTGGCAAGAGGGTTGTGAATCCCCTTGGTCTCGTTATTTGCAAGCAAGTGAGTTGTGCAGATAATTGTAGATAATTGTAAATTGCAAAATAAAATAAAAGAAAAGAAATGGCAGAAAGGTAGTAGTAGCGTTTGTTAATGTATAAGTGAATAGACCCGGGGGATGTAGTATTCTCTAGTGGCATCTCTTATAGAAATAGCATATGGTGGGTAAACAAATTACTATTGAGCAATTGATAGAAAAGCGAATAGTTATGCTTTTTCCACGGCAATGATCATGTGTATATAGGCATCACGTCCATAAGCAAATAGGCCGACTACTGCCTGCACCTATTACTATTACTCCACTCATCGACCGCTATCCAGCATGCAACTAGAGTATTAACTAAAACAGAGTAATGCTTGGACAACGATGACATGATGTAGACAAAGTAAACTCAATCAATATGAATTAACCCCATCGTTTATCCTTAGTAGCAGCAACACAAAGACATATCTTGTCCCCTACTTTGTCACTGGGATATAGAAAATCGTCAGGTTGAACCTACCACAACGAACCACTCCCACCGAAGAAATATAAATCTAGTTGGCCAAACTATCTCAATAGATCGGAGAGCATTACGAAGCTATAAGGATCATGCAAATAAGAATCTTAGTAATCAGGTTTGACTCAAATATTTTTCATAAATAATATAAACATAAACTCACAATTCATCGGATCCCAACAAACGCACCATACAAAGGGATTACATCAGATAGATCAAGGCAAAGATGCGATGAACATTGTATTGAAGATCAAGAGAGAGAGATTGCCATCTAGGTACTACCTACGGACCCATAGGTTTGTGGTGCTCACACAACATCATGAGGGCAGCAAGGTTGATGAAGAGGCCCTCCGTGATCGACCCCCCCCCCCCCTCCGATAGGGTGCCGGGAAGGAGCTCTAGATGGGCTCCCATCGGACCAGAGACTTGCGGCAGCGTAAAAAGTGTTTCGGGTCCTCCTCTAGGGGTTTTTGGGCCAGAGAGGGACGTCGGGAGAGCCACGAGGGGGCCACCACATATCAGAGCGCCCCCCTGGGCGCCCCTGATGTGTGGTGGGGCCCTCGTGTGCCTCTCGGCCTCCTCACGAGGCTTCCAGGTCTTTTTTTAGTCCAAAAAAAACACCAAAAAGTTTCGTCGTAATTGGACTTCGTTTGGTACTGTAAACCTGAAAAGTAAAAAACATGCAGAAAACAACAGCTGGCACTGGGCACTGGGTCAATAGGTTAGTGCTCAAAAATATTATAAATTGGTAAACAAATGCCCAAAAAGTATCCTAGAATGATAATATATCAGCATGGAACAATCAAAAATTATAGATACGTTAGAGACGTATCAGCATCCCCAAGCGTAATTCCTGCTCATCCTCGAGTAGGTAAATGATAAAAACATAATTTTTGATTTGAAATGCTACCCATTATGTAATCTTTTGTATGTATGCTCATTGAGAAACGATGAATTAACAAACATTAGCATAGCAATATTTATAAGTATAAGAAACAAAATCATTGATTTTTCAAAGTATACGATCCTAAAATAATGTTTACCCCCATTCATCTTATTGTATTAGCAAGGCATGACTCCGCCTTCACAACATCAATACAAATGTTAAGCACCACGGTGTTCAAGTCAGGCAATTGGATCGTACTTTTTCAGTATGCATTAACTTTTTATTCTTCACGCATTACATGAGCGTGAACCATTGGACATAGCATGTAGGTGGAATAGAATATGATGGTAGATACCAAAGGGGTAAAAAGTGGAAAAGATAGTCTCACATCAACTAGGCGTACCAACGAGCTATGAAAATGCTCATCGATAGATGTCAATGCAAGGAGTAGGGATTGCCATGCACTAGAGCTATAAGTGTATGAAAGCTCAACTGAAGCTAAGTGGGGTGTGCATCCAACTTGCTTGCTCATGAAGACCTCAGGCATTTGAGGAAGCCCGTCATCGGAATATACAAGCCAAGTTTATAATGAAAAGGTAATTCCCACTAGCATATGGAAGTGACAAAACATGAGACTCTCTATATGAAGAACATGGTGCCACTTTGAGGCACAAGTGTGGTAAAGGATAGTAGCAAAGTCCCTTCTCTCTTTTTCTCTCATTTATTTTCTCTTTTTTTCATGGTGGGATTTTCTCTTTTTTTTTGCCTCCCCCATTTATATAATTTTTTATATGGTTGGCTCATTTGGCCTCCCCCATTTTTTATTTTTTATCGTCCGGAGTCTCATCCCGACTTGTGGGGGAATAATAGTCTCCATCATCCTTTCCTCACTGGGACAATGCTCTAATAAGGATGATGATCACACTTTTATTTACTTACAACTCAATATGAAAACTGATAGGACGATATGACTCTATATGAATGCCTCTGGCAGTGTACCAGGATGTGCAAGATCTAGCGTGACATGTATCAAAAATATGATGAACGGTGGCTTTGCCACAAATACTATGTTAGCTCTATATGATCATGCAAAGCAATATGATGATGAACGAACTAGTCATGTGAAGTTATGATGGAATTTGCATGGCAATATATCTCGGAATGCCTATGGAAATGCCATGATAGGTAGGTATGGTGGCTGTTTTGAGGAAGATATAATGAGGCTTATGTGCAACAGAGTGTATCATGTGACGGGGTTTGGATGCACCGGAGAAAGTTGCACCGATCCTCGAGGTGGGAATGGGCTATGCACGGTGCCGAAGAGGCTAGCAAATATGAGAAGGTGAAGATGCGTATGTCCATGGTATCACATTAGTCGTAAAGAACCCTTATACTTATTGCAAAGTTTTATTAGTTTTATCATAAATCAAAGTACTACTCGCATGCCCCGAGGGAGGAGGTTGGGAGGAGTAACCATCGCGTGCCCCGACTCGAAACAACACTAGGATTTTAACGAGGAATAGAAATGCTCACACATCATCACAATGCCTCTTTAATTTTTAGATGAATAACAAGTTAACACCTCTTAATATCGACACTTCTATGAATCAATAATTATGCACTCACACCTTTTTCATATTACCACATTAATGTCATTAACCCGCAATCTCTCTATATGTGCTACATGATGGTTTTGATTATCACTCATTGAATACCTATTATTTTTGGACTAGTCTTATGACCCATGCAAATTACCGTAACTACTCATTAACTCTCAAACAAATATAAGTGAACAACGAGAGCATATTATTTCTATAAAATCTACACGCCACCGTGCTCAAAAAGATATAAGTGAAGTACTAGAGCAACTGCCAAGCTCAAAAGATATAAGTGAAGCACATAGAGTATTCTAACAAATTATGATAGAGGTGTGTCTCTCTCAAATAGGTGTGTTCAGCAAACGATGATTGTGACAAACTGAAAGTAAAAGCAAACAAAAGCAAATGACGCTCCAAGCAAAACACATATCATGTGATGAATAAAAATGTAGCTCCAAGTGACATACCGATGGATTGAGACGAAAAAGGGGATGCCTTCCGGGGCATCCAAAAGCATAGATGCTTGAGTCTTCCTTAGAACATTACCTTGGGGTGACTTGGGCATCCCCAAGCTTAGGCTCTTGCTACTCCTTATTTCGTGGTCCATCATGGTAACACCCAAAACTTGAAAACTTCAATCACACAAAACTCAACAAAACTTCGTGAGATCCGTTAGTATAAGCAACATATTGAATACTTTAGGTACTGTTATAAATTGATTGTTATTTCATTTTTACATAATAGGTACTATATTCTAAGTTCTCAATGGCTTATACACCCCGATACAATCCATAGCATAATCAAAACAAGCAAACTATGCAAGCAAAACAGAATCTGTTTAAAACAGAATAGTCTGTAGAAATCTGTAAAGAGCCCATACTTCTGTAACTCTAAAAATTCTAACAAATTAGGACAACATGGAGAATTTGTATAGCAATACTGTGTAAAAAATTTAGATCAACGCTCCAGTAAAAAATCAAAATTCCGTACTGGAGTCAAAAGTTTATGTTTTGTTTCAGCATCATTTCTACTCATCTTGTGAGTTATCCCAAAGGATTTACTTGGCACAAACACTAATTAAAACATAAAAAATAATCATTACAGAGGCAATAATCATGTTATCACAAAATAACAGAAAGTATTGGGTTGTCTCCCAAAAGCTCTTTCTTTATAGCCATTAAGATAGGCTTGAGATTTCAATGATGCTCACATAATAGACAAGGATTGAAGCACAAAGAGAGCATCATAAAGCATGTGAAAACACATCTAAGCCTAACATACTTCCTATGCATAGGCATTTTATAGGAAAACAAATTCTCAAGAAAAGTGAAATCTAGAATACGCAAATAGGAAGAATGAAGCATTAATAATTTCAACACAAAGAGAGGTAATTGAGTAACAAGCAAATTCTTATAACCATGTTTGCCTCTCTCATTATCTGTAGGATCATAATCAAACTCAACAATATAACTTTCATAGTTTTGACCATTCTCCATAGTAGTTGTATCATTATCACCTAAAGTTGTCACTCTTCCAACCCCACTTTTAATAGTGTTGCGAATATCATACTCAATAATAGATTCATCATGAAGGCCAGAATTATCAAGATCACAAGGGACATCATGATTATCACCCCAATCATGATCATTATCACAATTGATATTCATAGAATTTATACTAGCAAAATGGCAATCATCCTTTTCATTCAAGGAACTATCATGAATAACTTTATATTCTTTTAGCACTTCATCACAATTTTTAGATTCATGATTTTCAAGCAAGACCTCATAAGGAAAATCAAGTGCACTCCACTCACTAGCAATTGGTTCAACATAATCGGGTCTTTTAAAAATATTAGCAAGTGGATGAGGATCCATTTATCTTTATTTTTACCTTTTACCTTCTGTTTGTGTGCGCTAAAGATAAAGATACCATAGCTAGGCAAGCAAGCAAACTAGAGACGAAACAAGCAAACTATTAAACTAGTAAAGTAAATATTTTTGTATTTTTGATTTTTATGAGACAAACTAAAATATAACAGCAAATAAAAAGAAGAACAAGTGAATGATAATTTGTGTGAAGTTACTTGATAGTTGGTGATGGTATTCCCCGGCAACGGTGCCAGAAATCCTTCCTGATACATGTGATCCGCGTTGGATTTTCCGTGAAGAGGAACGGGTTATCGCAGCACAATGCGGGTAAGTATTTCCCTCAGTTATGAAATCAAGGTTTATCGAACCAATAGGCATACCAATCTTCAACCATCTTCAGCGGCTGCACACAAAAGAGCAAACAACTTGCCCCCAACACTGGCAAGAGGGTTGTCAATCCCCTTGGTCTCGTTATTTGCAAGCAAGTGAGTTGTGTAGATAATTGTAAATTGCAAAATAAAATAAAAGAAAATAAATGGCAGCAAGGTAGTAGTAGCGTTTGTAAATATATAAGTGAATAGACCCGGAGGCCATAGTGTCTCTAGTGGCATCTCGCATAGAAATAACATAAGGTGGGTAAACAAATTACTATTGAGCAATTGATAGAAAAGCGAATAGTTTTGCGATTTCCACAGCAATGATCATGTGTATATAGGCATCATGTCCATAAGTAAATAGGCTGACTCCTGCCTGCACCTACTACTATTACTCCACTCATCCACCGCTATCCAACATGCATCTAGAGTATTAAGTAAAACAGAGTAATGCTTGGAGAACTATGAAACAATGTAGACAAAGTAAACTCAATCAATATGAATTAACCCCATCATTTTATCCTTAGTAGCAGCAACACAAAGATGTATCTTGTCCCCTACTTTGTCACTGGGATATACAAACTCGTCAGGTTGAACGTACCACAACGCACCACTCCCACCGAAGAAATATCAATCTAGTTGGCCAAACTATATCAATAGATCGGAGAGCATTACGAAGCTATAATGATCATGCAAATAAGATTCTTAGTAATCAGGTTTGACTCAAATACTTTTCATGAATAATCTGAACATAAACTAACAATTCATCCGATCCCAACAAACGCACCATACAAAGGGATTACATCGGATAGATCAAGGCAAAGATGCGATGAACATTGTATTGAAGATCAAGAGTGAGAGAGAGAGAGAGAGAGAGAGAGAGAGAGATTTCCATCTAGGTACTACCTACGGACCCGTAGGTCTGTGGTGAACTACTCACACATCATCGTGAGGGTAGCAAGGTTGATGAAGAGGCCCTCCGTGATCGATCCCTCCACCGGCAGGGTGCCGGAACGGAGCTCTAGATGGGATCCCGTGGGAACAGAGACTTGCGGCGGCGTAAAAAGTGTTTCGGGACCTCCTCTAGGGATTTTGGAATATTAGAGAATTTATAGGCCAGAGACCGACTTAGGGGGAGCCAGAAGGGGCCCACCACATATCATGGCCCCCCTGGGGGCGCCCTGATGTGTGGTGGGGCCCTCGTGTGCCTCACGGCCTCCTCCCGAGGCTTCCAGGTCTTCTTTTAGTCGAGAAAAAATCACCAAAAAGTTTTGTGGCAATTGGACTTTGTTTGGTACTGTAAACCTGAAAAGTAAAAAACATGCTGAAAACAGCAACTGGCACTGGGCACTGGGTCAATAGGTTAGTGCTCAAAAATATTATAAACTGGTAAACAAATGCCCAAAAAGTATCCTAGGATGATAATATATCAGCATGAAACAATCAAAAATTATAGATACGTTGGAGACGTATCAACCCACAATTCATCGGATCCCAACAAACGCACCACACAAAAGAGTTACATTGGATGGATCAAAGCAAAGAGGCGATGATCTTTGTATTGAAGATCAAAAGAGAGAGAGATAGCCATCTAGGTACTAACTACGGACCCGTAGATCTGTGGTGAACTACTCACACATCATCATGAGGGCAGCAAGGTTGATGAAGAGGCCCTCCGTGATCGATCTCCCCTCCGGGAGGGTGCCGGAACGGAGCTCCAGATAAGATCGCGGCGGAATAGAGAATTGTGGCGGCGGAAAAAGTGTTTCGGGATGCCCTCCAGGGTTTTTGGAATATATGCGAATTTATAGGCCAAAGAACGGGGTCAGGAGACCTGCCAGGGAGGCACAAGCCATTAGGGCGCGGCCACTGATGTCTACTACGCCACTTTATTCTTGTAGACTTTGTTGGGCCTCCAAGCGCAGAGTTTTGTAAGACAGTAGCAATTTTCCCTCAAGTGGATGACCTAAGGTTTATCAATCCGTGGGAGGTGTAGGATGAAGATGGTCTCTCTCAAACAACCCTGCAATCAAATACAAGAAATCTCTTGTCTCCTCAACACACCCAATACAATGGAAAATTGTATCGGTGCACTAGTTCGGCGAAGAGATGGTGATACAAGTGTAATATGGATGGTAGATATAGTTTTTTGTAATCTGAAAATATAAAAACAGCAAGGTAGCAAGTAACAAAAGTGAGCACAAATGGTGTTGCAATGCTTGAAAACAAGGCCTAGGGTCCGTACTTTCGCTAGTGCAATCTCTCAACAATGCTAATATAATTGGATCACATAACCATCCCTCAACGTGCAACGAAGAATCACTCCAAAATTCTTATCTAGAGGAGAACATAAGATGAAATTGTTTGTAGGGTACGAATCCGCCTTAAAGTTGTCCTTTCCGATCGATCTATCCAAGAGTTCGTACTAAAATAACACCAAGTTATCCTTTCCGATCAATCTATCTAGAGTTCGTACTAAAATAACACCATATGATACGCATCAACCAACTCTAATGTCACTTAGATACTCCAATGTCACCACAAGTATCCATGAGTTAATTATACGATACGCATCAAACAATTTCTGATTCATAATACTCAATCCAACACAAAGAACCTCAAAGAGTGCCCCAAGATTTCTATCGGAGAACAAGGCATGAAAACGTGCAAAACCCCTATGCGTACATCCCCAAGGTCACCAGAATTCGCAAGTTGACGCCATAACATATATCAAGTGAATCACTTGAATACCCCAATGTCACTACGGGTATCCGCATGCAAGACATACATCAAGTTCTCTCAAATCCATAAAAGTATTCAATCCAATAATAAAAAGTCTCAAAGGGAAAACTCAATTCATCACAACAAGATAGAGAGGGGAAAACACCATATGATCCAACTATATTAACAAAGCCCGTGATACATCAAGATCGTGTCATCTAAAGAACACGAGAGAGAGAGAGAGAGAGAGATTAAACACATAGCTACCGGTACAAACCCTCAGCCCCAAGGTGGATTACTCACACATTATCTTGGTGAGAAAGAGAGAGTTGTTGATGGACAGGTGCAGCCCCAAAGAGATGGAGGCGATGGCGGCCACGGCGCCGACGACGGGCGGTGTCGGTGGCGACGGGCGGCGGCCCCTTGACACCCTTCTTCCTTGGTCTTGGTGCTGCAATGGAGGAGCCTCTCGCCTTCTTGACAGCTGCCAAGGGAGAGGCAAATTCGTGGCTTTTGATGGCTCTCCCGAAATTAGGGTTTTTCTCTCCTTATATGTGCCTCTGTGGTGCTCTATGGCCCTCCGATGGATAGACCCTTGATCCAATGGTTCTTGTGCACCTCTAGAACCTTCCTAGGGACTCCTCACAACCCTCACGAGTCCTCAAAGTCGTGGCTTGGCCGAATACATCAGATATGGTAAGAGTTGGACTCAATCACGTCATCAATTCTCGTAATCCCGTAATCAGATATTTTCCTCCAGTAAAACGGGTCTACAGATCGCATCCGAACTCCGTTTTGGACGAATTTGGAGTCCAGAATCAATGCCATAAAATTCCCCACACTTTCCTATTTTTAGTTATTTCCATTTGACGCCGTATTCGGTGGTCAAACTGACGATCTCTAAAAATTGTTTGTGGACAGATTTCAGGAAAGTCAGAGTCCTCCTCCAACAAGGCTCCTTTTGCGTTTTTTCGCCAATTTCCAATTAATTCCTACACATCAAAGTGTGAAACAAGAACTTGTGCAATTTTGCAACTATTAATAGGTTAGTCCCAATAAATCATAAAACCATAGTAAAAACATAGGCAAATATGACATGAATACTTCATAAATTATCGATACGTTGGAGACGTATCAGCATCCCCAAACTTAATTCCTACTCGTCCTCGAGTAGGTAAATGATAAAAGAAATAATTTATGAAGTGTGAATGCTAGCATAGTGCATAAGTTTGATCAATGATAATTTCAACCACTTTTCCTAGCAACATAACAACAACTTTTTCTCATAAAAATCATCATGATAAAGTAGTAACCAATTCACATGTTATGGTTCAAACAATGAATTCTCTTAAAACTTAACAACCTATGTTCTTAGTCACCAAACAATTGCAATTCAACTTATTTTCAACAAAGTCTAAGTAAGAGCTCCACATACTCAATCATCATATAGTCTTCTATGATTGCTAGTACTCAAAGCATATTTTTAGAACAGATGGCATCAATCGAACACAGAGAAAGATAGGGGCTTAATGTTTCGCCTCCCAACTCATTTATCATAGAGATAATTTTCAACAATAATAAGTCATGATCAAATATATTTGACTGGATATATATGTTTGGATCTGTCCCCACCACATGATGCTTGCCAACTAATAGACTGAGGTTGGAATAAGAAGTTGACTCAACATGAATAGTAAATAACATGAAAGTAAATAGATTGTCCCTTCGCAGAGGGAAGCAGGGATTTGCAAAGGTGCCAGAGCTCAAAGCTTAAATCAGAGATAAATATAATTTTGGGAGGTGCACCCTTCCTGTCAACGTTACGACCAAGAGTTATCAATATCTTCCATGTTAAACACATTAGCGGTGGTTCCCAAGCGGCAAAAGTAAAGGTTTACTCGCCCTCCACCAACAAACACACTCCACGGCTAGCCGAATCCACGGGTACCGTCCATACCAACAACATTCCTGGGGGGAGTTTTGTTTAATTGTTTGCATTTTTTGGGACTGGGAATCCCTATTACCGCCCCTCTCGTGCAAGGACGAGTGAATAAACACTCATCATGAGAATAACCCGTTAACATGAAAGATACTGACCGCCCCCCGTCGCTCCATGAGCGGTCCAGGCTCACAAAACAGATGTTTATTTGAATGTGTAGAGGTGGCACATGCAAATTTACTTGGAATGACAGTGAAATACCATATATAGGTAGGTATGGTGGACTCTTATGGAAGAAACTTGGCTCAAGTATTTGGATGCACAAGTAGTATCTCTACTTAGTATGAAGTGTTGGCTAGCAAAAGGTTCTAAACAAGCACCACATATTGGAGGATCCATAACAATATAACTTCTATGCAAATATACACAACCATAACTCATTACATTGTCTTCCTTGTCCAACTTCAACTAATTTGCTCAAGTTTGAAAATAATTAATGGGTATTCACAATCATAGAAGATGTCTAAGATAATATATTTGTATGTGAAAGTTCTCTTCCTTACACTAATCATTCACGAATTGCTTGTATGACCAATATTGTGATTGTTAAACTTTAATAGATTTTACTTTCTAAACCAAATGTGAACTTGCTACGAAGAATATAGCACATTGATAATTTCAGATTTATGATATTTCATTCATTCACAATTTACTCTTAGGATATAAGTGAAGACAAGAGTAAACATCAAACTACTCTCAAAAGATATAAGTGAAGATCAATGAGTAGTCAAACAATTAAGTAGCTATGTGAGGACTCTCTCTCAATAAAGATTTTCAGATCTGGGTATTTTATTCAAACAGCAAACTAAATAAAAATAGCACTCCAAGAATAACACATATCATGTGGACAAATAAAAATTTAGGCTCAACATAGGCTAACCGATATTTGTTGAAGAAGATAGGTGGGATGCGTAGCATCCCCAAGCATAGATGCTTGAGACTTCTTGAAATATTTACTTGGGGTGCCTTGGGCATCCCCAATCTTGAGTTTTTGCATCCAGTTCAATCCTCTCATATTCCGGTTTCACCTATTATCAAAAACTTCATCCACACAAAACTTGAAAAGAACTCGTGAGATAGGTTAGTGTAATAAAGATAAATCATTCACTAGGTACTGTCAAGACAAAATTCATAATTGTTCCCACATGATACCTACTATATTCTATCATTCCCATAATTTATACCACTAAATATAAGCTATGGAAACACTAAAACAAGCAAGCTATGCATGCAAAACAGAATCTGTCAAAAACAGAACAGTCTGTGAAGATCTGTAGTATAGCAATACTTACCTGTCTCGAAATATTCTGAAAAATTAGGACAACATGAAGAATTTGTATATGAAGACTGTGTAAAAAATTAAGATCATTATCACTCTCCAGTAAAAAATGAAAATTCCTGTACTGGATTCAAAAGTTTCTGATTTGGTTCAGCATCAATTCTACTCATCTTGTGAGTCATCCCAAAGGCTTTACTTGGCAATTTATTGAAATAAAAGGAACAAAACATTATTACTACAGTAGCTTAATCATGTGAAGACATCAAAACAGAAAGTATAAGTGCTGGGTTGTCTCCCAACAAGCGCTTTTCTTTAATGCCTTTTAGCTAGGCATGATGATTTCAATGATGCTCACATAGGAATAGTATTTGAAACATGCAAAAGAGCATCATGAATATCATGACAAGCACATTTAAGTCTAATCCACTTCCTATGCATAGGGATTTTGTGAGCAAACAATTCATGGGAGCAATAATCAACTAGCATGGGAAGGCAAAACAAGCATAACTTCAAAACTTTGAACACATAGGGAGGAAACTTGATATTATTGCAATTCCTACAAGCATATGTTCCTCCCTCATAATAATTTTCAGTAGCATCATGAAGGAATTTCATAATATAACTATAACATAAAGCATTCTTTTCATGATCTACAAGCATTGAAAGTTTATTACTCTCCACATAAGCAATTTTCTTCTCATTCATAATAGTGGGAGCAAACTCAACAAAATAACTATCATGAGACACTTGATTGACATAACCAAATTCAATATTAAAATCATGATGAAAAGTTTCATGGTTACTATCACTCTTTATAACATACATGTCATCATCATAATCATCATAGATAGGAGGCATGCCATCATCATAATAAATTTTCATCAAACATAGCATCCCCAAGCTTGTGGCTTTGCATATCATTAGCATCATGGATATTCAGAGAATTCATACTAGCAACATTACAATCATGCTCATAATTCAAGGAATTGTCATAAAGTATTTTCATAATTTCTTCCTCTACCAATTGAGCACAATTTTCTAAATCCTTATTTTCACGAAAGACGTTATAAAGACGATACAAATGATGCAACCTAAACTCCATTTTTTTGTAGTTTTCTTTATAATACCAAACTAGTGAAAAACAAGAAACTAAAAAGATTTAATTGCAAGATATAAAGATATACCTTCAAGCACTCACCTCCCCGTCAATGGCGCCAGAAAAGAGCTTGATGTCTACTATGCAACTTTATTCTTGTAGACTTTGTTGGGCCTCCAAGCGCAGAGTTTTGTAGGACAGTAGCAATTTTCCCTCAAGTGGATGACCTAAGGTTTATCAATCCGTGGGAGGTGTAGGATGAAGATGGTCTCTCTCAAACAACCCTGCAATCAAATACAAGAAATCTCTTGTCTCCTCAACACACCCAATACAATGGAAAATTGTATCGGTGCACTAGTTCGGCGAAGAGATGGTGATACAAGTGTAATATGGATGGTAGATATAGTTTTTTGTAATCTGAAAATATAAAAACAGCAAGGTAGCAAGTAACAAAAGTAAGCACAAATGGTGTTGCAATGCTTGAAAACAAGGCCTAGGGTTCGTACTTTCGCTAGTGCAATCTCTCAACAATGCTAATATAATTGGATCACATAACCATCCCTCAACGTGCAACGAAGAATCACTCCAAAGTTCTTATCTAGCCGAGAACATAAGATGAAATTGTTTGTAGGGTACGAATCAACCTTAAAGTTATCCTTTCCGATCGAACTATCCAAGAGTTCGTACTAAAATAACACCAAGTTATCCTTTCCGATCAATCTATCTAGAGTTCGTACTAAAATAACACCATATGATATGCATCAACCAACTCTAATGTCACCCAGATACTCCAATGTCACCACAAGTATCCATGAGTTAATTATACGATACGCATCAAACAATATCAGATTCATAATACTCAATCCAACACAAAGAACCTCAAAGAGTGCCCCAAGATTTCTATCGGAGAACAAGGCATGAAAACGTGCAAAACCCCTATGCGTAGATCCCCAAGGTCACCGGAATCCGCAAGTTGACGCCATAACATATATCAAGTGAATCACTTGAATACCCCAATGTCACTACGGGTATCCGCATGCAAGACATACATCAAGTGCTCTCAAATCCATAAAAGTATTCAATCCGATAATAAAAAAATCTCAAAGGGAAAACTCAATTCATCACAACAAGATAGAGAGGGGAAAATACCATATGATCCAATTATATTAACAAAGCCCGTGATACATCAAGATCGTCCCATCTCAAGAACACGAGGGAGAGAGATTAAACACATAGCTACCGGTACAAACCCTGAGCCCCAAGGTGGATTACTCACACAATATCATGGTGAGAAAGAGAGAGTTGTTGATGGAGAGGTGCAGCCCCAAAGAGATGGAGGCGATGGCGGCCACGGCGCCGGCGACAGGCGGCGGCGGTGGCGACGGGCGGAGGCCCCTTGCCCCACTTCTTCCTTGGTCTTGGTGCTGCATTGGAGGAGCCTCTCCCCTTCTTGACGGATGCCAAGGGAGAGGCAAATTCGCGGCTTTTGGTAGCTGTCCCAAAATTAGGGTTTTTCTCTCCTTATATGTGCCTCTGTGGTGCTCTATGGCCCTTCGATGGATAGACCCTTGATCCAATGGTTCTTGCGCACCTCTAGAACCTTCCTAGGGACTCCTCACAGCCCTCACGAGTCCTCAAAGTCGTGGCTTGGCCGAATACATCAGATATGGTAAGAGTTGGACTCAATCACGTCATCAATTCTCGTAATCCCGTAATCAGATATTTTCCTCTAGTAAAACGGGTCTACAGATCGCATCCGAACTCCATTTTGGACGAATTTGGAGTCCAGAATCAATGCCATAAAATTCCCCACACTTTCCTAGTTTTAGTGTTTTCCATTTGACGCCGTATTCGGGGGTCAAACTGACGATCTCTAAAAATTGTTTGTGGACAGATTTCAGGAAAGTCAGAGTCCTCCTCCAACAAGGCTCCTTTTGCGTTTTTTCGCCAATTTCCAATTAATTCCTACACATCAAAGTGTGAAACAAGAACTTGTGCAATTTGGCAAATATTAATAGGTTAGTCCCAATAAATCATAAAACCATAGTAAAAACAGAGGCAAATATGACAAGAATACTTCATAAATTATCGATACATTAGAGACGTATCAGCCACCCCCCCTGGCCATGCCCTGTTGGTTTGTGGCTCCCTCGTGCAGCCTCCGGTCTTCTCCTGAAGCTTCAAGGTCTTCTTTTGGTTTAGAAAAAATCATAAAAAAGTTCCAGGGCAATTGGGCTTCATTTGGTACTGTGAAACTGAAAAGTAAAAAACATGCAGAAAACGGCAAATGGCACTGGGCACTGGGTCAATAGGCAGTGCTCAAAAATAATATAAATTGGTAAATAATTACTCAAAAAGTATCGTAGAATGATAATATAATAGCATGGAACAACCAAAAATTATAGATACGCTGGAGACGTATCAAGCATCCCCAAGCTTAATTCCTGCTCGTCCTCGAGTAGGTAAATGATAAAAACAGAATTTTTGATGTGACATGCTACCCAATATGTAATCTTTTGCATGTATGCTCATTTAGAAACGATGAATTAACAAACATTAAAATAGCAATACTTATAAGCATAAGCAACAAAATCATCAATCTTTCAAAGTATACGATCCTCAAAGAATGTTTACCCTCGTTCATCTTATTATATTAGCAAGGCATGGCTCCATCTTCACCACATTAATACAAATGTTAAGCACCACGGTGTCCAAGTCAGGCAATTGGATCATACCTTTTCAATATGCATCAACTTTTTATTCTTCACGCAATACATGAGCGTGAACCATGGACATAGCATATGGGTGAAATAGAATATGGTGGTAGATATCAAAGGGGTAAAAAGTGGAGAAGATAATCTCACATCAACTAGGCATACCGACGAGCTATAGAGATGCCAAAGTCCCTTCTCTCTTTTTCTCTCATTTTGATTTTTTATTTATTTTTTCATATGTTTTGTTTATTTATTTTCTGAATGGTGGGCTCCTTTGGCCTCCCCCATTTTTAATTTCCTCACTGGGACAATGCTCTAATAATGATGATCATCACACTTTTATTTACTTACAACTCAATATGAAAACTCGATGTGAAGGACTATGGAACAATATGACTCAATATGAATGCCTCTGGAAGTGTACCAGGATGTGCAATGATCTAGCATGACATGTATAAAATATGATGAACGGTGGCTTTGCCACAAATACCATGTCATCTCTATATGATCATGCAAAGCAATATGATGATGAACGAACTGGTCATATGATGTGACGATGGAATTTGCATGGCAATATATCTCATAATGGCTATGGAAATGCCATAATAGGTAGGTATGGTGGCTGTTTTGAGGAAGATATAATGACGCTTATGTCTGACAGAGCATATCATGTCACGGGGTTTGGATGCACCGACGAAGGTTGCACCGATCCTCGAGGTGAGAATGGGCAAGGCACGGTACAGAAGAGGCTAGCAAAATATGAGGAGGTGAGATTGCGTATGTCCATGGTTTCACATTAGTCATAAAGAACTCATATAATTATTGCAAAGTTTTGTTAGTTTTATCACAAATCAAGGTACTACTCGCATGCCTGATACATCTGAAACGTATCTACTTTTCCAAACATTTTTGCTCTGGTTTTGGCCTCTAATTTGCATGATTGGAATGAAACTAACCCGGATTGATGCTGTTTTCAGCAGAACTACCTTGGTGTTATATTTGTCCAGTAATAAAAGTTTTCCGAATTGTTCGAAACTTTTTGTGAATTATTTTTGTGATTAATAATGAATTATGGATCGAAGACCTACCGGAGGGGGTGTGCCAGTGGGGCACAAGCCAACAGGGCGCCCCCCTAATGGCGCGCCCTGATGGCTTGTGGGTCCCTCATGGACCCTCCGACCCTAATTCCAGTCCTACAAAATCATATCCGGGGAGAAAAAAATTAGAGAGAAGATTTCATCATGTTTCACGAGACGGAGCCGCCGCCACCTCCAGTTCTTCTCCGGAGGGCTGATCTGGAGCCTGTTTTGGGCTCCAGAGAGGGGAAATCGTCGCCGTCGTCATCACCAACCCTTCTCCATCAACACCGCCATGATGCTCATCACCGTGAGTGAGTAATTACTTTGTAGGATTGCTGGACGGTGGTGGGATTGGATGAGATTGATCATGTAATCGAGTTAAGTTTGATAGGGCTTGATCCCTAGTGTCCACTATGTTCTGAGATTGATGTTGCTATGACTTTGCTATGCTTAATGCTTGTCACTAGGGCCCGAGTGCCATGATTTAAGATCTGAACCTATTATGTTTTCATGAATATAAGAGTGATTTGGATCCTATCTTGCATGTTGTATGCACCTATTATGTTTCATGATCCGCATACCCCAAGGTGACAATAATTGGGATTCTTTCCGGTAATTGCCGTAGTTTGAGGAGTTCATGTATTCACTATGTTTAATGCTTTGTTCCGGTTCTCTATTAAAAGGATGCCTTAATATCCCTTAGTTTCCAATAGGAACCCGCTTCCACGGGAGGATAGGACAAAAGATGTCATGCAAGTTCTTATCGTAAGCACGTATGACTATATACGGAATACATGCCTACATTACATTGATGAATTGGTGCTAGTTCTGTGTCGCCCTAGTGTGTAACTGTTATATGATCAATGTCATCTAAATCATTATCCATCACCAATCCACGTGCCTACACTTTACATATACTGAATAATGCTAAGTTACTATTGCTATTGCTACTGTCACACCTACTACAAAATTGCTACTTTCACTGCTACTGTTACTTTTTTGCTACTATTATTTGCCGTGCTACTAAACTTTTGCTACAGAGAGATATCCCAGGTGCGGTTGAATTGACAACTCAACTGTCAAGGCCAATAAATATTCTTTGGCTCCCCATATGTCGAACCAATAAATTAGGGTGAAATACTACCCATGAAGACTGTCGCGATCCCCTACACTTGTGGGTTATCAAGACCTTTTTCTGGCGCCGTTGCCGGGGAGCATAGCTCTATTTATTGTGTTAACTTGAAGGATATCCAATTGCTAGTATGAGAAATCTTAAAGACAATCGAACTAAGATCGTCCCCTCTAGCACGAGAGGAGGTAAGGAACTGCCATCTAGCTCTGCTTTAGATTCACCTACTGTTTTGGATCAGCTTGCTACACCACCACTTTTGATCGTCCTGATGTCACATGAACTCGATGATGCTACTTATGAAATTAATGATGAAACTATTGCTATACGTGTTGAAACTGAAACTGTGCCACTGAATGAATTACTTGATGCTCATCTTGCTAAAGCTAGAGAACTTGAAAATGTTGAAACTGAGGAAGACTTTGAATCACCTATTACCCCTCGCTCACCTAATATATATGAATTACCTCATGTACCTGAAGGATATGTTATGGATGGTGAGGTAGCTAGGGACTTTCTTGCTTGTAAGGATTGATATGACGTGAAGAAGCTATTATGCAAACTAAAATAAAAATCTATGATGGAGAAAATGAAACTTGATCCTAAATTTGCTACTTCTCCTATATTTGTTACTGATAAGGATTATGAATTATCTGTAGACCCTGAGTTAATTCCTATAGTAGAGTCCGATCCTTTCCATGGCTATGAAAATGAAACTGTTGTCGAACGCCTTATGAAACAGAATGATATTGCTGCTTTGTTTACCAATGATGAAAAGATTCGCTACTATTATATCCTGAAGCTTTTTCCTTTCTCGCTAAAAGGCGAGGACAAGGAATGGTTCCTTTCACTTGCTCCTGGTTGTATGCGTTGTCCCCAGGATATGCTTCACCACTTTTCTACAAAATGTTTTCCTGCTCATAAGAAACAAGCTGCCTTACAAGAAATAATTAACTTTGCTCAAATTGAAGAAGAGAATCTCCCTCAAGCTTGGGGGAGGCTTCTCCGGTTATTAAGAGCTTCGCCTGATTGTCCTCTTAAGAAAAAGTGAAATACTTGATATCTTCTATAATGGACTAACTGATGCTTCTAGGGATTTCCTAGATAGTTGTGTTGGTTGTGTTTTCAGGGAAAGAACTGTTGAACAAGCTGAAGAATTATTGAATAACATATTACAAAATGCCGATGATTGGACACTTCCTGAACCACCTCCGAAACCTATTCAAAAGAAGAGAGGTATTCTATTCCTTAGTCCTGAAGACATGCAAGAAGCAAAAAGATCTATGAAAGAAAAGGTATTAAGGCTGATGATGTCAAGAAAGTACCGCCTATTGAAGAGATACATGGACTTGACAACCCGACACAGGTAGTAGAGGTAAATTCTCTCCGCTCCTTTAATGAAAGTTATATACCCTATACTAAGACTCGTGAACAGTGCATGGATGAATTTGATAACTATGTTGTTAAGCAAGAACACTTCAATAACTATGTTAAGAATCAATTGCGATGTAACGCTATGATGATAGATCGCTTAAGTGACTTGATGTTTAGAATTGCAAATGATGTGAAAGGTTTAGGCAAGCATGCTTCTATGGTTCACACCCAGTTAGATCAAGTTGCTAAGTCACAAAATGATTTGCTTGCTAAAATAAATAATAATGTTAATTATCATGATGTTAGAGTAATGACTAGAGGAGGTAGAATGGCCCAAGAACCTCTTTATCCTGAAGGTCACCCTAAAAGAATTGAACAAGATTCTCAGAAAATTAATGAAGATGCACCTAGTTCATCTAAGAAGAAGAAGAAAAAGAAACATGATAGGAACATGCATGCTTCTAGTGAACCTGTTATAGAAAAACTTGTTCAGAAACATAATGAAGTTTTTGTTTCTCATGCTGAGACTCAATCTGGTAGTGAACATACACCTAGTGACAATGAAAACAACGATAATGATGATGCTCACATAGATGCTCCACCAGAAGAGAACAAAGAAAATGATAATGGTGTGGAAATTGAACCTGCTGAGGATCTTGATAACCCACCTTCTAAAAACAACCGTTAAGATAAGAGGGATTTTGTTGCTAGGAAACATGGAAGGGAAAGAGAGCCATGGGTTCAAAAACCTATGCCATTCCCTCGTAAGCCCACTAAAAGTAAGGACAATGAAGATTTTGAGCGCTTTGCTGAAATGATTAGACCTCTCCTTTTGCGTACTCATTTGACTGATATATTGAAAATGCCTCTGTATGCTAAGTATATGAAAGACATTATCACCAATAAAAGGAAAATACATGAAACTGAAATTTCCACCATGCTTGCTAATTATTCTTTTGATAGTGGAGTACCTAAGAAATTTGGAGATCCGGGTATACCCACAATACCTTCCTCTATTAAAAGAAACTATGTCAAAACTGCTTTATGTGATTTAGGGGCCGGTGTTAGTGTTATGCCTTTCTCCCTATATAAAAGACTTGAATTGAGTAAACTCACACCTACTGAGATATCTTTGCAAATGGCTGATAAATCCACCGATGTACCTATTGGAATTTGCGAGGACGTTCCCGTTGTGGTTGCAAATGTTACTATCTTAACAGACTTTGCTATTCTTGATATGCCTGAGGACGACAAATATGTCGATCATCCTTGGTAGACCCTTTCTAAATACTACAGGGGTTGTTATTGATTGCAATAAAAGCAAGGTTACCTTTCATGTCAATGGCAAGCAACATACCGTACATTTTTTGAAGAAGCAAACTTTGGTTAATAATATTAATGTCATTGATCCTATTCCCACGGTTATCATCGGAGATTTCATAATTCCTTTACCTACTGCCAAGAAGAAGAAATATTATAATCTCATTGTTGGGGAAATGCAAATCCCTATTGAGGTAACCTAGTGGTATATAAAAATTCTTTGGTTTCATGTTAGTCGGAAACGGTTGTTAATAAGACTTGATCAACCTTATTAATGAATCCTTTTCGAACGACATGTGATTGATGAATTGAGTACCCACAACTCTCTGTATTTCAAGTCGATTCTCTATTTCTCTTAGTTAAATAAAAATAAAATACCATGAAATTCCTGTTTCATGTTTTTCCCGTGCATGAAAAATACCCCAAAAATAAAAAGTCTCAGATTGCCACAAAATTTTGACATGATTTTTTTCAGAATATTTTAGAATTTTTGGCGTAAAAATTACTGCAGGGGGGTGTGCCAGTGGACCACCACACAACAGGCCCCCCCTAGTGGCGCGCCCTGTTGGCTTGTGGGGCCCACAGGGGCCCCCTGCCTTATCCCTTCATCCCACTCCTTCTCCTACCTCTAGCAAAAAAATCATATCCATCTCTCTCCCATGTTCTTCACCTAGAAAGTGAAATTTTTGATCTCTTTGCTCGGAACTCCGTTTCCGAAACTGTTTTGAGAAATTGATCCTTGGTATGTGACTCTCCCATTCCTCCAATTAGTTTTTGTTTTAGCGGCCTATATTTTGCATAAGTTGCTGCACTTGGTGCTACAGAAAATGAGCTTGCATGTTGAATTCTTTGAGTTCCAAGTAGTATGAATGCTTGATATGGCCTCTAGGTATCACTATGAGTAGTTGCTACCATTCTTGCAAAGTTTTATTGATATAAATTTCGTGGCTAAAAAATTTCAGAAATTTTGTTCCTTGGACAATGAACTTTCTAACGAAAGGTTCTTCAAGCTAGAGTCCCAAGGGAGTTGCTAGGAGTATTCAGGATAGCGACATCAATCTCCCTCGCCATGCGGAGGTTAGGCCTTGGGAATGGCCACACATACCCTTCGTGAGTGAAGCAGGTTTTTGTGAAGAGTTCATGCAATTTGTTGCAAATGCCGGGCTGACCAACTTTTTCGCAGATAAGTGTGACCAGCATTATCTCCTGTAACACCCCAAAAATCGGGTTATCGATTTTTGTGCTGTTATTCCTTCCTAGCTTTTCTCTCCCAAATTTTTCCTCTGGAATCTGGTAAGTAACCAGTTGAATCCAGAAAATCCCCAACCTCTCAGTGCCTTTCCCATGCTCTTGTGCCAGCCAAGCTCTCGCCAGTAAACCCCGAACCTCATTCAAACCCTAGTTCCAAAATATTGGGACTGGAAATCCTGCCTTTGTGTTTACAAAGGAGCTCTTATTTTCCCTGCTCTGTTAATCCTCCCAAAATTTCCAGAGATCCTCCTTCATTTATACACCCTGGATGTGCAAAAATATTGCCAAGTCATATGCAATATTTCCCATCTAGAGTTAATTCCTTTTTCTGCCTTTCTGAGGAATTAAATCCAGGAAAATATCTATCCATCTCCAAAGTTCATGAAAACTTGTGGAGATATTCTTTGTGATCATATTGAGCTCTCATAAAAATATTGGCCATAATTAAATAGTGGAAATTGCATTTTCCTATTTAAAGCCAATATCTCAATTTGGGGCCTTTCCAAAGGAACTACCATTTTGGTAGCTAGGAAAAATCCCAAATAATTTATGGAGCTTTCCAAATCCATATATTTACCATTTCCATCAAAATATCAAGTTCCACAATTCAAAATTTGAGCACCACATCCCTTTGCAAATTCTGTCCAGATTTCCTGTTTGCAAAGGAAGTGCCTGATTACTTGATCTCCTTGGGCTGAAATTTTGCAGGGTGATTCATTATGAGATATTTCCCTTGGACACCAAAAATCAGCCCATTTTATCTAGCCAATCTTCCTCAGCAAATTTTCCAAGTTTCTTTCCAGATTGGAGCACTGTGAAGGAAGTACTATTTTTACTTATGAAAATAGTATGAAATTTTTACAGTGCCTTCATATGCCTAAATTATTGGTCTCCACCAAATTTGGGCCAGTTTCATCTAGCAAATTCCTCAGAACCATCTGGTTTCTATTTCTGTCCAGTCTAGCACTTTGCAAAGGAAGTATCATCTAGAGTTGCTTGTTTGAGCTGAGTTTGTCCAAGTTAGTCACCTTAGTAGATGGATAACCCTTGCCAAGGAACCTGCCAAGAGGTACACTTTGGTGGCCACGGCACGTGTCAAACACTTTGCTGTCATAACCTGTTTGACCTTGGTTCAGTCACATCAGAGACTTCCAGTGCTATCCAGCTGCATGGATAAACCCCAGGAAGGACGGAGAACCGCCTAGACACGGTTTGGCCTCGTGTGCGGTGTGGCAACGTCATGGCCACATGGTGACCACGACCAGAGCATGACAAACTGGTCTTCTGTGCGTTGGATCCTTCGGGAGCTCCTTTCCAGCGAGCTCCAGCTTGTCCGGGAGCGTCGGAGAGCTCCCCACCACGCGCGTGGACCATCCAAAGCCCTCTCCCCCTCGTACCATTGCTCCTGGCCATCTCTGCCGACCGCCGGAGCACCGGCACCTCGCCGTGCATCTCGGAGCTTCGGCCGGCGTCGGCCAACTTCTCCCCGCGGCTATAAGTAGCAACCCCAAGCCCTCCCGAGCAGCAGCAACCCCAGCCCCTCCCCAGCCTCTCGTCTGAGCTCGCGGAGCTCCTCTTCCCCTTCTCGGGTTGAGATGCCGCCGCCGATCCCCATGGCCGAAACCCATCCCCGGAGCTCTCTCCCCCTCCTAACCCCTCTAGTAGCCTCCCCGAGACCCACCGGAGCCGCCTCCGCCCTCCTTTCCTCCGGAGAGGCCCCACCGGCGTCGCTACCCTCCCCCCCAAGGCATCAGGCTGTTGTGGCCCCATCAATGGCTTCAGCGTGGTGAGCCTCCTCGGTCGCCCCGCCGCTTCCCTCTGGCGCGAGAAGGAGTGGCAGTGCCGCCGCTCTCGTCGGCCAGCCTCCTGGCACGGCGAGGCAACGCCGGCGCCGGTGCCCGAGCCCTTCCCTGCCCTCTGCCGAGAGGATGAAGGCGACCAGAGGCGGGGGATACGACCTGCAGGTGGGTCCCGCTCGTCAGCGTCTGGCGTTGACCGGTCCGACCGGCTGACTGGATATAAGTGGAAACATATTTCCGTAAATACGCTTTCCAAGTTAGAAAGCGTACTCTATTCTTCTTCGGCTAAAAATACGTTTTCATTTAGTGAAAGCGTAAACTACAGAAGGCACTTTCAATTTTCAGCCGGTGGCCGAACCCATTAAATAGTGAACGCTCGCCCATTAAGCACCGAAATGGACAGTTTTTTTTTCTGTTTTATCGCTTAACGAACGAATGGCCGTTTCTCCGCGACCGTAACTCCGATCGAGGTAAAACCAACGCCCACGTCTTCAGATCGTCGAGCCTGTTCCGATGGCACCATTTTCATAATGTGTTCACACTATGAAAATGACCATTTTTCCCTTGCCTTTATATCAGCCTTCTCCGAGAGAGAACGGTTTCCGGCGATCCTTTCCGCGGACTTTCCGCACTTCCTTCCGGCGTATTCATCGACCCCAGGCAAGCCAACCTCTTATCATGAGCCCCAGACAGGCGTGATGACTTTGCTTGCACCCTGTGTGTTTATCTGTATCACCTGTTAGTCCGCATTTGCATACACACGTGATGACATCAGTATTAGATACTAGCATTACCTTTCATCCAATGCCATGTCTTGTTCTCATATTGCCATACTAATAATAATATTGTTAATGACATTATCATGTGAGTGCTATGGTTGATCTCATGACATGATTATCAGTACTATGATCTTGCCATACTGTTGTTAAGTGACTGTTAGCATTTATAATTGTCGATGTGATGGTACGATGATGGATATGTTGAGTTGGATTAATAAACTAAACTTAGTTGGTTGATCTGGAATCACCTGTTCGGACTTATCCGTGCAACCACATTTGCCGGTATGGGACGGCCTTGACTAGCACTACAAGAAAACTGTTATTCCATGATGGATTTCTGGTGACGTTCTTAGAGACTGTCATGATCGATTACGGATTTCTCCGATTTATCATCAAATCCGTCATGGATTGACGAGATGAGAGTGCTTACGATGGACCGTCACGGATACTGTCATGAATTGATTAGCTGTACACCAAACAGGCCGTCATGGATTGACGAGATGAGAGTGCTTACGATGGACCGTCACGGATACTGTCATGAATTGATTAGCTGTACACCAAACAGGCCGTCATGGATAGCTCATGCTGATGTGTCATGCGTGTCCGACCCACACATGTACGGCTTTGTTTTTTAAATAAAGTTGTTCGAACCGTCGGGAACGACCTTCTGGTGTTGCGTCGTCCCGACGTTGCTTTTTTTTAGCGAAAAAAAAACGGACTGTTGTTGCTGCATTGTCCGGATCGTTGGGCCGCTGCAAGTCCTTCTCTTTTTATAAAGAAAAAATACCTTATGATTTCTTAATTAAAAAAGAAAAAGCGACGAGAGGGGATGGAAGTAGGAAACCTCACGCTTATAAGCCTACGTCGCTATGATTGGGAAATGTCTTTGTTACTATGTTAGCATCGCATGCCTTTCTAAGTTCTGAAATAAAACGAGCCAAATTTTTTTATTAAAAAGAAGAGACTGAACGGGGATTTGAGCCACGTAGCACTAAACTCTACGTTCCAACAAGGTAAGTCTATTCCCTAAAAAAACAAGCCAAGTTTTTTAGTTATTTTCACAGTAGGCAACAATATATATCTTTTGTGAAAAGACAACAATAATTATGTAGCGTACTACTTAACGAAAATCCATTTCTGAGCCCGGGCTCATCTGCACCCCCGCTGAGTAAAAAAATCAAAACAAATAATAAACAAATTCAAAAAATTCCTAATTTTTTTGGGTGGTACATAATTTCATGCGTGAGGTTCTCTCCAATTTTTGTATCATTTGAACATCTGAGCAGCTCTCGGCAAAAAAGACAAATTCGGGGTCTCTAAAAAAGGTTACTGTTCACGCACTGTTTTGACCCGATTTGTTTTTTTTTGCTGAGAGCTGCTCAGATGTTCAAATGATACAAGAATTGGACCGAACCTCACGCACGAAATTATCTTACAATCAAAAAAAATTGGAATTTTTTGAATTTTTTTAGTATTTGTTTTGATTTTTTTACTGAACGGGTGCAGATGAGCCTGGGCACCAAAACGCCTCACTCACTACTTACTGTCAATGTATGAAAAACATTTGCCAAATCTCCTATCATTGTTTTGAAGAACATTTTTTCAAAAGCATGAACAATTTTCGAATTCATGAGCATTTTTTGACTCGGCAAACATTCTTTGAATCAATGAACTTTTTTCAAAATTGGGGAACAAAATTTGAAATTTGCAATATTTTTTTGAATTTCTGTGAACATTTTCTAAAATTTGATGGACATTTTTCCAGATTCACCAATATGTATTGAATACACGATCATTTTTCAAAATCATGAACATTACCGTTTTTTCCAAATCGTGTTTTTTTATAATTTGCAAACAAGTTTTTAAATTCACCAACATTATTTTGAATCAGCATTCATTTTATGATTTTCCAAATATTTTTTGAATTCACAAACTTCTATGATTTCTCAAACATTTGTTTCAAAACTCAAAACTTTTTAAAATTTGGAAATCCCAAATTAATTTAAAGAAAGAGAAAGGAAGAACGGAAAGGAGAAAAGAAAAGGGAAAAGAGCGAAAAAAAACAGGGAGCGCCACGGCGTGCACATGGGCTGACCCATGAATGCGTAAGGGGGGAAGAGGAGGTGCGTGAGACAAGGGTGGGGAATTTATCACAATTTTGGGGGTTATTTTAGAATGGACGGGAAGAAAAACTAATCCCTTTTTTACTAGGTATAGATTTGACTTACATATACATCAAAATGGCATTACCTCCAATAAGAACACATAAATTCATTTAAACTTTAGAAAATATTAAATCATTTCTAAAAATTACTCATACTCCTACAAAAAAGTATGTATTATAGTGCATGTAACAATTTTGTAGGTGTACGCCGCATATTTTAATTGAAAAAAAGGCGGTTGAATGGAACTCAAACCCAAGACATGAATTTTAAGCGGTTAGATCATTCCCGCTTGGCAACTATGTTGTTGTGATACGAATGGGACATTTTTTTCATAAGTGTATAAAGCCAGACTTTTAAGGCCAGGGATCGGACAAGGTACATGTAGCTTTGAGCAATCATATTTGTGTCATAGAATGTTTCGTACAACTAATAAAAATGTCCAACTTGTATTTTTAAAATGTTAGCATTTTTACAAAATGTTCGAAATTGTATTTTGTTTTTTAAAAGTTCAACATTGAGTTTTTTATTTTTTTAATTCCAAAATGCGAACGAACTCCGAAAAGCATGAAAACTGGTGTGGTGTCATCATATGATCCCTATAGGGTGTGGTAAAAATTTGAGAAAGTTTCGCAAAAGTTATGACGTATATTACTTAGAAATTGAACCATCTCCGAAAAAGACACGTGGTTTCGAGAGAGAACTAGTCTAGTTTGAAGGCGAAGCGACCGATGCTTCATCCATTGGCATTGAAATGTTTTCTACACTCAAGATACACCATTACATGATTCGTGTCAAAATCTGGCATTTTCAGAATTCGTTTGCTATATTTAATTCATTAAGTGCATTCCTAGACATTTAACGGATATACTTCAAAATTGAACTACAAGTGGTTGAGAAGATTGACAAAATCGGGTTGAAAAATCATATTTGTGTTCTTGAGTCTATGTTTAGGCCATATACAAGAAAAGGAGAATGCCAAGACTCGACCCCGAACATGGAGTTTTTGGTTTTTTAATTCTGAAAAAAATGAAAACAAACTCTGAAAAGCATGAAACTTGACAGGGTGTCCTCATATAATCCCGTGGTAAAAATTTGAGAAAGTTTCGCAAAAGCTATGACGTACATTGCTTAGGAATCGAGCCATCTGCGAGGAAGACACATGGTTTCGAGAGAGAACGTGTCTAGTTTGAAGGTCATGCAACCGATGTTTTATCCGTTGGCATTGTTTTTTTTCTACACTCAAGATACACCGTTACACGATCCATGTCAAAATCTGGTATTTTTCAGAATTCGTTTGCTATATTTAAGTCATTAAGTGCATTTCTAGACATTTAACGAATATAATTCAAAATTGAACAACAAGTGGTTGAAAAGGTTGACAATTTTGAGTTGAAAAATCAAAATTGTGTTCTTGAGTCTATGTTTAGGCCATATACAAGAAAAACAAAGGAATTTGAAACATGAGGGCATCAAGACTCGACCCCGAACATGGAGTTCTTTGTTTTTTTAATTCTAGAAAATGAATATGAATTGTGAAAATAATGAAAATTTGCATGATGTCATCATATGATCCGTGTATGGTGTGGGATTTTTTTGAGAAAGTTTTGCCAAATTTTATGACGTACAATGCTTGGAAATCGAATTAGGTGTGACGAACTAACATGGTTTTGAGAAAGAATGGGTCTAGTTTGAAGGCGAAGCGACCGCTGCTTCACTTGATGGCATTGCAAGTGGTTGAAAGGTTGGCAAAGTTGGGTTGAAAAAACATATTTATGCTCTTGAGTCTATGTTTAGGCCTTATACAGGGAAATGGAAGGAATTCTAAACACGAGGGTGACTCAACCGGTCAACCCCGAACATGGAGGTTTTGTTTTTAATTTTGAAAAATGCAATGAATTCCGAAAAGCATGAAAATTCATGTGTTTCCTCCAAATAAAGTAGAAGAAAAACATATTCCATTTCATTTATCCATGTCCAAGAACAAAGTAAAATTTGGAAAATAAAACTAAGAAAATAAGAAAAAAGGATAACCATAAAAAATTGTTACATGCGGGTTATGATCCCAGTACCTCTTTGCGTTGCTAATGCCAGTAAACCACTGTATTAGGCTACTACTTTTATTTACAAAACACTCACCGGACCGTTGTATAGCAATGAAAGATATTATTTCTAGTCTGCTGCCTTCTGATTGGCCGAACCAGACCTCCCACGGATTATGCCTCTCCACCGTCCATCCTTAGCCAATCCAACGGTTCCTACTCGTTCTGCTATCTATCTGTGCTTTCCCCGATTCTTATCCTCTCACAACGTTCCAGCAGCAGCTGCGTCGGAGGGACTCCCGAGCTGGCAGGCATCGAAGACCGCCGTCCGCGCGACGGGCCGCCGCCGTCCCGCACCTCCCACCGCAGAACGCCGGTGAGCCGCACCTCGCGCCGCCTCTCTCACCTTTGCTCTCATCTCTCATCTCTCTTCCGCCTCTCCTTGCAGCAATGGAGGCCGAGCGCCCATGCCGTCGCCCGAGCTCACCTCCCTGCTGCCCTTCTCCTTCGAATACGTCGGGATCCGGGTCAGATCCGGACGCCGGTGCCCCATTCCCGACCTTCCCGCCTTGGATGGGTTGTCGGCCGTCACGACGCTGCATCTCGCCCACGGGATCTGGCGCCACCCCTGGCTGGCATCTTTCTCACTTGAATGAGACGCCCCCACACCAACACCTCCCCACACGAGCAGCAGTAGCAAACGCATCGGCAAGGCTTCTCCGGCTGCATCTTTTCTTAAATCATTTTAATGAAGTTTGCAAGATCTATGGCCAGAAAAGCGGTGGTGATGAACTCTGATTGACGTCCTCCGAGCGCCGGGCGGCCCTTGATGTGGTGGCTGCAGAATAGTATAGCTCTGGGCAGAGTACTAGCCGGATCTTGGAAAACAGAATCTGTATTTCCAAAAAAATTATGTCTACTTTTTTTCCTTTTGATAAAAAATGTTATTTATCTGAAATGTTTCTGCAATTTCCTTTTTTTATGTATTAGGCAGCGAGCATGTATAATAAAAAAATATCTTATGGACTAAAAGTTTCCATGGACCAAGAGAACAAAGTGATGGGCTAATGAAACTAATTGGCCTCGGACTGGCCTTAATTTTAACGGGCCAAATTTCTTATGATGGGCTGATGGTCTTGGACAGAGTTAAAAATTTAGTAGGCCAGAATTATAATTGGGCCGGCTAATACATGGGCCGCCACGTCAGATCCACGTTGGTCGCCATGTCAGATGATGACGTGGAAAGCAAGATTAACGCTGTTATCTCACGGTAAATTTTGACGGTCAATAACCGTCATGGATCCAGGACGGTTTTGGTGATCCGTCGTGGAGTGCATGGTTGTCAAATTATGACGCGATATACATGACGAATTTCAAATCCGTCATGGACGACCTACCATGACGGTATTGCATAGATATGTGACAGTTTGAATCTGTCATGGATTAACAGTTTTCTTGTAGTGTAGGTCTGGCTTCGTGCTCTTTTATCGGTACCACCACACAGGGAAGGTTATGCGCGCGTGCTGCCCTGGCCCGGTAGGCGGCGATAACCTTGTGAGCCAGTTTATGGTTAGGTGCGCACGTCCCCGTTTGGGACAGTTTAGTTTGGCCACGACGGTGGCAGGTGTCATGAGGACACATGGGCCACCCAGGGCAGGACTCCGGGGGAGGATGAATGCCGGTGGTACGATGGGAGAGTCACGGGTCAGGCGAGTTTCGTTGGAGCAACGCTGGTCCACCCGAATGGGATCACGAGGTCAGGTGTTCCATGGTGTGGGTAAAGTGCGCAACCTCTGCAGAGCATAAAATCTATTCGAATAGCCGTGTCCACGGTATTGGACAGCCCGTCCAGACCTCCCTAGGTGGTCAACCGTAACAATGACAATAATGATGGAGGAACTTGTCTTGTGTTCGGAAGTGCTCATTGAGTCATGAGTATTTTGATGGTTGTGGGACAACTCAGAAGAGAGTAAGTTGGTATTCAGTAATAGTAAGTACTTTAAGCACCTAAGGTAATCATTGCCATGCTATGTCATGTAAATTATATGCCTGATCCATGCCATGCCATGCTTGATCTATGTTTCCTGCTAATTCCATGCCATGTTTAGAGTCATACTTATATAAGCATAGGGCTTGCTTTGTCATCTACTTATTTGGATGCTATGTAATTGGTTGTCTTGCGAGTACATTCAAAGTACTCACCTGGCCTTGCACGTGGCCAGTTGCAGGAGAAGGTTCGTCGCGCTAGATCATAACCCAGCCAGTCCTGCGAGTTATGGAGCCCAGCCAGAGATGTCGTTGCCACTGAACCAAGACCTCCGCTGCCATTTAGTTAGCCTTGGAGCTATGTAATATTGTTGTAAGCAACAGTATTGTAATACCTCATTTCATATAATAAAGCCATTTTGTGCCTGGAATTGTTGTATCATGTCTTTGACGTGCGCCAGGTCTTATCCTGGGGCTGGCGTGCGTCGGCCCTCTATCGGGGTGCCACAGGACGTGGTATCAAAGCGAGCCTGGCTGTAGGTTACCCTAGCACCAAACCACCCCTATGTTTAACCGGTAGTGAGCCCAATAGATTTGACCCATCCCTGGCATCCGACATGGCCACTGTGAATCAACAGGTGGCGCAGTCAGAATTGACGTGTCCCTACCCAGCTGTCCGCCCACCCAGCCACTCTGGATTGGACTGCGACCCTACTCAGCTGTCGGCCGTACCGGCGTATCTTCTACCCGGCACGAGAAGGATCCACGCCATGCTGGTGTGTTCCAGCCCGACTGCCTATTTAACCCCTTCCACCTGCGAGTCGCAGCTCTCTCCATTCAGTAAGCCAGATCCCTGCAAAAGAGACCTAGGCTAGTATCCTGAAACCAGCAGCCATGGCCAGTTCTTCCAAAACACCCCCTTTCCATAGCCGAACCTTGGCTGATGGTTATCCCGGCTTTCCGCCCCTCCTTTCGAGTATGCTCACCCAAGCCCTTGACTGTAGTAACCCTCCGGTGTATCTGGTGTTCCAATCGGAACCCGTTCCCCACCTTTGCCGATTTTATGCAAAGGCGTATATCAACCCAGGTCCAACAACGGATGGGAAGCCCATGACTTTTCGGGGCAAACCCATGCCCACCCCCGCATTGGCTGTCCAGATAGCTGCCGCAGAAGCCATCACCCGTCTTCGCTCCCAGTTTCCGCAAGCAGCGGAGATGCAGGAGTTCCGCTATTTTCCCTCTTCGTCCAACTAAGGTTGCGAGTTCGCCAGTGCAGTCGGAGACGCTGACCCAGCAATAGCTCGACTGGTCCAGTTCATTGCTGCCTAGGGACTACTGCTCGGCGGCATTCTTAGAGAGTTCAAAGTCATTGACCAGGACACCACACGGGTTGTTACGGGAGCATACCGTACGGCTCGTGAAGCTGCATCGCAGGCCACCCGTTCCCTGTTGCCAAACCCAGTGCCACCTTCGCAGCTAATACCACCCTCGCAATCTGTGAACCTCTATCGACCAGGCATCATCCACCCAAATTCCATTCAAGGAGCTATCCGGCGACTTCGTCATCGGGATGTGTTCCGTCAAGATCCCCCTGCAGCTCCAGCAGTTGAGCCTCAACCCATAGAGGTGTCCGACGATGAAGACGGAAGTTGGCTCAGCCTTCGTCCCCCAGGAGAGCCCCAGCAAGAGTAGGCCCATTTGTGGCTCCGGCAGTGAGCGAAGCCAGGAGATGCCGCAAGTATGTGTGTTGCGCAGACTGTTTCTTTGCCTGTGTCTAGGATTGGGACTCTGTAGTTCGGAGTAAGTTGTTGCTGTTAGCTGCCTAGAAGGGCTGCGTGTTGTTGTATGATTGTACTGCTTGTACTGCTTGTGCTTGTGTGCTGTTGTAATGGTATGTATGCCTGTTTGCTTTGTGTGTTTGGTTCATCTGTCACTCTGTTAAGTAGAAATGTTTAGCAGAGCTGGCAGTGAATTCTTAAACAAGATTTTAGTCAGTAGAGCACTTACACCTAATAACATTGGACTCGCCCAGAGTCTCTAATAAAATGCGAGCTGGTGTAGGTGTATGTATACCAGGAGTACATACACCCACTAGCATTAAATCACCTTAGTGTAATCCGCTCGATATGTTTCTTTCTTCTGCCTGCATTTTGCTACTATGTGCATTCTGCATTTGCTTGCATATTAGTCTGAATAGATTGCATGTGTATTGTGTGAGCAATGTCTGCACGCCAAGTTCCTTCTCCCGAGTGCAGCCGCTGCAGTAATCGGGCAGAATGCAAAGTCGCCTATCCATACCTATCCGTGCTTGCTCCATATGCCAGTTTTCCCGAACCCAGTGTTCTGGAAAACCAGCCCTATCCAATAATTCCCCGGTCCCAAAATCTTTTCCCAGAAACAGGTTGCAATCTCGGAGAAATTTGGAGAAATTTTATGGCAGCATAGACCGTTACAACCCTTCTAGTCCAAGATCTAAACCCTGATTCTACCCCAACACCCCCCATTATGGATGTCGTTCAGCGAGGAGCAACCAGCAGTGTGGCCTACACATTGGTAGAGCTCCGCTGACCGCACCGCACTAACCACAGACCTAGCAGCGCCTCTGTCACCGTCTTGTGTGATGTTGACAGGACGCCCCCTCGCCGCTGCAGCCCGCGCTTATTCAGTCGGCCTGAGACGGCATAGTTGACCTCCAGCCACCCCTCTGGCAGCAGCATCACGGCGATCATCAAGGATCATCGCGCACAGCAGCAGCGAGGAGCCAACCAAGGCCGCCAGCATACCAGCCAAGAGGATCGTGATCAGCTCCGAACCCACGTCCGCCATTAACGCCTTGTCTCCTGCTCCTGCAAACAGAAGGAGAAAGAGAAGAGGAAGAAGAAGTGAGGTAGGGTGCGAGGTGGTAGGAAGAGAGAAGAAAACCGCGGTTGTTTTTATAGCCCCAGCCCGGTGTACGGTGAGCAAGGTCCAGGGGAACCGCGCACCGCTCGATCACCGGCATTCAGGAGGCGAATCCGCGAGCAGTGCCGACCGGCGTTGGCCCGCGATGGGAGTGCTCTCTGCGTTGTCCTCATGCGCGCCACGCACTATCGTCGTAGGGCGCTTTACGCCCTAGGAGCTAGGCGTGCGCAGTGCCTAGCCGCACTCAGGACAGCGCGAGAGAGAGAGAGAGAGCTGTTGGCCGGAGAAAGAAGAAGAAGGCTGCCAGTGGGCCCTGGGCCCACCTGACAGCGAGAGAGGCCACTGTTCATTGTGGTACCCTGAGCATTTTAGGAAAAAGAAAATTCTGCTTTTTCTAAAAATGTCAGGGCTACCCAGCGGCCCCTACCTGTGGAGTAGATCCCGCGATATCCGCATCTCGATCTGGGTGTACCAGTTTTTGGTACTCTTAACCCGATTGTTTTCAACCACAGGGTTAAAACCCAACCCAGAGGTTTTTCCAGGAGGCGTAATTTTTGTTCTAAGCTAACCCTAGGAATCTCGAGGACAAGATTCTTCTAAGGGGGGAAGGTTTGTAACACCCCAAAAATCGGGTTATCGATTTTTGTGTTGTTATTCCTTCCTAGCTTTTCTCTCCCAAATTTTTCCACTGGAGTCTAGTAAGTAACCAGGTGAATCCAGAAAATCCCCAACCTCTCAGTGCCTTTCCCATGCTCTTGTGCCAGCCAAGCTCTCGCCAGTAAACCCCGAACCTCATTCAAACCCTAGTTCCAAAATATTGGGACTGGAAATCCTGCCTTTGTGTTTACAAAGGAGCTCTTATTTTCCCTCCTCTGTTAATCCTCCCAAAATTTCCAGAGATCCTCCTTCATTCATACACCCTGGATGTGCAAAAATATTGCCAAGTCATATGCAATATTTCCCATCTAGAATAAATTCCTTTTTCTGCCTTTCTGAGGAATTAAATCCTGGAAAATATCTATCCATCTCCAAAGTTCATGAAAACTTGTGGAGATATTCTTTGTGATCATATTGAGCTCTCATAAAAATATCGGCCAAGATTAAATAGTGGAAATTGCATTTTCCTATTTAAAGCCAATATCTCAATTTGGGGCCTTTCCAAAGGAACTACCATTTTGGTAGCTAGGAAAATCCCAAATAATTTATGGAGCTTTCCCAATCCATATCTTTACCATTTCCATCAAAATATCAAGTTCCACAATTCAAAATTTGAGCACCACATCCCTTTGCAAATTGTGTCCAGATTTCCTGTTTGCAAAGGAAGTGCCTGATTTCTTGATCTCCTTGGGCTGAAATTTTGTAGGGTGATTCATTATGAGATATTTCCCTTGGACACCTAAAATCAGCCCATTTTATCTAGCCAATCTTCCTCAGCAAATTTGCCAAATTTCTGTCTAGATTGGAGCACTGTGAAGGAAGTACTATTTTTACTTATGCAAATAGTATGAAATTTTTACAGTGCCTTCATATGCGTAAATTATTGGTCTCCACCAAATTTGGGCCAGTTTCATCTAGCAAATTCCTCAGAACCATCTGGTTTCTATTTATGTCCAGTCTAGCACTTTGCAAAGGAAGTATTATCTAGATTTGCTTGTTTGAGCTGAGATTTTCCAAGTTAGTCACCTTAGTAGATGGATAACCCTTGCCAAGGAACCTGCCAAGAGGTACACTGTGGTGGCCACAGCACGTGTCAAACACTTTGCTGTCATAACCTGTTTGACCTTGGTTCAGTCACATCAGAGACTTCCAGTGCTATCCAGCTGCATGGATAAACCCCAGGAAGGAAGGAGAACCGCCTAGACACGGTTTGGCCTCGTGTGCGGCGTGGCAATGCCGTGGCCACATGGTGACCACGACGAGAGCATGACAAACTGGTGTTCTGTGCGTTGGATCATTCGGGAGCTCCTTTCCAGCGAGCTCCAGCTTGTCCGGGAGCGTCGGAGAGCTCCCCACCGCGCGCGTGGACCGTCCAGAGCCCTCTCCCCCTCGTCCCGTAGCTCCTGGCCGTCTCTGCCGACTGTCGGAGCACCGGCACCTCGCCGTGCATCTCAGAGCTTCGGCCGGCGTCGGCCAGCTTCACCCCGCGGCTATAAGTAGCAACCCCGAGCCCTCCCGAGCAGCAGCAACCCCAGCCCCTCCCCAGCCTCTCGTCTGAGCTCGCGGAGCTCCTCTTCCCCTTCTCGGGTTGAGATGCCGCCACCGATCGCCATGGCCGAAACCCATCCCCGGAGCTCTCTCCGCCTCCTAACCCCTCCAGTAGCCTCCCCGAGACCCACCGGAGCCGCCTCCGCCCTCCTTTCCTCCGGAGAGGCCCCGCCGGCGTCGCTACCCCCCCCGAAGGCATCCGGCCGCTGCGGCCCCGTCGATGGCTTTGGCGTGGTGAGCCTCCTCGGTCGCCCTGCCGCTTCCCTCTGGCGCGAGAAGGAGTGGCAGTGCAGCCGCTCTCGTCGGCCAGCTTCCTGGCACGGCAAGGCAACGCCGGCGCCGGTGCCCGAGCCCTTCCCTGCCCTCTGTCGAGAGGATGAAGGCGACCAGAGGCGGGGGATACGACCTGCAGGTGGGTCCCGCTCGTCAGCGTCTGGCGTTGACCGGTCCGACCGGCTGACTGGATTTAAGTGGAAACGTATTTCCATAAATACGCTTTCCAAGTTAGAAAGCGTACTCTATTCTTCTTCGGCTAAAAATACGTTTTCATTTAGTGAAAGCGTAAACTACAGAAGGCGCTTTCAATTTTCAGCCGACGGCCGAACCCATTAAATAGTGAACGCTCGCCCGTTAAGCACCGAAATGGACAGTTTTTTCTGTTTTATCGCTTAACGAACGACCGGCTGTTTCTCCGCGACCGTAACTCCAATCGAGGTAAAACCAACGCCCACGTCTTCAGATCGTCGAGCCCGTTCCGATGGCACCATTTTCATAATGTGTTCACACTGTGAAAATGACCATTTTTCCCTTGCCTTTATATCAGCCTTCTCCAAGAGAGAACGGTTTCCGGCGATCCTTTCCGCGGACTTTCCGCACTTCCTTCCGGCGTATGCATCGACGCCAGGCAAGCCAACCTCGTATCATGAGCCCCGGACTTGCGTGATGACTTTGCTTGCACCCTGTGTGTTTATCTGTATCACCTGTTAGTCCGCATTTGCATACACATGTGATGATATCAGTATTAGATACTAGCATTACCTTTCATCCAATGCCATGTCTTGTTCTCATATTGCCATAATAATAATAATATTGTTAATGACATTATCATGATAGTGCTATGGTTGATCTCATGACATGATTATCAGTACTATGATCTTGCCATACTGTTGTTAAGTGACTGTTAGCATTTATAATTGTCTATGTGATGGTACGATGATGGATATGTTGAGTTGGATTAATAAACTAAACTTAGTTGGTTGATCTGGAATCACCTGTTCGGGCTTATCCGTGCAGCCACATTTGCCGGTATGGGACGGCCTTGACTTGGTCTGGCTTCATGCTCTTTTATCGGTACCACCACACAGGGAAGGTTATGCACGCGTGCTGCCCACCACACAGGGGCCACCCAGGGCAGGACTTCGGGGGAGGATGAATGCCGATGGTACGATGGGAGAGTCATGGGTCAGGCGAGTTTCGTTGGAGCAACGCTGGTCCACCCGAATGGGATCACGAGGTCAGGTGTTCCATGGTGTGGGTAAAGTGCGCAACCTCTGCAGAGCGTAAAATCTATTCGAATAGCCGCGTCCACGGTATTGGACAGCCCGTCCAGACCTCACTAGGTGGTCAACCGTAACAATGACAATAATGATGGAGGAACTTGTCTTGTGTTCGGAAGTGCTCATTGAGTCATGAGTATTTTGAGGGTTGTGGGACAACCCAGAAGAGAGTAAGTTGGTATTCAGTAACAGTAAGTACTTTAAGCACCTAAGGTACTCATTGCCATGCTATGTCATGTAAATTATATGCCTGATCCATGCTATGCCATGCTTGATCTATGTTTCCTGCTAATTCCATGCCATGTTTAGAGTCATACTTATATAAGCATAGGGCTTGCTTTGTCATCTGCTTGTTTGGATGCTATGTAATTGGTTGTCTTGCGAGTACATTCAAAGTACTCACCTGGCCTTGCACGAGGCCAGTTGCAGGAGAAGGTTCGTCGCGCTAGATCGTAACCCAGCCAGTCCTGCGAGTTATGGAGCCCAGCCAGAGACGTCGTTGCCACTGAACCAAGACCTCCGCTACCATTTAGTTAGCCTTGGAGCTATGTAATATTGTTGTAAGCAACAGTATTGTAATACCTCATTTCATATAATAAAGCCATTTTGTGCCTGGAATTGTTGTATCATGTCTTTGACGTGCGCCAGGTCTTATCCTGGGGCTGGCGTGCGTCGGCCCTCTATCGGGGTGCCACATCTCCTCACTAATTCCTTCGTGCAAAACTTTTACTTCATTAATACACCCGGTGCACTTGTAGTGCGCTTTGCTCTTTATGCCACAAACTATGAATTGCCTCTACATGAATTTTGTGAAATATGCTTGCTTCCCTCTGATGGGGGAGTGCGTGACCCCAGACAGAGGAGTTTGAGGATTTTCTCCTCACCTTAACCGTGGGAGAAACTAGGGGCGTATCACGCGCAAGAGCTACTAGTTTGCAATTTCCTTCCTTACACTATTTCTCTTTGTTTATAGGGAAATGCATAACTGCTATGGAGCAGGGTGGTGGCCTTAGTGCTCCCACCCTCGCTATTTTACGCCGCGCACTTTACGGTGATAATGCTTACAACTTAGGAGCTTTTGTTGCGCGTCGGTTACATCTTAACCGAACCAAGAGCAAGATTCATGGTGGTATTTATGCCACACGCTTGGTTAAACGCTTTGAGGTTGCGATACGCCCCACTGATTACTTGTTGCCCGAGGCGCATCTCAATCACCAATCCATGGAGGAACACCAATTTCTAGAAAAAACTGAACCACTTGAACACCTTCGTTACATCCTAGTGTTTAGCGAGAACACTTGTGATATTATTCCCTTGCTTGCACCTTCTCTGTTTAACTGTCATGCCAGGAACGGATTCAGAATAATGCCAGAGGACATCATTGCTTACCGGAACTAGCTTGCTGCTGCGGAGGCCGAGGCCCACACATGGGACTCTCGGGTACCTCATCAGAAGCACTTTCCCGGACTTGACGGCTATTATCAGTGGTGATTACCAAGCTAGGCAAACGCCTAAGCTTGGGGGAGTACGTATTTCTCACCGACATTACATTCATATTCTTACACTTCATATAAATTGTCGGTGTTCATCCTCTTTCATTGTATATCCATGTTAATTTTATTTTCCCGCTTTCTTCTTGTGTGTTCGAAAAACTTTGAAAATCCAAAAATATTTCTCGCTTCTTTTCAGTTTTTATTTTCTTATTTCTTTAGTTGTAGAATTAAAAAAAACCCAAAAAGATTTCCTTTGCATGTTTGGAGCTTTCCCGTGTAAATAGTTTTTCTCGTTCTTGTTTTCCCTTAGTTTATTTCCTTACTTGAGAAAATCAAAAACTCCAAAAATATTTTAGTGTGTTTCTCTGAATTTCTCTTCTTTTCGTTGAATCTTTGAAAGGAGAAGTCCACGATGAAAATGTTGAGTGGCCCTCACGTGCTTTATTGATGATCTAACAGAGAGCGAATTTTACCTTGTGTTCTCCTTTGTCTTAAACTGCCCTGCAGATTTCATCTTAGTCCACGGCATTCTTGCATTATTATTATTATCATATCATTCGGTCATGCAAGTGAAAGGCAATAATGACGATATTTGATGAAGTGGTCGTGGCCAAGGAAGCTGGTATGAACTCTTCTTGTTTTTCGTTTTTGTAAATATGTTTAGCGAGTTTGATCCTGATTCGGTACATCATGAGTAAACATGTTTGTGATGACGATTAGAGATTATAGCTTCTCATGCCATGCCTAAATAGCTAGGAGTTAATAATGACTTATCTATGTGTCGACATGCATCAAAATGATTATAATATGGTATGGTAGTATGGTATTTCCCTCTGAGAAATTCAAGCAGTTTGACTTGGCCCATGTGCAAACATGTAGTTGAATCAAAACCAATGCAGCCTTCATGATGTTTAAATTCAGAGTGTTCATATCCTACTCATGCTACGTCCAATGTTAATTATTCAAAATGCATGTTTATGACTGTTGTTGCTCTCTAGCTGGTCGCTTCTCAACTTATTGCTAGCCTTCACCTGTACTAAGCGGGAATACTCCTTGTGCATCCAAAACCATTAAACCGAGTTATTCCACATGAGTCCACCATACCTACCCATATGCGGTATTACCCTGCCGTTCCAAGTAAATTTGCATGTGCCACCTCTAAATATTCAAATAGAAATCTATTTTGTGAACTTGTCTCGCTCATGGAGCGACGAGGCGATCAATATTTTCCATGCTAAGAAAGTTATTCTCAGGACGGTCGTTTATTCGCCGTCATTCCACGAGAGAGGCTGGTAACAGGGATGCCCAGTCCCACATAATCAAAATAAATTAAACAAACTCCTTGGGACAGTTGTAGGTTGGCAGGTATCCATGGATTCGGTCAGCCATGGTTTGTGTATGGATGGTGGATGGGAGTTAACTTTACTATTCTGTTTGGGAACCGCAAATAATGAGTTTAGCATGGGAAATGTTGAAAACCTTTGTCGTAACGTTGACAAGAAAAGAGCACCACTCCAAAAATTATATTTTCACTCTTGTTTTAAGCTTCGAGCTCTGGCACCTCAACAAATCAATGCTTTCCTCTGCGAAGGGCCTATCTATTTACTTTTATGCTGAGTCTTCACCCTCTTACTAAAGCACCAAACCCGAGAGCACTATTGTCATACTTATGCATTGAGTCTATGTGGCGCCCCGCCTGATTACCACTGTAGCCAGACGGTCGCCACACATGCCAGCCCAGGAAATCACCCTGGCATGCGCGTTACAACAAGTATCATGAACACATGCATTACTATTAATGGATATATAAGTCTTACATGATATATTACAACGGTGATGGCAGCGGAAAAGTTCTATCTAAGGCAGCATGGTCTTGGTGCGGCTCCAATCCACAGGGATCTGACTGGGTTACTCTCCTAACCGCGAACGCTCTGGCTCCTCGTTGACGGACGACGGATCCTTAAGTGAACCTGGCCACGTTAAAGGCCGCCGAGTACTTTTGAATGTACTCACAAGCAAACTAAACTAACATATACACCAAGCAAAGCAATCCATGTCATTCAAGCATGCATTTGTTATTAGAGAAATATTAATTATCATGGCATAACAGGATTATCCAGCACGATAACTACTGAAGTAAATACAGTAAAGTAAAGCATACTAAGTAAATATTCCATACTCCGAACATTCTCACGATCCAATCTAAATCCAATCCAAATCATGTGGTCATCCGACCACTCATCTCATAGCCATCCCATGGCTAACATATCATATTCCTGACATCATCTGATGTCTGCACCAGACGAGTTCTTCCATCATTATTATCATTATTACGGTTGACCACCTAGTGAGGCCTGCACGGACTGTCCAATACCGTGGACGCGGCTATTCGAATAGATTCTTACACTCTGCAGAGGTTGCGCACTTTACCCACACCATGGAGCACCTGACCTCGTGATCCCATTCGGGTGGACCAGTGTTGCACCAACGAAACCTGCCTATCCCGTGACTCCTCCACCGTACCACCGGCAATCATTCTCCCCCAGAGTCAAGCCCTGGGTGGCCCCTGTGTCACCTCGTGACACCTGCCACCGTCGTGGCCAAACTAAACTGTCCCAAACGGGGACCACGCACAAACAAACAACTGGGCTCTCAAGGTTATCGCCGCCTACCGGGCCAGGGTAGCGCGCACGCATAACCTTCCCTGTCTGGTGGTACCGATAAAAGAGCACGCGATCAGACTAAGTCAAGGCCGTCCCATACCGGCAAATGTGGTTGCACGGATAAGCCCGGACAGGTGACTCCAGATCAACCGACTAAGTTTCATTAAGTAAGCATGTGGTTTATCACAATAACTTGAGATGGCATCAGCTAGGCATTAAATCAGTTTAATTTGAATTATTATATAGCAGGTAAATGAAAGTGAGGTAAACAGTAAGTGCAATCTAGCAGAAGTTTAATTGTTTCTATCACAGGCATAATCATTAATTAAACACGCAAGAATAACACAGAGCAATGCTTTAGGGCAAATATCAGATGGTCGGCTTGCCTGGGGTCAAAGAATACTCCGGGAAGATGTGTGGAGAGTCGGCAGAAAGGATTGGCGGAAACCATTCTCTCTCGGAGAGGGCTGGATCCGGGTTATGAGTGAGAAGATATGAGGGTTTGACTGCCAAGGACCTTTCTATAAATATTTAAATTACACAGAGGTCCTCAACAGTTTTTTTCTAGACAATGAATAAAGGAACTGTGCTGGATGGGTTGCTTTGGGCCGAAAGTGGTCGCTGTTGCCATGTGCACTGCCACTGCTGCCCACTAGGCCGGCCCACCCGTACCCCCATCGCTTAAAAAAACGGAGGGAGGGCACCGAGTCGCTGCCAGGCCGGGCCCGCCCGCAGGGCCTTCATCCTCCTCCCGCGCTCACCTGACAGAAAAGGGGAGGCAGCCCCCGACGGCGATTGCCGGAGCTACAGGCCGTCTCCGACGGCGCTCCGCCCATGGATGGACTCAGCATGAAGAGGCGCATCCAGCGGTGGGTGGCACGGATGATGGGGATCGCCGGAGCAGTGGATGCACTGCCCGTGGCGGACGGCGATTCGGGCGGCGACGGCCTCGGGGCTACGGTGGTGGAGGGGTAGGTAGGAGCTGGGGCAGAGCTTCGCCTAGCTCCGGGTAGGCCGACGGAGGTGGCAGCAAGGAGGGAGGAGGCCCGGCTCGCTCCAATTTAGGAGGAGGCCAGTGGCGGCCGTGCCGGCGATGGGCGGCAAGGAAGAGCTCCGGGGCTCAGGCAGGCAGCTAGGGTGGGGTATGGGAGTGAGGGGAGGCTAGTGGTGAGCTCAAAGGGCTCCGGGGCGGCCTATTTATAGGTGCCCGACGGCGAGCGGATGAGCTCGGCCGCCGTGGCGACCTTATCGGCTCGCTGGAGCTCTGAGGATGGCGTGGCTGGCCGTTTGCGGCGTCGAGCAGCTTCGCAGGGAGGGGAGAGACCTCGGGAGCGCTCGAGAGGGGTCGGGGAAGAAGAGGACAGAGGGGAAAGCGACGCCAGAGAGTCTCTGGCGGGGCAGTAGCCATGGCGGCACTCGTCGTGGCGTGAAGAAGACACGAGAGGAGGGGGAAGTGACTGGAGACGGGGGTGTGGACGATGGGGAGTCAGGTCGGCACTACGGGACAAGCTACGGCAGGCCGGAGCGGTCGGCAGAGGCGACGCGCGGCGCAGAACGCCAGTTCTGCTTTCTGCCTACGCGGTCACCACGCGGTCCGCGTATTCTGGCACGGCTCAGCCTCTCTAGGCTTGTCAAACATGTGCCTCACTGCTCAATTAGATGATAGGAGTGGCTGGGATCAACTGGAAGGCTCTGGGGTGGGAGAAACTTGCAAAAACAGGATTTAACAGCAACCTGTTTGTGGTGGTTTCTGGAGAGATCACTAAGTGGAAGGAGCTGGAACTTGGCATGTAGCAATGATCTACCAAGGTGACTGCCCTGGTATATTTGGGGGCCATTTAGATAAGAATTGAGGGTACTTGCTGTACAAACCACCATACTGGACAGAAATGCAAATAATAAAGCTGGGGAAGAATGGCTAAATGGATTTGGCTCAAACTTGGTGTAGGATTATGATTTGAATATATGGAGATACTGGAAAAGTTTCAGCTCATTTGAGGATACCAAAGTGATACTTCCTTCACAGAGGTTCCAAATGGACAGAAACTTAGGAAAAATGCTATGGGAGAATGGATAGAGGGATTGAGCTGGTTTTTGGTTTCCATGAGTGATTTATCAATGTTAACCACCATGAAAAGTTTCAGCTCAAATAGATCAATGAACAAAGCACTTCCTTTGCAAATTGCCCAACTGGACAGAATTTGCAAATTGATGTTGTGCTCAAAATTTAAACTAGAGAACTTAGGTTCTTGATGGAAATGGTGAAGATATGGATAGGAGAAGCTCCACAAATTATTTGGGATTTTTCCTGGCTACCAAAATGGTAGCTCCTTTAGAAAAGGGCCCAAAATGCAATATTGGATTTAAATAGGAAAAGTCAATTTCCCTTTTTTAATTATGGCCAATATTTTTATGGGAGCTCAAAATGATCACAAAGAATATCTCCACAAGTTTTCATGAATTTGGAGATGGATAGATATTTTCGTGGATTTAATTCCTTTAACTGGCAGAAAAAGGAATTAATTATAAATGAAAAATATTGCAAATGACTTGGCAATATTTTTACATATCCAGGGTTTATAGATGTGGGATGATCACTGGGAAAAGTTTGGGAGGCAACATATCAAAGGAAATTGGGGTTCCTTTGTAACGGAAGAAATTAGGGTTTCCCTTCCGGCAACTCGGAAGGTAGGGTTTCGATGGCAAAGTCTGGAGATAGATCTTGGGTGGCAAGGTTGGACTGGAGAGAATCTCTGGTTGGATAGGAAGGCAAGGCTGAATGACTATCTTCATATACCCAAGAGCTAGAGAAAATCCAATAACACCGAGAAAGAAGACGGGAGTCAAATCCCGCGAAAGAAAAAAAACAGGAGCGAAAACCAGGGTGTCACAAACCTACCCCCCTTAAGAAAATATCGTCCTCGAGATTTCCGGGCTTATCTCCCGGTGAAGGGGGACTTACCTGTGTGCGACTTGGATCCATCAGCGATCTTGTCTTTGTTGGTTCACTGACCTTTTTCTGCCTCTTCTGATGGACCATGTGTTGTCTCTGCACACAGCTGCATTGAATCCTTGTCTTTCCTGACAGGTGTACCTTTTTTTCTAATAGGGATGTTGTTGGGTGGGGTAGTGAGTAATACAGACAGCTCGGTTTACCTGGCTTGGAAGTAACTGCTTTGGGTTTTTCATGCGATACTCCGTACTCTAACTGTCACGGGTGAGACATCCTTTCCTGGTGCAAGGCTCACGTGCTCGTATAGCCTCGAGTGAATGGGGGTGGCTTTCTTTTTGCCGTGTCAAAAGCTTAGTCTGGTTGTGGGTTCCATACGGGTGTTTCTGTCTGCCTTAGGCGTTCTAACTTTGTCCTTAGGTGATCCACAATTCAAGCAACAGCATGACCGATATATTGCTGCTGTCTCCCCAAGTGAAATGTCAGGCATGATCACAAAGTAATCGTAGACAGTAATCTCTTATTCCAATGATGTCATGATATCTACGAGCTGTTGATGCTGACACGCTTTGAGCCATTCTACCTGAGTGTCTTGTTTCAAACTCCATCGCTCGTGAAGGTGGCTCTGTCATGTATAGCTTATGTAGTTCGTGCTATGACCACTGAGCTGAACACAGTATTGCCAGCATCCGGTGTATCTTTCGGAGTATAGCCTCTTATCTTGGTTAATGGCCCGTATTTAGGGTGAGTATGACATGCTGACTGCATTGTTGTGGCCATATATGCAAGAGTCTGACAAGAATTGGTAATATCTCTCTGTCTGTGAAGCTGTATCTTGTTGACCGTCACAAAGGTTGTGCTGTCCACAACTTCTTTGTTCTTGAGGATTCCTTTGGTGGACCTGTAGTGACCTGCCAACACGGCTCCTTGATTGTTTTCCCGGTTTGTCGGGATGGTTCTCACAACTTACTCTTGCATATCTCGTAGGGGTTGATGTGCTCATATTCTTCTTTTAACTATGGGGCCAATGTTTCTCTGAACACAGTCATTCCCGATGAGTGGCTCGCATGAACTGATCCACTGGACTACATGCTCACAACATATGCAGGTGTAGGATAAACCCTTTCACTGAGTTCTGAGGCAGATGTGTGTCCAGACTAGTTCGTGCTTCTACAAAGTTGTCGTGGGCACGATGGAGTGTTGAAGAAGGCTGAATTCCTTATGCTCGAAGCTTCTGCCAGAGTAGCATGCTGAAGTAGGCTGGGTATCGTACCTCAAAGGCTTTCCTTCATGTGGCTTGCTGAGGAAGGTCAGGTGCCTTATGCTGGAAGTCTTCCGCGGTAGCACGCTGTGGAAGATGGGAGTGTCGTACCCCAGAAGATTTTCTCACCAAGTGGCGTATCGAGGAAGGTTGGGAGTCTTGTGTCATAAGCTCTTCTCGGTAGCTTGTGGAGGAAGGCCGGGTTCCTTATACCAGAAGCCCTTTTACTGTGTACGCAGTCGGATCTATGGCCGATTCTAGCTTCCTTCCGAAGTATCCGGAATTTTACCCATAGCAGAGCCAAAACTTGATATAGGCCATACCTTGACTGAAGATATTCCATTATCATGCACACCGCTTGTCCTTCTGCTAGTCTGATCATTGTTGCTATAAAGGTTGCACCACTGATATAGACTTCCCATTGTTAATTAATTCGGAATACCATATGATGCCGGTAGTACATAGTCGGCGGATAATTCCATTTGATTTAGTTGAACTTCCAAGCATTTGAAGTTCTCATTGATTCTAGGCAACCGTGAACTTATCCACATTTCTCGCAAACCTTGTTCACAGTGCCCAGAAAATTTTGCATTTGCATCAGTGAATTCCAAGATATGCTTTGCAATTCGTATCATCATACCAGAGTTTAGTTGTTGCTCTCGGCACCTTCACATTCTTGAAATATGTCTTCTGTGGGTAATAAATGATTCTTGGGTCCATTGAGAGAAGACTCAGGGTTCACTGCACTGACTGAAATAATCCCTGTATCGCGGACGGAATAATTTGTCCTTACTGATGTTCATTCTCAGTAGCTCATCTGCCTGTTCCTTAGGCTTGATTTGTTCTGAGGCAAACTCTCTCAGGTATATTCTGGCCTTGTCTGTTGCACACGGATTCTGCTTCTGACCCATTCTTCATTCTTGACAGATCCGGTGGTAATGTTCTGAATATCAGGTAGTTGGCTGGACAGGACTCTTTCTGAATTGGGATTATTGGGTAGTATCCCAGTTGCATGCTGATCTTCTTAGGCAACTCTTGCGGATGGATCCAGTCGGAGCGGAGAGACGGAATCGACAAAAGAAACAAGAACCGTGAAAAACCAAAAAGCAAATAAAGCTCAAACTTTTGCGGACCTTACACACGTGGCCGAGGATTCACTAGTATAACTAGTATAGCGCACTCGATGCACTTCTAAGGATTTAGAAGCAAAACCACACAATGCTCCTGGTAGCACTGGTGTCAAGCTCCTACTACTTCCTTAGGGAGCATCACACTCGACGCAGGACCATAGCCAAAGTGGCTTAGTCAACGTTCCTAAGGTTGTTGAGGAGAGATAGAATTTATAAGCGTTTCCCAATGGAAACTAGAATAAGAAGAGAAATGCCATGGTTAGCAAGCAAGGTAGGGATGTCTGGTTTACCTAGGGGTTCAGGGCTCATGGGTCGTTGCCGGGTGCAAGCATTTCACACCGGAGGCAAAGGACGCGAGAGTGAGGTTTGATGGAGCCAAAAACCTATGGGGTTGTCTCATGATCAATAGTAGCCGTGCCAGGTGGCAAAGATGGCTGAAATCCATCTGGGCTTTCTACTGAACACAAGACAGTGAAGTCTGGCAAGGGTAACCTATAGTCAGCCTGGCTGCTCTGATACCATCCATTGTGGCGCCCCGCCTGATTACCACTGTAGCCAGACGGTCGCCACGCATGCCAGCCCAAGAAATCACCCTGGCATGCGCGTTACAACAAGTATCAAGAACACATGCATTACTATTAATGGATATATAAGTCTTACATGATATATTACAACAGTGATGGCAGCGGAAAAGTTCTATCTAAGGCAGCATGGTCTTGGTGCAGCTCCAATCCACAGGGATCTGACTGGGTTACTCTCCTAGCCGCGAACGCTCTGGCTCCTCATCGACGGACGACGGATCCTTAAGTGAACCTGGCCACGTTAAAGGCCGCTGAGTACTTTTGAATGTACTCGCAAGCAAACTAAACTAACATATACACCAAGCAAAGCAATCCCTGGCATTCAAGCATGCATTTTTTATTAGAGCAATATTAATTACCATGGCATAATAGGATTATCCAGCAAGATAACTACTGAAGTAAATACAGTAAAGTAAAGCATACTAAGTAAATATTCCATACTCCGAACATTCTCACAATCCAATCTGAATCTGATCTAAATCCAATCCAAATGATGTGGTCATCCGACCACTCATCTCATAGCCATCCCATGGCTAACATATCATATTCCTGACATCATCTTATGTCTGCACCAGACGATTTCTTCCATCATTATTATCATTTTTACGGGTTACCACCTAGTGAGGCCTAGACGGACTGTCCAATACCGTGGACACGGCTATTCGAATAGATTCTTACACTCTGCAGAGGTTGCGCACTTTACCCACACCATGGAGCACCTGACCTCGTGATCCCATTCGGGTGGACCAGTGTTGCTCCAACGAAACCTGCCTAACCCGTGACTCCTCCACCGTACCACCGACAATCATTCTCCCCCGGAGTCAAGCCCTGGGTGGCCCCTGTGTCACCTCGTGACACCTGCCACCGTCGTGGCCAAACTAAACTGCCCCAAACGGGGACCGGGCGCAAACAAACAACTAGGCTCTCAAGGTTATCGCCGCCTACCAGGCCAGGGTAGCGCGCACGCATAACCTTCCCTGTCTGGTGGTACCGATAAAAGAGCACGCGATCAGACTAAGTCAAGGCCGTCCCATACCGGCAAATGTGGTTGCACGGATAAGCCCGGACAGGTGACTCCAGATCAACCGACTAAGTTTCATTAAGTAAGCATGTGGTTTATCACAATAACTTGAGATGGCATCAGCTAGGCATTAAATCAGTTTACTTTGAATTATTATATAGCAGGTAAATGAAAGTGAGGTAAACAGTAAGTGCAATCTAGCAGAAGTTTAATTATTTCTATCATAGGCATAATCATTAATTAAACACGCAAGAATAACACAGAGCAATGCTTTAGGGCATATATCAGATGGTCGGCTTGCCTGGGGTCAAAGAATACTCCGGGAAGAAGTGTGGAGAGTCCGTCGAAAGGATCGCCGGAAACCGTTCTCTCTCGGAGAGGGCTGGCTCGGGGTTACGAGTGAGAAGATATGAGGGTTTGACTGCCAAGGACCATTCTGTAAATATTTAAATAACACAGAGGTCCTCAACAGTTTTTTCTAGACAATGAATAAAGGAACTATGCTGGCTGGGTTGCTTTGGGCCGAAAGTGGCCGTTGTTGCCGTGTGCCCTGCCACTGCTGCCCACTGGGCCGGCCCACCCGTACCCCCATCGCTTAAAAACGGAGGGAGGGCACCGAGTCGCTGCTAGGCCGGGCCCGCCCGCAGGGCCTTCGTCCTCCTCCCGCGCTCACCTGACAGAAAAGGGGAGGCGGCCCCCGATGGCGATTGCCGGAGCTACAGGCCGTCTCCGGCGGCACTACGCGCGTGGATGGACTCAGCATGAAGAGGTGGCACAGATGCTCGGGATCGCCGGAGCATTGGCTGCACTGCCAGTGGCGAACGGCGATTCGGGCGGTGACGGCCTCGGGGCTACGGCGGTGGAGGGGTAGTGAGGAGCTCGGGCAGAGCTTCGCCTAGCTTCGGGGAGGCTGACGGAGGTGGCAGGAAGGAGGGAGGAGGCCCGGCTCGCTCCAATTTAGGAGGAGGCCGGCGGCAGCCGTGGCGGCGACAGGCGGCGAGGAAGAGCTCCGGGGCTCAGGCAGGCAGCTAGGGTGGGGTAGGGGAGTGAGGGGAGGCTAGTGGTGAGCTCAAAGGGCTCCGGGGCGGCCTATTTATAGGTGCCCGACGGCGAGCGGATGAGCTCGGCCGCCGTGGCGACCTTATCGGCTCGCTGGAGCTCTGGGGATGGCGTGGCTGGCCGTTTGCGTCGAGCAGCTTCACGGGGAGGGGAGAGACCTCGGGAGCGCTCGAGAGGGGTCGGGAAGAAGAGGACAGAGGGGAAAGCAACGCCAGAGAGTCACGGGCGGGGCAGTAGCCATGGCGGCACTCGCCGTGGCGTGAAGAAGAAGAGAGAGGAGGGGGAAGTGACCGGACACGGGGATGTGGACGACGGGGAGTCAGGTCGGCACTAAGGGACAAGCTACGGCTGGCCGGAGCGATCGGCAGAGGCGACGCGCGGCGCAGAGCGCCAGTTCTGCTTTCTGCCTACGCGGTCACCACGCGGTCCGTGTATTCTTGCATGGCTCAGCCTCTCTAGGCTTGTCAAACATGTGCCTCACTGCTCAATTAGATAATAGGAGTGGCTGGGATCAACTGGAAGGCTCTAAGGTGGGAGAAACTTGCAAAAACAGGATTTAACAGCAACCTGTTTGTGGTGGTTTCTGGAGAGATCACGGAGTGGAAGGAGCTGGAACTTGGCATGTAGCAATGATCTACCAAGGTGACTACCCTGGTAAATTTTGGGGCCATTTGGATAAGAATTGAGGGTACTTGCTGTACAAACCATCATACTGGACAGAAATGCAAATAATGAAGCTGGGGAAGAATGGCTAAATGGATTTGGCTGACACTTGGTGTAGGATTATGATTTGAATATACGGAGATACTAGAAAAGTTTCAACTCATTTGAGGATACCAAAGTGATACTTCCTTCACAGAGGTTCCAAATGGACAGAAACTTAGGAAAAATGCTATGGGAGAATGGATAGAGGGATTGAGCTGGTTTTTGGTTTCCATGAGTGATTTATCAATGTTAACCACCATGAAAAGTTTCAGCTCAAATAGATCAATGAACAAAGCACTTCCTTTGCAAATTGCCCAATTGGACATATTTTGCAAATTGATGTTGAGGTCAAAATTTAAACTATGGAACTTAGGTTCTTGATGGAAATGGTGAAGATATGGATAGAAGAAGCTCCACAAATTATTTGGGATTTTTCCTGGCTACCAAAATGGTAGCTCCTTTAGAAAAGGGCCCAAAATGCAATATTGGCTTTAAATAGGAAAAGGCAATTTCCCTTATTTAATTATGGCCAATATTTTTATGGGAGCTCAATATGATCACAAAGAATATCTCCACAAGTTTTCATGAACTTTGGAGATGGATAGATATTTTCCTGGATTTAATTCCTTTAACTGGCAGAAAAAGGAATTAATTATAAATGAAAAATATTGCAAATGACTTGGCAATATTTTTACATATCCAGGGTTTATAGATGTGGGATGATCACTGGGAAAAGTTTGGGAGGCAACAGATCAAAGGAAATTGGGGTTCCTTTGTAACGGAAGAAATTAGGGTTTCCCTTCCGGCAACTCGGAAGGTAGGGTTTCGATGGCAAAGTCCGGAGATAGATCATGGGTGGCAAGGTTGGACTGGAGAGAATCTCGGGTTGGATAGGAAGGCAAGGCTGAATGACTATCTTCATATACCCAAGAGCTAGAGAAAATCCAATAGCACCGAGAAAAAAGACGGGAGTCAAATCCCGCGAAAGAAAAAAAAACAGGAGCGAAAACCAGGGTGTCACGGTCTAGTTAATGTTGGATATAAGCATGACTGGATCTTTTCTATTCTGAATTATAATGTTTAGTCGCTGCTTGGATCTCACAGGTGCTCTGCATTTATGTTTTGCAGTCTTCGAAAGGCCTAGCGAAATACCATGTCACCATATTGTATTATTAATGTTTTGATAGATTGTTTGCATGTGAGTTATTTTATTATTGCTTACTAGCTGGTTATGTATTGCCATGAGTTAACATAATTTCTAGTTGTTGTCATGGACCTATCCATTTATGATTTATGCTGAAAACTTGAGTAGTAGCTAAGCATGTGTATAACAACGACAACAAAAGGGTTTGTAAAAGTTTTCTTTATCACTTTTAGTTTGTCGACTGAATTGCTTGAGGACAACCAATGAGTTAAGATTGGGGGAGTTGATACGTCTCAAACGTATCTACTTTTCCAAACACTTTTGCTCTGGTTTTGGCCTCTAATTTGCATGATTTGAATGAAACTAACCCGGACTGACGCTGTTTTCAGCAGAACTCCTTGGTGTAATTTTTGTGCAGAAATAAAAGTTCTCGGAATTGGAAGAAAATTTTCATGAATAATTTTTGGGATTAATAATGAATTATGGAGCGAAGACCTACCGGATGGGGTGTGCCAGGGAGCCACAAGCCAACAGGGTGCCCCCTACTGGTGCGCCCTGATGGCTTGTAGGGCCCTCGTGGCCCCTCCGACCCTAATTCCAGTCCTATAAAATCGTATTCGGGGAGAAAAAAACAGAGAGAAAATTTCATCGCGTTTCACGAGACGGAGCCACCGTCACCTCCAGTTCTTCTCCGGAGGGCTGATCTGGAGCCTGTTTTGGGCTCCGGAGAGGGGAAATCATCACCGTCGTCATCACCAACCCTTCTCCATCAACACCGCCATGATGCTCACCACCGTGAGTGAGTAATTCCTTTGTAGGCTTGCTGGACGGTGGTGGGATTGGATGAGATTGATCATGTAATTGAGTTAAGTTTGATAGGGCTTGATCCCTAGTCTCCACTATATTCTTAGATTGATGTTGCTATGACTTTGCTATGCTTAATGCTTGTCACTAGGGCCCGAGTGCCATGATTTTAGATCTGAACCTATTATGTTTTCATGAATATAAGAGTGATTTGGATTCTATCTTGCAAGTTGTATGCACTCATACGTCTCCAACCTATCTATAATTTTTGATTGTTCCATGCTGTTATATTATCAATCTTGGATGTTTTACAATTTATATCATTTTTTGGGACTAACCTATTGACATAGTGCCAGGTGCCCGTTGCTATTTTTTGCTTGTTTTTTACTTCACAGAATATCAGTACCAAACGAAGCCCAACCACCGTGAAAGTTTTTGGAGATTTTTTTTGGGCCAGAAGACATCCAGTGGGCCAAAGAAGTGCCAGAGAGGAAGGCCGAGGAGGGCACAAGACACCAGGGCGTACCAGAGGCCCCTAGCGCGGCCTGGTGTATCGTGCCCACCTCGGGACTCCTCTCCACCGACTATAAGCTCTATAAATACCCAAATATTCCAAAACCCTAGGGGAGTCGATGAAACACAATTCCAGGCACCGCAAGTTCCAGAACCGCGAGATCCAATCTAACACCATCACAGAGGGGTTCATCTTCTTCATAGGTGCCTCTCCGATGATGCGTGAGTAGTCCACCATAGACCTAGGGATCTGTAGGCAGTAGCTAGATGGCTTCCTCTCTCTCTTTTGATTCTCAATACAATGGTCTCTTCGAGATCTATTTGATGTAATGACTTTTTGCGGTGTGTTTGTTGGGATCCGATGAATTTTGAGTTCCTGATCAGTTTCTATCCATGAATATTATTTGAGTCTTCTTTGATTTCTTATATGCATGATTACTTATAGCCTCATATTTCTTCTTCAAATCTTTGGTTTAGTTAGGCCAACTAGATCGATTTTTCTTGCCATGGGAAGAGGTGCTTTGTGATGGGTTCGATCTTGCGGTGTCCTTTCCCAGTGACAGAAGGGGCGGCAAGGCACGCGTGTATCATTGCCATTCAGGATAACAAGATGGGGTTTATTCCTACATGAATAGATCTTGTCTACATCATGTCATCGTTCTTATTTCATTACTCCATTTTTCCATGAACTTAATACACTAGATGCATGCTTGATAGCGGTCGATGTGTAGAGTAATAGTAGTACATGCAGAATCGTTTCGGTCTACTTATCTTGGACGTGATGCCTATATAATGATCATCGCCTTGGATATCGTCATGATTATTTGATCTTCTATCAATTGCCCAACAGTAATTTGTTTACCTGCCGTGTGCTATACTCATGAGAGAAGCCACTAGTGAAACCTACGGCCCCCAGGTCTACTTTTCCAACATATTGCTTTCCGATCTATCTTTTTGCCGCTTTTGTTTTCAGATCTATTAATCCAAAATTCCAAAAATACCTTGCCGAAATTTTATTTACTTCTTTTATTTTGTGTTCTTGTGAGATCTATTTGCCCAACCTATTACAATCTAATCTATCTTTTTACCGTAGAGAGATTGACAACCTCTCTTAGGCATCGGGTTGCAAGTATTAGTTCTTTGTGTGCACGTACCGTTTACATAGCGTTGCGCGGTCTTCCTCCTTGGATAGATTCCTTGGTTTTATAACTGAGGGATATACTTACCGTAGCTGTGCTGCATCATCCCTTCCTCTTTGGGGTAATACTGACGCAGTCTCAAGCCACGTCAAAGGAATTTCTGGTGCCGTTGCCGGGGAGGAGGTGCGTAAGCAGTTTCTCTTCAGCGTGCCAATCTTTGGTGCCAGGGAGACATCATCAACATCTATCAGGTTCCTAATCACAAATCTCATCTCCTTGCAATTTACATTATTTTTCATTTGCCTTTCGTTTTCCTCTCCCCCATTTCACAAAATTTGCCATTTTATTCGCCCTCTTTTCCGTTTGCCTTTTTGCTTGTTTGCTATCTTTGCTTGTGTTGCCATGTGCCTTCTATTTGCTTGCATCTTCGCTTGCTAAAAATCCATTGATATGGATCCTCATCCACTTGCTAATCTTTTCAAAAGACCAAATTATGATGAACCAATTGCTAGTGAGTTGAGTGCACTTGATTATCTCTATGAAGTTTTGTTTAAAAATCATGAATCTGGAAATTTTGATGAAGTGTTGATAGAAGAAATTTATAAGGTGATTCATGATAGCTCCTTGGTTGAAAAGCATAATTGCAGTGATGTTACTATAAACTCTATTAATGTCAATTATGTTAATGATATGCAAAACTACAAGCTTGGGGATGATAATTTTGTCATGTCCACTTCTTATTGCAATGATCATGATTGGGGTGATAATGCTTCTTATGATCTTGAAAATTTATTTAAGCCTCATGTTGAATATGTTATTGATAATAATGTTTGCAATAGTATCGAAAGTGGGTTTGGGAGAGCGTCAACTTTAGGTAAAAAAATCCCACATATTTGGAGAGTGTTCAATCTTATGAATTTTATGATAAAAGTGGGTTTGGAGAGGTCATAACTTTAGTTGATGATAATCCCACTATTTTGGAAGATGATAAAAACTTTATGCATGTTGATCATAAAGAGATTATTGTTTATGATAGTTATATTGTTGAATTTGATTATGATCCTACATGTAAATATTATGAGAGAGAAAATTATGGTTGTAGAAATTTTCATGATACTAAATTACCTCTTTTCATGTTGAGATTGCTATTGTCTCTTTCTTCTTCCTTCCATATGCTAGTTTTTGCTTGCCTTGATAATTTGTTTACTTATAAAATGCCTATGCATAGGAAGTATGTTAGACTTAAGTGTGTTTTCCATATGCTTCATGATGCTCTCTCTATGTTGCTATTATTATCTTTCATGAGGGCATCATTGAAATCTCAAGCCTATCTTAATGGCTATAAAGAAAGAGCTTGTTGGGAGGCAACCCAATGAATAAAATTTATTTTTACCTTTTTCTTTCTATTCTTGACTGTTGACAAAAGTATGCTACTGTTATGATTGTGTTATTTTATGTTTTAATTAGTGTTTGTGCCAAGTAAAACCTTTGGGATGATGTTGAGTGATAGTTGATTTGATCTTGTTGAAAATAAGAAACATTTGCGTCCAGTAAAAAAAATCTTAAAAATCACAGAAACGACGAAAAATTCGGAATTTTTTACACAAGTTTTATATAAAAATTGCTGACATTTTCCTAATATTTTAGAATTTTGTGAGTTACAGAAGTGTGGTTAGAGTACGGATTACTACAGACTATTCTGTTTTTGACAGATTCTGTTTTCGTTGCATTGTGTGCTTATTTTGATGAATCTATAGCTTGTATTGAAGGGTATAAGTCATGGTAAAGTTAGAATACAGTAGATATAATGCAATTATAAAATATGAATGGGTTTTCAACAGTACTTAGAGTGGTAATTTGCTTTATTATACTAATTGATCTCACGAAGATTTTGTTGAGTTTTGTATGATTGAAGTTTTCAAGTTTTGGGTCAGATCACGATGGATGAAGGAATAAGGAGTAAGAAGAGCCTAAGCTTGGGGATGCCCACGGCACCCCAGGATAATATCCAAAGAGAAACAAGCAACTAAGCTTGGGGATGCCCTGAGTGGCATCCCCTCTTTCTTCTAACGACCATCGGTATTTTACTTGGAACTATATTTTTATTCGTTACATATCATGAGTTTTGCTTGGAGCGTCTTGTATTATATGAGTCTTTGCTTGATTTTCTTTTTATTTTGTCACAAGTATCCTTGCTGAACACACCTATTTGAGAGATCCAAAATTATGCTATGATTTGTTAGAATTGCTCTATATGCTTCACTTAATTTTTTTTAGCTATGGAATTGCTCTAGTGCTTCACTTATATCTTTTTGAGCACGGCGTGCTTTTAAATGTTTGAAGAAATGCTCTCATGCTTCACTTAGATCAATTTGAGGGTTAGTAAACTTTGAAGAAATTCTCTCATGCTTCACTTATACTATTTTGAGAGATGAATTTTTTATGCTCGTGTTCTTCACTTAAATCTATGTGAGCTTGTCAAAAGCAATGGCAATATATTAAACTAGTCCCAAAGTGATAGATATTGAAGAGGGATATAATAAAAACTTTCATGAAGATCATTGGACAAATTAAACTTGATTCCTTGTAATAGTTTTGAGACATGATGATAGTAATATGTGAGTTATGTTGGTGAGAAATTATGCTTAGTAAGAATATTGGTGTTAAGGTTTGTGATTCCCTATGCAAGCACAAAAGTCAATAGTTGTGCAATGAAATTATATCCTACTTATGGTGCATTATTCGGTGTTAGTTATGCATAATGCTCGCTTATCTGAATTTTCATTTCTTGGTTGGTTGCTTCTCAATCTATTTGCTAGCCTTCACTTGTACCAAGTAGAGATACTACTTGTGCATCCAAAATCCTTAAAGCCAGTTTTGCCATATGAGTCCACCATACCTCCCTATATGCGGTATTTCCATGCCGTTCCAAGCAAATTTGTATGTGCCATCTCTAATTTTCAAAATGAATTTCCTTTTTGTGTGCTCGTACCGCTCATGAAGCGGAAGGGGGTGACCGATATTTTTCCATGCTAGATATGTTATTCTCAAGATGAGTGTTTATTCACTTGTCATTGCACGACAGTATGACGGTAATAGGGATGCCCAGTCCCGAAATGAAAAAAATTACTTTATGTTGTTAAATAATAAATTCTTTGGAAAGTGTTGGTATGGAAGGCAATCGTGGATTCGGCTAGCCATGGATTGTGAAAGAATGGTGGAAAAAGGAATAAACTTTATTTTTTTTGTTTGGGAACCGCTTATGATGTATCTAGCATGGAAAGGTATTGAAAGCTATCGGTCGTTTTCGTTCACAGGAAAGGCATACCACCCAAAATATTTTTCTCTATCAATTTAAACCTTGAGCTCTGGAACCTCTACAAATCCCTACTTCCCTCTGCGAAGGGCCTATCTATTTACTTTATGCAATTTTTACTTTTACTTGAGTCTCCATCTACTCTTATAAAGCACCAACTAGGGGGCACTATGATCGTACTTGAGCATTAGGTGTAGCTAATATTTGAGTGTGTTTCATGAATGGATCAATGATTGAGCATGATGGGCTAGGATAGCTTTCTTTAGTGTTGATATTTTGGAAATCATGGTTGCTTGTTGATATGCTTGAGTATTAAAGTCTTCATGTCAAAACTAGACTATTGCTTTGAACCACCTAAAAGTCCAAATGTCCATGCTACAAAAGAAAAGAATATGTGATGAACATGTTAGGCAGCATTCCACATCAAAAAAATCTGTTTTTACCATTTACCTACTCGAGGACAAGTAGGAATTAAGCTTGGGGATGCTGATACGTCTCCAACGTATCTATAATTTTTGATTGTTCCATGCTGTTATATTATCAATCTTGGTGGTTTTACAATCATTTTACATCAACTTTATATCATTTTTTGGGACTAACCTATTGACATAGTGCCAAGTGCCAGTTGCTGTTTTTTGGTTGTTTTTTACTTCGCAGAATATTAGTACCAAATGAATCCCAAACACCGTGAAACTTTTTGGAGTTTTGTTTTTGGGCCAGAAGACATCCAGTGGGCCAAAGAAGTGCCAAAGAGGAAGGCCGAGGAGGGCACAAGACACCAGGGTGCGCTAGAGGCCCCTGGCACGGCCTGGTGTATCATGCCCACCTCGGGATGCCTCTCTATCGACTATCAGCTCTATAAATACCCGGATATTCCAAAAACCCTAGGGGAGTCGACGAAACACAATTCCAGTTGCCACAAGTTCCAGAACCGCGAGATCCAATCTAACACCATCACGGAGGGGTTCATCTTCTTCATAGGTGCCTCTCTGATGATGCGTGAGTAGTCCACCATAGATCTACGGGTCCGTAGGTAGTAGCTATATGGCTTCCTCTCTCCCTTTTGATTCTCAATACAATGGTCTCTTGGAGATCTATTTGATGTAATGACTTTTTGCGGTGTGTTTGTTGGGATCCGATGAATTTTGAGTTCATGATCAGTTTCTATCCATGAATATTATTTGAGTCTTCTTTGATCTCTTATATGCATGATTACTTGTAGCCTCATATTTGTTCTTCGAATCTTTGGTTTAGTTAGGCCAACTAGATCGATTTTTCTTGCCATGGGAAGAGGTGCTTTGTGATGGGTTCGATCTTGCGGTGTCCTTTCCCAGTGACAAAAGGGGCAGCAAGGCACGCATGTATCGTTGCCATTAAGGATAACAAGATGGGGTATATTCCTCCATGAATATATCTTGTCTACATCATGTCATCGTTCTTATTGCATTACTCCGTTTTCCCATGAACTTAATACACTAGATGCATGCTGGATAGCGGTCGATGTGTGGAGTAATAGTAGTAGATGCAGAATCGTTTCGGTCTACTTATGTTGGACGTGATGCCTATATAATGATCATCGCCTTGGATATCATCATGAGTATTTGATCTTCTATCAATTGCCCAACAGTAATTTGTTTACCCATCGTGTGCTATACTCATGAGAGAAGCCACTAGTGAAACCTACGGCCCCGGGTCTACTTTTCCAACATATTGCTTTCTAGTCTATCTTTTTGCCGCTTTTGTTGTCAGATCTATTATTCCAAAAACCCAAAAATACCTTGCTGCAATTTTATTTACTTCTTTTATTTTGTGTTCTTGTGAGATCTATTTGCCCAACCTATTACACTACTAGAATTCAGTTATTTGCCATCCGCCATGGCAGACGGCAAAGGCACAACCACGGTCGGCAAAGGTCTTTGCCGTCCGCCAGCGGACGGCAAAATTTTGGGCCGAATAAACTCCGGCAAAGAGGCCCTTTGCCGTCTGCCTTTGCACAGCGGACGGCAAAGATTCTTTGCCGTCAGCCTGCAGACGGCAACGAGCCTGGACGGCGTAGTACTGACGTTAGCACCGTTAGGTGGCTAACGGCCCCCACCAAAGTCTTTGCCGTCTGCCCCGGACGGCCCCACACAGGCCTTTGCTGTCTACCCCGGACGGCCTCGCCCAGCCCTTTGCCGTCCGCCCCCGACGGCCCCGCCCACCGCTTTGCCGTCCGCCCCCGCTATGCCGACGGCCACCGTCCGCAAAGAAGCCACCCTTTGCCGTCCGCCCCCCGCTATGCCGACGGCCACCGTCGGCAAAGAAGCCAAATGGCCCCAGGCCTGGTGCTCCCAGGTTTAACAGGTGGCTGCCACGTGTCCTCTTTGCCGACGGCGGCCGTCGGCATAGCGGCTTTGCCGTCCGGGGCAGACGGCAAAGCGGCTGTATTGCTTCTTTTTTGCTTGTTTTTGCTATATTCAACAATTTTCACAGGCGAGCTGGACTGGCCATGGACGAGGTGTTATCTCAGGACAGGAGCTCATTTGGCTCGCCTTGATCTGCCGGAGAGTGCGCGAAGACCGTATAAGTCCATCTCCAATGGCTATATGGCCATGGGGCCTCCCGCCGCCAGCTATCAGCACCAGCTCTGGATCAATAGGATGCTGGCTCGGGTTGAAGTCCTCCCCATTCACCACCTTCCCCACATCTCTGTACCTCACGAGCTTGTTGTGGGAGGAGATGTTGGTCAAGTTATTGGGATTGTTGAGGTCAGACTCAGAGAATGCCTTGGCCTTCTTGTACGAGGCAGTATGGGCCATGGCATAAAGGTCGTACACCTGTGGCACCTCCGTCTTATTGTAACGCGCCTACAAGAGAGGAACAAAGTATTAATAAAGGGGTCAAGCTAGCATCAAGAATGAATTGCAGGATTCATGAAGCAAGCCACATACCCAGTTCCGCCCGAACTGAAATAAGTTGGCGCTGCCTTGATGGTGTGGCACACCTTCCATTTGGGCACGCCGTTCCTTGGCATGTATGTACACATTCATATTCTTCCCCGGATAGTTGGGCCCTGGAATTATCAACGTCAAGAAAATGTTCTTTCTTTTCATAATCTCTCCGGGGGGGGGGGGAGATTGAGTGGAATGACAAATACAGGCCAACAACTGTATTGGGTTGCCGTCATACCAAACACATTGAATCCATCCGTGCTGACGGCAACTCGAGGATGACTTGGATCTGCCGCTTTATCCTTATGTAATGCATCGAAGTGCTTCCACGCAAAAGCGTCTGAAGTGTGTCCCAACATCGGATTCCCATCTGCATCTAGTTCGGTTCTTTTGACCAATTTGTGCCACGCCATTTGTCTGGCCGTCTCTTCGACCATGAAAAGATGTTGAAGTCTTGGTATGATTGGAATATACCGAAGAACATTAACTGGGATTTTGGTCTGACTCTTCTCACCCATACCGTTGTCTACCACAACATACCTGGAAGACATGCAAATGGGACAATAGTTCAAGCCCGCATACTCAAGCCTAAATAAGGCACATCCATTCTCACAGGCATCTATCTTCTCATAGGGCATCTTAAGCGCGCGTAGGATTTTGTCTGACTGGTACAGGTTTGCAGGCAATACATGGCCTTTGGGTAGAAAGCGTCCAAATATTGTCATCATCGCGTCGTAGCATTTTCTGCCCAGATTGAACTGAGCCTTCAGAGCCATTACTTGCGCGATGGCATCCAGCTGACAAAGCTCAGTGTGCTCGTGGAGAGGACGTTTTGAAGACTCCAACATTTCATAGAAGGCCTTTGCAGATTCCTCCATCTCATCGTCCGATTCCCAAGCATCATCAAAGTCTTGCACCATGTCTTCGATCCCGGTACCATGCTCGTCAGTGCGACGACGAACCACCTCAGCTCTAGCACGTTGGGTAGACTCACCATGAAATCTCCACACCGTATAATCAGGCGTAAAACCCCACTTCTGCAAGTGTTTACCCATTTCATCCCGTGTCCCCTTTTTATGGTTGTCGCACCGGACACAGGGGCACCAGGTTATTTCCTGGCCATTTGCAAATGCGGCTCTCAGAAACCCCTTGGTTTTTGTTAACCATTCAATGGTCATGTCTTTCTGACTAGGGTGACCGGTGTACATCCACGCACGATCACTCATCTTGCCTACCTACTAAACACACAAGAAATATATATATAATTCATCATCTATATTCATGAGTTAATCAAGTTTGTCAGTTTTATTACGTCCATGCAACCTCACGCTAATAGGTAAAGATAGGTCCTAATCACACCCGAGTATGTGTAGATTGGGTTTGTTTTCCCATGCTCTACTCCGGATCCGACGCAGAATTTCGGCAGCACCTCCCCGCTGTTCTTCTGATACACGTCTCGGCAATAAGCAGAGAGGATGTGTACCCGGAGAACAACAGGGAGGCACTGACGAAATTCCGCATCGGATCCGGAGCAGAGCATAAGCGAAAACGAACCCAATCTACACATACTCGGGCTGTCCATGGATAATGTTGGACAATTCCAAAGGATGACGGTTATAAATATGCAAAGACATGCATATTTATAGATGCCGCCCTTTCGAACGGGAGACGCATACTGGTCACGCATACTGATGATTGAAGACACCTATAGCTAGCAAGATTCATCGGCACGAAGACCGGAACAGAGAAAATTAAGGGGGGAGGAGATGTCATTTGTGCTCACCCACGTACGTGTCGGGGAGCTCGTCAAACGCACGGGGAGGTCGTCGAACAGCAGACCCTCGCAGCGACGAAGCAACTGCACATTGAAATCCACTCGATCAACACAAATATTCAATCCCGATAGAAAAATCTCTCTATATGTAACTACTTTTACACTTCTATTTTATTATTTTTCTCCTCTATTTCTTCTTCTTCTTCTTCTTCTTCTTCTTTTCTTCTCCTGTTTTTCTTCTTCTTTCTCCTCCTCTTCTATTTTCCCTCTTGTTCTTCTCCTCTTCTCCACTTATTCTTCTTCTTCTTCCTCTTCTTCTTCTTCCTCCTCCTCTTCTTCTTCTTCTTCTTCTTCTTCTTCTTCTTCTTCTTCTTTCTTTTCCTTTTTCCTATTCTTTTCCTCTTCTTCTTCTCCTCTTCTTCTTCTTCTCCTCTTCTTCTTCTCCTCTTCTCCTATTTTCTTAATTTTCTTCTTCTTCTTCTTCTTCTTCTTCTTCCTCTTCTTCCAATTTTCCTTTATCCTCTTCTTCTACTTATTCTTCTTTTCTTCTTTTTTCTCTTCTAACCTAACTAACTAACCTAATAAACCAAGCTAACTAACTAACCTAACTAACCTAATAAACTAAAAAACTAACCTAACTAATTTAACAGAAATAAAAAAAATAGGAAAAACAAAATAAAAATAGGGGCGGCCGGCGGGGGGGGGGGGGGGGGGACTCACCGGCGGGGGCGGCGGGGCGGCGGGCCGTCGGGGCGGCTGGTGGCGGGGACGACGGGGCAGCGGGGCGTTGGGGGCGGCGGGGAGGACGGGTGTGACGAGGGCGGTGGGGCGGCGGTGCGACGGGGGCGGTGGGCGCGACGGGGGCGGTGGGGCGGGGCGCCGGGGTGGCGAGGCGCCGGGGCGGCGGGGAGGACGGGCGCGACGGGGGCGGTGGGCGGCGGCGCGACGGGGGCGGTGGGCGGTGGCACGACGGGGGCGGTGGGGCGGCGGCGCGACGGGGCCGGTGGGGCGACGACGGCGGTGGCCGCGGGGGTGGCGGCGGTGGGCGTCGGGGAGAGAGGGGAGTGGGAGTGGGAGTGGGTGAGAGTGAGAGAGAGGGGCCGGGGTGGGGGCGGGGCGGCCGTTAGTACCGTTACGGCATTGCCGTCTGCTGGCGGACGGCAAAGAGGCAAGCCTCTTTGCCGTCTACTTTAGGACTCGTTGCCGTCCGCTAGCAGACGGCAAAGAAGATGCCAAATTTAACATACCCGCCCCACGGTCAGGTGGGGCCCAGCTGTCGCTTTGTCGTCTGCTATGCGGCTCTTTGCCGTCTGCGAGCTGACGGCAAAGAGCTGACTGATGGCAAAGACCGTCTGTGCCATCTGCCAACTCTTTGTCGTCTGCTTTCTGGCGGCTGACGGCAAAGACCCTCTTTGCCATCTGCCAGCCGACGGCAAAGAGCTGGCAGACGGCAAATTACTGAATTCCAGTGGTGTTACAATATAATCTATCTTTTTACCGTTGAGATATTGACAACCTCTCTTACGCGTTGGGTTTCAAGTATTTGTTCTTTGTGTGCAGGTACCATTTACATAACTTGGTTTCATAACTGAGGGAAATACTTACCGTAGCTGTGTTGCATCATCCCTTCCTCTTTGGGGAAATACCGACACAGTCTCTAGCCACGTCATGCACCTATTACGTCTCATGATCTGAATATCCCAAGGTGACATTAATTGGGATTCTTTCCGATGATTGCCGTAGTTTGAGGAGTTCATGTATTCACTATGTGTAATGCTTTGTTCCGGTTCTCTATTAAAAGGAGGCCTTAATATCCCTTAGTTTACAATAGGACCCCACTGCCACGGGAGGGTCTGACAAAAGATGTCATGCAAGTTCTTATCACAAGGACGTATGACTATATACGGAATGCATGCCCACATTACATTGATGAATTGGATCTAGTTCTGTGTGGCCCTAGTGTGTAACTATTATATGATCAATGTCATCTAAATCATTATCCATCATTGATCCACGTGCCTACGCTTTACATATAGTGAATCTTGCTAAGTTACTATTGCTATTGCTACTGTCACACCTGCTACAAAATTGCTACTGTCACTGCTACTGTTACTTTTTGCTACTATTATTTGTCGTGCTACTAAACTTTTGCTTCAGAGAGATATCCCAGGTGCGGTTGAATTGACAACTCAACTGTCAAGGCCAATAAATATTCTTTGGCTCCCCTTGTGTCGAACCAATAAATTAGGGTGAAATACTACCCGTGAAGACTGTCGTGATCCCCTACACTTGTGGGTTATCAATGTCCTGAGGGAGGAGGTTGGGAGGAGTTAACCATCACGCGCCTTCGACCCGAAACAACACTAGTATTTTAACGAGGAATCAAAATGCTCACACATCCTCACCATGCCTTTTTAATTTTTAGACAAACAAGAAGTTAACACCTCTTAATACCGACACTTCTATGAATCAACAATGATGCACTCACACCTTTTCGTATTACCACATCAATATCATTAACCCACAATTTCTCTTTTATGTGCTACATGATGGTTTTGATGATCACTCATTGAATACCTATTATTTTTGGACTAGTCATATAACCCATGCAAATTACCGTCACTATTTATTAACTCTTAAACAAATATAAGTGAAAATAGAGAGTGCAATTATTTCTATAAAATCTATATGCCACCGTGCTCGAAAAGATATAAGTGAAGTACTAGAGCAACTGCTAAGCTCAAATGAGATCAGTGAAGCACCTAGAATATTCTAACAAATTATGATGAAGGTTTGTCTCTCTCAAATAGTTGTGTCCACTAAACGATGATTGTGGCAAATTGATACGTCTCCAACGTATCGATAATTTATGAAGTACTCATGCCATATTCACCTATGTTTACAATACTTTTATATGGTTTTGATGCACTTTATATGATTTATTTAGAACTAACCCGGACTGGCGTTGTTTTCAGTAGAATTACCGTGGTGTTGTTTTTCTGCAGAAAATGAAAGTTCTCGGAATCACCTGAAACTTTTTTGTGATTTTTTCTGGAGGAAATAAGCAAGATTGGAGCAAAGAACCACCAGAGGGGAGCCACCTGTGGGCCACAAGCCAATAGGGCACCCCCCTAGGGGGCGCGACCTGATGGCTTGTGGGGCCCACATGGCTCCGTTGCGCGTGATTCCCACGCTGAAAATCCTATAAATCCCAGAAACCCCAGAAATAAAGAGAGACTCCTTGTTCCGCCGCAGCAACTCTCTGTATCGATAAAAACCAATCTGGAGGCGTTCCAGTACCCTGCCGAAGAGGGAAAACCATCACCGGTGGCCATCTTCATCATCTCGGCGGAGGCCATGACGAGGAGGGAGTAGTTCACCCTCGGGGCTGACGGTTTGTACCAGTAGCTATGTGTTCAATCTATCTCTCTCTCTCTCTCGTGTTCTTGAGATGGCACGATCTTGATGTATCACGGGCTTTGTTAATATAGTTGGATCATATGGTGTTCTTCCCTTGTCATCTTGTTTTGATGAATTGAATCTTTCCCTTTGATATCTCGTTATGTTGGATTGAATATTTTGGTTTGAGAACACTTGATGTACGTCTTGCGTGGGATACCCGTAGTGACATTGGGGTATTCTATTGATTCACTTGATATATGTTAAGGCATCAACTTGCGGATTCCGATGACCTTGGGGATCTATGCATAGGGGTTGCTTGAACATTTTCATACCACGTTCTCCGATAGAAATCTTGGGGTGCTCCTTGAAGTTCTTTGTGTTGGATTGAATATGATAGATCTGAAATTGTTTGATGCATGTCGCATAATTTACCCATGGATACTTGAGGTCACATTGGAGGATCTAGGTGACATTAGGGTGGATTAATATGTATCATTGGTGTTATTTTACTATGAACTCTAGGGCTGTTTGTGACACTTATAGGAATAGCTCAAAAGATTTATTGGAAAGAATAACTTTGAGGTGGTAATACTACCTACACCAATTTCATCTATTTGTTCTCCGCTAGATAGGAACTTTGGAGTGATTCTTTGTTGCACGTTGAGGGATGATCATATGATTCAACTATGTTAGCATTGTTGGAAGATTGCACTAGTGAAAGTATGAACCCTAGGCCTTGTTTCCAAGCATTTATACAACGTTTTGATCGTTGTTTTACATTTGTTACCTTGCTTTTTTATATTTTCAGATTACAAAAACATATATCTACCATCCATATTGCACTTGTATCACCATCTCTTCGCCAAACTAGTGCACCTATACAATTTGCCATTGTATTAGGTGTGTTGGGGACACAAGAGATTTCTTGTATTTGATTGCAGGGTTGCTTGAGAGAGACCATCTTCATCCTACACCTCCCACGGATTGATAGACCTTAGGTCATCCACTTGAGGGAAAATTGCTACTGTCCTACAAAACCTGCGCTTGGAGGCCCAACACGAGTCTACAAGAATAAAGGTGTGTAGTAGACATCAAGCCATTTTCTGGCGCTGTTGCTGGGGAGGTGAGTGCTTGAAGGTATATCTTTAGATCTTGCAATTAAATCTTTTAGTTTCTTGTTTTTCACTAGTTTGGTTTTATAAAAGAAAACTACAAAAAAATGGAGTTTAGGTTGCCTCATTTGCTTCGCCTTTATAATATCTTTCGTGAAAATGGTGGTTCAGAAAATTGTGCTCAATTGTTAGAGGAAGAATTTATGAAAATGCTTAATGTGAATTCCTTGAATGATGAGCATGATATTAATATTGTTAGTATGAATTCTCTGAATATCCATGATGTTAATGATATGCAAATCCACAATCTTGGGGAAGCTATGTTTGATGAAGATGAAATTTTTAGTCCCCCAAGTTTTGATGAGAAAAACTATTATGATGATAACATGCCTCCTATGTATGATGATTATTGTGATGACATGTATGCTATAAACGTAATGACAACCAGGAAACTTGTTATCATGGATTTAATATTCAATGTGGTTATGTTAATGAAGTGTCACATTGATACGTCTCCAACGTATCTATAATTTATGAAGTATTCATGCCATGTTTACAATAATTTTATATGATTTTGGTATGATATTATTAGAACTAACCCGGACTGACGCTGTTTTCAGCAGAACTACCATGGTGTCGTTTTTTTGTGCAGAAATAAAAGTTCTCGGAATGGGCTGAAAATTTACGGAGAATATTTTTGGAACATATAAAAAATACTGGAGCAAAAAGATACCGGAGAGGAGTCCCGAGGCAGCCACAAGCCTAGGGGGCGCCCCCCTGGCTTGTGGGTCCCTCGGGAGTCCCCTTGACGTGAGACCGACGCCAAAAATTCCTATAAATACCAAAACCCCCAGAAAGAAACCTAGATCGTGAGTTCCGCCGCCGCAAGCCTCTGTAGCCACGAAAAACCAATCGGGAGCCCGTTCCGGCACCCTGCCGGAGGGGGAAACCATCACCGAAGGCCATCTTCATCATCCCGACGGTCTCCATGACGAGGAGGGAGTAGTTCACCCTAGGGGCTGAGGGTATGTACCAGTAGCTATGTGTTTGATCTCTCTCTCTCTCGTGTTCTTGAGATGACACGATCTTGATGTACCGCGAGCTTTATTAATATAGATGAATCATATGGAGTTTTCCCCTCTCTATCTTCTTGTGATGAATTGAGTTTTCCCTTTGAAGTTTTCTTATCGGATTGAGTCTTTAAGGATTTGAGAACACTTGATGTATGTCTTGCGATGGGATATCCGTGGTGACAATGGGATGTTCTATTGATCCACTTGATGTATGTTTTGGTGATCAACTTGCGGGTTCCGTGACCTTGGGAATCTATGCATAGGGGTTGGCACATGTTTTCGTCTTGACTCTCCGGTAGAAACTTTGGGGCACTCTTTGAAGTTCTTTGTGTTGGATTGAACATGATGAATCTGAAATTATGTGATGCATATCGTATAATCAAGCCCATGGGTACTCGTGGTGACATTGGAGTATCTAGGTGACATTAGGGTTTTGGTTGATGTGTATCTTAAGGTGTTATTTTAGTACGAACTCTAGGGCTGTTCGTGACACTTATAGGGATAGCTCATAAGATTGAACGGAAAACATAACTTTGAGGTGGTTTCGTACCCTACAATAATTTCTTCGTTTGTTCTCCGCTATTTGTGACTTTGGAGTGAACTCTTTGTCGCACGTGAGGGATTTACATATGATTCAACTATGTCAGTATTGTTGAGAGAACTTGCACTAGTGAAAGTATGAACCCTAGGCCTTGTTTCTAAGCATTGCAATACCGTTTGTGCTCACTTTTATCATTAGTTACCTTGCTGTTTTTATATTTTTAGATTACAAAAACATATATCTACCATCCATATTACACTTGTATCACCATCTCTTTGCCGAACTAGTGCACCTATACAATTTACCACTGTATTGGGTGTGTTGGGGACACAAGAGACTCTTTGTTATTTGGTTGCAGGGTTGTTTGAGAGAGACCATCTTCATCCTACGCCTCCCACGGATTGATAAACCTTAGGTCATCCACTTGAGGGAAATTTGCTACTGTCCTACAAAACTCTGCGCTTCGAGGCCCAACACGAGTCTACAAGAAGAAGGTTGCGTAGTAGACATCAAGCTCTTTTCAGGCGCCGTTGCCGGGGAGGTGAGTGATTGAAGGTATATCTTTAGATCTTGCAATTAAATCTTTTAGTTTCTTGTTTTTCACTAGTTTGGTTTTATAAAAGAAAACTAAAAAAAATATGGAATTGAGGTTGCCTCATATGCTTCATCTTTTTAACGTCTTTCGTGAAAATGATGGAAAGGAAAATTGTGCTCAAGTGTTAGAAGAAGAAGTTATTAAAATGTTTGGCACTAAATCTTTGAGTGATGAGCATGATTGCAATGTTGTTAGTATGAATTCTTTGAATATCCATAGTACTAATGATGATTGCACTAGTCATGATAAAAAGATTTCTTATAAGCATGTCAATTTTTGTGGAGTGCATAGAGTTTGTGAAGACATGCCTAAAAGGGAAGATAGATTTTGTAAGAGGCATAAGTATTTAGAAACTAAATGGTTGCAAGAGAGGCTATATGTTTGTGCTGAAAGACTTAATATTTCTCGCCGTCCTTGTGAACTTTGCAATGAAAGTGGTCATTTTAATTTCCAATGTGAATTATTTCATGATCGAATTGTGTCCAAAAATCGTGATAACCTCATTACCCTTGAGCATCATAATGAACTTAGTCTATTTTTGGGGTATGAAGAAATGAAACATAAAACTAAGGATGTTCCAGCTTGGGTTCTCATGAAAATGATTGATTTTGATCTAAATGAAATCTATATGTATTGCGTGGTAAATTGCATTGAGAATCCTTATATTGCCAATTACTTAAAGACAAGAAAACAAATAGAAGATGAAGAGAATACTAATGAAGGGGAAGAGGCTTCCCAATATCCTCCTATTATTTCTTATGATGAATCAGGTAACGAGGAGGAGCTTTTTATTCAACCAACCTCTTCAAAAAGAAGCTTGGGAATTAAATAAACCCACACATAATATGGTGAAGAAGAAGAAAAGAAGGAAAAGTAAAGGTAAAGAGGTATCTCTCCCAAATAATGTTGCTCCCATTATTGATAGGCCTCATAAGAATGAATCAAAAATAGTTGTGGAAGATGATACACTTGAGGATGATTTCGTTATGCCTATTGCTTGTTGTGATAATTATGATTGGGAAGATAATGATACTTCTTATAATCTTGAAAATATTTATGGCACCAACTTGGAAGATGATGATAATAATTGCTATACTATTGGTGCTATTCATACTATTAATGATGAGAGTGATTATGTTTATGATATACAAAGCCACAAGCTTGGGGATGCTATGTTTGATGAAAATGACATGTTTGAGAATTTATTTACTGCAATTAATGTTTGTCCCAAGCTTGGGGATGCTATGCTTAATGAAGATGATCTTTTCATTCCCCCTACTTTGAATGATCAAATTTCTTATAATGACTGCATGCCTCCTACTTATGATGATTATTGTGATGATACTTATGCGATGAAAAAGAGTGATGATTACTATTATGATACTTGTCATAATTATGAATATCCTTTTACTGAATATTACTCTTTTAATGTGGAACCAATTTGTAGTATTCAATTCTTTTATGATACTCCCACTATTAGTCATGAGAAGAAATTTTCTTGTGTGAAGAGTAGTAAAATTTCTATGCTTGTAGATCATGAAAAGAATGCTTTATGTGCTGGTTATATTGTTGAATTCGTTCATGATGCTACTGAAAATTATTATGAGAGAGGATCTTATGCTTCTACATATTGCAATAATATCAAGTTTCCTCTCTATGTGTTGAAAATCTTGAAGTTTTGCTTGTTTTACCTTCCTATGCTAGTTGATTCTTGTTCCCATAAATTGTTTGCTCACAAAATCCCTATGCATAGGAAGTGGGTTAGACTTAAATATGCTTTTCATGAGATTCATGATGCTCTCTTACATGTTTCAAATACTATTCCTATGTGAGCATCATTGAAATAATCATGCCTAGCTAAAAGGCATTAAAGAAAAGCGCTTGTTGGGAGACAACCCAACACTTTTACTTTCTGTTTTTGAGTGTTCACATGATTAATCTACTGTATTAATCATGTTTTGTGTCTTTTATTTCAATAAAGTGCCAAGTAAAGCCTTTGGGATAGTGTGCATGATAGTTGACTTGATTCTGTGCAAAAACAGAAACTTTTGCTCTCAGTCCAGGAATTTTGTAAATTCACTGGAACGTGATTTTGATCTGAATTTTTTTACACATGATTTATATAAAAATTTCCTAGATTGTCCTAATTTTTCAGAATTTTTATAGACAGGGAAGTATGGTTACGCTACAGATCTTCACAGACTGTTCTGTTTTTGACAGATTCTGTTTTGCATGAATAGTTTACTTGTTTTAGTGTTTCTATAGCTTATATTGAGTGATATAAATTATGGTAATGATAGAATACAGTAGGTATGACCTGGGAACAATTATGAATCTTGTCTTGACAGTACCTAAGTGAATGATTTATCTTTACTACACTAACCCTTCTCACGAAGTTCCGTTAAGTTTTGTGTGATTGAAGTTTTCAAGTTTTGGGTGAGACACCGATATGAGGAGAATAAGGAGTGAAAAGAACCTAAGCTTGGGGATGCCCAAGGCACCCCCAAGGTAATATCCAAGGAAGACTCAAGCGCCTAACTCTTTCATCTTCAACACTATCGGTATATCTTACTTGGAGCTATATTTTTATTCGTCACATAATATGAGTTTTGATTGGAGCGTCATTTTATTTTCTTGTTTTCTGTTAGGTGTTATTTATAATCTTGTTTTTCAATAAAAAGTTCCAAGAATTGCCTTAGGATGCTTGTATTGCATGTTTGATGTGTGCTGTGTAAAAAACAGAAACTTTTGCTGTAGTGTTTGAATTTTCATATTTTACTGGAACGTGGAACGTTTCTGAAATTTTTACACAGTGTTATAATATAAATTATATATCATGTCCAAAATTTTCATAATTTTTTGAGTTACAGAAGTATAATGTTTTCATAAATTTCTACAGACTATTCTGTTTGGACAGATTGCTGTCATAGTTTCGTTATCTACTTATCCTATAGTTTGCATAGCATATATTGGTAGATATAAATTGTGGAAATGATAGTATACAGTACCTAATGTTTTAAAATTATTATGCAACTTGTCTTGGCAGTACATAAAGAGTTGATTTATTATTATGTGTACTAACCTATCTCACGAGTTCTTTTCAAGTTTTGTGTGGAAGATGTTTTTGAGAATAGGTGAAACCATGATATGAGAGGATTGAATGAGATACAAAAGCTCAAGATTGGGGATTCCCAAGGCACCCCAAGTAAATATTTCAAGAAGTCTCAAGCATCTAAGCTTGGGGATGCTACGCATCCCACCTCTCTTCATCAACAATTATCGGTTAGCCTATGTTGAGCCTAAATTTTTATTCGTTCACATGATGCGTGCTATTCTTGGAGTGCTATTTTTCTTTTGCTTGCTGTTTAATAAAATACTTAAGATCTGAAATTCTTAGATGAGAGAGTCTTCACATAGTTATTTAATTGTTGGCTACTCATTGATCTTCACTTATATCTTTTTGGAGTAGTTTGTCATTCACTCTCGTGCTTCACTTATATCCTATTAGTAAATGGTTGAATGAATTGAATATCATAAATCTGAAATTAAATATGCTTCATATACTTATCCCATGGGGAGTAATGACTTCACACATAATAAGTATAGGTGGTAAAATTTATTGAAAGTTAGCAAACACCGCATTGGTCACTTGAAAAATTCATGAAAGAATATTGAAGGAAGAGAGATTCCACATATAAATATACTATCTTGGACATCTTCTATGATTGTGAGCTCATTAATTATTTTCAAACTCGAGCAAATTAGTTAAAATTGGACAAGGAAGACAACTTAATGAGTTATGTTTGGGTATATTTGTATAGAAGTTATATTGTTATGGATCCTCCAACAGGTGGTGCTTGCTTCCACCTCATACTAGCCAAAACTTCCGCACCAAGTAAAAATACTACATGTGCATCCAAACACCCTTAAACCCAAAGTTGTTCCATATGAGTCCATCATACCTACCTATATGCGGTATTTACCTACCGTTCCAAGTAAATTCGCATGTGCCAAACTCTAAACCTTCAAATAATATTCTGTTTTGTATGCCCGAATCGCTCATATAGTGACCAGGGGCTGTCAGTATCTTCCATGCTAGGTGGGTTATTCTCATGATATGTGTTGATTCACTATCATTCATGAGAAAGTGGCTGGTATTCGGGATGCCCAGTTCCATGCTCAAAAATCAAATCAAAATATAATGAAACAAAACTCCCCCAAGATTGTTGTTTGTATGGACGGTACCCGTGGATTTGGCTCGCCGTGGAGTGTGATTGATTGGTGGAGGGGGAGTAAAAACTTTACCATTCTGGTTGGGAACCGCCTATAATGTATCTAGCATGGAAGATACCGAGATCTCTCGATTGTTATGTTGACAATGAAAGCATACCGCTCAAAATTATTATTCATCTCTGTTTTAAAAGCTCGAGCTCTGTCACCTTTGCAAATCAATGCTTCCCTCTGTGAAGGGCCTATCTTTTAATTTCTAGTACTTACCTTTATGCAAGAGTCATGGTGATCTTCACCACTTCCTATATTTCGCCTTTTTCTCTTGGCAAGCGTCATGTGTTGGGGAATGATCTAGACATATATATCCACACAAATATATTTGATCATGAATTATTATTGTTGACAATTATCTATATGATAAATAAGTTGGGAGGCGAAACATTAAGCCCCTATCTTCCTCTGTGTTCGATGGATTCTATTTGTTCTAAAAATATGCTTTGAGTGACAATAATCATGGAAGACTATATGATAGTTGAGTATGTGGAATTTGCTAAATCAAAGCTCTTACATAGACCCTTCCTGAAAATAAGATGAATTGCAATTGTTCGATGACTAGGAATATGGTTTGTTAGTTTTCAAGAAACTTTCTGGTCTATACTTTAACATGTGAATAGCTTGTTACTTGATCATGAGAAGTTTTATGAGATGAGCTACTGTTTATGGTTTATATTGATGCTAGAAGAAGTGATTGGAATTATCATTGATCAAACTTGTGCACTTGCTAGCATTCACACTTCATAAATTATTTCTTTTATCATTTACCTACTCGAGGACGAGCAGGAATTAAGCTTGGGGATGCTGATATGTCTCCAACGTATCTATAATTTATGAAGTATTCATGCCATGTTTACAATAATTTTATATGATTTTGGTATGATTTTATTAGAACTAACCCGGACTGACGCTGTTTTCAGCAGAACTACCATGGTGTCATTTTTTGTGTAGAAATAAAAGTTCTCGGAATGGGCTGAAAATTTACGGAGAATATTTTTGGAAAATATAAAAAATACTGGAGCAAAAAGATACCGGAGAGGAGTCCCGAGGCAGCCACAAGCCTAGGGGGTGCGCCCCCCCTAGGGCGCGCCCCCTGGCTTGTGGGTCCCTCGGGAGTCCCCTTGACGTGAGACCGACGCCAAATTTTTTTATAAATACCAAAACCCCCAGAAAGAAACCTAGATCGGGAGTTCCGCCGCCGCAAGCCTCTGTAGCCACGAAAAACCAATCGGGAGCCCGTTTCGGCACCCTGCCGGAGGGGGAAACCATCACCGGAGGCCATCTTCATCATCCCAGCGGTCTCCATGACGAGGAGGGAGTAGTTCACCCTCGGGGCTGAGGGTATGTACCAGTAGCTATGTGTTTGATCTCTCTCTCTCTCTCTCGTGTTCTTGAGATGACACGATCTTGATGTACCGCGAGCTTTATTAATATAGATGAATCATATGGAGTTTCCCCCTCTCTATCTTCTTGTGATGAATTGAGTTTTCCCTTTGAAGTTTTCTTATCGGATTGAGTCTTTAAGGATTTGAGAACACTTGATGTATGTCTTGCGATGGGATATCCGTGGTGACAATGGGATGTTCTATTGATCCACTTGATGTATGTTTTGGTGATCAACTTGCGGGTTCCGTGACCTTGGGAATCTATGCATAGGGGTTGGCACATGTTTTCGTCTTGACTCTCCGGTAGAAACTTTGGGGCACTCTTTGAAGTTCTTTGTGTTGGATTGAACATGATGAATCTGAAATTATGTGATGCATATCGTATAATCAAGCCCATGGGTACTCGTGGTGACATTGGAGTATCTAGGTGACATTAGGGTTTTGGTTGATGTGTATCTTAAGGTGTTATTTTAGTACGAACTCTAGGGCTGTTTGTGACACTTATAGGGACAGCACATAAGATTGATCGGAAAAGATAACTTTGAGGTGGTTTCGTACCCTACAATAATTTCTTCGTTTGTTCTCCGCTATTTGTGACTTTGGAGTGAACTCTTTGTCGCACGTGAGGGATTTACATATGATTCAACTATGTCAGTATTGTTGAGAGAACTTGCACTAGTGAAAGTATGAACCCTAGGCCTTGTTTCTAAGCATTGCAATACCATTTGTGCTCAGTTTTATCATTAGTTACCTTGCTGTTTTTATATTTTCAGATTACAAAAACCTATATCTACCATCCATATTACACTTGTATCACCATCTCTTCGCCGAACTAGTGCACCTATACAATTTACCATTGTATTGGGTGTGTTGGGGACACAAGAGACTCTTTGTTATTTGGTTGCAGGGTTGTTTGAGAGAGACCATCTTCATCCTACGCCTCCCACGGATTGATAAACCTTAGGTCATGCACTTGAGGGAAATTTGCTACTGTCCTACAAAACTCTGCGCTTCGAGGCCCAACACGAGTCTACAAGAAGAAGGTTGCATAGTAGACATCACACATGATAGTTATTTTGTTGAGTTTGCTCCCACTATTATGAATGAGAAGAAATTTGTTTATGTGGAGAGTGATAAATTTTCTATAATTGTAGATCACGAAAAGAATGCTTTATGTGATAGTTATATTGTTGAATTACTTCGTGATTCTACTGAAAATTATTATGAGAGGGGAAGATATGCTTATGTATATTTCAATAATATCAAGTTTCCTCTCTATGTGTTGAAAATCTTGAAGTTACGCCTGTTTTGCCTTCCAATGCTAGTTGATTCTTGATCCCATAAATTGTTTGCTTGAAAAATACCTATGCATAGGAAGTGGGTTAGACTTAAATGTGCTTGCCATGTGATTCATGATGCTCTATTGCATATTTCAATTACTATTCTTACGTGAGCATCATTGAAATCATCATGCCTAGCTAAAAGGCATTAAAGAAAAGCGCTTGTTGGGAAACAACCAAACACTTTTACTTTCTGTTTTTGTGTGTTCACATTATTAAGATACTGTAGTAATCATGTTTCATGTCTTTTATTTCAATAAAGTGCCAAGTAAAGCCTTTGGGATAGTGTGGATACTTGTTAGTTTGATTCTGTGCAAAAACAGAAACTTTTACGTCCAGTGCAGAATTTCTCTAATTTTACTGGAGCGTAGAAAAATTATGAAATTTTTACAAATTCTTGATATGAAAATTCTCTACGTTGTCATAATTTTTCAGAATTTTTAGAGTCGGGGAAGTATGGTTTTCATTCAGATATTCATAGACTGTTCTGTTTTTGACAGATTCTGTTTTGCATGCATAGTTTGCTTGTTTTAGTGTTTCCATAGCTTATATTTGGTGATATAAATTATGGGAATGATAGAATATAGTAGGTATCATGTGAGAACAATTATTAATATTGTATTTACAGTACCTAAGTGAATGATCTATCTTTATTATACTAACCCATCTCATGAAGTTCCGTTAAGTTTTGTGTGATTGAAGTTTTCAAGTTTTGGGTGAGATACCGATATGAGGTGAACAAGGAGCATTAATTACCTAAGCTTGGGGATTCCTAATGCACCCCCAAGGTAATATCGAAATAAGACTCAAGCTTCTAAGCTTGGGGATGCCCCGGAAAGCCATCCCCTCTTTCGTCTCCAACATTATCGGTATATCCTACTTGGGGCTATATTTTTATTCATCACATGATATGTGTTTTGCTTGGAGTGTCATATTATTTTTTTGGTTATCTGTTAGGTGTCATTTATAATCTTGTTTTTCAATAAAAAGTTCCAAGAATTGCCTTAAGATGTCTCCATTACATGTTTGATGTTTGTTGTGTAAAAACAGAAACTTTTGCTGTAGTGTTTGAATTTTCATATTTTACTGGAATGTGGAAAGTTTCTGAAATTTTTACACAGTATTTTAATATAAATTCTTTATCATGTCCTAAATTTTGAGAATTTGTTTAGTTACAGAAGTACACTGGTTTAATAGATTGCTACAGACTGTTCTGTTTGGACAGATTGTTGACATAGTTTTGTTATCTACTTATCCTATAGTTTCCATAGCCTATATTCCTAGATATAAATTGTAGAAATGATAGTGAACAGTAGATGATGTTTGAAAATTATTGTGCAACTTGTCTTGGCAGTACATGAAGTGTTGATTTGTTCATATGTGTACTAACCTATCTCACGATTTCTTTTTGAGTTTTGTCTGGGTGAAGTTTTTGAGACTTAGGTGAAACCGGGATATGAGAGGATTGAACGAGATACAAAAGCTCAAGCTTGGGGATGCCCAAGGCACCCCAAGTAAATATTTCAAGAAGTCTCAAGCATCTAAGCTTGGGGATGCTACGCATCCCACCTCTCTTCATCAACAACTATCGGTTAGCCTATGTTGAGCCTAAATTTTTATTTGTCCACATGATATGTGCTATTCATGGAGTGTCTTTTGTTTTCTTTGCTGTTTGAATAAAATTCTCAGATATGAAAATCTTTATTGAGAGAGAGTCCTCACATATCTACCTAATTGTTTAACTACTCATTGATCTTCACTTACATCTTTTGAGAGTAGTTTGTTTGTTTACTCTTGTGCTTCACTTATATCCTACGAGTAAGTAGTGAATCAATGAAATATCATAAATCTGAAATTATCAATGTGCTTTATGCTTAGTAGTAGCTTCACAACTGGTTTATAAAGTAAATCTATTGAAATTTGGCAATCACCAAATTGGTCATACAAGCAGTTCATGAATGATTAGTATAAGAAAGAGAACTTTCACATACAAATATATTATCTTGGACATCTTTTATTATTGTGAATACACATTAATTATTTTCAAACTTGATCAAATAGTTGAAGTTGGACAAGGAAGACAACATAATGGTTATGTTTGGGTATATTTGCATAGAAGTTATATTGTTATGGACCCTCCAACATGTGGTGCTTGTTTAGAACCTTTTGCTAGCCAAAACTTCGTACTAAGTAGAAATACTACTTGTGCATCCAAATCCTTGAGCCAAGTTTCTTCCATGAGAGTCCACCATACCTACCCATATATGGTATTTCACTGCCATTCCATGTAAATTTGCATGTGCCACCTCTAAAACTTCAAATAAACATCTTTTTGTGTGCGCGTACCGCTCATGGAGCGACGGGGCGGTAATTATCTTCCATGCTAAGCGAGTTATTATCAAGATGAGTGTTTATTCACTTGTCATTGCACGATAGAGGCTGGTAAAAAGGATGCCCAGTCCTGCATAATAAAAAATAAATAAACAAAAACTCCCCCTACAAAGTTTATTGTTTGAAGGGCAACCGTGGATTCGGCCAGCCATGAAATGTGTTTGAATGGTGGAGGGGGAGTAAAATTTCAATTCCGTTTGGGAACCGCCAGTAATGTGATTAGCGTGGCAAATATTGGAAACTCTATTGTGACGTTGACAGGAAAACTATACAACTCAAAATTACATATTCATCTCTGCTTTAAACAATGAGCTCTGGCACCTCTGCAAATCCCTGCTTCCCTCTGCGAACGGATAATCCATTTACTTTCATGTTATTTACTTTTCATGTTGAGTCAACTTCCTATTCCAACCTCAATCTTTTAGTTGGCAAGCATCATGTGGTGGGGAAGGATCCAAACATATATATCCAGTCAAATATATTTGATCATGATTCATTATTGTTGACAATTATCTTCATGATAAGTATGTTGGGAGGCGAAACAATAAGCCCCTATCTTTCTATGTGTTTGATGGATGTTGTTTGTTCTAAAAATACGCCTTGAGTATTAGCAATCATAAAAGACTATATGATTATTGAGTATGTGGAGCTCTTACTACACTTGATGATGCATTGAAATTGTTTGGTGACCAAGAACATAGATTGTTAAGTTTCAAGAGAATGCATTGTTTGAACCATGACATGTGAATTGATTGCTACTCTATCATGATGATTTTTATGAGAAAAAGTTGCTGGTTATGATGCTAGAAAAGTGATTGAAATTATCCTTTATCAATATTATACATTATGCTAGCATTCACACTTCATAAATTATTTATTTTATCATTTACCTACTCTGGGACGAGCAGGAATTAAGCTTAGGGATGCTGATACGTCTCCAACGTATCGATAATGTATGAAGTATTCATGCAATATTCACCTATGTTTACAATCATTTTATATGGTTTTGATGCACTTTATAAGATTTATTTAGAACTAACCCGGACTGACGCTGTTTTCAGCAGAATTACCGTGGTGTTGTTTTTGTGCAGAAAATGAAAGTTCTCGGAATCGCCCGAAACTTTCATGTGATTTTTTCTGGAGGAAATAAGCAACATTGGAATGAAGAACCACCGGTGGGGAGCCACCTATGGGCCACAAGACAACAGGGCACACCCCCTAGGGGGCGCGCCCTGATGGCTTGTGGGGCCCACATGGCTCCGTTGCGCGTGATTCCAATGCTGAAAATCCTATAAATCCCAGAAACCCCAGAAATAAAGAGAGACTCCTCTTTCCGCCGCCGCAACTCTCTGTATCGATGAAAAACCAATCTGGAGGCGTTCTAGTACCCTGTCGGAAAACCATAACCGGTGGCCATCTTCATCATCCTGGCGGAGGCCACGACGAGGAGGGAGTAGTTCACCCTCGGGGCAGACGGTTTGTACCAGTAGCTATGTGTTCAATCTCTCTCTCTCTCTCGTGTTCTTGAGATGGCACGATCTTGATGTATCACGGGCTTTGTTAATATAGTTGGATCATATGGTGTTCTTCACTTGTCATCTTGTAGTGATGAATTGAATCTTTCCCTTTGAGATCTCGTTATGTTGGATTGAATATTTTGGTTTGAGAACACTTGATGTACGTCTTGCGTGGGATACCCGTAGTGACATTGGGGTATTCTATTGATTCACTTGATATATGTTAAGGCATCAACTTGAGGATTCCGGTGACCTTGGGGATCTATGCATAGGGGTTGATTGCAGGTTTTCATACCACGTTCTCCGATAGAAATCTTGGGGTGCTCCTTGAAGTTCTTTGTGTTAGATTGAATATGATAGATCTGAAATTGTTTGATGCATGTCGCATAATTTACCCACGGATACTTGAGGTGACATTGGTGTATCTAGATGACATTAGGATGGATTGATATGTATCATTGGTGTTATTTTACTATGAACTCTAGGGCTGTTTGTGACACTTACAGGAATAGCTCAAAAGATTGATAGGAAAGAATAACTTTGAGGTGGTTCTACTACCTACACCAATTTCATCTATTTGTTCTCCGCTACATAGGAACTTTGTAGTGATTCTTTGTTGCACGTTGAGGGGTGATCATATGATTCAAATATGTTAGCATTGTTGGGAGATTGCACTAGTGAAAGTATGAACCCTAGGCCTTGTTTCAAGCATTTATACAATGTTTCGCTCACTGTTTTACTTTTGTTACCTTGCTGCTTTTATATTTTCAGATTACAAAAGCATATATATACCATCCATATTGCACTTGTATCACCATCTCTTCGCCGAAATAGTGCACCTATACAATTTGCCATTGTATTAGGTGTGTTGGGGACACAAGAGATTTCTTGTATTTGATTGCAGGGTTGCTTGAGAGAGACCATCTACATCCTATACCTCCCATGGATTGATAAACCTTAGGTCATCCACTTGAGGGGAAATTGCTACTGTCCTACAAAACTCTGCGATTGGAAGCCCAACACGAGTCTACAAGAATAAAGTTATGTAGTAGATATCACAAACTAAAAGTAAAAGCAAACAAAAGCAAACGACGCTCCAAGCAAAACTCATATCATGTGATGAATCAAAATATAGCTCCAAGTGTCATACCAACGGATTGAGACGAAAGAGGGGATGCCTTCCGGGGCTTCCCCAAGCTTAGACGCTTGAGTCTTCCTAGAATATTTCCTTGGGGTGCCTTGGGCATCCCCAAGCTTAGGCTCTTGCCGCTCCTTATTCCATTGTCCATTGTGATAGCACCAAAAACTTGAAAACTTCAATCACACGAAACACAACAAAACCTCGTGAGATTCGTTAGTATAAGCAACATATCAAATACTTTAGGTACTGTTATAAATTGATTCATATTTCCTTATTTCATAACAGGTACTGTTTTCTAACTTCTCCATGTCTTATACCCCCCGATACAATCCATAGCATCATCAAAACAAGCAAACTATGCAAGCAAAAACAGAATCTGTCTAAAACAGAACAGTCTGTAATGATGTGTAGAGAGTTTATACTTGTGTAACTGTACAATTTCAGAAAAATTAGGACAACCTGAATAATTTGTATATAAATACTTAAAATGCAGATCAAAAAGACGTTCTAGTAAAATCAGAGAAATTATGCGCTGGACGCTAAAGTTTCTGTTTTTGCACCGTATCAATTCTACTCATCTTGTGAGTCATCCCAAAGGCTTTACTTGGCACAAATACTAATTAACATATAAAAACACAATCTTTACATAGTAAATTATCATGTTATCACACCAAGACAGAAATTATTGGGTTGTCTCCCAACAAGCTCTTTCTTTATAGCCGTTAAGATAGGCTTGAAATTTCAACGATGCTCACATAATAGACAAGAATTGAAGCACAAAGAGAGCATCATAAAGCATGTGAACAACACATCTAAGTCTAACATACTTCCTATGCATAGGCATTTTATAGGAAAAAAATTCTCAAGACAAGTGAAATCTAGCATATGCAAATAGGAAGAGTGAAACATTAATAATTTCAACACAAAGAGAGATAATTGAGTAACATGCAAATTCCTATAACCATATTTGCCTCTCTCATAATAATTACACGTAGGATCATAATCAAACTCAACAATACAACAATAATATAAAACATTCTCTTTATGATCCATATGCATACAAGTCTTATAACCTTCCAAGGTAGTGGAATCATTATTACCTAAAGTTGACGCTCTTCCATACCCACTTTTAGTAGTGTTGCAAATATCATAATCAATAATAGATTCATCATGAAGCATAGAATTATCAAGATCACAAGAAACTTCATGCTTATCACCCCAATCAAGATCATTAGCACAATTGATATTCATAGAATTTATACTAACAACATGGCAATCATGCTTTTCATTCAAGGAACTATCATGAATCACTTTATAAATTTCACAATTATCAGGCAAGACCGCATAAAGATAATCTAGTGCACTCAACCCACAAGAAATTGGTGCAACATAATGGGGTCTTTTGAAAAGATTAGCAAGTGAATGAGGATCCATTTATCGTAATTTTTCTTGCTTTTTACTTTCTGTTTGTGTGAGACAAAAATAAAGATAACATAACTGGACAAGCAAGCAAATAGAAATATTTTTTTATTTTTGATTTTTATGAATCAAACTAAATATAACAGCAAATAAAAATAAGAACAAGTGAACGATAATTAGTGTGAAGTTACTTGATAGTTGGTGATGATATTCCCCGGCAACGGCGCCAGAAATCCGTCCTGATACTTGTGATCTGCGTTGGGTTTTCCGTGAAGAGGAACGGGTAATTGCAACACAATACGGGTAAGTATTTCCCTCAGTTATGAAACCAAGGTTTATTGAAACAATAGGAATATCAATCCACAACCGTCTTCAGTGGCTGCACACAAAAGAGCAAACAACTTGCACCCAACGCGGGCAAGAGGGTTGTCAATCCCCTTGATCTCGTTATTTGCAAGCAAGTGAAGTGTGTAGATAATTGTAAATTGCAAAATAAAATAAAAGGTAAATAAGAACAGCAAGGTAGTGATAGGTTTGTAAATATATAAGTGAATAGACCCGGGGGCCATAGTTTTCCCTAGCGGCATCTCTCGTGAAAATAAGCATACGGTGGGTAAATAAATTACTGTTGGGCAATTGATAGAAAAGCGGATAGTTATGTGATGTTCACGGCAATGAACATGTGTATATAGGTATCAAGTCCAAGACAAATAGGCCGACTCCTGCCTGCACCTATTACTATAACTCCACTTCAAGAGCGCTTCTATGCTTGCCTTTCTATGTATTAAGTTCATGACAAACAAAGTAATGCATGGAGAACGATGACATGATGTAGACAAAGTAAACTCAAGCAATATGAATAAACCCCATCGTTTTATCCTTAGTGGCAACAACACAAAGACGCAACTTGTCCCCTTCTGTCACTGGAATATAGAAACTTGTCAGGTTGAACCTACTACAATGCACCTCTCTTACTGAAGAAAGATCAATTTACTTGGCCAAAGCAAATCAATATATCAGAAAAATTACGAAGCTATAATGATCATGCAATTAAGAATCATAATAATTTCAGAGAAGACTCAAATACTTTTCATGAATAATCTAAACATAAACCCACAATTCATCGGATCCCAATAAATGCACCGCACAAAAGAATTACATCGAATGGATCAAAGCGAAGATGCGATGATCATTGTATTGAAGATCAAAAGAGAGAGATAGCCATCTAGGTACTAACTATGGACCCGTAGGTCTATGGTGAACTACTCACACATCATCATGAGGGCAGCAAGGTTGATGAAGAGGCCCTCCGTGATCGATCCCCCCTCCGGTAGGGTGCCGGAACGGAGCTCCAGATGAGATCACGGCGGAATAGAGACTTGCGGAAGCGGAAAAAGTGTTTAGGGATGCCCTCTAGGATTTTTTGGAATATATGTGAATTTATAGGCCAAAGAACAGGGTCGGGAGACCTGCTAGGAGGCACAAGCCATCAGGGCGCGGCCATCCCCCTGGTCGCGCCATGTTGTTTGTGGCTCCCTCATGCGGCCTCCGGTCTTCTCCCGAAGCTTTCAGGTCTTCTTTTGGTCCAGAAAAAATCATAACAAAGTTTCGGGCAATTGGACTTCGTTTGGTACTGTAAACCTAAAAAGTAAAAAACAGGCAGAAAACAGCAACTAGCACTGGGCACTGGGTCAATAGGTTAGTGCTCAAAAATAATATAATTTGGTAAATAATTACTCAAAAAGTTCCTAGAATGATAATATAATAGCATGGAACAATCTAAAATTATAGGTACGCTGGAGACGTATCACCTGCCTCATCTCGGTTCTTTCTAGAACGTATGTCTCTTGGTTTGTGCCAAGTCGGTAATTGGTCGATGTTGTGTCAGTGATGACATGTTCTTCAACGGCAAAGTTATTGATTAGCCGGTAGACGGTCGGTCTCCTTCCTTTGTAGATGTAGCCCGGCCCCAGGATTGTATCTAATTAAAGTCAAAAACAACATGTATTCGTTTCACTTGAAACAGCCATGAAGACACCATCATAGCGAGGGAGACCAACCAACATTGCCCTGTGCTCCATGCGAATCGACGAACGGGTTATCGTGCCCCATAACTTGCGGAAGATCGGGGACATGAGACTAAGGAGGAGCCGATTCCAGCTTGAGCATGACCTCCGAGTACATGTAACTGGTCAATTATATTGTGGTAAATATTATAAAAAAAGGGCAGCCCGGTGCATGTAGCTCCCGCTTATGCAAGGTCCGAGGAATGGTCCGACGACTTTGGGTCTTTTGTCTACGGCCTTTCCCTAAATTTCTGCAAGAGACTATTTCCAGGACTAGAACACGTGACCTCATGGTCACAAGGCAGCAGCTTTACTACCGCGCCAATGCTCCCCTTCAAAAGATGAGGAACATGAGACATACAAAAGATGATGAATTTTGTGAGATAGCATGTTTACAAATGCTAATTTGTTTTATCAAGGATTTTTCCAATATAATTAGGAAAGTATATAAAGTCTATCTGCACAAATGCACAGGTCACCATGTTAGTTCATAATTATCATAGCAATACTTAACTATGGCAAATTTTCCAGATTTGTAAAGAATAGCATCATACTTTTCAATCAAAGAAGCAATTTCATATGCACCCTTAAAAGCAACAAATTCCTCTATTTGTTTCACATCATAGAGTGTTTCCCTTTAAATTGAAAGGTGATACGTCTGCAACATATCTTCTTTTCCAAACACATTTGCTCTGGTTTTGGACTCTAATTTGCATGAATTGAATGAAACTAACCCGGACTGACGTTGTTTTCAGCAGAACTACCTTGGTGTTATTTTTGTGCAGAAATAAAAGTTCTCGGAATTGGACGAAACTTTTTGGGAATTATTTTGGGAATATATGATGAATTATGGAGCGAAGAACAACCATAGGGGGGCTGCCAGTGGGCCACAAGCCAACAGGGCGCTCCCCCCTAGGCCGCGCCATGATGGCTTGTGGGGCCCACGTGGCTCCTCCGACCCTAATTCCTGTCCTATAAAATCACATCTTCGGATAAAAAAATCAAAGAGAAGTTTTCATCACGTTTAACGAGACAGACCCTCCGCCACCTCTTGTTCTCCCTCCGGAGGGCTGGTCTGGAGCCTGTATTGGGCTCCGAAGAGGGGAAATCGTCGCCTTCGTCATCACCAACGCTTCTTCATCAACACCACCATGACGCTCACTGACGTGGCTTGAGACTGCATCGGTATTTCCCCAAAGAGGATGTAACACCCCAAAAATCGGGTTATCGATTTTTGTGCTGTTATTCCTTCCTAGCTTTTCTCTCCCAAAAAATTTCCTCTGGAATCTGGTGAGTAACTAGGTGAATCCAGACAATCCCCAACCTCTCAGTGCCTTTCCCATGTTCTTGTGCCAGCCAACCTTCCGTCAGTAAACCCCGAATCTCATTCAAACCCTAGTTCCAAAATATTGGAACTGGAAATCCTGCCTTTGTGTTTACAAAGGAGCTATCATTTCCCTTGCTCTGTTAATTCTCCCAAAATTTCCAGAGATCCTCCTTCACTCATACACCCTAGATGTGCAAAAATATTGCCAAGTCATATGCAATATTTCCCATCTAGAATTAATTCCTTTTTCTGCCTTTTTGAGGAATTAAATCTAGGAAAATATTTATCCATCTCCAAGGTTCATGAAAACTTGTGGAGATATTCTTTGTGATCATATTGACCTCTCATAAAAATATTGGCCATAATTAAATAGGAGAAATTGCATTTTCCTATTTAAAGCCATTATTTCAATTTGGGGCCTTTCCAAAGGAACTACCACTTTGGTAGCTAAGAAAAATCCCAAATAATTTATGGAGCTTTACTAATCCCTATCTTCACCATTTCTATCAAAACATCAAGTTCCACAATTCAAAATCTGAGCCCAACACCCCTTTGCAAATTCTATCCAGATTTCCTTTTTGCAAAGGAAATGCTTGATTCCTTGATCTCCTTGGGCTGAAATTTTGGAAGGTGATCATTATGAGATATTACCCTTGGACACCAAAAAACTAGCCCATTTTATCTAGCCAATCTCCCTCAGTAAATTTACCAAGTTTCTGTCCAGATCAAAGCACTGTGAAGGAAGTACCATTTTTACTTGTGCAAATGGTATGAAATTTTTACAGTGCCTCCATATGCCTAAATTATTGGTCTCCACCAAATTTGGGCTATATTCATCTAGCCATTTGACCCCAGCATCATATTTTTCATTTTTGGCCAGTTTGCCATGTTGCAAAGGAAGTACCAGATAACTTTGCCCATTTGTGCTGAAACTTGGCCAGGATGACTACCTCGCTAGATGATTAACCCATGCCCAAGATCAAGCCAAGAGGAGCACTGTGTTGACCACACCACATGACAAACAGGTTGCTGCTGGAAACTTGTTGATCAAAGTGAAGTCACACCAGAGCTCTCTCGTGCCGTCCAGCTGCACAAGTCAATCAAGGGAAGGGAGGAGAACACTCCAGACACATTTTGGCATCAAGTTGGGCGTGGCAAGACCGCGGCCATGCGGTGACCACGTGCGGAGCAAGCCAAGGCAGGGCACCGCGTGCCAGATCCTTCGGGAGCTCTCTCTGGTACGCCGCGGCTCGTACGGGAGCGTCGTCGAGCTCTCCACCTTGCACATGTGCCCTCTGGAAGCCTCTCCTCTCGCCCTCTTGCCATGGACGGCCGTGCCGACCACTGGATCACTGCCACGGTGGTGAGCTCTCGGAGCTTTTCCCGGCGTCCAGAGCCCCTCCCCGCGACTATAAGTTGTGCTCCTCGAGCCTCCCTGCATCTCGAGCGGGCCTTAGTTCTTCCCCTCGAGCTCGCGGAGCTCTTCCCACCTCCCATGGCCGGACTCCGCCGCCGGATCCCTCCCGGCCCACCCCGCGCCCAGGACCTTCCCCTCCCCTCTCTCCTGGCCCTCGACCTCCCCTGAGCAACCGCAAGCCGCCGCCGCTTCTGTTCTTGCTGGGGAAGCCCTACTGGCGCGGTTTCGCCGACGCCCGATGCAGCCGTTCACCCTGTCGATCCACCACTCAGCCCCAGTAGCTCCGGCGGGCCTGGGCACCACCTGCGGGTGTGGCATGGCGCGAGGCAGCCGCCTCGGTCACCGGCCCGACCTCCCAAGCGGCAGAATGGCCGGAGCCGCGATGGCCGAGGCCCTCCCTGGCCGGTGTCGCGAGGAAGGAGAGAGAGGAGGAGAGCAAGAGAAGAGATGAGCCGGGCCCGCGTGTAAGTCCCTGTGCGCTGACCAGCCGACCCGTTGACTGTGTTAAGTGAAAGCGTATTCTTTGTAATACGCTTTCCGCTCTGAGAAGCGTATTCGACCGCGGCCACAGAACAGAATACGTCTTCTCCGTGGAGTGGCGAATTTCCAAGAATGCGCCTTCACTTCCCAGCCACCGGCCGAAACCACTATATTGCGGGCGTTCACCCGTTAAGGCCAGAAACGGACAGATTTTTTTCTGTTTTCTGCCTAACGAATGAACGGCCCTAACTTCGCGACCGTAACTCCGATTGAGGTAAAACCAACGCCCACGTCTTCAGATCGTCGAGCCCATTCCGATGGCATCATTTTCATAATGTTTTCACACTGTGAAAATGACCATTTTTTCCTTGCCCTTCGATAAGCCCCTCCGAGAGGGAAACTTTTCTGGCAGATTTTCCCGGAGTTTTATCACACTTCTTCCCGGCGTATTCATCGACCCCCATGCAAGCCAACCTCTTATCATGAGCTCCGAACTTGCGTGATGACTTTGCTTGCACCCTGTGTGTTTATCGTAGTACATATGGATCCTTTGCTAGTCTGCACTTGCATACACCTGTTATGGCATCTATATTAGATGCTAGCATTACTTTTCATCTGATGTCATGACTTGTTTTCATGTCACATTTTGCCATGCTAATAATAACATTGTTAATGATATTATCATGTTAGTGCCATGGTTTGATCTCATGACATGATTATCAGTACTATGATCTTGCTATGCTGTTGTTAAGTGATTGTTAGCACTTATAATTGTCGATGTAATGGTACGATGATGAATATGTTGAGTGGAAGTAATAAACTAAACCTAGTCGGTTGATCCAGAGTCACCTATCCGGACTTATCCGTGCAGCCACATTTGCCGGTATGGGATGACCTTGACTTGGTCTGGCTCCGTGCTCTTCCACCGGTACCTCCAGACAGGGAGGGTTATGCGTGCGTGCTACCCTGATCAGGTAGGCGGCGATAGCCCTGTGAGCCCAGTTGAGTGTTTAGCCCGGGAGTCCCCGTTTGGGACAGATGTTTGGCCACGACGGTGGCAGGTGTCAGGAGTGACACAGGGGCCACCCAGGGTAGGACTCCGGGGGAGGATGAATGCCAGTGGTACGATGGGACAGTCACGGGTTAGGCAGGTTTCGTTGGAGCAACACTGGTCCACCCGAATGGGATCACGAGGTCAGGTGCTCCATGGTGTGGGTAAAGTGCGCAACCTCTGCAGAGTGTAGAATCTATTCGAATAGCCGCGTCCACGGTATTGGACAGTCCGTCCAGGCCTCACTAGGTGGTCAACCGTAACAATGATCACAATGATGGAAGAACTTGTCTTACATTCGAAAGTGCCCAATGGATAATGAGTATGTCGAGGGTGTGGGACAACCCAGAAGAGAGTAAGTCGGTACTCGGTAACAGTAAGCACTTTAAGCACCTAGTGTGATTATTGCCATGCTATGTTATGCAGATTATATGCCTGATCCATGTTATGCCATGCTTGATCCATGTTTTCCTGTTAATTCCATGCCATGTTTAGAATAAATTCTTATATACGCATAGGGCTTGCTTTGTCATCTGCTTGTTTGGATGCTATGTATTTGGTTGTCTTGCGAGTACATTCAAAGTACTCACCTGGCCTTGCACGTGGCCAGTTGCAGGAGAAGGTCCGTCGTGCTAGATCGTAACCCAGCCAGTCCTGTGAGTTATGGAGCCAGCCAGAGACGTCGTTGCCGCTGAATCAAGACCTCCGCTGCCATTTAGTTAGCCTCGGAGCTATGTAATATTGTTGTAAGCAACAGTATTGTAATACTCCATTTCATATAATAAAGCCATTTTGCCTGGAATTGCTGTATCATGTCTTTGACGTGCGCCAGGTCTTATCCTGGGGCTGGCGTGCGTCGACCCTCTATCGGGGTGCCACAGGACGTGGTATCAGAGCCAGGCTGGCTATAGGTTATCCTAGCACCAAACCACCCCTATGTTCAACCGGTAGTGAGTCCAATAGAGTTGACCCATCGCTGGTACACGACACGGCCACTGTTGATCAACAGGTGGCGCAGTCAGAACTGGCATGTCCCTACCCAGCTGTCTGCCCACCCAGCCACTCTGGATTGGACCGCGACCCTACTCAGTTGTCGGCCGTACCGGCGTATCTTCTACCCGACACGAGAAGGATCCACGCCATGCTGGTGTGTCCCAGCCCGACTACCTATTTAACCCCTTCCACCTGCGAGTCGCAGCTCTCTCCATTCAGTAAGCCAGATCCCTGCAAGAGAACCCAGGCTCGTATCCTCAAATCAGCAGCCATGGCCAATTCTTCCAAAACACCCACTTTCCATAACCGAACCTTGGCTAATGGTTATCCCGGCTTTCCGCCCATCCTTTCGAGTATGCTCACTCAAGCCCTTGGCTGTAGTACTCCTCCGATGTATCTGGTGTTCCAATTGGAGCCCGTTCCCCACCTTTGCCGATTTTATGCGAAGGCGCATATCAACCCAGGTCCAACAGCGGATGGAAAGCCCATGAGTTTTCGGGGCAAACCCATGCCCACCCCCGCGTTGGCTATCTAGATAGCTGCCACGGAAGCCATCACCCGTCTTCGTTTCCAGTTTCCGCAAGTAGCGGAGATGCAGGAGTTCTGCTATTTTCCCTCTTCCTCCGACATAGGTTGCGATTTCTCCAGCGCAGTTGGAGACGCTGACCCAGCAATAGCTCGATTGATCCAGTTCATTGCTGCCCAGGGACTACTGCTCTCCGGCATTCTTAGAGAGTTCAAAGCCGTTGACCATGACACCACTCGGGTTGTTACGGAAGCATACCGTGAGGCTCGTCAGATTGCATCCCAGGCCACCCGTTCCCTGCTGCCAAACCCAGTACCACCTTTGCAGCTAGTACCACTCTCGCAATCTGTGGATCTATATCGACCAGGCAACATCCACCCAAATTCAATTCAAGGAGCTATCCGGCGACTTCGTCGTCGGGATGTGTTCCGTCAAGTTCCCACTACAGCTCCAGCAGTTGAGCACCAACCCATAGAGGTGTCCGACGATGAAGATAGAAGTTGGCTCAGCCTTCGTCCCCCAGGAGAGCCCCAGCAAGAGTAGGCCCAATTGTGGCTCCAGCAGAAAATGAAGCCAGGAGATGCCGCGATTATGTGTGTTGCGCAGACTGTTTCTTCGCCTGCATTTAGGATTAGGACTCTGTAGTTCGGAGTGAGTTGTTGCTGTTAGCTGTCTAGTAAGGCTGCGTGTTGTTGTATGATTGTACTGCTTGCACTACTTGTGCTGGTGTGCTGTTGTAATGTTATGTATGCCTGTTTGCTCTATGTGCCTAGTTCATCTGTCACTCTGTTAAGCAGAAATGTTTAACAGAGGTGGCAGTGGATTCTTAACAAGATTTTAGTCAGTAGAGCACTTACACTTAATAACATTGGACTCGCCCAGAGTCTCTAATGAAATGCGAGCTGGTGTAGGTGGATGTATACCAGGAGTACATACACCCACTAGCATTAAGACACCTTAGTCTAATCTGCTCGATATTTTTTCCTTCTTCTGTCTGCATTTTGCTACCATGTGCATTCTCCATCTGCTTGCATATTAGTCTGAATAGATTGCATGTGTATCGTGTGAGCAATGTCTGCACGCCAAGTTCCTTCTCCTGAGTACAGTCGTAGCAGTACTCGGGCAAAATGCAAAGTCACCTATCCATGCCTGTTCGTGCTTACTCCGTTGCCAGTTTTCCCGAGCCCAGCATTCTGGAAAAACCAGCCCTATCTAATAATTCCCCGGTCCTAAAACCTTTTCCCAGAACCCGGTTGCAATCTCGGAGAAATTCTGAGAAATTTTATTGCAACATAAACCGTTACAACCCTTCTAGTCCAAGATCTAAACCCTGATTCTACCATAACACCCACTCATTGTGGATGTCATTCAGCGAGGAGCAACCAGCAGCGTGGCCTCCACACTGGTAGAGCTCCGCTGACCGCACCGCACTAACCACAGACCCAGTAGCGCCTCTGTCACCGTCTTGTGTGATGCTAACAGGCCACCCCCTCGCCCGCCACAGCCCGTGCTTATTCCGCCGGCCTGAGATGGCGTAGATGATCACTAGCCACCCCTCTGGTAGCGGCATCCCAGCGATCATCGAGATCATCGCACACATCAGCAGTGAGAAGCCAACCAATGCCGCCAGTAGACCAGCCAGGAGGATCGTGATCAGCTCCGAACCCACGTCCGCCATTAACGCCTTGCCTCACGCTATTGCAACCAGAAGGAGAAGGAAAAGAGGAGGAAGAAGTGAGGTAGGGTGCGAGGTGGTAGGTAGAGAAAAGAAACTGCGGTCGTTTTTATAGCCCAAGTCCGGTGTACGGTGAGCGAGGTCCAGGGGAACCGTGCATCGCTCGATCACCGGCGTCCAGGAGGCGAATCCGCGAGCAGTGTCGACCGGCGTTGGCCCGCGATGGGAGTGCTCTTTGCGATGGCCTCGTGCACGCTACGCACTATCGTCGTAGGGTGCTTTATGACCAGGAGCTAGGCGTGCGCAGTGCCTAGCCGCACTCAGGACAGCGCGAGAGCGAGAGAGAGCCGTTGGCCGGAGAAAGAAGAAGAAGGCTGCCAGTGGGCCCTGGGCCCACCTGACAGTGAGAGAGGCCACTGTTCATTATGGTACCCCGAGCATTTTTGGAAAAAGGAAATTCAGCTTTTTCTAAAAATGTCAGGGCTATGAGGGAAACCCAGCGGCCCCTATCTGTGGAGTAGATCCTGCGATATCTGTATCTCGATCAGGGTGTACCAGTTTTCGGTACTCTTAACCCGGTTGTTTGTGGCGCCCCGCCTGATTACCACTGTAGCCAGACGGTCGCCACGCATACCAGCCCAGGAAATCACTTTGGCATGCGCGTTTACAACAAGTATCACGAACGCATGCATTTCTATTAATGGATATATCATTCTTACAAGATATATTACAAGAGTGATGGCAGCGGAAAAGCTCTATCTAAGGCAGCATGGTCTTGGTGTGGCTCCAATCAACAGGGATCTGACTGGGTTACTCTCCTAGCCCGTGAACGCTCTGGCTCCTCGACGACGGACGTCGGATCCTTATGTGAACCTGGCCATGTTAAAGGCCGCTGAGTACTTTTGAATGTAATCGCAAGCAAACCAAACTAACATATACACCAAGCAATGCAATCCATGGCATTCAAGCATGCATTTGTTATTAGAGCAATATTAATCATCATGACATAGCATACCTATCTAGCAATATTAATTATCATGTTGTAACCGGATTATCCAGTGTGATACTACTAGAGTAAAGTAAAGCATGGCAAGTAAATAATCCCTACTCCGAACATTCTCAGGATCCAATCCAACTCTTAACTAGATCCAACTTACTGTCTTACGGGTTGTTCCACAACCCTCAGAACATTCATGATCCACTACGTACTTCCGATCATAAGGCGAGTTCTTCCATCATTATTATCACTGTCACGATTGACCACCTAGTGAGGCCTGGACGGACTGTCCAATACCGTGGACGTGGCTATTCGAATAGATTCTTCACTCTGTAGAGGTTGCGCACTTTACCCACACCATGGAGCACCTGGCCTCATGATCCCATTCGGGTGGACCAGCGTTGCTCCAACAAACCCGCCTGACCCGTGACTCTCCCATCGTACCACCGGCATTCATCCTCCCCCGGAGTCCTGCCCTGGGTGGCCCATGTGTCACCGCGTGACACCTGCCACCATCGTGGCCACACAAACTGTCCCAAACGGGGACTCCCGGGTTAAACAATCAACTGGGCTCACAAGGTTATCGCCGCCTACCGGGCCAGGGTAGCGCGCGCGCATAACCTTCCCTGTCTGGAGGTACCGGTGAAAGAGCACGCGATCAGACCAAGTCAAGGCCATCCCATACCGGCAAATGTGGCTGCACGGATAAGCCCGGACAGGTGACTCTAGATCAACCGACTAGGTTTAGCCTTAGCCAGTATTTAACAAGCATGGTTGTTTATCACAATAACTTGAGATGGCAGTAGCAAAGCATGATAAAAACATAACCACCTATCTCCATATAATATCACGACAAGTCATTAGTGCAATGATAAGATGTAACACCCCAAAAATCGGGTTATCGATTTTTGTGCTGTTAATCCTTCCTAGCTTTTCTCTCCCGAATTTTTCCGCTAGAATCTGGTGAATGACCAGGTGAATCCAGCTAATCCTCAACCTCTCAGTGCCTTTCCCATGCTCATGTGCCAGCCAAGCTCTTGTTCATAAACCCCGAACCTCATTCAAACCCTAGTTCCAAAATATTGGAACTGGGAATCCTGCCTTTGTGTTTACAAAGGAGCTATCATTTCCCTTGCTCTGTTAATCCTCCCAAAATTTCCAGAGATCCTTATTCTCTCACGAACCCTACATGTGCAAAAATATTGCCAAGTCATATGCAATATTTCTCATCTAGAATTAATTCCTCTTTCTCCCTTTCTGAGGAATTAAATCCAGGAAAATATCTATCCATCTCCAAAGCTCAGGAAAGCTTGTAGAGATATTCTTGGTGATCATATTGAGCTCTCATAAAAATATTGGCTATAATTAAATAGGGGAAATTGCCTTTTCCTATTTAAAGCCAATATTCCAATTTGGGGCCTTTCCAAAGGAACTACCATTTTGGTAGCTAGCAAAAATCCCAAATAATTTTTGGAGCTTCTCATATCCATATCTTCATCAATTCCACCAAAATATCAAGTTCCCCAATTCAAAGTTTGAGCACCACTTCCATTTGCAAATTCTGTCCAGATTTCCAGTTTGCAAAGGAAGTGCTTGATTGCTTGATCTCCTTGGTCTAAAATTTTGCAGGGTGATTAATCATGATAAATTACCCTTGTCCTCCAAAAATTAGCCCATTCCATCTAGCCAATCTTCATCAGCAAATTATCCAAGTTTCTGTCCAGATTGGAGCATTGTGAAGGAAGTACCATTTATAATTATGCAAATGGTATGAAATCTTTACAGTGGCTCCATATGCCTAAATCATTGATCTGCTTCAAAAATCATCCAAATCTATGTAGCCATTTTCCCCCAGCATCCTCATCTTCAATTCTATCCAGTCTGGCACTTTGCAAAGGAGGTACTATCTAGATTGGTCCAGAGGAGCTGAATCTTTGCCAAGTTAATGACCTTAGTATATGATCAACCCCTGCCCAAGGTCATGCCAAGAGGAGCACTGTGATGGCCACTGCACAGCACAAACACTTGGCTGTTGGCTTCTTGTTGAACAAAGAGAAGTCACACCAGGGCTCCAGTGTAGTGCTTGAGGGTTCTAGTCAACTCAGAGCAGTGTGGAGAAGCCCCTAGACATGGTTTGGCTTCATGTAGGGCGTGGAAAGGCCCTGGCCGCGTGGTGACCACGCCTAATGCTGCCAAATTGGTGCTCTGTGCATTAGATTCGTCGGGAGCGCGTTTCCAGCGAGCTTCAGCTTGTTCAGTAGTGCCGTAGAACTCCCTAGCGCGTGCGTGATCCATCCAGAGGCCTCTCCTCCTCGTTCCCTTGCTGGTGGAGCGCTCGAAGCCTCGGTCGTCGGCGAGGAGCTTCTCGGAGCTCCGTCCATCTTGGGCTAGCTTCTTCCCCGAGCTATTTAAGGGATGCCCGAGCCCCCTTCCCCGGCAGCAAACCCCAGCCCCCTCCTCCATCGAGCCCTAGCCCCTCCCCTCGAGCTATTGCAGCTCCAATGGCCGAGCGCCGCCGCCGGACCCCGCGGTGATTCTAGCTCCATGGCCCCTCCCCTCCTTTCAACTCTCGCCCCCAGCCTCCCCTAAGCTTCTGTGAGCTGCCTCCTTCATCCATTGCCCCGGGGAAACGCCGCCGCCGCCGTAGCTCCCCGAAGCTCTCCGGCAGTCGCCATGGATGGTGGGTGCAGCGCTGGGAGCTGTCCTAGGCGAGGCTGTGACCTTCCCCGAGTTCCGTGCACCGCGCCGGTTCCAGGGAGGCCGCCGGTGGGCTCGCTCGCGCCGCTCATCGCCGGCTGCGCCGGTGGCCGGCCGCCCCTGCCTCTGCTCCGGTCGGGACAAGGGAAGACAGGAGCCGATCCAGGGAGGAGAGAGAGTGGATAGGGTAGGACCCGCGTGGAAGTGACCTAAGCCCCGGGCCCGCGCGTTTTGAAGTGGAAGCGCACTTCCAAAAGTACGTCTTCCTTTACTGAAGGCGTATTCTGCTTAGTCTTCTGTTAGGAATACGCTTTCATACGGTGAAGACGTATCTCAGTAAAGGCGCCTCCAGTCTCAGCCGCCGGCCGAACCGTTTAAATAGGGAATGTTCATCAGTTAAGCGCCACAGGGGACACTGTTCTGTCCACTATTCCGCTTAACGAATGAATGGTCGTAACTTCGCGACCGTAGCTCCGATAGAGGTAAAACCAACGCCCACGCTTTCGTCTCGTCGAGCCCGTTCCGATAGCACCATTTTCATATTGTGTTCACACAGTATAAATGACCATTTTGCCCCTTGCCCTCCGATCGAGCCCTTTGAGAGAGAACCCTTTCCGGCGAATTCTTCCGCGAAGTAATCGCACTTCTTCCCGGCGTATTCGTCGACCCTTAGGCAAGCCAACCTCTTACCATGAGCTCCGGACTTGCGTGATGACTTTGCTTACACCTTGTGTGTGTTTATCTATTACCTGTTAGTCTGCATTTGCATATACATGTGATGACATCGTTACTAGATACCAGCATTACTGTTTTCATATTGTCAATAACATATTCATGCTAGCACTGTGGTTGATCTCATGCCATGACCATCAGTACTATGATCTTGCTATGCTAGCACTTATGATTGTTGGTGAAGTGGTACGTTGATGAATATGTTGAGTTGGATTACGAGGTTACTGTCTATGATTATTTTGGATTCCATACGGCAGTTTGTGGATATGAGGAGTTAAATTAATGCAACCTAGTTGGTTGATCTGGAGTCACCTGTCCGGGCTTATCCGTGCAACCACATTTGCCGGTATGGGACGGCCTTGACTTGGTCTGATCGCGTGCTCTTTCACCGGTACCTCCAAAGAGGGAGGGTTATGCACGCGTGCTACCCTGATCAGGTAGGCGGTGATAACCCTGTGAGCCCAGTTGTTGAGTGTTTAGCCCGGGAGTCCCCGTTTGGGACAGTAGACCCCGTTTGGGTCTACATAGTTTGGCCACGATGGTGGCAGGTGTCATGAGGACACAGGGGCCACCCAAGGCTGTCCTCCGGGGGAGGAAGAGTGCCGGTGGTACGATGAAAGAGTCACGGGTCAGGCAGGTTTCGTTGAAGCGATGCTGGTCCACCCGAGTGGGATCACGAGGCCAGGTGCTTCATGGTGTGGGTAAAGTGCGCAACCTCTGCAGAGTGTAAAATCTATTCGAATAGCCGAGTCCACAGTATTGGACAGCCCATCCAGACCTCACTAGGTGGTCAACCATAATAATGATGATAATGATGGAAGAACTCATCTTGGTAGACCTCAGATGATGTCAGGAATATGATATGTTAGCCAAAGGATGGCTATATGATGAGTGGTCGGATGACCACATGATTTGGATTGGATTTGAGTCAGTTCAGGTTGGATCATGAGTATTTCGAGGGTTGTGGGACAACCCAGAAGAGAGTAAGTTGACCCTCGGTATCAGTAAGCCCTTGGAGTACCTAGTGAAATCATTGTTATCCCTTGTTATATAAATTCTAGGTCTGATCCATGCTATGCTATGCTTGATGTGTGTTTTACAGTAATTTCGTGCCATGCTTAGGATTAAGTCATGCTTGGCATAGGGCTTGCTTTGTCACATGCTTGTTTGGATGCTATGTATTTGGATGTCTTGCGAGTACATTCAAAGTACTCACCTGGCCTTGCACGTGGCCAGTTGCAGGAGAAGATTTGTCGTGCTAGATCGTAACCAAGCCAGTCTTGTGCGTTATGGAGCCCAGCCAGAGACGTCGTTGCCGCTGAACCCAGACCTCTGCTGCCATTCAGTTAGCCTTGGAGTTATGTAATATTATTGTAAGCAACAGTATTGTAACACTCCATTATATTAATAAAGCCATTTGTGCCTGGAATTGCTGTATCATGTCTTTGACGTGCGCCAGGTCTTATCCTGGGGTCTGGCGTGCGTCGGCCCTCTATCGGGGTGCCACAAGACTTGGTATCAGAGCCAGGCTGGCTATAGGTTACCCTAGCCCAAACCCGACCCCCTAGTTTCAACTGGTAGTGAGCCCAATAGATTTGGCCCGTCTCTGGCATCCGACAAGGCCACTATGGATCAACAGGCGGTGCAGTCGGAATGGACGTGACCCTACCCAGCTGTCCGCCAACCCAGCCACTCTAGATTGGACCGTGAGCCTACTTAGTTGTCGGCCATACCGGAGTATCTTCTACCCGGCACGAGAAGGATCCATGCCATGCTGGTGTGTTCCAGCCGACTGCCTATTTAAGCCACCTCCCATCTGCGAGTCGTAGCCCTCTCCGTTCAGTAAGCCAGAACCCTGCAAGAGAACCCAGGCTAGTATCCCCAAACCCGTAGCCATGGCCAGTTCTTCCAAGACCCCCAAAACCCCCACCTTCCATAGCCGAACCATGGCTGATGGTTGTTCCGGCTTCCTGCTCCTCCTTTCGAGGATGCTCACTCAAGCCTTTGGCTGTAGTACTCCTCCAGTGTATCTGGTGTTCCAATCGGACCCTGTTCCCCACCTTTGCCGATTTTATGCAAGGGTGTATATCAACCCAGGTCCAACAGCGGATGGGAAGCCCATGAGTTTTCAGGGCAAACCCATGCCCACCTCCGTGTTGGCTGTCCAGATGGCTGCCGCAGGAGCCATCACCCGTCTCCGTATTCAGTTTCCGCAAGTAGCGGAGATGCCAGAGTTCCGCTATTTTCCCTCTCCGTCCGACATAGGTGGCAAGTTCTCCAGCATTGTTGGATAAGCTGACCTAGCCATAGCTTGCCTAGTCCAGTATATTGATGCCCATGGACTTATGCTCTCCGGCATTATTAGAGAGTTCCAAGCCATTGACCAGGACACCACCCGGGTTGTTACGGAAGCTTACCGTGCGGCCCGTCAAATTGCATCCCAGACCACCCGTTCCCTGTTACCAAACCCAGTGCCACCTTCGCAGCTAGTCCCACCCTCGCAATCTGTAGACCTATATCGCCCAGTCAACCACCACCCAAATTCCATTCAAGGAGCTATTCGGCGACTCCGCCGACGGGATGTGTTCCGTCAAGATCCCGTTGCAACTCCAGCAGGTGAGCCCCAACCCATAGAGGTGTCCGACGATGAAGACAAGAGTTGGCTCAGTCTTCGATCCCCAGGAGAGCCCCAGCAGAAGTAGGCCCACTTGTGGCTTCGGCAGCAATCGAAGCCAGGGGATGCCGCGAGTATGTGTGTTGCGAAGACTGTTTCTTCGCCTGCGTTTAGAATTAGGACTCTGTAGTTGGAGTGAGTAGTTGTTAGTTGCCTAGTAAGGCTGCGTGTTGTTGTATGATTGTACTGCTTGTGCTATTTGTGCTTCTGTGCTGTTGTAATATTATGAATGCCTGTTTGCTCTGTGTGCTTGGTTCGTCCGTCACTCTGTTAAGTAGAAATGTTTAACAGAGCTGGCAGCGGACTCTTAACAAGATTTTTAGTCAGTAGAGCACTTACACCTAATAACATCGGACTCGCCCAGAGTCTCTAATAAAATGCGAGCTGGTGTAGGTGCATGTATACCAGGAGTACATAGACCCACTAGCATTAAATCACCTTAGAGTAATTTGTTCGGTATGTTTCCTTCTTCTGTCTGCATCATGTGCATGCTGCATCTGCCTGCATATTAGTCTAGATTGCATCGTGTGAGCAATGTCTACACGCCTAGTTCTTTCTCCTGAGTACAGCCGCAGCAGTACTCGGGCAGAATGCGAAGTCCCCTATCCATGCCTATCCGTGCTTGCCCCATTTGCCAGTTTTCCCGAACCCAGCATTCTGGAAAACCAGCCCTGTCCGATAATGTCCCGGTCCCAAACCTTTGCCCAGAACCCGGTTGCAATCTCGGAGAATTCTAGGAATTTTATTGCCGCATAGACCGGTACAACCCTTCTAGCCCAAGACCTAAACCCTGATTCGACCCTAGCACCCACTCATTGTGGATGTCGTTCAGCAAGGAGCAACCAATAGAGTGGCCTCCACACTGGTAGAGCTCCGCTGACTGCACCACACTAACCGCAGACCTAGCGGTGCCTCTGTCACCATCTTGTGTGATGTTGACAAGCCGCCCCTCGCCGCCTCAGCCGTGCTTATTCCGCCGGCCTAAGACGGCGTAGTTGACCCCCAGCCGCCCCTCTGGCAGCAGCATCCTGGCGATCATCAAGAATCATCGCGCACAGCAGCAGCGAGCCTCCAACCAATGCCGCCAGCATGCCAGCCAGGAGGATCGTGAGTAGCTCCGCGCCCACGTCCGCCATTAGCGCCTTGCCTCGCGCTCCTGCAACTAGAAGGAGAAGGAAAAAGAAGAAGAGAGGTAGGGTGCGAGGTGGTAGGTAGAGAGGAGAGGAACCGCGTCCGTTTTTATAGGCCCAGTCCGGTGTATGGTGAGCGAGGTCCAGGGGAACCGCGCATCGCTCGATCACCGGCGTCCAGGAGACGAATCCGCGAGCAGTGCCGACCGGCGTTAGCCCGTGATGGGAGTGCTCTCTGCGTTGCCCCGTGCACGCCATGCACTATCGTCGTAGGGTGCTTTATGCCCCAGAAGCTAGGCATGCGCAGTGCCTAGCCGCACTCAGGACAGCGCGAGAGCGGGAGAGAGAGAGCCGTTGGTCGGAGATAGAAGAAGAAGGCTGCCAGTGGACCCTGGACCCACCTGACAGCGAGAGAGGCCACTGTTCATTGTGGTACTCCGTGCATTTTTGGAAAAAGGAAATTCCGCTTTCTCCAAAAATGTCAGAGCTACCCAGCGGCCCCTACCTGTGGAGTAGATCCCGCGATATCCGTATCTCGATCTGGGTGTACCAGTTTTTGGTACTCTTAACTCGGTTGTTTTCAACCGCAGGGTTAAGACACAGCCCAGAGCATTTCCTAGGACTGTGGAAGGACCTTTCTATAAATAAAGTATTTACTTCTGGGTCCCTGACTGTTTGTTTTCTGGAAAAGAATAAATGGACTGTTCACCTGGGCTGGCTTGGGCCGAAAGAGCTGGGCGCCAGCTGAGCCGCAAGGCGGCCGCTGTTACTGGGCTGGCCCAACCGCACTGCCGCCTCCTTTTTAAAAAAAATAGAACGGAGCTGGGCTGCTGAAGAGACGAGCCCACAGGCAGGGTTGTCGCCCTCCTCGCGCGCCTGTGCGCGGCCGAAGCAGAGGCGGGGCTCGGTGCCGGCGCCCGTCCCGGCAGCACAGGCCACCTCCGACCGAGGTCCGGCCACCGGAGTGTTCCCCGTGATGCGGTGCATCTAGAGAGCAGGTTCACGGCGGGCGGAAAGGACCGAGGCGAGGGAGGGTTCGGCTGAGGCGGACGGCGGCTCCGGCGAAGATGGGCATGGCGCTCCGGTGAGCGAGGAGGCCAGGCGAGGGGGTGGAGGTGGTCCACGGAGATCGGGGAGTCCAGTGGACGGTCTAGGGGAGGCGAGGAATGGCCGGAGGTGGGGATTGGTGGCGGAGCCGAGGGTTGAGCTCGCCGGAAATTTGCGAGCTCCAGTGAGGGGTTTGGCCGAGCGAGGGTGCTGGCGAGGACTAGGGGAAGTGGAGAGGAGGCTGAGGGGGTTTGGTGAGCTCGGGGAGGCTCCGGCCTCGGCTTTTTATAGCCGGCCGAGATGTGCGGATAGGCACGGCCGCGGTGGTGTGCTTATCGCCGTCCTGGAGCTCCGGCAAGGTGGCAAACGGGGAGAGGTGCCGACCTGATGATGCTCAGAGGGAGGGGACGGCTCGGGGAGCTCGAGAGGCTTTGGGGAGGAAGAGGACAGTGGAGGGGAGGTGACAGAGGGGTTCACGCGTGGGACAGTACCGCGGCGGTGATCGCCGTGGCGCGAGGAGGAAGGAAGAAGATGGGGAAGCTGCTGGAGAGGGTCGGCGTGGACGCAGGGGAGCCACTAGACACTCTCAGACAGGCGGAGGCCGACCGGAGCTAGCTGGCCGACGAGGACAGCACGCGGAGCGCCGTTTGTGCGTGGCCATTGCGTGGTCATCACGTGCATGGCTTGCTCGGGAGGGCTCCTGCCTGTCCAAGCTTGTCCAACAAGCTCCTCGATGCTCAAATGTATAAGATAGGAGGCTAGAATCAACTAGAAGGCTCTGGGGTAGGAGAAACTTGCAAAAACAAAATCTAACAGCAAGCTGTTTGATAGAAATATAAGGCAGTACACAGCTCCATTTGGCATGGGATTAGGGTGAGTGTGGTCATCTACTAAGGTGAACACTGAGCCAAAATATCAGCTCAGAAAAATGAGGCTGAATGGTACTTGCTGTGCAACTTGCCAAACTGGTCAGAAATGCCAAAGAGGGTGCTGGGGCAAAATGGCTAGATGAAAATATCTAAAATTTGGTGGATACCAATGATTTGATGATATTAAGACTCTGTAAAACTTCAGCTCATTTGGAAATGCCAAAATGGTACTTCCTTCACAGAGCTTCCAAATGGACAGAAACTTGAGGAAAATGCTGTGGATATATGGATAGATGGATTGAGCTGAGTTTTGGTTTCCATGAGTGGTTTAGCAATGTTAACCACCATCAAAATTTCAGCTCAAATAGATCAAGGAACAAAGCACTTCCTTTGCAATTTACCCAACTGGACAGAAATTGCAAATTGATGTTGTGCTCAAACTTTGAACTATTGAACTTGGTTTCTTGGTGGAAATGGTGAAGATATGGATAGGAGAAGCTACACAAATTATTTGGGATTTTTTGTGGCTACCAAAATGGTAGTTCCTTTAGAAAGGGCCCAAAATGCAATATTGGCATTAAATAGGAAAAGACAATTTTCCTTATTTAATTATGGCCAATATTTTTGTGGGAGCTCAATATGATCACAAAGAATATCTCCACAAGTTTTCATGAACTTTGGAGATGGATAGATATTTTCCTGGATTTAATTCCTTTAACTGGCAGAAAAAGGAATTAATTATAAATGAAAAATATTGCAAATGACTTGGCAATATTTTGGCATATCCAGGGTTTATAAAGATAGGATGATCACTGGGAGAAGTTTGGGCATCAGCAGAGCAAAGGAAATTGGGGTTCCTTTGTAACTGGAAGGATCACGGTTTCCCTTCCGGCAACTCGGAAGGTAGGGCTCTGATGACAAAGTCCTGAGATGGATCTTGGGTGGCAAGGTTAGACCAGAGAGAATCTCTGGTTGGATAGGGAAGGCAAGGCTAGATGACCATCTTCACATACCCAAGAGCTAGAAATCCGATAACACCGAGAAAAAGGACGGGAGTCAAATCCCGCAAAGGAAAAAAACAGGGAGCGAAAACCAGGGTGTTACAAACCTACCCCCCTTAAGAAAATCTCGTCCTCGAGATTTCCGGGCTTACCTCCCGGTGAAGGGGAACTTACCTGTGTGCGACTTGGATCCATCAGCGATCTTGTCTTCGTTGGTTCACTGACCTATTTAACTGCCTCTTCTGATGGACCATGTGTTGTCTCTGCACACAGCTTTCTTGAATCCTTCTCTTTCCTGTCAGGTGTACCTTTTGTCTGGATTGTAGTGTTGCTGGGTGAAGTAGCGGGTAATACCAAGAAACAGCTTGGTTTCCATGATCTGGAAACAACTGCTTCAGGTTTAATTGGGATACTTCGTACCCTGACTATCATGGGCAAGACATCCTTTCCTGGTACCAGGCTCTCGTGCTCATATGGCCTCGAGTGGGTGGGATGACTTTCTTTTTGCCTTGTCAGAATGCTCAGTCTGGCTGTGGGTTCCATACTGATGTTTCTCTCTGCCTTAGGCATTCTGACTTTGTCCTAGGTGTTCCACAATCCAGTATGACCAGGTTATTACTATTGCATCCCTAACTGAAATGTCAGGCATGATCACAAAGTAATCATAGATAGTAATCTCTTATTCCAATGATGTCGTCATGTCTATGAGCTGTTGCTGCTGACGTTCTTTGAGCCATTCTATCCGAAGGTATTGTTTCAAACTCTGTCGCTTGTGGAGAGGGCTCTGTCATATATAGCCTCCGTAGTCCTTGCTATAACCACTGAGCTGAACATAGTACGGCTATCATCCAGTGTATCTTTCAGAGCATAGCCTCCTATCTTGGTTGATGGCCCATATTCATGATGAGTATGACATGCAGGCTGCACTATTGTGGCCGTATATGCAAGAGTCTGACAAGGATTGGTATTACCACTCTGTCCGTGAAGCTGTATCTTGTTGACCGTCACGGAGGTTGTTTGTACACCACTTCCTTGTTCTTGAGGGTTCCTTTGTTGAACCTGTAATGCCCTGCCAATACGGCTCCTTGATTGTTTTCCCGGCTTGTCGGGCTTGTTCTCACAACTTACTCTTGCATACCGCGCAGGGGTTGATGTGCTCATATTATTCTTTTAAAGATGGGGCCAATGTTTCTCTGAACACAGTCATTCCCGTGTACGAGTGGCTCACATGAACTGATCCACTGGACTACATGCTCACAACATATGCAGGTGTAGGATAAATCCTTTCATAACCACTGGGTTCTGAGGCAAATATGTGTACAGACTTGTTCTTGCTTCTGACACGCTTGTTGTGGCACGATGGTGTGTTGAAGAAGACTGAATTCCTTATGCTCGAAGCTTCTGCCAGGGTAGTGTGCTGAAGAAGGCTGGATATCGTGCCTCGAAAGTTTTCCTTCATGTGGCTTACTTCGGAAAGTCGGGTGCCTTATGCCAGAAGTTTTCCCCTGTAGCACACCGTGGAAGATGGGAGTGCCGTATCCCAGAAGCTTTTCTCACCAAGTGGCGTACCGAGGAAGATTGGCAGTCTGGTATTGTAAGCCCCTTCTGATGGCTTGCGGAGGAAAGCTGGGTTGCTTATTCCAGAAGCCTTGGGTACGCAGTCGGGTCTATGGCCGATTCTGGCTTCCTTCTGAAGTATTCGGAATTTTACCCATAGCGGAGCCAAACTTGGTATAGGCCATACCTTGACTGAAGATATTCCGATGGTCACGCACATCGCTTATCCTTCTACTGGTCTGATCATTGTTGCTGTAAAGGTTGCACAACTGGTGCAGACTTCATGTCGTTAATTAATTCGGAATACCCTTTGCATTTTGTATCCACTTACTGGAGTTCACATTCTTGAAATATGTCCTCGGTGGGTGATAAATGATTCTTGGGTCCACTGAGAAAAGACTCAAGGTTCACCCCACTGACTGAAATAATCCTTGTGTCGAGGACGGAATCATTTGTCCCTACTGGTGTTTATTCTTGGTAGCTCATCTGACTGCTCCTCGGGTATGAACGGTTCTGAGGCCAACTCTCTCAGGTATATTCTGGCCTTGTCTGTTGCACACATATTTTGCTTCTGACCCATTCTTCGTTCTCGACAGATCCGAGGTTACTGTTCTGAATATCAGGCAGTTGGTATGGCTTGATTTTTGTTGAATCTGGATTATTGGGTATTATCCAAGTTGTATGCTGGTCTTCTTGACGGCACTTGCGGATGGATCCAGTCGGAGTGAAGAAATGGAACTGACAAAAGAAACAAAAACCTTGAAAAACCAGGAAGCAAATAAAGCTCAAGTGTTGCGGACCTTACACACGTGGCCAGGGATCCACTAGTATAACTAATATAGTGCACTCGATGTACCTCTAAGGATTTAGAAGCGAAACCACACAATGCTCCTGGTAGCACTGGTGTCAAGCTCCTACTACTTCCTTAGGGAGCATCACACTCGACGCAGGACCATAGCCAAAGTGGCTTAGTCAACGTTCCTAAGGTTGTCGAGGAGAGATAGAATTTATAAGTGTTTCCCAAAGGAAACTAGAGTAAGAAGAGAAATGCCATGGCTAGCAAGCAGGGTAAGGATATCTGGTTTACCTAGGGGTTTCAGGGCTCACGGGTCATTGCCCGGTGCGAGCATTTCACACTGGAGGCAAGGGCCATGAGAGTTGGGGTCTGATGGAGCCAAAGACCTATGGGGTTGCCTTATGATCAATAGTAGCCGTGCCAGGTTGGCAAAGATGGCTGAAATCCATCTGGGCTTTCTATTGAGCACAAGGCAATGAAGTCTGGCTAGGGTAACCTATAGTCAGCATGGCTGCTCTGATACCATTCGTTGTGGCGCCCCGCCTGATTACCACTGTAGCCAGACGGTCGCCACGCATACCAGCCCAGGAAATCACTCTGGCATGCGCGTTTACAACAAGTATCATGAACACAGGCATTTCTATTAATGGATATATCAGTCTTACAAGATATATTACAAGAGTGATGGCAGCGGAAAAGCTCTATCTAAGGCAGCATGGTCTTGGTGCGGCTGCAATCCACAGGGATCTGACTGGGTTACTCTCCTAGCCCGCGAACGCTCCGGCTCCTCGACGATGGACGACGGATCCTTATGTGAACCTGGCCATGTTAAAGGCCGCTGAGTACTTTTGAATGTACTTGCAAGCAAACCAAACTAACATATACACCAAGCAATGCAATCCATGGCATTCAAGCATGCATTTGTTATTAGAGCAATATTAATCATCATGACATAGCATAACTATCTAGCAATATTAATTATCATGTTGTAACCGGATTATCCAGTGTGATACTACTAGAGTAAAGTAAAGCATGGAAAGTAAATAATCCCTACTCCGAACATTCTCAGGATCCAATCCAACTCTTAACCAGATCCAACTTACTGTCTTACGGGTTGTTCCACAACCCTCAGAACATTCATGATCCACTGAGTACTTCCGATCATAAGGCGAGTTCTTCCATCATTATTATCACTGTTACGGTTGACCACCTAGTGAGGCCTGGACAGACTGTCCAATATCGTGGACGTGGCTATTCGAATAGATTCTTCACTCTACAGAGGTTGCGCACTTTACCCACACCATGGAGCACCTGGCCTCGTGATCCCATTCGGGTGGACCAGCGTTGCTCCAACGAAACCCGCCTGACCCGTGACTCTCCCATCGTACCACCGGCATTCATCCTCCCCCGGAGTCCTGCCCTGGGTGGCCCATGTGTCACCGCGTGACACCTGCCACCATCGTGGCCACACAAACTGTCCCAAACGGGGACTCCCGGGTTAAACAATCAACTGGGCTCACAAGGTTATCGCCGCCTACCGGGCCAGGGTAGCGCGCGCGCATAACCTTCCCTGTCTGGAGGTACCGGTGAAAGAGCACGCGATCAGACCAAGTCAAGGCCGTCCCATACCGGCAAATGTGGCTACACGGATAAGCCCGGACAGGTGACTCTAGATCAACCGACTAGGTTTAGCCTTAGCCAGTATTTAACAAGCATGGTTGTTTATCACAATAACTTGAGATGGCAGTAGCTAAGCATGATAAAAACATAACCACCTATCTCCATATAATATCACGACAAGTCATTAGTGCAATGATAAGATGAGCAGTAGCAGGTAATGTAAATGACAATATCGAAATGGTAGGAGTCTAATTATTTCTAGCACATACATATCATTAATTAAACATGCAAGAATAACACAGAGCAATGCTTTAGGGCATATATCAGATGGTCGGCTTGCCTGGGGTCAAAGAATACTCCGGGAGAAGTGCGGAGAGTCCGCGGAAAGGATTGCCGAAAACCGTTCTCTCTCGGAGGGGCTGATAGAAGGGCAAGGGAAAAATGGTCATTTACACTATGTGAATACATTGTGAAAATGATACCATTGGAACGGGCTCGACGAACTGAAGACGTGAGCGTTGGTTTCACCTGGATCGGAGTCTCGAGCGAAAAGATATGAGCGTTGGACTGTGGAAGGACCTTTCTATAAATAAAGTATTTACTTCTAGGTCCCTGACTGTTTGTTTTCTGGAAAAGAATAAATGGACTGTTCACCAGAGCTGGCTTGGGCTGAAAGAGCTGGGCGCCAGCTGAGCCGCAAGGCGGCCGCTGTTACTGGGCCGGCCCAACCGCACTGCCGCCTCCTTTTTTAAAAAAATAGAAGGGAGCTGGGCTGCTGACGAGACGAGCCCACAGGCAGGGTTCTCGCCCTCCTCGCGCGCCTGTGCGCGGCCGAAGCAGAGGCGGGGCTCGGTGCCGGCGCCCGTCCCGGCAGCACAGGCCACCTCCGGCCGAGGTCCGGCCACCGGAGTGTTCCCCGTGATGCGGCGCATCTAGAGAGTAGGTTCACGACGGGCGGAAAGGGCCGAGGCGAGGGAGGGTTCGGCTGAGGTGGATGGCGGCTCCGGCGAAGATGGGCATGGCGCTCCGGTGAGCGAGGAGGCCAGGCGAGGGGGTGGAGGTGGTCCACGGAGATCGGGGAGTCCAGTGGACGGTCTAGGGGAGGCGGGGAATGGCCGGAGGTGGGGATTGGTGGCGGAGCCGAGGGTTGAGCTCGCCGGAAATTTGCGAGCTCCGGCGAGGGGTTTGGCCGAGCGAGGGTGCTGGCGAGGACTAGGGGAAGTGGAGAGGAGGCTGAGGGGGTTTGGTGAGCTCGGGGAGGCTCCGGTCTCGGCTTTTTATAGCCGGCCGAGATGTGCGGATAGGCACGGCCGCGGTGGCGTGCTTATCGCCGTCCTGGAGCTCCGGCAAGGTGGCAAACGGGGAGAGGTGCCGACCTGATGATGCTCAGAGGGAGGGGACGGCTCGGGGAGCTCGAGAGGCTTCGGGGAGGAAGAGGACAGCGGAGGGGAGGTGACAGAGGGGTTCACGCGCGGGACAGTACCGCGGCGGTGATCGCCGTGGCACGAGGAGGAAGGAAGAAGAGGGGGAAGCTACTGGAGAGTGTCGGCATGGACGCAGGGGAGCCACTAGACACTCTCAGACAGGCGGAGGCCGACCAGAGCTAGCTGGCCGACGAGGACAGCACGCGGAGCGCCGTTTGTGCATGGCCATTGCGTGGTCACCACGTGCATGGCTAGCTCGGGAGGGCTCCTGCCTGTTCAAGCTTGTCCAACAAGCTACTCGATGCTCAAATGTATAAGATAGGAGGTTGGAATCAACTAGAAGGCTCTGGGGTAGGAGAAACTTGCAAAAACAAAATCTAACAGCAAGCTGTTTGATAGAAATATAAGGCAGTACACAGCTCCATTTGGCATGGGATTAGGGTGAGTGTGGTCATCTACTAAGGTGGACACTGAGCCAAAATATCAGCTCAGAAAAATGAGATTGAATGGTACTTGCTGTGCAACTAGCCAAACTGGTCAGAAATGCAAAAGAGGGTGCTGGGGCAAAATGTCTAGATGAAAATATCTAAAATTTGGTGGAGACCAATGATTTGATGATACTAAGACTCTGTAAAAGTTTCAGCTCATTTGGAAATGCCAAAATGGTACTTCCTTCACAGAGCTTCCAAATGGACAGAAACTTGAGGAAAATGCTAGGGATGAATGGATTGATGGATTGAGCTGAGTTTTGGTTTCCATGAGTGGTTTAACAATTTTAACCTCCATGAAAATTTTCAGCTCAAATAGATCAAGGAATAAAGCACTTCCTTTGCAATTTGCCCAACTGGACAGAAATTGCAAATTGATGTTGTGCTCAAACTTTGAACTATGGAACTTGGTTTCTTGGTGGAAATGGTGAAAATATGGATAGGAGAAGCAACACAAATTATTTGGGTTTTTTCCTGGCTACCAAAATGGTAGTTCCTTTAGAAAGGGCCCAAAATGCAATATTGGCATTAAATAGGAAAAGACAATTTTCCTTATTTAATTATGGCCAATATTTTTGTGGGAGCTCAATATGATCACAAAGAATATCTCCACAAGTGTTCATGAACTTTGGGGATGGATAGATATTTTCCTAGATTTAATTCCTTTAACTGGCAGAAAAACGAATTAATTATAAATGAAAAATATTGCAAATGACTTGGCAATATTTTTGCATATCTAGGGTTTATAAAGATAGGATGATCACTGGGAGAAGTCTGGGAGTCAGCAGAGCAAAGGAAATTGGGGTTCCTTTGTAACTGGAAGGATCAGGGTTTCCCTTCCGGCAACTCAGAAGGTAGGGTTCTGATGACAAAGTCCTGAGATGGATCTTGGGTGGCAAGGTTAGACCGGAGAGAATCTCTGGTTGGATAGGGAAGGCAAGGCTAGATGACCATCTTCACATACCCAAGAGCTAGAAAATCCGATAACACCGAGAAAAAGGACGGGAGTCAAATCCCGCAAAGGAAAAAAACAGGGAGCGAAAACCAGGGTGTTACATTGTTTTCAACCACAGGGTTAAGACGCAATCCAGAGGTTTTTCCAGGAGGCATAATATTTGTTTTAAGCTAACCCTAGGAATCTCGAGGACGAGATTCTTCTAAGGGGGGGAGGTTTGTAACACCCCAAAAATCGGGTTATCGATTTTTGTGCTGTTATTCCTTCCAAGCTTTTCTCTCCCAAAAATTTTCCTCTGGAATCCGGTGAGTAACTAGGTGAATCCAGACAATCCCCAACCTCTCAGTGCCTTTCCCATGTTCTTGTGCCAGCCAACCTTCCGTCAGTAAACCCCGAATCTCATCCAAACCCTAGTTCCAAAATATTGGAACTGGAAATTCTGCCTTTGTGTTTACAAAGGAGCCATCATTTCCCTTGCTCTGTTAATTCTCCCAAAATTTCCAGAGATCCTCCTTCACTCATACACCCTAGATGTGCAAAAATATTGCCAAGTCATATGCAATATTTCCCATCTAGAATTAATTCCTTTTTCTGCCTTTTTGAGGAATTAAATCCAGGAAAATATGTATCCATCTCCAAGGTTCATGAAAACTTGTGGAGATATTCTTTGTGATCATATTGAGCTCTCATAAAAATATTGGCCATAATTACATAGCAGAAATTGCATTTTCCTATTTAAAGCCAATATTTCAATTTGGGGCCTTTCCAAAGGAACTACCACTTTGGTAGCTAGGGAAAATCCCAAATAATTTATGGAGCTTTCCCAATCCCTATCTTCACCATTTATATCAAAACATCAAGTTCCACAATTCAAAATCTGAGCCCAGCACCCCTTTGCAAATTCTGTTCAGATTTCCTTTTTGCAAAGGAAATGCTTGATTCCTTGATCTCCTTGGGCTGAAATTTTGCAGGGTGATTCATTATGAGATATTACCCTTGGACACCAAAAAACTAGCCCATTTTATCTAGCCAATCTCCCTCAGTAAATTTACCAAGTTTCTGTCTAGATCAAAGCACTGTGAAGGAAGTACCATTTTTACTTATGCAAATGGTATGAAATTTTTACAGTGCCTCCATATGCCTAAATTATTGGTCTCCACCAAATTTGGGCCATATTCATCTAGCCATTTGACCCCAGCATCATCTTTCTCATTTCTGGCCAGTTTGCCATGTTGCAAAGGAAGTACCAGATAACTTTGCCCATTTGTGCTGAAACTTGGCCAGGATGACTACCTCGCTAGATGATTAACCCATGCCCAAGATCAAGCCAAGAGGAGCACTGTGTTGACCACACCACATGACAAACAGGTTGCTGCTGGAAACTTGTTGATCAAAGTGCTGTCACACCAGAGCTCTCTCGTGCCATCCAGCTGCACAAGTCGATCCAGGGAAGGGAGGAGAACACTCCAGACACATTTTGGCATCAAGTTGGGCATGGCCAGGCCACGGCCACGCGGTGACCACGTGCGGAGCAAGCCAAGGCAGGGCACCCCGTGCCAGATCCTTCGGGAGCTCTCTCTGGTACGCCGCGGCTCGTCCGGGAGCGTTGTCGAGCTCTCCACCTTGCGTGTGTGCCCTCTGGAAGCCTCTCCTCTCGCCCTCTTGCCGTGGACGGCCGTGCCGACCACTGGATCACTGCCACGGTGGTGAGCTCTCGGAGCTTCTCCCGGCGTCCAGAGCCCCTCCCCGCGACTATAACTAGTGCTCCTCAAGCCTCCCTGCATCTGGAGCGGGCCTTAGTTCTTCCCCTCGAGCTCGCGGAGCTCTTCCCACCTCCCACGGCCGAACTCCGCCGTCGGATCCCTCTCGGCCCACCCCGCGCCCAGGACTTTCCCCTCCCCTCTCTCCTGGCCCTCGGCCTCCCCTGAGCAACCGCAAGCCACCGCCGCTTCCGTTCTTGCTGGGGAAGCCCTACTGGCGCAGTTTCGCCGATGCCCGACGCCGCCGTTCACCCTGTCGACCCACCACTCAGCCCCAGTAGCTCCGGTGAGCCTGGGCACCACCTGCGGGCGCGGCATGGCGCGAGGCAGCCGCCTCGGTCACCGGCACGACCTCCCGAGCGGCAGAACGGCAGGAGCCGCGATGGACGAGGCCCTCCCTGGCCGGTGTCGTGAGGAAGGAGAGAGAGGAGGAGAGAAAGAGAAGAGATGAGCCGGGCCCGCATGGAAGTCCCTGTGCGCTGACCGGCCGACCCGTTGACTGTGTTAAGTGAAAGCGTATTCTCTGTAATACGCTTTCATCTCTGAGAAGCGTATTCGACCGCGGCCACAGAACAGAATACGTCTTCTCCGTGGAGTGGCGTATTTCCAAGAATGCGCCTTCACTTCCCAGCCGCTGGCCGAAACCACTATATTGCGGGCGTTCACCCGTTAAGGCCAGAAACGGACAGATTTTTGTCTGTTTTCTGCCTAACGAATGAACGGCCCTAACTTCGCGACCGTAACTCCGATTGAGGTAAAACCAACGCCCACGTCTTCAGATCGTCGAGCCCGTTCCGATGGCATTATTTTCATAATGTTTTCACACTGTGAAAATGACAATTTTGCCCTTGCCCTTCGATCAGCCCCTCCGAGAGGGAAACTTTTCCGGCAGATTTTCTTGGAGTTTTATCACATTTCTTCCCGGCGTATTCATCGACCCCCACGCAAGCCAACCTCTTATCATGAGCTCCGGACTTGCGTGATGACTTTGCTTGCACCCTGTGTGTTTATCGTAGTACATATGGATCCTCTTCTAGTCTGCACTTGCATACACCTGTTATGACATCTGTATTAGATGCTAGCATTACTTTTCATCTGATGCCATGACTTGTTTTCATGTCACATTTTGCCATGCTAATAATAACATTGTTAATGATATTATCATGTTAGTGCCATGGTTTGATCTCATGACATGATTATCAGTACTATGATCTTGCTATGCTGTTGTTAAGTGATTGTTAGCACTTATAATTGTCGATGTAATGGTACGATGATGAATATGTTGAGTGGAAGTAATAAACTAAACCTAGTCGGTTGATCCAGAGCCACCTGTCCGGACTTATCCGTGCAGCCACATTTGTCGGTATGGGATGGCCTTGACTTGGTCTGGCTCCGTGCTCTTCCACCGGTACCTCCAGACAGGGAGGGTTATGCGTGCGTGCTACCCTGATCAGGTAGGAGGCGATAACCCTGTGAGCCCAGTTAAGTGTTTAGCCCGGGAGTCCCCGTTTGGGATAGATGTTTGGCCACGACGGTGGCAGGTGTCAGGAGTGACACAGGGGCCACCCAGGGCAGGACTCTGGGGGAGGATGAATGCCGGTGGTACGATGGGAGAGTCACGGGTTAGGCAGGTTTCGTTGGAGCAACACTGGTCCACCCGAATGGGATCATGAGGTCAGGTGCTCCATGGTGTGGGTAAAGTGCGCAACCTCTGCAGAGTGTAGAATCTATTCGAATAGCTGCGTCCACAGTATTGGATAGTCCGTCCAGGCCTCACTAGGTGGTCAACCGTAACAATGATAACAATGATGGAAGAACTTGTCTTACATTCGGAAGTGCCCAATGGATCATGAGTATGTCGAGGGTGTGGGACAACCCAAAAGAGAGTAAGTCGGTACTCGGTAACAGTAAGCACTTTAAGCACCTAGTGTGATTATTTCCATGCTATGTTATGCAGATTATATGCCTGATCCATGTTATGCCATGCTTGATCCATGTTTTCCTGTTAATTCCATGCCATGTTTAGAATAAATTATTATATAAGCATAGGGCTTGCTTTGTCATCTGCTTGTTTGGATGCTATGTATTTGGTTGTCTTGCGAGTACATTCAAAGTACTCACCTGGCCTTGCACGTGGCCAGTTGCAGGAGAAGGTCCATCGTGCTAGATCGTAACCCAGCCAGTCCTGTGAGTTATGGAGCCCAGCCAGAGACGTCGTTGCCGTTGAATCAAGACCTCCGCAGCCATTTAGTTAGCCTCGGAGCTATGTAATATTGTTGTAAGCAACAGTATTCTAATACTCCATTTCATATAATAAAGCCATTTTGTGCCTGGAATTGCTGTATCATGTCTTTGACGTGCGCCAGGTCTTATCCTGGGGCTGGCGTGCGTCGGCCCTCTATCGGGGTGCCACAGAGGAAGGGATGATGCAGCACAGCTACGGTAAGTATTTCCCTCAGTGATGAAACCAAGGTTATCGAACCAGTAGGAGAACCACGCAACACTATGTAAATGGTACCTGCACACAAAGAACAATACTTGCAACCCGACGCGTAAGAGAGGTTTTCAATCTCTCCACGGTGAAAAATAGCTTGGTTTGTATGAGATTGGATAAATAGATCACAGAAGAACACAAATTAAAAGATACAAATAAAAGTGCAGCAAAGTATTTTTGGGTTTTTGGAATAATAGATCTAAAAGCAAATGCGGAAAAAGATAGATCGGAAAGCAATATATTAAAAGGATAGACCCGGGGCCGTATATTTCACTAGTGGCTTCTCTCAAGTAAATAGCACACACGGTGGGTAAACAAATTACTGTTGGGCAATTGATAGAAGATCAAATAATCATGACGATTTCCAAGGCAATGATCAATATATAAGCATCACGTCCAAGATTAGTAGACCGAAACGATGCAACATCTACTACTATTACTCCACACATCGACCGCTATCCAGCATGCATCTAGTGTATTAAGTTCATGGAGAAACGGAGTAATGCAATAAGAACGATGACATGATGTAGACAAGATCTATTCATGTAGGAATAGACCCCATCTTGTTATCCTTAATAGCAACGATACATGTGTGCCTCGCTGCCCCTTCTGTCACTAGTAGAGGACACCGCAAGATCGAACCCATCACAAAGCACCTCTTCCCATGGCAAGAAAAATCGATCTAGTTGGTCTAACTAAACCAAAGATTCAAAGAAGAAATACGAGGCTATAAATAATCATGCATATAAGATATCAAAGAAGACTCAAATAATATTCATGGATAGAAACTGATCATGAACTCAAACTTCATCGGATCCCAACAAACACACCGCAAAAGTCATTACATCAAATAGATCTCCAAGAGACCATTGTATTGAGAATCAAAATAGAGAGAGGAAGCCATCTAGCTACTGCCTACGGACCCGTAGGTCTATGGTGCACTACTCACGCATCATCGGAGAGGCACCAATGAGGATGATGAACCCCTCCGTGATGGTGTTAGGTTGGACCTCGTGGTTCAGGAACTTGCGGCGGCTGGAATTTTGTTTTCGTCTCCTCCTCTAGGGTTTTTGGAATTTCTGAGGATTTATAGAGCTGAGAGGCGGTGGAGGAGACCTCCATGGGCCCCACAACCCACCAGGGCACGCCGTAGGGATACTTTCTCTAAGTGAAGCATGAGAGTATTTCTTCAAAAATTCAAAGCACACCGTGCTCAAAAAGATATAAGTGAAGCACTAGAGCAATTCCATAGCTCAAAAAAATTATGTGAAGCATATAGAGCAATTCTAACAAATCATAGCATAATTTTGGCTCTCTCAAATAGGTGAGTCTAGCAAGGATACTTGAGACAAACTAAAAAGAAAATCAAGCAAAGACTCATATAATACAAGACGCTCCAAGCAAAACTCATGATATGTGACGAATAAAAATATAGCTCCAAGTAAAATACCGATGGTCCTTAGAAGAAAGAGGGGATGCCACTCCGGGCATCCCCAAGCTTAGTTGCTTGTTTCTCCTTGGATATTATCTTGGGGTTCCATAGCATCCCCAAGCTTAGGCTCTTTTCACACCTTATTCCTTCATACATCGTGAACTCACCCAAAACTTCAAAACTTCAATCACACAAAACTTAACAAAACCTTCATGAAATCCGTTAGTATAATAAAGCAAATCACCACTCTAAGTATTGTTTCAAACCCATTGATATTTTATTATTGCATTATATCTACTGTATTCTAACTTTACCATGGCTTATACCCTCCAATACAAACCATAGATTCATCAAAATAAGCACACAATGCAACGAAAACAGAATCTGTCAAAAACAGAATAGTCTGTAGTAATCTGTACTCTAACCATACTTATGTAACACCAAAAATGCTGAAAATTAGGAAAACATAAGCAATTTGTATATAAAAGTTGTGTAAAAAAATCAGAATTTTTCGTTACGTCTGTGATTTTGAAATTTTTTGATACTGGACGCAAAATTTTCTGTTTTTCAACAAGATCAAATCAACTATCACCCAACATCATCCCAAAGGCTTTACTTGGAACAAACACTAATTAAAACATAAAAACACAATCATAACAGTAGCATAATTGTGTCAACACTCAAGAACAGAAAGAAAAAGGTAAAAATAAATTTTATTCATTGGGTTGCCTCCCAACAAGCTCTTTCTTTATAGCCATTAAGATAGGCTTGAGATTTCAATGATGCCCTCATGAAAGATAATAATAGCAACACAAAGAGAGAATCATGAAGCATATGGAAAACACACTTAAGTCTTAACATACTTCATATGCATAGGCATTTTATAAGCAAACAAATTATCAAGGCAACCAAAAACTAGTATATGGAAGGAAGAAGAAAGCGACAATAGCAATCTCAACATGAAAAGCGGTAATTTAGTATCATGAAAATTTCTACAACCATAATTTCCCCTCTCATAATAATTACATGTAGGATCATAATCAAATTCAACAATATGGCTATCATAAACAATACTCTCTTTATGATCAACATGCATAAAGTTTTTATCAGCTTCCAAAATAGTGGGATTATCATCAACTAAAGTTATGACCTCTGCAAACCCACTTTTGTAATAAAATTCATAAGATTGAACACTCTCCAAATATGTGGGATTCTTTTTACCTAAAGTTGACACTCTCCCAGACCCACTTTTGATACTATTGCAAACATTATTATCAATAACATATTCAACATGAGGCTTAAATAAATTTTCAAGATCATAAGAAGCATTATCACCCCAATCATGATCATTGCAATAAGAAGTGGACATGACAAAATTATCATCCCCAAGCTTGTAGTTTTGCATATCATTAACATAATTAACATTAATAGAGTTTATAGTAACATCATTGCAATCATGCTTTTCAATCAAGGAGCTATCATGAATCACCTTATAAATTTCTTCTTTCAACACTTTATCAAAATTTTCTGATTCATGATTTTCAACCAAAACTTCATAGAGATAACCAAGTGCACTCAACTCACTAGCAATTGGTTCATCATAATTTGGTCTTTTGAAAATATTAGCAAGTGGATGAGGATCCATATCAATAGATTTTTAGCAAGCGAAGATGCAAGCAAATAGAAGGCACATGGCAACACAAGCAAAGATAGCAAACAAGCAAAAAGATAAACGGAAAATATTTTTGTATTTTTGTAAAACATTTTTAGAAGTGGGGGAGAGGAAAACGAGAGGCAAATGGCAAATAATGTAAATTGCAAGGAGATGAGATTTGTGATTAGGAACCTGATAGATGTTGATGATGTGTCCCCGGCAACGGCGCCAGAAATTCCTTTGACGTGGGTTGAGACTGCGTCGGTATTTCCCCAAAGAGGAAGGGATGATGCAGCACAGCTATGGTAAGTATTTCCCTCAGTGATGAAACCAAGGTTATCGAAGTAGTAGGAGAACCATGCAACACTATGTAAACGGTACCTGCACACAAAGAACAAATACTTGCAACCCGACGCGTAAGAGAGGTTGTCAATCTCTCCAAGGTAAAAGATAGATTGGTTTGTAGGAGATTGGATAAATAGATCGCAAAAGAACACGAAATAAAAGATACAAATAAAAAGTGCATCAAAGTATTTTTGGGTTTTTGGAATAATAGATCTGAAAGCAAATGCGGAACAAGATAGATCGGAAAGCAAAATATTAAAAGGATAGACCCAGGGGCCGTAGATTTCACTAGTGGCTTCCCTCAAGTAAATAGCACACGGTGGGTAAACAAATTACTGCTGGGCAATTGATAGAAGATCAAATAATCATGACGATATCCAAGGCAATGATCAATATATAGGCATCACGTCCAAGATTAGTAGACCGAAACGATTCTGCATTTACTACTATTACTCCACACATCGACCGCTATCCAGTATGCATCTAGTGTATTAAGTTCATGGAGAAATGGAGTAATGCAATAAGAACGATGACATGATGTAGACAAGATCTATTCATGTAGGAATAGACCCCATCTTTTTATCCTTAATAGCAACGATACATGTGTGCCTCGCTGCCCCTTCTGTCACTAGGAGAGGACACCGCAAGATCAAACCCATCACAAAGCACCTCTTCCCATGGCAAGAAAAATCGATCTAGTTGGCCTAACTAAACAAAATATTCAAAGAAGAAATATGAGGCTATAAATAATCATGCATATAAGAGATCAAAGAAGACTCAAATAATATTCATGGATAGAAACTGATCATGAACTCAAACTTCATCGGATCCCAACAAACACACCGCAAAAGTCATTACATAAAATAGATCTCCAAGAGACCATTGTATTGAGAATCAAAAGAGAGAGAGGAAGCCATCTAGCTACTGCCTATGGACCCATAGGTCTATGGTGGACTGCTCACGCATCATCGGAGAGGCACCAATGAGGATGATGAAACCCTCCGTGATGGTGTTAGATTGGATCTCGTGGTTCTGGAACTTGCGGCGGATGGAATTGTGTTTTCGTCTCCTCCACTAGGGTTTTTGGAATTTCTGAGGATTTATAGAGCTGAGAGGCGGTGGAGGAGACCTCTATGGGCCCCACAACCCACCAGGGCGCGCCGGGAGCCTCTAGCTCGCCCTGGTGTCTTGTGGGCTCCCCGGGCCTCCCCCAGGTGCTTCCTTGGCTCCCAAGTTGTCTTCTGGTCTAAAAAAATCTCCAAAAAGTTTCGGGGCAATTGGACTCCATTTGGTACTTATATTCTGGGAAGCAGAAAACAAGCAAAAAATAGCAACTAGCACTTGGCACTATGTCAATAGGTTAGTCCCAAAAAATGATATAAAGTTGCTATAAAATTATTGTAAAGCATCCAAGAATGATAATATAACAGCATTGAATAATCAAAAATTATAGATACGTTGGAGACGTATCACTCACCACCGGGAGTGAGTAATTCCTTTGTAGGCTTGCTGGATGGTGGTGGGATTGGATGAGATTGATCATGTAATCGAGTTAAGTTTGATAGAGCTTGATCCCTAGTATCCACTATTTTCTGAGATTGATGTTGCTATGACTTTGCTATGCTTAATGCTTATCACTAGGGCCCGAGTGACATGATTTTAGATCAGAACATATTATGTTTTCATGAATATAAGATTGATTTGGATCCTATCTTGCATGTTGTATGCACATATTACGTGTTTTGATCCGCATACCCCATGGTGACAATAATTGGGATTCTTTCCGGTGATTGTCGTAGTTTGAGGAGTTCATGTATTTACCATGTGTTAATGCTTTGTTCTGGTTCTCTATTAAAAGGAGGTCTTAATATCCCCTAGTTTCCAATAGGACCCCGCTGCCATGGGAGGGTAGGACAAAAGATGTCATACAAGTTCTTATTGCAAGCACGTATGATTATATACGAAATACATGCCTACATTATGTTGATGAATTGGAGCTAGTTTTGTGTCGCCCTAGTGTGTAACTGTTACATGATTGATGTCATCTAAATCATTATCCATCACCGATCCACATGCCTACGCTTTACATATACTGAATCTCGCTAAGTTACTATTGTTACTGTTACTGTCACACTTGCTACTTAATTGATGCTGTCACTACTGTTACTAAAATTGCTACTGTCACTATTATTGCTACTCCTACTATTTGTCGTGCTACTAAACTTTTGCTGCAGAGAGATATCCTAAGTGCGGTTGAATTGACAACTCAACTGTCAAGGTCAATAAATATTCTTTGGCCCCCCTTGTGTCAAATCAATAAATTAGGGTAAAATACTACCCGTGAAGACTGTCGTGATCCCCTATACTTGTGGGTTATCAAGACCTTTTTCTGGCGTCGTTGCCGGGGAGCATAGCTTTATTTATTGAGTTAATTTGAGGATATCAAATTGCTACTTGATACGTCTCCAACGTATCTATAATTTTTTATTGTTCCATGCTATTATATTATCAATCTTCGATGTTTTACAATCAATTTATAGCAACTTTATATCATTTTTTGGGACTAAGCTATTGACATAGTTGTAGGGTAACGCAGCAGAAAACAAAAATTTCCGACCTACGCACTAGCCCAGGACCACTATGGAGACTGCATACAAGGTTTGATCTTTTCGTTACCGACTCGTAGCGCAGCGGAAGTAGAGTCGATGACGATTGGCGGTGCAGATCCCCGCAGCTAGGATTTACAACCTCCCAACCGCAAGGATGTATACCGTCATCCGCCCCACGGACAGCCCTCCGGGAGGCGGTCAGACGGTCCCCCGGACGGTGTCGCGGACAGCCCTTCGGGAGGACCATCGAAACTCGGACACTCACTCGGACAGCCCTTCGGGAGGACCATCGAAACTCGGACAGTCACTCGGACAGCCTTTCGGGAGGACCCACGAAACTCGGACAGTCACTCGGACAGCCCTTCGGGAGGCACTCTCGAACTAAGACCAAAACTACGATCTCTCTACAGAGTTGCACACATACGGTGTCATCTATCCGGCAGGGCTTCGCCGTAGAGAACTAGTTCCCACCGGAACCCAGACAGCCTTTCGGCTCTACGAAACTATTTCGCTGGGAGGGAGAGAGAAGCCAGATAACATCAGATGGCATGTGTATGTGAGAAAGAGTGAGAGTGGAGAGTGCATCTCCACCTCTATTTATAGGAAAACCCAAGGGGTAGGGGGACACTTGATATACCCAAAATGCCCTTCACAAGGGCACAAAGGTAAAAGCAAGTGGGCAGCCCTTATCCTTCCATGTCATCCCTAGAGATATTTGTGAGTAAAGCCCCAAAAGGTGCCTTTCCATAAAGTAATCCAAAAAGCACTTTCACTATTCACGACGACATATTTCAGCGTCCGTTCGAACTGAAAATATTTATGTGGGCTTAGAACATTTCCAGTACCCACTAAAATAATTTTCAACACGATCTGAAACAATTCCGGTTTAGTGATTTTCATCTGCGAAAAGCATCTGAAGCGGTTCCGGCAGCTCCGGAACATTTCCGGTTTTCATCCCGGAAAATTCCAGAAAGTTTCCAGAACGATTCTGGCACCCTCCAATAATTATCAGGCATGTGCCGAAACCAATTTGACTTTATGGTGTACTCCGAAACAACTTTTCGGTTTAGTGATTTTCATCTATGAAAAGCAACTAAAGCGGTTCCGGCAGGACGGAACATTTCCGGTTTTTGTCTCTGAAAAATCTCAGAAGTTACCGGAACAATTCTGGTACCTTCCAATAATTTCCAGGCATGTGCCGAAACCAATTTGACTTAATGGTACACTCCGAAACAACTTTTCGGTTTTACCGAAACTCTTCCGGTGTTCTCTCTCTCCGGAACCTTTCCGCTGTCTCCGAAAACTTTTTTCGGAAACTTTCTCTCCGACTCCCTGTCTAGTATTCAGCAGATAGATGACCCTTAAGCGTGTGACCCTATAGGTTCGGTGAAGTATAGACATGACCCGGCACCCCTTCCGATCAATGATCAACATCGGAGCCGTGGACACCCATATTGACCCCTATACCCACACGAATAAATATTTGAGTGAACCTCCAATTGCTGTGTGCTATTCCTGTTGCTTCGCGATATGTTACAAATACCCGAGGTGAGACATGTTGGCATCCCCGCGGATCAACAACTTGTCCACTATGCCAGTTACCTCGTTACCGGTATTGTTCTCTTTTCTCGTTACCGTGTTCCGGTATCCCTGTGATCAAATCACCATGTGTCTGGCCAGACGATGATGGATACCGTAACACCGAGAGGGCCCAGAGATATCTCTCCATCGTCGGAGGAGCAAATCCCAATCTTGAGCTATCAAGTTACTTGACATACTTTTCCATGAACCCGTAAGCCGCCGTAATAGCCACCCATTTACGGATGACGTTTAACAAACCCCAAAGTTCATGAAGCAAGCAGGAAGAAACTCGATACTCTCATGGTCTAAGGAATCATGCAAACGTTAACCATCTCTGTGTTATAAACCATTAACTAGTGACGAATGAATCTCATAGCATAACATCAATGTGGGTCGATTCAACACAAATGTTCTTCTAACATTGTGCCCTCAAAGTTGCTGGCATAGACATGCCCATGATCTGGAAAACAGAACCATCATGCAACACTTGAGCTAGTCTTAGAGGCCAGACTAGGAATACATTTTACCGTTTATTATTCCACACGTGCATATGAGTCTTCCTCCGAGCCTCGTGGTTATTGTAGACTCGAGAACCATAGCAGTTATAGCATGGAACATAAACCTAATTATGAACAGGGAGATAATCAATAACATTTATTATTGCCTCTAGGGCATATCTCCTACAGACTCCCACTTGCACTAGAGTTAATAATCTTGTCAATGCTAATGCACTTTACACCTATGGCATACTGGTGTAAAATATGCTTCGCTTGTGGTATAGCCTGATGTCCAACGGATCTGATAACTTCAGCTCCGTGTGTAACTATGCATATCCTTGCGTTTTCACGCTTTCACAAAATTCATATTTTGTGTGGACTTGGCTTTGCATATGTGTGAATCATTGGTCGAAACCTGATTCCTCAGACTGAGCTATGGAGCAACTATCTGCAATAGTGTCCCATAGACCAAAGCCATCTTGGAACCATACTAAGTTCATGAATGAACTATATGATTCAACAACTTCTTTGTCGCTTCTAAAGCGTCAACATACTTAGCCTTTGTTATAGAATTCGCCACAGTATCTTGTTTGGAACAATTTCCAACTACCGTGCCACTATGTTGTGTATTACACAAAACCCTTAACTTAAATCGAAAATCGCATGGAGCATTGATGAAGACTGTATCGATGTAATTACTTACAACGAGCACTTCATAATCTCTGCTTGCGAGAAAACATGTCATCAGTACTACTCTGGTACTCAATGACATCTTTCACTGTCGTCCCATGATCAGTGCTTTTGATCACTTTGGTATCTATACTCGCAACAACTTTGGAGTATTGGACATATCTGGTTGTTTTTACATACCATGGAATACATGATTAATCCAAACACAAGAGTGTGTGGAATCTTCATCATGTATTTTACTCATCAGTGTTTTGGGACACCGAGTCTTGCAAAAACTCTTTCCATGTGACTTCGGCAAGAATCACTCCTTGGCGTTTTAAATGCTAAAAAGTTTTAGCATCTTGTCAATATGTATTCATAGCTTAGCCCCATTAGGTAAATCTATCTCCATAGATCATCATGCCAAATATTGAGGCTATTTAGCCTAAGCACTTCATCGAAAAACTATTTTCAAATGAAGTCCTAATTCGTGTCAAGAAATTTATTTCCAATTAACAATGTGTCAAGTACACAAGGTTTTTAGAAATATTATTATGCTCCCACTTACTTTCTTGAATCACAAGCATCTTCGATACCCATTTGATGAAGTCAAACCCCTTTGACCATTCCATCAAAAACGAAGATTCCAACTCCACTTTGCTCTCTTCTGTCCATCGCTGGAACTCTGAAGTTTGCATACTTACTAGCATCCTCTGGATCGACAAATTACTTTGGACTGTATCACATACAAGTCCTAGGTTTCATTTCCATCAAATGGAAATCCTTTTGTCATCCATGTTTCATATCTCATGATTGAAATATGTATTAATTGCTAGTTCAACCCGAACCGACTTCAAGCATCGCTACGGTGAGAAAATCTCATCGTAGTCAACTCCTTGAACTTGTTATTGCAACAAGTCGAGCTTTATGGATAAAACATTTTATCCGTATCAGTTTTTAGTTCCATAAATATTCGTTAGACTCTAAGTCTTCCGAAAGGTGTATCAAGATTTTAATCTCGAATCACTTATATGGAAACTATCTCGGATTGTATTGGCATTTAGCCAATTCCGGAGTCAGGGCCCATCAACGCTTCCTTGTGTATTGTAGGTATACTATTGTCTAACAACAATATCTCGTTTGCGCACCTGATAGGTTTGCACGAGCTTTGCCTACGTGGTTCAGCTACAAGTTCGACCGAAGTCCATACATTTTATTGTAGAGACTTCTGTATCAGTCGCAGTAGGAAACTCCGGAATCACTTCCAAGGTTTCTTTCCTTTGAACTGATGACGAAGATACTGGTTATCTCGTCGAGTTGCACTGTCCTCCCACTCACCTTTTGTAAGAACTATTCTCTTTAAAAGCATACCGTTTTGTGGCAAAATCCTTTGCCTCGGTATAGTGGTGGGGGAATACCCAATGACTTGGGATAACCTTACAAAGTAGCACTTGTCTGATTTGGAATAGGTTTGTAACCTTTTACACAAGCCCCATATTCCAAATGTTAAGAGAAGATATAACATGGTTGGGCGTACCATACCATGGCATCATATCAACAGACCCGATGGAGCTCTTTTCAGTGTAAAAGACACAGTCTCTAAAGCATCACTCTTTTAAAAGGGATAATGGCAAATCTATTTATGTCATCTTTGATCTTACCATGTCATAAATGGTTCGATTACATCTTCACGGACTTTCCACTTGTAGTGGTGTTCCGGGAGGTGCAAGTTATGAAACCCCTTTCATAACTCATCAGACATTCGCTAAACTTGTAACTCAAATATTCCTTTCTGCAATCGAATTGTAGAAACATAATTTTCTTGTTACAACAACTTCTACTTTGTTTTTGAAAACCTTATGAATGAATTCAAAAGATCCAGACTTACGTCTCAACAAGTAAATATCCATATATCTACTTGAGTCATTTCTGAAGATAGATAAATCCACTACTTGCAACAACATTTATTGGACTACACACATCATAATGTATGATCACCAATATGTTCTTTGCTCGTTCCTTATGGCCTGTGAACGGTATTTCAGTCACTTCACCTTTCAGAGGAAAGTTGCAAGTGTCAGATGATTCAAAATCAAACGACTTCAAAATCCATCATAATGGAATTTTCCATGCGGGTTTCTCCAATGTGACCAAATGCAGTGCCACACTTGTGTGGTATTCTTTTAGTCTTGCGACATTTAGCGTCAGTGTTATGGATGTATCATATTTCCATCAATATTCATAACATACATCCCATCTTTGATGGAATCATGGCCCTTCATGTTATTCATAACACCGAACATCAAAAGTTCTCTTATGAACAACCTTCTTGCAAGATACCTTATGCAAAAGGCTAGAGTGTGAAACTCTAAATGAATTATGAAAGTAAATACATAGGGAATACACCGATGGAAGGCATAGTAACATTTACTATGTTCCCTGCGTGTATCTAAACCTCATTCCTGGCTAGTCTTTCAGGCCATAGTAGTTCTTACATCGAGTTGCAACAGAATGCAATCGAGCGGGTATCTTTGTGATTAACTCACAATACCCAAGAATTAGTGATTAACATGTTTAACCATAATTCCCAAGAACTATATCTTTGACCAGCCTTCTATACATCAAAAACTTGTATGACATTCATACATGAGCTGGATATTCCAGTCTTCTTTCCTTTTGCCTTTATACTTCTAACAGTTTAACTTTTAGTATTTCTCCTACTCTCAGAAGAAGCATCCAACTTAAGAGTGGCGTTAGCCCCGGACTTCCTAGGCGTGAAAGTCTTACTAACACCCTTCGGACACTTCCTTTCTCTTTAAGTTGTTGTTTTATTCACCTTTCATCATATGACAGGCGTTCTCCTGGATCCCTCTCTTATCAGTCTAATGCATAGTAAACTCCTTTACTAATAGTTTGCAAACAAACATTGCTTTAGATATCTCATATCTTTTAGCCTTTGTCTATCTCTGAAAATGATTTTCAGATTCCATGAATATCACATAACTATCCAAACTTTCGAAGTTCGGGTCTCATGGAAGCAAACATATTGCACTTTGACTGAAAAGGAATTCTAGCTTTTGGATCGAAGGACGAGAGTCACATGATCCATAGCATTAGCGGGAGAATACCGAAAGCATGCGATAGGACAAAGTCCTTCTCGGCACTCTTGAGGACAATCCTCACATTACGTTACCAACCTTAGAGTTTTAACCAGATATTTAACAGCTATTCAATTTTAACAGGGAAGGTGGAAACGCGAGCCATTATTCTACCTTTTATGCAAATCACACTTAGACAGTGTTCAAGATTAATTGCACTGAAAATTAAACAAGTTAATTCTAAAGTGCGCTCCCACTCAAATCAATATCTCTCATAATTGATCGTGAGTGATTCAAGATCCACATTTCAATTCAACGCCACGGTTCGAGATGAACTCAAATGGCGTGAACTTCAATCGGTAGGCAAACTTGCCGATCACATCTCTATGTGATTCTTGTTCATCTTTCGATGCGTGTGTTCCGAGCTCAGGACTGTCCTGCCTGAACGTCAAGACAACCAAGTGATCTCGCTGCGAGGTCTCAACTCACCCGCCTCACACTTCTCTAATCGTTCGCACCCATGGAGATCATGTGATGCCCCGAAGACATAGGTGCCGTGATGGTGCTACACTTGGGAGAAAACTAACTACTTGATATTTTTGTGAGAGATCACCCTAATAAAAAGCGACTACCACGCAATCAAGAAGGGTGCATCATAAGGGATAAACATCTCAGGCAATTCATAATAGCATGATATGGTATAGCCCTTTCTGACGGAGAAGTCTTGTATTTCTTCGTCTTCGGCATTCGCGTTGGTGTTCACCTTCGCGAAGATTGCCACCACCTTGTCGATGCACCAGATAATATTGCTATCTCTATAGCTAATAAAATAATGCATTACAACAAGGTTGACACGCAGGTCATTTAAAGTGACAATCATATGGCTCCAGCCATCATGCCGAATCATGACACGCAGGTCATGTTAATATTACATCATATAGTCATCTCATACATAATCAAATTAATATGAGCACTGCTATACCACATCATATGCACATGCAAACCATCCTGCAAAACCAAGTTAGACGCCTCTAATCGGTTCATGCAAAAACTGGTTTTACGTGGCTTCTAAGGTTTCGAAACAAACCGAAGCTACCAATGTCCATCATCAAGCATGATAATCCAAGTTGCTAGATTAACTTTCCAGGGTGTATGAAACACGAGATAATAAAATCTCGAGCCCCATACTAAACTTCGTCATACGCGTGACCCCCGTGCAGATCACATCTGCATTGCCCTTTCGTCTGCGAAATTTCATCTTTCTTTTTAACTACGGTGGAATTCAATGAACTGTTAGCACTTTGTTGATCAATCAGGATCGCGGATTGCCAGAACATTGAAAATCCACCATACTGTTATCAAGATCAGAAATATGCAAATTCCAGGGAAGCAACAAGAACATCGGGTAACAGATTTCATCTGCTACCCGCACAAATAATTTTCAGTAATAGAACTCATCTACTACCTAATTATATTGTGCAACACCCATACATCTCTATGTATTCTATATCGCAACCTGCATCTATGCATAGCATGGCTCTTGATGCCACTGTAGGGTAACGCAGCAGAAAACAAAATTTTCCGACCTACGCACCAGCCCAGGACCACTATGGAGACAGCATACAAGGTTTGATCTTTTCGTTACCGACTCGTAGCGCAGCGGAAGTAGAGTCGATGATGATCGGCGGTGCAGATCCCCGCAGTTAGGATTTACAACCTCCCAACCGCGAGGATGTATACCGTCATCCGCCCCACGGACAGCCCTCCGGGAGGCGGTCAGACGGTCCCCCGGACGGTGTCGCGGACAGCCCTTCGGGAGGACCATCGAAACTCGGACAGCCCTTCGGGAGGACCATCCAAACTCGGACAGTCACTCGGACAGCCCTTCGGGAGGACCCACGAAACTCGGACAGTCACTCGGACAGCCCTTCGGGAGGCACTCTCGAACTAAATCCGAAACTACGATCTCTCTACAGAGTTGCACACATACGGTGTCATCTATCCAGCAGGGCTTCGCCGTCCAGAACTAGTTCCCACCGGAACCCAAACAGCCTTTCGGCTCTACGAAACTATTTTGTTGGGAGGGAGAGAGAAGCCAGATAACATCAGATGGCATGTGTATGTGAGAAACAGTGAGAGTGGAGAGTGCATCTCCACCTCTATTTATAGGAAAACCCAAGGGGTAGGGTGACACTTGAAATACCCAAAATGCCCTTCACAAGGGCACAAAGGTAAAAGCAAGTGGGCAGCCCTTATCCTTCCATGTCATCCCAAGAGATATTTGTGAGTAAAGCCCCAAAAGGTGCCTTTCCATAAAGTAATCCAAAAAGCACTTTCACTATTCACGACGACATATTTCAGCGTCCGTTCGAACTGAAAATATTTATGCGGGCTTCGAACATTTCCAGTACCCACTAAAATAATTTTCAACGCGATCCGAAACAATTCTGGTTTAGTGATTTTCATCTGCGAAAAGCATCTGAAGCGGTTCCGGCAGCTCCGGAACATTTCCGGTTTTCATCCCGGAAAATTCCAGAAAGTTTCCAGAACGATTCTGGCACCCTCCAAGAATTATCAGGCATGTGCCAAAACCAATTTGACTTTATGGTGTACTCCGAAACAACTTTTCGGTTTAGTGATTTTCATCTGTGAAAAGCAACTAAAGCGGTTCTGGCAGTCCGGAACATTTCCGATTTTTGTCTCTGAAAAATCTCAGAAGTTACCGGAACAATTCTGGTACCTTCCAATAATTTCCAGGCATGTGCTGAAACCAATTTGACTTAATGGTACACTCCGAAACAACTTTTCGGTTTTACCGAAACTCTTCCGGTGTTCTCTCTCTCCGGAACCTTTCCGCTGTCTCCGAAAACTTTTTCTGGAAACTTTCTCTCCGACTCCCTGTCTAGTATTCAGCAGATAGATGACCCTTAAGCGTGTGACCCTATAGGTTCGGTGAAGTATAGACATGACCCGGAACCCCTTCCGATCAATGATCAACATCGGAGCCGTGGACACCCATATTGACCCCTATACCCACACGAATGAATATTCGAGTGAACCTCCAGTTGCCGTGTGCTATTCCTGTTGCTTCGCGATATGTTACAAATACCCGAGGTGAGACATGTTGGCATCCCCGCGGATCAACAACTTGTCCACTATGCCAGTTACCTCGTTACCGGTATTGTTCTCTTTTCTCGTTACCGTGTTCCAGTATCCCTGTGATCAAATCACCCTGTGTCTGGCCAGACGATGATGGATACCGTAACACCGAGAGGGCCCAGAGATATCTCTCCATCGTCGGAGGAGCAAATCCCAATCTTGAGCTATCAAGTTACTTGACATACTTTTCCATGAACCCGTAAGCCGCCGTAATAGCCACCCATTTACGGATGACGTTTAACAAACCCCAAAGTTCATGAAGCAAGCAGGAAGAAACTCGATACTCTCATGGTCTAAGAAATCATGCAAACGTTAACCATCTCTGTGTTATAAACCATTAACTAGTGACGAATGAATCTCATAGCATAACTGTTGGGGAACGGAGCATGAATTTCAAAAAATTTCCTACGCTCACGCAAGATCTATCCATGGAGATGCATCGCTACGAGAGGGGAGAGTGTGTCTACGTACCCTCGTAGACCGTTAGCGGAAGCGTCTCACAACGCGGTTGATGTAGTCGAACAATCCTTCGAGCTCCACCGATCGAGTACCGAACGTACGGCACCTCCGAGTTCTACACACGTGCAGCTCGGTGACGTTCCTCGCCTTCTTGATCCAGCAAGACGTCGAGGAAGTAGATGAGTTCCGTCAGCACGATGGCGTGGTGACGGTGATGGTTAAGTGATTCCGGCAGGGCTTCGCCTAAGCTCTCCGAAAATATGACCGAGGCGTAAAACGGTGGACGGGGGCGCCGGACACGGCTTGGAACAATTGATGTGTCTCCAAGGGGCGCCCCCCCTCCGTATATAAAGGAGGGAGGGAGGAGGAGGCTGGCCCTAGGGGCGCACCAAGTGTGGGGAGTCCTACTAGGACTCCTTAGTCCTAGTAGGATTCCACCTCCCATACGGAGTAGGAAAGGGGGAAGGGAGAGGGAAAGGAAAGAGGGGGCTGCGCCCCCTCCCCTAGTCCAATTCGGTTTGGGCAAGGGGGGGGGGGGCGCCTCCTCACGTGGCCTGCCTCTCCTTTTTCCCGTATGGCCCAATAAGGCCCATTACTTCTCCCGGTGAATTCCCGTAACTCCCCGGTACTCCGAAAAATACCCGAATCACTCGGAACCTTTCCGACGTCCGAATATAGCCTTCCAATATATGAATCTTTACCTCTTGACCATTTCGAGACTCCTCGTCATGTCCGTGATCTCATCCGGGACTCCGAACAAACTTCGGTCACCAATCACATAACTCATATAATACTAAATCGTCATCGAACCTTAAGCGTGCGGACCCTACGGGTTCGGGAATGATGTAGACATGACCGAGACGGCTCTCCGGTCAATAACCAATAGCGGAACCTGGATGCTCATATTGGTTCCTACATATTCCACGAAGATCTTTATCGGTCGAACCTCATATGACAACATACGTTGTTCCCTTTGTCCGGCGGTATGTTACTTGCCCGAGATTCGATCGTCGGTATCCAATACCTAGTTCAATCTCGTTACCGGCAAGTCTCTTTACTCGTTCCGTAATACATCATCTTGCAACTAACTCTTTAGTCACGGTGCTTGCAAGGCTTCTGTGATGCTGTATTACCGAGAGGGCCCAGAGATACCTCTCCGATAGTCGGGGTGACAAATCCCAATCTCGATCCATGCCAACTCAACAAACACTTTCGGAGATACCTGTAGTGCACCTTTATAATCACCCAGTAACGTTGTGACGTTTGATACACCCAAAGTATTCCTACGGTATCCGGGAGTTGCATGATCTCATGGTCAGAGGAACGTGTATTTGACATAGTGAAAGCAATAGCAATAAACTGAACGATCATTTGCTATGCTAACGGTTGGGTCATGTCCATCACATCATTCTCCTAATGATGTGATCCCGTTATCAAATGACAACTCATGTCCATGGTTAGGAAACCTTAACCATCTTTTGATTAACGAGCTAGTCTAGTAGAGGCTTACTAGGGACACAGTATTTGTTTATCTATTCACACATGTATTTAGTTTCCGTTCAATACAATTCTAGCATGAATAATAAACTATTATCATGAACGGGGAAATATGATAATAACTAATTTATTATTGCCTCTAGGGCATATTTCCAATAGTCTCCCACTTGCACTAGAGTCAATAATCTAGATTACATCTCTATGTAATTAACACTTAATCAGTTCTAAAGCTGATCATGTTTTGCTTGTGAGAGAGGTTTTAGTCAACGGGTCTGCAATATTCAGATCCGTGTGTTCTTGGCAAATCTCTATGTTATATGTAGATGCTGCTACCATACTCTGTTTGGAGCTACTCCAAACGATTTCCCCACTATACTTATCCGGTCTGAGACTCATAGTCTTTCAGATCAGTGTTTAAAGCTTGCATCGACGTAACCCCTTACGACGAACTCTTTATCATCTCTATTCCCGAGAAATTCTTCCTTAGTCATCTTAAGGATAATTTGACCGCTGTCCAGTGATCTACTCCTGGATCACTTTGGTACCTCTTTTGCTAGACACATGGCAAGGCACACAGCTTGGCATACTTTATAGAACCTATGGCCGAGGCATAGGGTATGACCTTCATCAATTCTATTTCTTCTGCCGTGGTCGAGATTTGAGTCTTACTCAATTTCACACCTTGCACCACAGTCAAGAACTTCTTCTTTGACTGATCCATTTTGAACTTTCTTTCAAACTTGTCAAGGTATATGCTTTGTGAAAGTCCTATGAGGCGTCTCAATCTATCTCTATAGATTTTGATGCCTAACATGTAAACAACCTTTACCTAGATCTTCAAGTCTTACTCCACTTCACACCAGGCAAGAACTCATTTCTTTGACTTGATCCATTTTGAACTTCTTCAAAATCTCATCAAGATGTGTGAACTTTTATCAGGCGTCTTGATCTATCTCTATAGATCTTGGTGCCCAATCCGTGGACAACTCAAAAACAGGTTTTATTGAAAAACTCCTTTCAATTAATTCTTCATGCTTTCCAGAAATTCTACATCATTTCCAATCAACAATATGTCATCCACATATACTATTAGAAATGCTATAGAGCTCCCACTCACTTTCTTGTAAATACAAGCTTCTCCATAAGTTTGTATAAACCCAAACGCTTTGATCACTTCATCAAAGCGAGTATTCCAGCTCCGAGATGCTTGCACCAGTCCATAGATGGATCGCTGGAGCTTGCATACTTTGTTAGCACCTTTAGGATCGACAAAACCTTCCGGTTGCATCATATACAATTCTTCCTTAAGGAATCCACTAAAGAATGCCGTTTTGACGTCCATTTGCCAGATTTCATAATCATAAAACGCGGCAATTGCTAACATAATTCTGACAGACTTTAGCATCGCTACGGGTGAGAAAGTCTCATCGTAGTCAACTCCTTGAACTTGTCGATAACCTTTAGCAACAAGTCGTGCTTTATAGACAGTGACATTACCATCAGCGTCCGTCTTCTTCTTAAAGATCCATTTATTTTCAATAGCTTGCCGTTCATCGGGCAAGTCTACCAAAGTCCACACTTTGTTCTCATACATGGATCCAATCTCGGATTTCATGGCCTCAAGCCATTTGTCGGAATCCGGGCTTGCCATCGCTTCTTCATAGTTCGAAGGTTCATCGTTGTCTAGCAACATGTCCTCCAAGACTGGATTTCCGTACCACTCTAGTGCGGAACGTGTCCTGGTTGACCTTCGAAGTTCAGTAACAACTTGATCCGAAGTTTCATGATCATCATCATTAACTTCTTCTCTGGTCTGTGTCGATGTCACAGAAATTTTTTTCTGTGGCGTACTACTATCCAGAGGAGGTACAATTACCTCATCAAGTTCTACTTTCCTCCCACTCACTTCTTTCGAGAGAAACTCCTTCTCTAGAAAGGATCCATTCTTTAGCAACGAAAACTTTGCCTTCGGATCTGTGGTAGAAGGTGTACCCAACGGTCTCTTTTGGGTATCCTATGAAGACGCACTTATCCGCTTTGGGTTCGAGCTTATCTGGCTGAAGCCTTTTGACATAAGCATCGCATCCCCAAACTTTCAGAAACGACATCTTAGGTTTCTTGCAAACCACAGTTCATACGGTGTCATCTCAACGGATTTAGACGGTGCCCTTGTTTAAAGTGAATGCAGCTGTCTCTAATGCATAACCCCAAAATGATAGTGGCAAATCGGTAAGAGACATCATAGAACGCACCATATCCAATAGAGTACGATTACGACGTTCGGACACACCATTACGCTGTGGTGTTCCACGTGGCGTGAGCTGTGAAACAATTCCACATTGTCTTAAGTGATTGCTAAACTCGTAACTCAAATATTCTCCTCAACGATCAGATCGTAAGAACTTTATTTTCTTGTTACGATGGTTCTCTACTTCACTCTGAAATTCTTTGAACTTTTCAAATGTTTCAGATTTATGCTTCATCAAGTAGACATAACCATATCTACTCAAATCATCAGTGAACGTGAGAACATAATGATATCCACCGCGCGCCTCAACACTCATCGGACCGCATACATCGGTATGTATTATTTCCAATAAGTTGGTTGCTCGCTCCATTGTTCCGGAGAATGGAGTTTTAGTCATCTTGCCAATAAGGCACGGTTCACATGTCTCAAATGATTCATAATCAAGAGATTCCAAAAACCCATCTGCATGGAGTTTCTTCATGTGTTTAACACTGATATGACCTAAGCGGCAGTGCCACAAATATGTGGTACTATCATTATCTTTTGGCATTCGTGTTATATGTATTACTACGATCAAGATTCAATAAACCTTTCATTTTAAGTGCATGATCATCAATGATATTATCCAAATAAATAGAATAACAATTATTCTCTGAAATTGAATAACCGTCTTGCAATAAACACTATCAGATATAATGTTCATGCTTAACGCAAGCACCAAATAACAATTATTTAGGTTCATCACTAATCCTGAAGGTAGAGAGAGCGTGGCGATGGTGATCACATCAACCTTGGAGACACTTCCAATGCACATCGTCACCTCGTTCTTAGCTAGCCCTCGTTTATTCCGAAGCTCCATGTTTCAAGTTGTAAGCAACTGAACAAGTATCAAATACCCAGGTGCTCCTACGAGTACTAGTAAGGTACATATCAATAACATGTATATCAAATATCTTTGTTGACATTGCCAGTCTTATTATCTGCCAGTTACTTTGGGGAAGTTCCGCTCCCTGTGACATTTCCCTTTGCAATGGGAGCACTAAGTCTCGGGTTTGGTTCAGCCTTGGGTTTCTTCGCGTGAGCGGCAACTGTTTTACCGTTCTTCTTGAAGTTCCCTTTTCTTTCCCTTGCCCTTCTTGAAACTAGTGGTCTTATTAACCATCAACACTTGATGCTCCCTTTTTTTGATTTCTACATCCGCAGATTGTAGCATCGCGAATAGCTTAAGGATCTTCTATCCCTTGCATGTTTATAGTTCATCACGAAGATCCAGTAGCTTAGTGATAGTGACTAGAGAACTCTATCAATCACCACCTTATTCGGAAGTCTAACTCCCACTTGATTCAAGTGTTTGAAGTACTCAGACATTCTGAGTACATGCTCACTAACGGAGCTGTTCTCCTCCATCTTGTAGCTATAGAACTTGTCGAAGGTGTCATACCTCTCGACCCGGGTGTGAGCTTGAAAAACAAATTTTCAGCTCTTGGAACATCTCATATGCTCCGTGTTGCTCAAAACATATTTGGAGCTCCGGTTCTAAGCCGTAAAGTATGGCGCACTGAACTATCGAGTAGTCATCTTTTCTTGTCTGCCAGACGTTCATAACGTCCTCAGACGAAGCCGTAGGGGTATTTCACTGAGCGGTGCATTAAGGACATAAGCCTTCTGTGCAGCAGTGAGGACAATCCTCAGATCACGGACCTAGTCCACATAGTTGCTTCCATCAACTTTCAACTTCGTTTTCTCTAGGAACATAATAAAACAGGGGAACTACAGCGCGGTCTATTGATCTAGAACATAAATTTGCTAAGACAAGTAAGACTATGTTCATGACAATTGAAGTTCAATTAATCAAATTACTTAAGAACTCCAACTTAGATTAACATCCCTCAAGTTATCTAAGTGTAACATGATCCACATCAACTAAACCACGTCCGATCATCACGTGAGGTGGATTAGTTATCAATGGTGAACATCTTTCATGTTGATCATATCTACTATATGACTCATGTTCGACCTTTCGGTCTCTTGTGTTCCGAGGCCATGTCTGTACATGCTAGGCTCGTCAAGTTTAACCCAAGTATTCTGCGTGTGTAAAACTGGCTTACACCCGTTGTATGCGAACGAAAGAATCCATCACACCCGATCATCACGTGGTGCTTAGAAGCGTCGAACCTTCGCAACGGTGCATACTATGGGAGAACACTTATCTTGAAATTTAGTGAAGGGATCATCTTATAATGCTACCGTCGTCCTAAGCAAAATAAGATGCATATAAAAGGATTAACATCACATGCAATTCAATATATGTGACATGATATGGCCATCATCGTCTTGTGCTTTTGATCTCCATCAGCAAAGCACCGTCATGATCTCCATCGTCACCGGATTGACACCATGATCTCCATCGTAGCGTCGTGACACCTTGATCTCCATCGCAGCGTCGTGGTCGTCTCGCCAGCTATTGCTACTACTACTACTGCTAACTCATAGCGGTAAAGAAAAGCAATTACATAGCGTTGGCATTGCATACAATAAAGAGACAACCATAAGGCTCCTGCCGGTTGCCTGATAACTTACAAAACATGATCATCTCATACAACAACTTATATCACATCATGTCTTAACCATATCACATCACCAGCATACCCTGCAAAAACAAGTTAGACGTCCTCTACTTTGTTGTTGCAAGTTTTACGTGGCTGCTACGGGTTTGCAAGAACCGTTCTTACCTACGCAAAACCACAACGTGGTGTAGTGATTGCTTTTTGATCTTCTAAAAGAACCCTCTTCATTGAAACCGATTCAACTAAAGTGAGAGAGACAGACACCCGCCAGTCACCTTTATGCAACGAGTGCACTTAGCGGTGAAACCTGTCTCGCGTAAGCGTACGCGTAATGTCGGTCCGGGCCGCTTCATCTCATAATACCGCCGAATCAAGTAACAACTAGTAACGGCAAGCAATATGTATACACCCACGCCCACAACTCACTTGTGTTCTACTCGTGCAAATCACATCTACGCATAGACCTGGCTCGGATGCCACTGTTGGGGAACGGAGCATGAATTTCAAAAAATTTCCTACGCTCACGCAAGATCTATCCATGGAGATGCATCGCTACGAGAGGGGAGAGTGTGTCTACGTACCCTCGTAGACCGTTAGCGGAAGCGTCTCACAACGCGGTTGATGTAGTCGAACAATCCTTCGAGCTCCACCGATCGAGTACCGAACGTACGGCACCTCCGAGTTCTACACACGTGCAGCTCGGTGACGTTCCTCGCCTTCTTGATCCAGCAAGACGTCGAGGAAGTAGATGAGTTCCGTCAGCACGATGGCATGGCGACGGTGATGGTTAAGTGATTCCGGCAGGGCTTCGCCTAAGCTCTCCGAAAATATGACCGAGGCGTAAAACGGTGGACGGGGGCGCCGGACACGGCTTGGAACAATTGATGTGTCTCCAAGGGGCGCCCCCCCCTCCGTATATAAAGGAGGGAGGGAGGAGGAGGCTGGCCCTAGGGGCGCACCAAGTGTGGGGAGTCCTACTAGGACTCCTTAGTCCTAGTAGGATTCCACCTCCCATACGGAGTAGGAAAGGGGGAAGGGAGAGGGAAAGGAAAGAGGGGGCTGCGCCCCCTCCCCTAGTCCAATTCGGTTTGGGCAAGGGGGGGGGGGCGCCTCCTCACGTGGCCTGCCTCTCCTTTTTCCCGTATGGCCCAATAAGGCCCATTACTTCTCCCGGTGAATTCCCGTAACTCCCCGGTACTCCGAAAAATACCCGAATCACTCGGAACCTTTCCGACGTCCGAATATAGCCTTCCAATATATGAATCTTTACCTCTTGACCATTTCGAGACTCCTCGTCATGTCCGTGATCTCATCCGGGACTCCGAACAAACTTCGGTCACCAATCACATAACTCATACAATACTAAATCGTCATCGAACCTTAAGCGTGCGGACCCTACGGGTTCGGGAATGATGTAGACATGACCGAGACGGCTCTCCGGTCAATAACCAACAGCGGAACCTGGATGCTCATATTGGTTCCTACATATTCCACGAAGATCTTTATCGGTCGAACCTCATATGACAACATACGTTGTTCCCTTTGTCCGGTGGTATGTTACTTGCCCGAGATTCGATCGTCGGTATCCAATACCTAGTTCAATCTCGTTACCGGCAAGTCTCTTTACTCGTTCTGTAATACATCATCTTGCAACTAACTCTTTAGTCACGGTGCTTGCAAGGCTTCTGTGATGCTGTATTACCGAGAGGGCCCAGAGATACCTCTCCGATAGTCGGAGTGACAAATCCCAATCTCGATCCATGCCAACTCAACAAACACTTTCGGAGATACCTGTAGTGCACCTTTATAATCACCCAGTAACGTTGTGACGTTTGATACACCCAAAGTATTCCTACGGTATCTGGGAGTTGCATGATCTCATGGTCACAGGAACGTGTATTTGACATAGTGAAAGCAATAGCAATAAACTGAACGATCATTTGCTATGCTAACGGTTGGGTCATGTCCATCACATCATTCTCCTAATGATGTGATCCCGTTATCAAATGACAACTCATGTCCATGGTTAGGAAACCTTAACCATCTTTTGATTAACGAGCTAGTCTAGTAGAGGCTCACTAGGGACACAGTATTTGTTTATCTATTCACACATGTATTTAGTTTCCGGTCAATACAATTCTAGCATGAATAATAAACTATTATCATGAACGGGGAAATATGATAATAACTAATTTATTATTGCCTCTAGGGCATATTTCCAACAATAACATCAATGCGGGTCGATTCAACACAAATGTTTTTCTAACATTGTGCCCTCAAAGTTGCTGGCATAGACATGCCCATGATCAGGAAAACAGAACCATCATGCAACACTTGAGCTAGTCTTAGAGGCCAGACTAGGAATACATTTTACCGTTTATTATTCCACACGTGCATATGAGTCTTCCTCCGAGCCTCGTGGTTATTGTAGACTCGAGAACCATAGCAGTTATAGCATGGAACATAAACCTAATTATGAACAGGGAGATAATCAATAACATTTATTATTGCCTCTAGGGCATATCTCCTACAATAGTGCCAAGTGCCAGTTGCTGTTTTTTGCTTGTTTTTTACTTCGCAGAAAATCAGTACCAAACGAAGCCCAAACACCGTGAAACTTTTTGGAGAATTTTTTGGGCCAGAAGACACCCAGCGGGCCAAAGAAGTGTCGGAGAAGAGGGCCGAGGTGGGGAACACCCACCAGGGCGCGCCAGAGGCCCCTGGCGCGGCCTGGTGGGTGGTACCCACCTCGGGACCCCCCCTCCACTAACTATCAGCTCTATAAATTCTCAAATATTCGGAAAACCCTAGAGGAGTCGACGAAACACAATTCCAGCTGCCGCAAGTTCCAGAACCGCAAGATCCAATCTGACACCATCACGGAGGGGTTCATCTTCCTCATAGGTGCCTTTCCGATGATGCATGAGTAGTCCACCATAGACCTACGGGTCCGTTGGCAGTAGCTAGATGGGTTCCTATCTCTCTCTTGATTTTCAATACAATGGTCTCTTGAAGATCTATTTGATGTAATGACTTTTGCGGTGTGTTTGTTGGGATCCGATGAATTTTGAGTTCAGGATCAGTTTCTATCCATGAATATTATTTGAGTCTTCTTTGATCTCTTATATGCATGATTACTTATAGCCTCGTATTTCTTCTTCGAATATTTGGTTTAGTTAGGCCAACTAGATCGATTTTTCTTGCCATGGGAAGAGCTGCTTTGTGATGGGTTCGATCTTGCGGTGTTCTTTCCAAGCGACAGAAGGGGCAGCAAGGCACGCATGTGTCGTTGCCATTAAGGATAACAAGATGGGGTCTATTCCTACATGAATAGATCTTGTCTACATCATGTCACCTTTCTTATTGCATTACTCCATTTCTCCATGAACTTAATACACTAGATGCATGCTGGATAGCGGTCGATGTGTGGAGTAATAGATGTAGATGCTGAATCGTTTCGGTCTACTTATCTTGGACGTGATGCCTATATAATGATTATTGCCTGGATATGGTCATGATTATTTGATCTTCTATCAATTGCCCAACAATAATTTGTTCACCCACCATGTGCTATACTCATTAGAGAAGCCACTAGTGAAACCTACGGCCCCGGGGTCTACTTTTCCAATATATTGCTTTCCGATCTACTATTTTGCCTTTTTGTTTTCATATCTATTAATCCAAAAAAACAAAATACTTAGCTGCACTTTTTATTTACTTCTTTTATTTTGTGTTCTTGTGAGATCTATTTGCCAAAACTATTGCAACCTAATCTATCTTATCATCGTTGAGAGCTTGACAACCTCTCTTGCGCGTAGGGTTGCAAGTATTTGTTATTTGTGTAGGGGATGTTTATATAGTTGCTTGATCTTCCTCTACGGATTGATACGTTGGTTTCATAACTGAGGGAAATACTTATCATCGCTGTGCTGCATCATCCCTTCCTCTTTGGGGAAATACCGACGCTGTCTCAAGCCACGTCTAAGGAATTTGTGGCGCCGTTGCCGGGGAGGTAGCAATCTCTTCGCTTGCCAATCTCTGGCGCCGGGGAGACATCATCAACACCTATCAGGTTCCTAATCACAAATCTCATCTCCTTGAAATTTACATTATTTGCCATTTGCTTCTCGTTTTCCTCTCCCCCACTTCACAAAATTGCCGTTTTATTCGCCCTCTTTTTCGTTTGCCTTTTTCTCGTCAGATCTCTTGTTTGCTTGCAATCTTGTTTGCGTAGTCACGATGACTCAAGAAAACACCAAGTTGTGTGATTTTTCCAACACTAATAACAATGATTTTATTAGTACTCCAATTGCTCCTCCCGCCACTAGTGCGGAATCTTGTGATATTAATGCCGCTTTGTTGAATCTTGTCATGAAAGATCAATTTGCCGGTACTCCTAATAAGGATGCCGCGTCCCATCTAAACACATTCGTAGAATTGTGTGATATGCAAAAGAAAAAATATGTGGACAATGATATAGTGAAGTTGAAATTATTTCCTTTCCCTTTGCGGGATCATGCAAAAATTTGGTTCTCTTCTTTGCCTCGCAATAGTATCGATTCTTGGAATAAGTGCAAGGATGCTTTTATTACTAAGCATTTTTTTCCCGCGAAAATTATTTCCCTTAGGACACAAATCATGAATTTTAAGCAACTTGAGCATGAACATGTTGCACAATCTTGGGAAAGAATGAAATTGATGCTAAGAAATTGTCCAACTCATGGTTTAAATCTTTGGGTGAACATAAAAAAGATTATGCGGGATTGAATTTTATCTCTAGAAATCTTTTAGATTCCGCCGCGGGTGGTACTTTCATGGAAATTACGTTGGGTGATGCTACTAAATTGCTAGATAATATTATGGCAAATTATTCACAATGGCATACTGAAAGAGCACCTACTAGTAAAAAGGTTAATTCGGTTGAAGAAATTAGTACTTTGAGTGAAAAAGTTGATGCTCTTATGAAGTTGGTTGCTAGTAAAAAAGCTCCTATTTATCTTAATAATGTGCCTTTGTCTACTTTGATTGAGCAAAATAGTGATTCCGTAGATGTGAATTTCATCTCGCGAAACAATTTCAATAACAATGCTTATAGAGGTAATTTTAATCCTAGGCCTTTTCCTGGAAATTCCTCTAATAATTATGGTAATTCCTATGGTAATTCTTCTTACAATAATACTAGGAACACCTCTGATCTTGAGAATAATTTTAAAGAATTTATCAATGCTCAATAGTTTTTCAATACTACGATAGAAGAAAAGTTGAATAAGATTGATGATATGTCTAGAAGCATTGATAGAATTTCCCATGATGTAGAAAGTCTCAAGTTGAATACTTTTCCACCTAAGATTAATGAATCAATTAAAGCTTTATATGTTTCTATGGATGAAAGTAAGAAAAGAACCGCTATGCTTAGAGCTAAAAGAGAATTTTTAGAAAAAGTGTTTTCTAGTGATTACTTTCATAACAATGATGAACATCTTAAAACGATTGGTGTTTCTTCTATTGATTCCTTGTTTAGTAATGTTAAAATTGATGATAAAGGGACTGAAGAAGAGTCAACTTTAGCTAAAGGGCGTCCCAATAATTTGGAGGGTGAAAATCTTGATGAAAATTTTGATAAAAGTGGGTTTGAAGAGGTCAAAACTTTAACTAGTGATGTGCCCACTATTTTGGATTACAAAGACTTTCATTATGATAGTTGCTCCATGGTTGAATGTATTTATTTTCTGCAATCCATGATAAATTCACCCCATGCTTATGAACAAAATAAAGCTTTTACTAAACATATTGTTGATGCCATGGTGAAATCCTTAGAACAAAAGTTGGAATTAGATATTTCAATTCCTAGAAAATTGCATGATGACTGGGAACCTACCATTAAGTTCAAGATTAAAAATTATGAGTGCTTTGCTTTATGTGATTTGGGTGCTAGTGTTTCCACAATTCTGAAATCTTTATGTGATGTGCTTGGTCTCACCAATATTGAAGAATGCTCTCTTAATTTGCACACGGCGGATTCTACTATTAAAAAACCTTTGGGAAGAATTAATGATGTTCTTATTCTTGAAAATAGAAATTATGTGCCCATTGATTTTATTGTTCTAGATATTTATTGCAATCCTTCTTGTCCCATCATACTTGGTAGACCGTTCTTACGCACTATAGGTGTCGTGATTTATATGAAAGAAGGGGATATTAAGTTTCAGTTTCCACTTAGAAAGGGTATGGAACACTTCCCTAGAACAATAATTAAGCCACCATATGAATCAATCATGAGAGCCTCTTATGGAGCAAAAATTAAGGATGACAATACTTGCATCTTTGCGTTATGCCTAGCTAGGGGCGTAAAACGATAAAGCTTGTTGGGAGGCAACCCAATGAATAAATATTATTTTATCTTTTCCTTTCTGTTTTTGAGTGTTTACACAATTATGCTTATGTTATGATTGTGTTTTTATGTTTTAATTAGTGTTTGTGCCAAGTAAAGCCTTTAGGATGATTCATAAGATGAGTAGAAACAATGCTGAATCTGAAACAGAAACTTTGCCTCCTGTTCGAATTTTCATTTTTTACTGGAGCATGATATTGAGCTGAAATTTTAACACAGTATTTCTATACAAATTCTTTACGTTTTCCTAATTTTACAGAATTTTTAGAGTTACAGAAGTATGGTTATAGTACAGATTACTAGAGATTGTTCTGTCTAAAACAGATTCTGTTTTCCTTGCATTGTGTGCTTATTTTGATGAATCTATGGCTTGTATTGGAGGGTATATGTCATGGTAAAGTTATAATACAGTAGATATAATGCAATAATAAAATATGAATGGGTTTGCAATAGTACTTAGACTAGTAATTTGTTTTATTATACTAACGGATCTCACGAGAATTTTGTTAAGTTTTGTGTGATTGAAGTTTTCAAGTTTTGGGTGAGATCACGATGCATGAAGGAATAAGGAGTAAGAAGAGCCTAAGCTAGGGGATGCTACAGCACCCCAAGATAATATTCAAAGAGTAACAAGCAACTAAGCTTGGGGATGCCCCGAGTGGCATCCCCTCTTTCTTCTAACAACCATCGGTATTTTACTTGGAACTATATTTTTATTCGTCACATATCATGAGTTTTGCTTGGAGTGTCTTGTATCTTTGCTTGTTTTGCTTTTTATCCTTGCTGCACACACCTATTTGAGAGAGCCAAAATTATTCTATGATTTGTTAGAATTTCTCTACATGCTTCACTTAAATTTTTTGAGCTATGGAATTGCTCTATGCTTCACATATATCTTTTTTTAGCACGGCGTGCTTTTACATGTTTGAAGAAATACTCTCATGCTTCACTTAGATTATGTTGAGAGTTGGTAAATTTTGAATAAATCCTCTCATGCTTCACTTATATTATTTTGAGAGATGCAACTTTTATGCTCATGGTCTTCACTTAAATCTATTTGAGCTTGTCAAAAGCAATGGCAATATATGAAACTAGTCCCAAAGTGATAGATATTCAAGAGGGATATAATAAAAACTTTCATGAATATCATTGGACAAATTAAACTTGATTCTTTGTAATAGTTTTGACACATGATAATAGTAATATGTGAGTTATGTTAGTGAGTAATTATGCTTAGTAAGAATATTGATGTTAAGGTTTGTGATTCCCTATGCAAGCACGAAAGTCAATAGTTGTGCAATGAAATTACATCCTACTTCTGGTGCATTATTCGGTGTTAGTTATGCTTAATGCTCGCTTATGTGAATTTTTGTTTCTTGGTTGGTTGCTTCTCAATCTATTTGCTAGCCTTCACTTGTACTAAGTAGAAATACTACTTGTGCATCCAAAATCCTTAAACCCAGTTTTGCCATATGATTCCACCATACCTACCTATATGCGGTATTTCCGTGCCGTTCCAAGCAAAAAGTTTTATGTGCCATCTCTAATTTTCAAAATAAATTTCCCTTTTTGTGTGCTCGTACCGCTCATGAAACGGTAGGGGGTGACCGATATTTTTCCATGCTAGATATGTTATTCTCAAGATGAGTGTGTATTCACTTGTCATTGCACGAGAGTACGGCGGTAATAGGGATGCCCAGTCCCGAAATGAAAAGAAAATAAAAAAATTACTTTATGTTGTCAAATAATAAATTCCTTGGAAAGTGTTGGTATGGAAGGCAACCGTGGATTCGGCTAGCCATGGAAAGTGAAAGTATGGTGGAGAAAGGAATAAACTTTATTTTCTGTTTGGGAACCGCTTATGATGTATCTAGCATGGAAAGGTATTTAAATCTCTCGGTCGTTTTCGTTGGCAGGAAAGGCATGCCACCCAAAATATTTTTCTCTATCAATTTAAACCTTGAGCTCTGGCACCTCTACAAATCCCTACTTCCCTCTGTGAAGGGCCTATCTATTTACTTTATGCAATTTTTATTTTTACTTGAGTCTCCATCTTCTCTTATAAAGCACCAACTAGGGGCACTATGATCGTACTTGATCATTAGGTGTAGCTAATATTTGAGTGTGTTTCATGAATGGATCAATGATTGAGCATGATGGGCTAGGGATAACTTGCTTTAGTGTTGATATTTTGAAATACATTGTTGCTTGTTGATATGCTTGAGTATAAAAGTTTTCATGTCAAAACTAGACTATTGCTTTGAACCATATAAAAGTCCAAATGTCCATGCTACAAAGAAAAGAATATGTGATGAACATGTTAGGCAGCATTCCACATCAAAAATTCTGTTTTTATCATTTACATACTCGAGGACGAGTAGGAATTAAGCTTGGGGATGCTGATACGTCTCCAACGTATCTATAATTTTTTATTGTTCCATGCTGTTATATTATCAATCTTGGATGTTTTACAATCATTGTATAGCAACTTTATATCATTTTTTGGGACTAACCTATTGACATAGTGCCAAGTGCCAGTTGATCTTTTTTGCTTGTTTTTTACTTTGCAGAAAATCAGTACCAAACGAAGCCCAAACACCGTGAAACTTTTTGGAGAATTTTTTGGGCCAGAAGACACCCAGCAGGCCAAAGAAGTGTCGGAGAAGAGGGTCGAGGTGGGGAACAGCCACCAGGGCGCGCCAAAGCCCCCTGGCGCGGCCTGGTGGGTGGTGCCCACCTCGGGACCCCCATCCATCGACTATCAGCTCTATAAATTCTCAAATATTCGGAAAACCCTAGAGGAGTCGACGAAACACAATTCCAGCCGCCGCAAGTTCCAGAACCGCGAGATCCAATCTAACACCATCACGGAGGGGTTCATCTTCCTCATAGGTGTCTCTCCGATGATGCGTGAGTAGTCCACCATAGACCTACGGGTCCGTAGGCAGTAGCTAGATGGCCTCCTCTCTCTCTCTTGATTCTCAATACAATGGTCTCTTGGAGATCTATTTGATGTAATGACTTTTGCGGTGTGTTTGTTGGGATCCGATGAATTTTGAGTTCATGATCAGTTTCTATCCATGAATATTATTTGAGTCTTCTTTGATCTCTTATATGCATGATTACTTATAGCCTCGTATTTTTTCTTTGAATCTTTGGTTTAGTTTGGCAAACTAGATCGATTTTTCTTGCCATGGGAAGCGGTGCTTTGTGATGGGTTCGATCTTGCGGTGTTCTTTCCCAGTGACAGAAGGGGCAGCAAGGCACGCATGTATCGTTGCCATTAAGGATAACAAGATGGGTCTATTCCTACATGAATAGATCTTGTCTACATCATGTCACCGTTCTTATTGCATTACTCCGTTTCTCCATGAACTTAATACACTTGATGCATGCTGGATAACGGTCGATGTGTGGAGTAATAGAAGTAGATGCAGAATTGTTTCGGTCTACTTATCTTGGACGTGATGCCTATATAGTGATCATTGCCGGGATATCGTCATGATTATTTGATCTTCTATCAATTGCCCAACAGTAATTTGTTCACCCACCGTGTGCTATACTCATGAGAGAAGCCACTAGTGAAACCTACGGCCCGCGGGTCTACTTTTCCAATATATTGCTTTCCGATCTACTACTATTTTTCCTTTTTATTTTCAGATCTATTAATCTAAAAAAACCAAAAATACTTAGCTGCACTTTTTATTTACTTCTTTTATTTTGTGTTCTTGTGAGATCTATTTGCCAAAACTATTGCAACCTAATCTATCTTATCATCGTTGAGAGCTTGACAACCTCTCTTACACGTCGGGTTGCAAGTATTTGTTATTTGTGTGCATGAGCTGTTTACATAGTTGCTTGATCTTCCTATACGGATTGATACCTTGGTTTCATAACTGAGGGAAATACTTACCGTCGCTGTGCTGCATCATCCCTTCCTCTTTGCGGAAATACCGACGCAGTCTCAAGCCACGTCACTACTATGAAGAATCTCAAAGATAATCGAACTAAGATCGTCCCCTCTCGCACGAGAGGAGGTAAGGAACTGCCATCTAGCTCTGCTTTTGATTCACCTACTGTTTTGAATCAGCTTGTTACACCACCACATGTTGATCATCCTGATATGCCACATGATCTTGATGATGCTACTTCTGAAATTAATTATGATACTACTGCTACGTTCGATGAAACTAAAACTGTGCCACTGAGTGAATTACTTGATGCTCATATTGCTAGAGCTAGCAAACTTGAAAATACTGAAACTGATGAATACTTTGAATCACCTGTTACACCTCGCTCACCTAATAGATATGAATTGCCTTATGTACCTGAGGGTTATGTTATGGATGGTGAGATAGCTAGGGACTTTCTTGCTTGTGAAAATAGAGATGATATGAAGAAATTACTATGCAAACTAAAATAAAAATCTATGATGGAGAAAATGAAACATGATCCTAAATTTGCTACTTCTCCTATATTTGTCGCTGATAAGGACTATGAATTCTCTATAGACCCTGAACTGATTCCTATAGTAGAGTCTGATCCTTTCCATGGTTATGAAAATGAAACTATTGTCGAGCATCTTATGAAACTAAATGATATTGCCGCCTTGTTTACAATTGATGAAAAGATAAGCTACTATTATATCCTTAAGTTTTTCCCTTTCTCGCTAAAAGACGAGGCCAAGGAATGGTTTCTTTCTCTGCCTCTTGGTTGTATGCGTAGTCCCCAGGATGTGCTTTATTACTTTTCTGAAAAATACGTTCCTGCTCATAAGAAACAAGCTGCCTTACAGGAAATATTTTACTTTGTGCAAATTGAAGAAGAGAATCTCCCTCAAGCTTGGGGGAGGCTTGATACTTGTGATCTGCGTTGGGTTTTCCGTGAAGAGGAACGGGTTATCGCAGCACAATGTGGGTAAGTATTTCCTCAGTTATGAAACCAAGGTTTATCGAACCAATAGGAATACCAATCCTCAACCGTCTTTAGTGGCTGCACACAAAAGAACAAACAACTTGCACTCAACGCGGGCAAGAGGGTTGTCAATCCCCTTGATCTCGTTATTTGCAAGCAAGTGAATTGTGCAGGTAATTGTAGATAATTGTAAAGTGAAAAATAAACTAAAAGCAAATAAATAACAGCAAGGTAGTAATAGCGTTTGTGAAAATATAAGTGAATAGACCCGGGGGTCGTAGTGTTCCCTAATGGCATCTCTCACGGCAATAGCATACGGTGGGTAAACAAATTACTGTTGGGCAATTGATAGAAAAGCGAATAGTTATGCGATTTTCACAGCAATGATCATGAGTATATAGGCATCACGTCCATAAGCAAATAGGCCGACTCCTGCCTGAACCTACTACTATTACTCCACTTCAAGAGCGCTTCTATCTTGCCTCTCTACGCATTAAGTTCATGACAAACAGAGTAATGCTTGGAGAACGATGACATGATGTAGACAAAGTAAACTCAATCAATATGAATAGACCCCATCGTGTTATCCTTAGTAGCAACAACACAAAGATGCATCTTGTCCCCTTCTGCCACTGGGATATAAAAACTCGCCAGGTTGAACCTGCTACAACGCACCACTCCCACCGAAGAAATATCAATCTAGTTGGCCAAACTATCTCGATAGATTAGACAGCATTACGAAGCTATAATGATTATGCAAATAAGAATCATAGTAATCAGGTTTGACTCAAATACTTTTCACGAATAATCTAAACATAAACTCACAATTCATCGGATCCCATCAAACGCACCATACAAAGTGATTACGTCGGATAGATCGAGGCAAAGATGCGATGAACATTGTACTGAAGATCAAGAGAGAGAGAGATTGCCATCTAGGTACTACCTACGGACTCGTAGGTCTATGGTGAACTACTTACACATCATCATGAGGGCAACAAGGTTGATGAAGAGGCCCTCCGTGATCGATCCCCCTCCGGCAGGGTGCCGGAACGGAGCTCCAGATGGGTTCCCGTCGGAACAGAGCCTTGCGGCGGCGTAAAAAGTGTTTCGGGACCTCCTCTGATGTTTTTAGGGTAGATGAGGATTTATAAGCCAGAGAACGAGGTCGGGAGGGCCGCTAGGGGGCCACAAGCCAATAGCCCCCCCCCCAGGGCGCGCCCTGTTGGCTTGTGGGGCCCTGGTGCGGCTCCCGGCCATCTTCCAAATCTTCTAGGTCTTGTTTTTGTCCAAAAAATGTCAAAAAGTTTCATGCAATTGGACTCCGTTTGGTATAGTAAATCTGCAAAGTGAAAAACACGGAGAAAACAGCAATTGGCACTAAGCACTGGGTCAATAGGTTACTGCTCAAAAATAATATAAATTGGTAAATAATGACCCAAAAAGTATCCTAGATTGATAATATATCAGCATGGAACAATCAAAAAGTATAGATACGTTGGAGACGTATCATGCTTCTCCCGTTACTTAGAGCTTTGCTTGATTACCCCCTTAAGAAGAATGAAATTCTTGATATCTTTTATAATGGTCTAACTGATGCTTCTAGGGACTTCCTGGATAGTTGTGCCGGTTGTGTTTTCAGGGAAAGAACTGTTGGACAAGCTGAAGAACTATTGAATAACTTATTGTAAAATGCCAATGATTGGACACTCGCTGAACCACCGCCGGAACCTATTCAAAAGAAGAGAGGTATTCTATTCCTAAGTCCTGAAGATATGCAAGAAGCAAAAAGAACTATGAAAGAGAAAGGTATTAAAACTGAGGATGTGAAGAAATTAACACCTATTGAAGAAATACATGGACTTGACACCCCGACACAGGTAGTAGAGGTAAATTCTCTCCGTTCCTTTATTGAAAGTGATGTACCTTAAACTAAAACTCCTGGTCAATGCATGGATGAATTTGATAATTACATTGTTAAGCAACAGCACTTCAACAACTATGTTAAGGATCAATTGAGAAGTAATGCTATGTTGATAGACCGCTTAAGTGACTTGATGTTTAGAATTGCTAATGATGTGAAAGGTCTAGGTAAACATGCTTCTTTGGTTCACACCCAATTAGATCAAGTAGCCACGTCACAAAATGATTTGCTTGTTGAAATAAATAATGATATGAATGATCATGCTGTTAGAGTAGTGACTAGAGGAGGTAGAATGACTCAAGTCTCTCTTTATCCCGAAGGTCACCCTAAAAGAATTGAACAAGATTCTCAGAAAATTAATGAAGATGCACCTAGTTCATCTAAGAAGAAAAATAAAAAGAAAGATGATAGGACCTTGCATGCTTCTAGTGAACCCATTAAAGAAAAACCTGTTGAGAATCACAATGATGTTTCTATTTCTGATGCTGAAACACAATCTGGTAGTGAACATACACCTAGTGATAATGAAAATGACAACAATGATGATGTTCACATAGATGCTCAACCAGATGATAATAAAGAAAATGATAATGATGTGGAAATTGAACCTTATGAAAATATTGATAACCCACAGCCTAAAAATAAACGCTATGATAAGAGGGACTTTGTTGCTAGAAAACATGGAAGGGAAAGAGAACCTTGGGTTCAAAAACCCATGCCATTCCCTCGTAAGTCTACTAAAAGTAAGGACGATGAAGATTTTGAACGCTTTGCTGAAATGATAAGACCCGTATTTTTGCGCACTCGCTTGGCAGATATATTGAAAATGCCTCCATATGCTAACTATATGAAGGATATTATTACCAACAAAAGGAAAATACCTGAAACTGAAATTGCTACTATGCTTGCTAATTATTCCTTTGATGGTGGAGTGCCTAAGAAGTTAGGAGATCCGGGTATACCCACAATACCTTGCTCTATTAAAAGAAACTATGTTAGAACTGCTTTATGTGATTTAGGAGCTGGTGTTAGTGTTATGCCTTTCTCTCTTTATAAAAGACTTGAATTGAATAAGCTTACACCTACTGAGATATCTTTGCAAATGGCCAATAAATCCACTGCTTTACCTATTGGAATTTGCGATGACGTTCCTGTTGTAGTTGCAAATGTTACTATCTTAACAGACTTTGTTATTCTTGATATGCCCGAGGACGACAATATGTCGATCATCCTTGGTAGACCCTTTCTAAATACTGCAGGGGCTGTTATTGATTGCAAAAAAATCAAGGTTACTTTTCATGTCAATGGCAAGCAACATACCGTACATTTTCTGAAGAAGCAAACTTTGGTTAATAATATTAATGGCATTGAGCCTAGTGCCACTATTATCATTGGAGATTTTAAAATCCCTCTACCTACTGTCAAGAAGAGATATTGCAATCTTATTGTTGGGGAGAAGCAAATCCCCATTGAGGTAACTTAGTGTTATGCGAGAATTCTTCGGTTTCATGTTAATCGGAAACGGTTGTTACTAAGACTTGATCAACCTTATTAGTGCATCCTTTTTGAAAGACATGTGATTGATGAATTTAGTATTCACAACTCTCTGTATCACAAGTCTATTCTCCGATATTTTTTAGCTAATAAAAATAAATTAGTTTGATATTCCTGTATTCTGTTTTTCCCGTGCAATAAAAAAATGACCCAAAAATAAAAAGTCTCGGATTGCTACAAAATTTTAACATGAAATTTTCTGGAATATATAAGAATTTGTGACATAAAAATTACAGTAGGGAGATGCACCTGTGGGCCACAAGCCAACAAGGCGCCCCCCTGGCCGCACCATGATGGCTTGTGGGCCCCATAGAGCCCCATGCCTTATCCCTTCGGCTCACTTCATCCTCTACCTCCAGAAAAAAATTCCCTAGCTCTCTCTTTCTTGTGTTCTTCCTCTAGAAACTGAAATTTTCGATATCTTTGCTTGGAACTCCGTTTCCAAAACTGTTATGAGGAATTGCTCCTTGGTATGTGACTCCTCCATTCATCCAATTAGTTTTTGCTTTAGTGGTTTATATTTTGCATATTTTGTTGCACTTGGTGCTACAGAAAATGAGCTTGCATGTCGAATTCTTTGAGTTCTAAGCAGTAGGAATGCTTGATATGGTCTCTAGGCACCCATATGAGTAGTTGCTATCAATCTTGCAAAGTTTTATTGACATAAATTTGTGGGTCAAAAAATTTAGAAATTTGTGCCTAGGAAAATGAATTTCTGAAGGAAAGGTTCTTCAAGCCGGAGCCCCAAGGGAGTTGTTGGGAGAACTCAGGATAGCGACATCAATATTTTTCACAACGCGGAGGTTAGGCCTTGTGAATGGACACATACACCTTTCATGAACGAAGCGGGTTTCTATGAAGAATTCATGCAATTCGTTGCAAATGTCGGGCTGACCAACTTCCACGCAGATGAGTGTGACCAACATTATCTCCTTACTAATTTCTTTTGTGCAAAACTTTTACTTCATAAATACGCCCGGTGCTCCCACGGTACGCTTTGATCTTTATGCCACGAACTATGAAATGCCTCTAGATGAATTTTGTGAAGTATGTTTGCTTCCCTCTGATGGGGGAATGCGTGAGCCTAAACCCGAGGAGTTTGAGGGCTTCCTTCTCACCTTAACTGTGGGAGAAACTAGGGGCGTATCAAACGCCAGAGCCACTAGTTTGCAATTTTCGTCTGTGCACTACTTTTCTCTATTTATAGGAAAATGCATAACTTCTATGGAGCAGGGTGGTGGTCAAAGTGCCCCTACCCTGGCTATACTGTGTCGTGCACTTTATGGTGATAATACTTACAACTTAGGAGCTATTGTCGTGCGCCGCTTACATCTTAACCGAACCAAAGGCAAGGTTCATGGTGGTATTTATTCCACGCACTTGGCAAAGCGTTTTAATGTTGCTATACGCCCCACTGATTACTTGTTGCCCAAGGTTTATCTTGATCATTGACGTGGCTTGAGACTACGTCGGTATTTCCCCAAAGAGGAAGGGATGATGCAGCACAGCTACGGTAAGTATTTTCCTCCGTTAAGAAACCAAGGTATCAATCTATAGAGGAAGATCAAGCAACTATGTAAATGGCACCGGCACACAAATAACAAATACTTGCAGCCCGACGCATAAGAGAGGTTGTCAAGCTCTCAACGATAATAAGATAGATTAGATTGTAATAGGTTGGGCAAATAGACCTCACACAACACAAAATAAAAGAAGTAAATAAAAAGTGCAGCAAGGTTTTTTTTATTTATTAATAGATCTGAAAACAAAACGGCAAAAGAGTAGCTCGGAAAGCAATATGTTGGAAAAGTAGACTCGGGGGCCGTAGGTTTCACTAGTGGCTTCTCTCATGAGTATAGCACACGGTGGGTAAACAAATTACTGTTGGGCAATTGATAGAAGATCAAATAATCATGACGATATCCAGCCAATGATCATTATATAGGCATCACGTCCAAGATAAGTAGACCGAAACGATTCTGCATCTACTTCTATTACTCCACACATCCACTGCTATCCAGCATGCATCTAGTGTATTAAGTTCATGGAAAAACGGAGTAATGCAATAAGAACGGTGACATGATGTAGACAAGATCTATTCATGTAGGAATAGACCCCATCTTGTTATCCTTAATGGCAACGATACATGTGTGGCTTGCCGCGCCTTCTGTCACTGGGAAACGACACCGCAAGATCGAACCCATCACAAAGCACCTCTTCCCATGGCTTCGTTTGGTACTGATTTTCTGCGAAGTAAAAAATAAGCAAAAAACTGCAACTGGCACTTGGCACTATGTCAATAGGTTAGTCCCAAAAAATGATATAAAGTTGCTATAAAATGATTGTAAAACATCCAAGATTGATAATATAGCAGCATGGAACAATCAAAAATTATAGATACGTTGGAGATGTATCAGCATCCCCAAGCTTAATTCCTACTCGTCCTCGAGTAGGTAAATGATAAAAACAGAATTTTTGATGTGGAATGCTGCCTAACATGTTCATCTAATATTTTTTTCTTTGTAGCATGGACATTTGGACTTTTATATGGTTCAAAGCAACAGTTAGTTTTGACATGAAAACTGTAATACTCAAGCATATCAACAAGCAACCATGTCTTTCAAAATATCAACACTAAAGCAAGTTATCCCTAACCCATGATGCTCAATCATTGATCCATTCATGAAACACACTCAAATATTAGCTACACCTAATGCTCAAGTACGATCATAGTGCCCCCAATTTGGTGCTTTATAAGAGAAGATGGAGACTCAAGTAAAAATAAAAATTGCATAAAGTAAATAGATAGGCCCTTCGCAGAGGGAAGTAGGGATTTGTAGAGGTGCCAGAGCTCAAGGTTTAAATTGATAGAGAAAAATATTTTGGGTGGCATGCCTTTCCTATCAACAAAAACGACCGAGAGATTTCAATACCCTTCCATGCTAGATACATCATAAGTGGTTCCAAAACAGAAAATAAAGTTTTTTCCTTTTTCCACCATACTTTCACTTTCCATGGCTAGCCGAATCCACGGTTGCCTTCCATACCAACACTTTCCAAGGAATTTATTATTTGACAACATAAAGTAAAAAAATTCTTTCTTTTCATTTCGGGACTGGGCATCCGTATTACCGCCGTGCTCTCGTGCAATGACAAGTGAATAAACACTCATCTTGAGAATAACACATCTAGCATGGAAAAATATAGGTCACCCCCTACCGTTTCATGAGCGGTACGAGGACACAAAAAGGAAAATTCATTTTGAAAATTAGAGATGGCACATACAAATTGTCTTGGAATGGCATGGAAATAGCGCATATAGGTAGGTATAGTGGACTCATATGGCAAAACTGGGTTTAAGGATTTTGGATGCACAAGTAGTATTTCTACTTAGTACTAGTGAAGGCTAGCAAATAGATTGAGAAGCAACCAACCGAGAAACAAAAATTCACGTAGGCGAGCATTAAGCATAACTAACACCGAATAATGCACCATAAGTAGGATGTAATTTCATTGCACAACTATTGACTTTCGTGCTTGCATAGGGAATCACAAACCTTAACATCAATATTCTTACTAAGCATAATTACTAACCAACATAACTCACATATTACTATCATCATGTCTCAAAACTATTACAAAGAATCAAGTTTAATTTGTCCAATGATCTTCCTGAAAGTTTTTATTATATCCCTCTTGAATATCTATCACTTTGGGACTAGTTTCATATATAGCCATTGCTTTTGACAAGCTCAAATAGATTTAAGTGAAGATCATGAGCATAAAAGTTTCATCTCTCAAAATAATATAAGTGAAGCATGAGAGAATTTATTCAAAATTTACTAACTCTAAAATTGATCTAAGTGAAGCATGAGAGTATTTCTTCAAACATGTAAAAGCACGCCGTGCTCAAAAAGATATAAGTGAAGCACTAGAGCAATTCCATAGCTCAATAGATTTAAGTGAAGCATATAGAGCAATTCTAACAAATCATAGCATAATTTTGGCTCTCTCAAATAGGTGTGTCCAGCAAGGATACTTGAGACAAAATAAAAAGCAAAACAAGCAAAGATACAAGACGCCCCAAGCAAAACTCATGATATGTGATGAATAAAAATATAGTTCCAAGTAAGATACCGATGGTCGTTAAAGAAAGAGGGGATGCCACTTGGGGCATCCCCAAGCTTAGTTGCTTGTTCCTCTTTGGATATTACCTTGGGGTGATGTATCATCCCCAATCTTAGGCTCTTCTTACTCCTTATTCCTTCATCCATCGTGATCTTACCCAAAACTTGAAAACTTCAATCACACAAAACTTAACAAAATCCTCGTGAGATCCGTTAGTATAATAAAGCAAATTACCACTCTAAGTGCTGTTGCAAACCAATTCATATTTTATTATGGCATTATGTCTACTTTATTTTAACTTTATCATGGCTTATACCCTCCAATACAAGCCATAGATTCATCAAAACAAGCACACAATGCAACGAAAACAGAATCTGTCAAAAACAGAACAGTCTGTAGTAATCTGTATTCTAACCATACTTATGTAACTCAAAAAATTCTGAAACATTAGGACAACGTCAGCAATTTTTATATAAATCTTGTGTAAAAAATTCAGAATATTTCGTCGCTTCTGTGATTTTTAAGAATTTTTCTACTGGACGCAAAAGTTTCTGTTTTTTCAACAAGATCAAATCAACTATCACTTAGCATCATCCTAAAGGCTTTACTTGGCACAAACACTAATTAAAACATAAAAAACACAATCATAACAGAGGCATAATTGTGTAAACACTCAAAAACAGAAAGTAAAAGATAAAATAAATTTTATTCATTGGGTCACCTCCCAACAAGCGCTATCGTTTTACACCCCTAGCTAGGCATAACGCATAGATTCAAGCATTGTCATCTTTAGTTTTTGCCACCTTTGCAAGGGCTTTCTCAAACCCGGGAGGTTCTTTACATTTCCCCAAATTTTCAGGAGAAGAGACCATCTTGAGATCTAAAATATCCAAACGCTTATTGCAAAGAGAAATCAAAGTATTCATGTGATTGAGGTTTCCACCAATATGTTTAAGAGGTTCATTATATTTTTGTAACTCAACCAAATGTTTATGCAAATCACCCAATTTGTCTAAAATTTGAATCCCTTCTTGTGTAAGAGAAAACCCCTTTTTTCGTGGAGGAACCCCCAATATCCCCTCCAAAATTTCGTAAGCGGTGTTGGCATCAAGATCAGTAAAATTCCCTTTAGTGGAAAAATCCAAGAGTTGTCTATGATGCAAGGTTAATCCTATGTAAAAATTTCGAAGCAAAACTTTTGCATCCCCCTTTAGGTTGCAAATGTGATGGGATTCCAAAAGCCTATACCAAGCATCTTTCAGATTTTCCCCCTGTTTTTGTTTGAAGTATTAAACTTCAAAATCTAGTGACAAGGGAGTGGTGATGCTGGCCATAGCGAAAGGATAGATAGACAAGAGATCTAACGAGAAAAAAGGCAAACGAAAAAGAGGGCGAATAAAACGGCAAATTTGTGAAGTGAGGGAGAGGAAAACGAGAGGCAAATGGCAAATAATGTAAATTGCAAGGAGATGAGATTTGCGATTAGGAACCTGATAGGTGTTGATGATGTCTCCCCAGCGCCAGAGATTGGCACGCTGAAGAGATCGCTTCCTCCCCGGCAATGGTGCCAGAAATTCCTTTGACGTGGCTTGAGACTGTGTCGGTATTTCCCCAAAGAGGAAGGGATGATGCAGCACAGCTACGGTAAGTATTTCCCACAGTTAAGAAACCAAGGTATCAATCCGTAGAGGAAGATCAAGCAACTATGTAAATGGCACCTGCACACAAATAACAAATACTTGCAACCCGACGCGTAAGAGAGGTTGTCAAGCTCTCAATGATAATAAGATAGATTAGATTGTAATAGGTTGGGCAAATAGATCTCACACGAACACAAAATAAAAAAAGTAAATAAAAAGTGCAGCAAGGTATTTTTGGTTTTTTTGGATTAATAGATCTGAAAACAAAACGGCAAAAGAGTAGATCGGAAAGCAATATGTTGGAAAAGTAGACCCGGGGGCCGTAGGTTACAATAGTCGATCCTCTCATGAGTATAGCACACGGTGGGCAAACAAATTACTGTTGGGCAATTGATAAAAGATCAAATAATCATGACGATATCCAGGCAATGATCATTATATAGGCATCACGTCCAAGATAAGTAGACCGAAACGATCTGCATCTACTTCTATTACTCCACACATCGACCGCTATCCAGCATGCATCTACTGTATTAAGTTCATGGAAAAATGGACTAATGCAATAAGAACGGTGACATGATGTAGACAAGATCTATTCATGTAGGAATAGACCCCATCTTGTTATCCTTAATGGCAATGATACATGCGTGCCTTGCTGCCCCTTCTGTCACTGGGAAAGGAAGCCGCAAGATCGAACTCATCACAAAGCACCTCTTCCCATGGCAAGAAAAATCGATCTAGTTGGCCTAACTAAACCAAAGATTCGAAGAAGAAATACGAGGCTATAAGTAATCATGCATATAAGAGATCAAAGAAGACTCAAATAATATTCATGGATAGAAACTGATCGTGAACTGAAAATTCATTGGATCCCAACAAACACAACGCAAAAGTCATTACATCAAATAGATCTCCAAGAGACCATTGTATTGAGAATAAAAAGAGAAAGAGGAAGCCATCTAGCTACTGCCTACGGACCCGTAGGTCTATGGTGGACTACTCACGCATCATCGGAGAGGCACCTATGAAGATGATGAACCCCTCCGTGATGGTGTTAGATTGGATCTCGCGGTTCTGGAACTTGCCGCAGCTGGAATTGTTTTTCGTCGACTCCCTTAGGGTTTTCTGAATATTTGGGCATTTATAGAGCTGATAGTCGGTGGAGAGGAGTCCCGAGGTGGGCACAACCCATCAGGGCACGCCGGGGGCCTCTGGCGCGCCCAGGTGGGTGCTGCTCCCCTCGGCCCTCCTCTCTGGCACTTCTCTGGCCCACTGGATGTCTTCTGGCCCAAAAAAATCTCCAAAAAGATTCACGGTGTTTGGGCTTTGTTTGGTACTGATTTTCTGCGAAGTAAAAAACAAGCAAAAAACAGCAACTGGCACTTGGCACTATGTCAATAGGTTAGTCCCAGAAAATGATATAAAGTTGCTATAAAATGATTGTAAAACATCCAAGATTGATAATATAACAGCATGGAACAATAAAAAATTGTAGATATGTTGGAGACGTATCAATCATCAGTCTATGATAGAGCACCAATTCATTGAGGAACCTCAGCCACCACAACACATTCGTTACAGCTTAGTATTCAGCGAGAAGACTTGCGATATTATTGCTTTGCCTGCGCCCTCTTTGTTTAATTATCATGCCAGGAATGGATACACCATCATGCCAGAAGACATAATTGCATACCAAAATGAGCTGGCTGACGCGGAGGCCGAGACCCAGGAATGGGATGCTCAGGTGCCGCAGCCGCAATACTTTCCCGGACCTAACGGTTATTATCAATGGTGATCACCAAGCTAGGAAAATGCCTAAGCTTGGGGGAGTATGTATTTCTCACCGACAATACATTCATGTTCACATGCTTTATATGAATTTTTGGTGTTCATCGTCTTTCGTTGTATATCCACGTTAGGTTTATTTTTCCGCCTTCTTCTTGTGTGTTTGAAAAACTTAGAAAATCCAAAACTATTTCTCATTTCTTTTCGGTTTTTCCTTTCCTCATTTAATTAGTTATAGTACTAAAAAGAAAACCCAAAAAGATTTCATTTGCGTGTTTGGAGCTTTCCCGTGTAAATAGTTTTTCTCGTTCTTGTTTTCCCTTAGTTTATTTGCTTGCTTGAGAAAAACAAAAACTCCAAAAATATTTCAGTGTGTTTCTCTGAATTTCTTTTCCTTTTGATTGAGTCATTGAAATGAGAAGACCACAATGAAAATGTTGAGTGGCTCCTATATGCTTTATTGTTGATCTAACAGAGAGCCAATATTACCTTGTCTTCTCCTTTGTCTAAATTGTCATGTAGATTCCAGCTTAGTCCACGGTATTCTTGCACTATTATTATCATATCATTTGGTAGTGCAAGTGAAAGGCAATAATGACGATATTTGATGAAGTGATCGTGGCAAGGGAAGCTTGTATGAACTCTTCTTGTTTTCCGTTTTTGTAAATATGTTTAGCTCGTTCAATCTTGATTCAGTATATCATGAGTAAACATGTTCATGATGACAATTAGAGATTATAGCTTCTCGTGCCATACTTAAATAGCTAGGAGTGGATAATGATTTATCTTGTGTGTCAACATGCATTAAAATGGTTATGATATGGTATGGTAGTATGGTATTTCCCTCTGAGTAATTCGAGCGGCTTGACTTGGCCCATGTGCAAACATGTAGTTGATTCAAAACCAATGCAGCCTTCATGATGTTTAAATTCACAGTGTTCATATCCTACACATGCTACGCCCAATGTTAATTATTCACAATGCATGTTGACCGTTGTTTCTCTCTAGTTGGTCACTTCTCAATCTATTGTTAGCCTTCACCTGTACTAAGCGGAAATGTTGCTTATGCATCCAAAATTCTTAAACCAAGTTATTCCACATGAGTCCACCATACCTACCTATATATGGTATTACCCTGCCGTTCCAACTAAATTTGCATGTGCCACCTCTAATATTCAAATAAACATTTGTTTTGTGCACTCGTCCCGCTCATGGAGTGACGAGGCTGTCGGTATCTTCCATGCTAAGTGAGTTATTCTCAGGATGGTCGTTTATTCACCGTCATTGCACGAGAGAGGCTGGTAAAGAGGATGCCCAGTCTTGCAAAATCAAAATTAATTAAACAAAACTCCTTGGGACAGTTGATATGTTGGCAGGCACCCGTGGATTCGGTCATCCATGGTTTGTGTATGGATGGTGGATAGGAGTAAATTTTACATTCTGTTTGGGAACCGCCAATAATGAGTTTAGCATGGAAGATATTGAAAACCTTTGTCGTAACATTGACAAGAAAAGTGCACCACCCCAAGAACTATATTTCCAATCCTGTTTTAAACTCTGAGCTCTGGCACCTCTGCAAATCAATGCTTCCCTCTACAAAGGGCTTATCTATTCACTTTTATGTTGTGTCATCATCCTCTTACTAAAAGCACCAGACCGGAGAGCACTATTGTCATTCTTATGCATTGAGTATAATTAATGTTGGATGTTAGCATGACTTGATCTTTTCTAACCTGAATTATAATGTTTAGTCGCAGCTTGAACCTCAGAGGTGCTCTGCATTTATGTTTTGCGGTCTCAGAAAGGGCTAGCGGAGTACCATGTCACCATATTATATCATGATTGTTTTGACAAATTGTTGGCATGTGAGATACTTTATTATTGCTTTCTAGTTGGTTATGTATTGCCATGAGTAAATGTGATGTTCAATTGTTATCATGGATGTGGTTATTTATGACTTATGCTAAAAACCTGAACACTAGCTAAGCATGTGTATAATGACGAGAATGAAAGAGTTTGTAAAAGTTTTCTTTATCACTTTCAGTTTATCAACTGAATTGCTTGAGGACAAGCAATGAGTTAAGCTTGGGGGAGTTGATATGTCTCCAACGTATCTACTTTTCCAAACACTTTTGCTCTGGTTTTGGACTCTAATTTGCATGAATTGAATGAAACTAACCCGGACTGACACTGTTTTCAGCAAAACTACCTTGGTGTTATTTTTGTGCAGAAATAAAAGTTCTTAGAATTGGACGAAACTTTTTATGAATTATTTTAGGAATATATGATGAATTATGGAGCGAAGAACAACCAAAGGGGGGTGCCAGTGGGCGCGCCCCCAGGCCATGCCATGATGGCTTGTGGGGCCCACGTGGCTCCTCCCACCCTAATTCTAGTCCTATAAAATCACATCTTCGGAGAAAAAAATCAAAGAGAAGTTTTCATCACGTTTCACAAGACAGAGCTGCCGCCACCTCCTGTTCTTCCTCCGGAGGGCTGATCAGGAGCCTGTTCTGGGCTTCGGAGAGGGGAAATCGTCGCCGTCGTCATCACCAACCCTTCTTCATCAACACCACCATGATGCTCACCGCCAGGAGTGAGTAATTCCTTTGTACGCTTGCTGGACGGTGGTGGGATTGGATGAGATTGATCATGTAATCGAGTTAAGTTTGATAGGGCTTGATCCCTAGTATCCACTATGTTCTGATATTGATGTCGCTATGACTTTGCTATGCTTAATGCTTGTCACTAGGGCCCGAATGCCATGATTTCAGATCTGAACATATTATGTTTTCACGAATGTAAGATTGATTTGGATCCTATCTTGCAAGTTGTATGCACCTATTACGTGTCTTGATCCTCATACCCCAAGGTGACAATAATTGGTATTCTTTCCAGTGATTGTCTTAGTTTGAGGAGTTCATGTATTCACCATGTGTTAATGCTTTGTTCCGGTTCTCTATTAAAAGAAGGTCTTAATATCCCTTAGTTTCCAATAGGACCCCGCTGCCACGGGAGGCTAGGACAAAAGATGCCATGCAAGTTCTTATCGCAAGCACGTATGACTATATACGGAATACATGCCTACATTATATTGATGAATTGGAGCTAGTTCTGTGTCGCCCTAGTGTGTAACTGTTACATGACTAATGTCATCTAAATCATTATCCATCACCAATCCACGTGCCTACTCTTTACATATACTGAATCTCGCTAAGTTACTATTGTTACTGTTATTGTCACACTTGCTACTTAATTGTTGTTGTCACTATTGTTACTAAAATTGCTACTCTCACTATTATTGCTACTCCTACTATTTGTCGTGCTACTAAACTTTTGCTGCAGAGAGATATCCTAAGTGTGGTTGAATTGACAACTCAACTGTCAAGGCCAATAAATATTCTTTGGCTCCCGTTGTGTCGAATCAATAAATTAGGATGAAATACTACCCGTGAAGATTGTCGTGATCCCCTATATTTGTGGGTTATCAAAAGGGAAGGTGTGGAGCCTCCATAATAGAGCAACAAGTATAATCACATCTCAAGCATAAATTCCAAGCATACCAACGCATCATTTTAATTTGATCCCGTGAGTGTTTCCCTTTTTTAGTCCAGCGATAATCCCTAAAGTACTCATGTTGATCCAACGTGTCTCCCATTACCAAGTTGAATGGGGATTTCTCAAGATTATCAAAGTAGTATTTAATGTTTTCCACATAACCAGCATCGAGGGTTTTAGGAGGTTCTCCATCTCCATGAGAAGCAAGTACAACTAATTTTTTCAGTGTTTCGTGTTCCATATCCATAACTAAAGATATAAAACAACTTATAACAGAAAATAAAAATTACTTGGTGATAAAGCAAACAAGCACACACGAGAATATCAACCCCACGCTATTTCTCCCCAGCAACTGCGTCAGAAAAAGGTCTTGATAACCCACAAGTGTAGGGGGTCATTTATAACTTTTTCGATATGTAAGAGTGTCGAACCCAATCAGGAGCTAAAGGTAGAATTAATATTCTCTCAAGTTCTATTGACCACCGATAAAAATCTATGCACGCGAACGCTTACTTTACCTAGAACAAGTATGAAACTATTTTGTAGGTGTAAAGATAAGTTTGCAAGAATAAAACTAGGAGTACTTAGCTAGAATAAAATTACGGATACTTTGCAAGATAATAGAAAGCTTTTGTAACACAAGAGAAAGATTTGTTCCTAGGCAATCGATAACCAGACAGGTAATCATTATTGCAGTTTTATATGAGGGAGAGGCCACTCCTAGCATGTCATCCCTTACTTGAAATTCTATGCAGTTATGATTGGAACTATTAGCAAGCATCCGCAACTACTAATGTTCATTAAGGTAAAACTCAACCATAGCATTACGATATATTGGTTCCCCTTCAATCTCATAGAATCAATTTCTATGTTAGGAAGAAGCTTCTGTCACTCTCGCCCTCCAATGCATAGTCCTATCAACATACAACTAACCCTATAGTGTGATCCACGCGCACTCTCATGTGATGGGCACCAAAGGACATTACCAAAATAAAACATACAACTCAAACCAATCACGATCATCAATCAACCCATAGGACAAAAGAAATCTACTCAAACATCATAGGTGTTGGGGATATAACCCCGTGGTGAGACCCGCCCAGGTGGGGCCGGGTCATGCGGTTGGCGGCTTAGCGATAAGGTCTGGAATAAGCTTGTTCAATGGGCCTGGAGGCCCAGAGCCGGAAGATAATGTGTAACCCGGTGGCGTCAGCCGCCGGTGGCGGCTTATTAGACAAGGCAAGTATAGTTAGAGGTGAGGTCGGTTATCAAGTATGACCCGGCCCGGACTCTTGTAAGCCCAGGGCCTCGACCTGTGTATATAAAGGCGGGTTACCTGGGCGGCTTAGGCCACGAAACAACTCATCGATAGCTAGGTCAAGCGAACTCGCTCCCTTGTAATCGATATCCAATCAATACAACACAAAGCAGGACGTAGGCTTTTACCTCTTTCCGAGGGGCCGAACCTGGGTAACCCTTGTCTCCCGATTCCGATCAACCCCTTCGAGCTCACCGCCCTAGCGATGGCCTCGAACCTAAGTCCTTTCACTAGGACATCTGCCGTGACAAAACCACGACAGTTGGCACCCACCGTGGGGCTGACGCTCGGTGGTGTGGAGTTCTCGAAGGGCTCTCTGCCAGGGATCGAGGGATACGCCGTTGGCTGGATGACCAAGAGTCGCCGCGGCAAGCTCTACAACAAAGACGCTGGCTGGGGCCCCGAGGCCGACTCAATCGAGTACGGGTACCGGGTCCCCTTCAGCGGAATTCACGTCTTCATTGGCAAGATCAGTGGATCGAAGCCCGGGCCAGACATCTGCACCGACCTCGTCGAGCCGGCCCGGCGCGCGCAACCCGCCCGAGTTAACCCGGGCCGGAAGCGCGTCTTCGTCGGCTTCACCCAAGGCGCGGAACTTGAAGGTTCTATGTCGCGGGAGGAAACCCTCATCTGCTCAGAGGATGGATCCTCGAGTGGGGAGGCGGAATCAATCTACATGCTTCACAACGGCGGGCTTGGGGGTTACTTCAAGGGCTACCCTGACACGGAATACTATGAGCCGCCGAGCCGAGCTGCTGTCTTCATGGCAGGATCGGCACCAGCTCCTGGTAGCACGGCCGCTGGTGCGACCGGGTCTGGATCAGGCAGGCCGCCGGCTCAAGTTTTGCTGGATCTGATGAATGAACTTACGACTCTGATGGGAACCGAGGTCACGACCGAAAACCAAGCAGCCCGTAACACGGAGATCGCGAGGTTGAAGGACCGGATGGCTGGTGTCCAGGAGGAAATCAATGCGCTGAAAGCTCAGATGGATGCTGAGTCAGAGCGCCTCAGGACAGAAGCTTTTCGCCTAGACCTGGAGCAGCAGACTGCGAACGCATTTCATTCGATGAGGCATCAGACCCATTTGCTGGATCAGTATGAACCTAGGAATCTTTTCAACATGCCAGGGACGGGACATAATGCACCTTTAGCCGTGACCCGGAAGGCGGAAGTACCTGGGAGCAGGGCGGCGGTTCAGCATCAGCAGCCAGACCCGCCCCGCAGGAATCAGACCCCGCCGCAGCACTTCCCAACAGCGCCCGGTCATTATTCTAACCCGGTGGAGAACATGGTGGCAGCGGCGGTCCGGCTCGGCGCGCTCCCTATCCCTGATGGAACGCCTTCTGCAGATGAAGCCCGGAATGCCATTGCATATTTGCAGACGGCTGCAGTGCAACAGCAGAAGTATACCTACAGACGGAGTCGCGTGCACTCGACCCCTATCCCGAGCCGCAGTTATAGCCGGCGCCTAGAGTCGCCTGCGATTTCTAGCAGCGAGCGACGTCGGAACCCGGCGCGAGATGACCAGCCGGTTCTTGATGCCCAGGCGTTGGTAGATCGTGCGAGAGCGCAGCGAGAGGCGGCGGCGGCCGAGGCGGCTTATCAAGAACCCACAGTGGCCCCTTCTATTTCGTTGGGAGCCGGAGTAACCTCCAGGGCCGTGGGAGTGCCTTGCTTAGTGCCGGCTTTACGAAACGAACGTCTGCCGAAGGATTTCAAGGGTCCCCGCAAGGTGCCCAATTATACTGCCGATCTGCCTCCGGAAGCTTGGATCGAGAGTTATGAACTAGCCATGGAGATGTTAGACGTAAGTGATGCAGTCTGCGCCAAGTATTTCATCATGATGCTGGAAGGGCCGGCTCGCACGTGGTTGAAGGGTTTGCCACCCAACACCATTAATTCCTGGGCCGAGTTGAAGGCGAAGTTCATCAAGAATTTTCAAGGAACGTGCAAGCAGCCCATGACGATTGTGGATTTGGATCATTGCGTGCAGCGTGAGGATGAGTCAGCCCATCATTGGGTCCGGCGGGTCTGAACCATTATCCACTCCTCTGATAACATTACGGCGGCTCAAGCGGTTCTGATTCTGGAGAAGAATTGCCACTTTTTGCCCCTGAAGCAGAAGCTTGGACGGCTCAAACGTTCATGCCAGGACATGGGGGAGCTCATGGCGGCTCTCACTAAGTATGCAGACTCTGACAGCACGAAGGACCCTGGTTCCGATGATGAGAAATCGGCCAAGGGTAAGAAGAATAACAATGGCAAGAGTTAACAGCAGAACGGGGGAGGAAATAGTAATAGTGGCAACGGCGGAAAGCGGAAGCACCCGGACGGCGGGTCAGATCTGGTGGCCAACACTAGTGCTGGGAATAACCGTGGCAAGGGCAACAGTAAGCCGCCTTTCGGTAAATCCAAGCCTTTCAATATGGAGGCGATGTTGAATGCTCCTTGCCCAAAACATAGTGTTCCCAATAAACCATCCACTCATGCCTGGAGGGATTGTTGGGTCATACGAGAGTTCCGAAATTACAGCATTAACTAGCATCAAGGTGGCGGCAGTGGACCGTCAGGCGGGTCAGGATCCGGCTCTCCTGGGTCCGGCTTTGGTGCAGGCGGCTCAGGTTCTGGCTATCAAGGCCAAGGAAACCATGGAGGTAATAATCAACAGTCTGGCAATGGAGGTCAGCAACAAAACAACCAGTCCGGGTATCAGAGTAACCCAAAGCAGCTTAATGGAGGCCAATATCATGTTTTTACGACAAGCCTTGACAAGCGGGATCAGAAGGTGCGCAAGCGAGCGGTTAATGCGGTCATGCCGGCTCTCCCTCAGTACTTAAAGTGGCCTGAGTATGGCATAACTTGGAGCAGGGAGGATCACCCGCCGCGTGTGGATAACCCGAGGCAGTTGGCTTTGGTAGTGGCCCCCCAAGTAGGAGGATATGTGTTCACCAAGGTGCTTATGGATGGTGGCAGCAGCATCAACATCCCGTACTATGACACGTTCCGCCGGATGAATTTGCTTGACAAGGATCTTAAACCATCTTCGACAGTCTTTCACGGTGTGGTTCCTGGAAAGTCGGCTTATCCAGTTGGAAAAATTTCCCTGGAGGTAGCCTTTGGTGATGAATTCAACTACAGGGTGGAGTCTTTATGGTTTGAGGTGGTCAAGATCAAGAGCCCGTACCACGCCTTGTTCGGACGGCCGGCTTAATCCAAGTTCATGGCTAGGCCTTGCTATGTCTACTTGCAGCTCAAGATGCCTGGGTTAAAAGGAACGATTACAGTGCATGGTGATCGGAAGATTGCTCTTGAATGTGAGGAAGGCGATGCGGCGTATGCAGAGTCAAGTTGTGCTGAGGCGGAGCTCAAGTTTTATAAAGAGAATGTTGACCCGGCAGATATGACCCCGTTGAAGAAGCCTAGCACGGAATCTGAGCCGCCCCTTAAGTTTGTGGCAGAAGAAACCAAGTTGGTGGATTTCACTCCTGGCGACTCATCGCAGCAGTTCACTATTGGGGCCAATATGGATCCCAAATAGGAAAGCGCGCTCATCGAATTCATCCGTGAGAATCGGGACATCTTTGCATGGAAGCCTTCTGACATGCCGGGTGTACCGAGAGAATTCGCTGAGCACCACCTTAATGTTGATCCTAAGTTTAAGCCGGTCAAACAGTTCCTCCGTCGCTTCAATGAGGAGAGGCGTAAGGCTATTGGAGAAGAGGTGGCCCGGCTCTTGGCAGCAGGGTTCATCGTCGAAGTTTTTCACCCGGAGTGGTTAGCTAACCCGGTGTTGGTACTCAAGAAGAACGACACGTGGCGCATGTGTGTGGATTACACCGATCTTAACAAGGCGTGTCCGGTTGATCCATTTGCTCTCCCCCGTATCGACCAGATCATTGATGCAACGGCGGGTTGTGAGAGTCTATGTTTCCTGGATGCTTATTCGGGTTATCATCAGATCAAGATGGTAGTCAAAGACCAAGAGAAGACATCTTTCATTACGCCTTTTGGAGCTTTCTGCTATGTGTCTATGCCTTTTGGGCTCAAGAGTGCTCAGGCGACTTATCAGCGTTGTGTGTAGAACTGTCTTCATGGTCAGATTGGGCGCAATGTTCATGCTTATGTGGACGATATTGTGGTCAAGTCGAGGAAGAAGGAGACTCTGTTGGCTGATTTGAAGGAAACTTTTGATAATCTGCGGGTTTACAAAATGATGCTTAACCCGGAAAAGTGTGTGTTCGGTGTACCTGCGGGCAAGCTCTTGGGTTTCTTGGTCTCCGAGCGTGGCATTGAGGCTAACCAGGACAAGATAAAGGCCATCACTTCTTTGTCTAAGCCGGCGTGTATTAATGATGTTCAACGCCTGGCGGGTCGCATTGCTGCCTTGAGCCGGTTCATAAGCCGCCTGGGTGAGAAAGCTATTCCTCTATATCAGATGATGAAGAAGACAGATGATTTCGTCTAGAGTGATGCGGCTAATGAGGCGTTTGAGGCGCTCAAAAAGCAGTTGGCTGAGCCGCCCGTTTTGGCTGCGTCGGTGGAAAAGGAGCCTTTGCTTTTGTATGTGGCGGCTAACAATAGAGCTGTTAGTGCTGTAGTTGTGGTAGAGCGCAAGGAGGCGAGTAAGGAGTACCCAGTCCAGCGGCCGGTTTACTATGTCAGTGAGGTCTTGTCAGAGTCCAAGCAAAGATATCCACATTGGCAAAAGCTGGTGCTTGGTGTGTTTATGGCCAATCGCACGCTGAAGCATTATTTCCTTGGGCACCCGATCACAGTGGTCAGCTCTGCTCCTTTGGGAGATATCATTCAAAACAGAGAAGCTACGGGTAGGATTGCTAAGTGGGCAATTGAGCTTGGGCCTCTCAATCTGAAATATGTGCCCCGGACGGCTGTAAAATCTCAAGCCCTGGTGGACTTTATCAATGACTGGACAGAGTGTCAAGTACCGGAGGAGAAGCCGGACAATACATATTGGACGATTCACTTTGATGGTTCCAGGCAATTGGAAGGCTCGGGGGCTAGAGTTGTTCTAACTTCCCCATGAGGTGACAAATTCTGTTATGTTTTGAGGCTAATGTTTCCTTGTACTAACAATGCGGCGGAATATGAGGCTTTGCTTCACGGGCTCCATGTGGCCAAGGAGATGAATTTGAGCCGGGTCAGATGTCTTGGCGACTCAGACCTGGTGGCTCGGCAAGTCTCTGGCACATGGGACTCTAAAGACCCTCGCGTGGCGGCTTATCGCCAGGCGGTGGATGTTATTGTTGGCCACTTCAAGGGCTATCAGGTGGATCATATTGATCGGCGGAAGAATGAGGCGGCTAACGCATTGTCAAGGCTAGGGTCTCAGCGTAAGCCGGTGCCGCCTAATGTGTTCTTGGACGTATTGCACCACCTGTCGGTAAAGTTACCGTCGGAGGAGGATTTGGCTATACCTGACCCGGAAGGGCAATTGGTGGCGGCTCTCCGCGCAATTCCTGATTGGACGTTGCCTTATTTGGCGTATCTGACCCGTGGCGAGTTACCTCAAGATGAGACTCTGGCGCGGCAGATCATAAGGCGGTCTAAAGCCATGACTATTGTCAATGGCGAGTTACACAGGCGCAGCGTGACTGGCGTCTTTCAGCGATGTGTCTCTCCTGACGAGGTCCAAGAAATCTTGCAGGAGATACATGCCGGCGATTGTGGTCATCATGCCGGATCAAAATCTTTGGTGGCCAAGGCTTTTTGACACGGCTTCTACTGGTTAACAGCTCATAAAGATGCAGAGTACTTGGTCAGTAAATGTGACGGGTGCCAGAAATTTGGGCGACGTGCCCATGTGCCGGCTCAAGAGTTACGTATGATTCCAATCACCTGGCAGTTTGCAGTCTGGGGGCTTGATATGGTGGGACCTTTTAAGAGGTCTAAGGGTGGGACCTTTTAAGAGGTCTAAGGACAAGAAGACCCACCTCTTGGTGGCGGTTGACAAGTTTACTAAGTGGGTTGAAGCTGAGCCGGTCAGCAAGTGTGACGCAGCAACAGCAGTTCAGTTCATCAAAAAGCTGATTTTTCGGTTTGGTTATCCTCATAGTATCATTACTGACAATGGCACAAACCTGTCCAAGGGGGCTATGAAGGAGTTTTGCGATGGTGACCATATCCGCCTCGATATATCTTCTGTAGCTCACCCATAGTCTAATGGTCAAGCAGAGCGTGCTAACCAGGAAATTTTAAGAGGGATAAAACCCCGGCTTATGGTGCCTTTGGAGCCCACGTCGGGTTGTTGGGTGGAGGAGTTGCCTTCAGTTCTTTGGAGCATAAGGACCACCCCCAACAGGTCAACAGGATATACGCCTTTCTTCATGGTTTACGGCGCAGAGGCTGTTCACCCCAGTGATATTCGTCATGACTCGCCCAGAGTGGTGGCTTACGTGGAAACTGATAATGAGGCGGCGCGTCAGGATGCTTTGGATGCCTTGGACGAAGAATGGGATCTTGCAGCAGCTCGGTCTGCGATTTACCAGCAAGACATGCGTCGCTATCATAGCCGTAGGGTCAAGACCCGGACGTTCCAAGAAGGCGACTTAGTACTCCGGTTGATTCAAGACCAGTCAGATATGCATAAGTTAGCACCTCCTTGGGAAGGACCGTTTGTGATCAGCAGAAATCTCAACAATGGTTCCTATTATCTCATCGATATACGGGAGAGTGACAAGTCCCGCACTTCTGGTGAAGAGACTAAAAGGCCGTGGAATATTGCTCACCTTCGGCCATACTATACTTGAGCCGCCGTTCCGGCTCTCATCAATGTACATATTCCTATCACTGTATATACCATCTTTTATGATATAATAAAGTTGGCATCCCCATGATTAGGGGCCTCTGCCGTTTCTTCCGCACTAAAATTCATGCAAAGGAGTTGATCCTTCATCAGGTCACTTGGGGGCTTCCAACCCACTGGGTTTAGCTTTCATACCCTCTTGGCCAGGCTTTATATGCCATGTTCGAGTTAAACCTGCATGTTTGCAACTTGCTACTCCGCCATGTGACCCGCCGAACTCTTGACAGTCAATCTTGCTCAGAGACCCTGAACTTTCATAAGTTATTCTCGCACAAAGACCCTGAACTTGTCAAGGTTTAAATGGTGGCTTTTGTCACGAGAGAGCCGGCTTACAGTGAGCTAGGATAAACTCGCCTTGTCTGCTGTAGTCTCTCCGCTATGTGGCCCGTTCGTACTCTTAGCAATGTCAATCTTTTAAAGACCCTGAACTTGCTAAGGTTTAAACGACGGATTTATGTCACGTGAGAGCCGGCTTACGAGGATTTCAGGCTTTTATGCCTAGCTTCTTCGGAAGCAATACAAAAAAAATTCATAAAAACAAGAATTATCTTGTCCTACTGTGCCTTTAAAGCCGGCTTATAGGGCAAGAGAGATGCAAATTACTTGTTTTTTGCAGGTATTTTTCATGATAAGGTTCTAAGTTTTTGGGTAACTCCAGCTTGGCATTGCTCATGGAATATAACCCGCCCGGCGAGTCAAGGCGGTCAGACGATTATATATCAAGACAATTATGCTAAGTCGCCGGTGTATGGGCTGAAAGAAGTTTAAAAAGTGCACAAAGGCACAAGAGCAGGCGATTAAGTGTTTTCTACTGCTATTACAAGGCTATCAAGGAGCCCGAAATCTGCGGACTTAAGTTTTTGCAGCAAAATATAACCCGGCATATTAACAGAGCCGGGTTACCTTCACATGAAGTAAGTTCTTTATCTAGCTCGTCGCCGGGTCATCCTGTGTCGGGTCTTCGGTCTCCCGGATCTGAAGGTTGTCCACATCCCAGTTGCAGTTTGTTAAGGCCTCAAATTTGGCTTCATCATGCATGATTGGAGATGGGTCAACATCAGGAGCAAAGAGGTGCTTACGGCGCTGAGGAATCAGGCTTTTTGCTTCAAAGGTGGGCCCCCGAACTTGCTTGTTATCTTCAGAATAAGCCGCCTGATATGACGACAGGTCAGCTTCTCCAGCCAGCCGGCTTGCCAATACTCAGGATGCCTTCACGCAGCGGGCATAATCATTTTGAGTAAACTGTGAGACGTCGTCCTTCAGCTGAGGAAAGCCCTCCATCATCTCAGCCGGATTAAGCTCGGGAGCATAAGCCAGTGACCGGCTCAAAGCAGCCATTGCGCCCTTATGGGCGGCTGATCTCTTCAGTTCTTCTATTTGCTTTGGGATGGTGGAGAGGACTTCTAGCATGCCCTTCATAAACTTTGGCACACCCTTCTCAGTCATAACAGCTTTAATGGTGAAAAGTGATCCGGCATACAGCTGTTCAGAAAGTGAGTATAAAGCCTTCAGCTTTAACAGGCTGTCATCTGAAAGTTGGCGGCTCCGTTCACTTACAAGCAAGTCAAATCTTATAAGCCGCCTGAAAGGATTCTCGAAGATTTGTTTTGCAGTGAATATTGAAGGTTAAGAACACTTACCAAAGACGGCTCCAATCATACGAGATATCTGACTTTTTAGATTGTTCAGCTCGTCAGTCACCGTTTTAAGACGGCCCTCTGCGTCTTCCGCGCGCTTGGTTAGGGCGGCTTGGCTCGTTTCAGCAGATTTTTTGAGTGTTTTGAGCTCAGCCTTGATTACATCCAGCTCAGTCAAGGCGATCTGATACTTGGCGTCGGCTTCCGCCCGGCCTTTTTGTTGCAGTGCCAGACTCTTCTTAAGGTCCGACACGTTAGACTCAGCGGCATTTAAAGATTCCTGCAAAAGACAAGTCATAACAAGGCAGCATTGTCAGTTTTAAGCCGCCAGTCCGGCTCATACCGGTTTTTAGAAGTTTGGCAGAGTCATTACAAGTCCCAAGCAGATTGCAAGCAATATACTTGACACTTGGGGGCTAATGTGTCTCAGTTTTTTCTTCTAGACCCGGGTCATTTCCATGAAGATAACCCGGCCCTTGGGGGCTACACGTTGCTCTACAAGTCTAAGGATCAGGTTTATAAAAAGTCCCGGGTCATTATTGGTATAATAACCCAGCCCTTGGGGGCTACATTTGGCTCTTATTCTATGATTAAGTGCCGGTTCATTACTTATATAAGAACCTGGCCCTTGGGGGCTACATCTGGCTCTTATTCTATCATTAAGTGCTGGCTCATTACTTACATAATGACCCGGCCCTTGGGGGCTAATGCTTCGATTTTATGAAAAATTGCACGTGATTGAAGACCCGGCTGACCTTTTGAGAGGTAAACCGGCTCTTGGGGGCTACATAAGTATATATATATATATATATATATATATATATATATATATATATATATATATATATATATATATATATATATGAAAAGGCAAGGGAAGTGGAGTACCTCATATTTTTTCTTCATCATGCCAACCAAGTTGGCCTCCATGTCCCGGCTTGCACACAGACGGCTCAGATAGCCAGAGTGCAACTCTTCGGCGGTAAGCTTTTCCAAGTTAGGAAGATCAAATTGAGTCTTTCCTTCCTTAAGATGAGCCGCCTCATCCTCACTGTATGTTTTGATAATACATTGGAGGGAGCTGGAGATTTGTAAGCCGCCCCGGTAACAGTAACTTCTTCATGAGAAGCCACATTTTCAGTTGTTGGCTGGGGGTTGGGCGGCTTAGGATCAGCTTCTGGATGAGCCTCAGGAGCCTCAATATCCATATCAACCGACTCATTATGCTGAGGAGCTTCTTCATGAGCATCTTTGGCAGCTTCGGAGGGCTCAATGTGAACTTCAGGGGTGTTAGGCTTTGGGTTTGTCGACTCTGGAACATCAAGGGTGGCGGCTGACCCGCTTATTTTCCTCCGTTTGGCTTGAGCCCTATGAGCAAAGGTGAAGTTACACGTCAATGAGCAAGGATAGATTATTAATGCATAGAGTGGGATATAAAAATACTTACCCCGGGTTGATGATAAGGGGAGGCAACTTTGAGGCGGTTGAGTCACCGAAAGAAGGAGGCGAGTCCTTAAAAGGTTAGCATTGTCAAATACAAGTAAGCTACAACACAAGATTAGCATACAAAAGAAATAAATTCAAGGCAACAAAGTACTTCAGTGCGCCGTTTTCGAGGAGCCGGTTCATTTGGTAAGCCGGTTAAAAGATCTTCAGAGCCGGTGCTCCGGGTCTGGCGTCTGCTGTCTTCTTGCTGTTTCTTCAAAAGAAAGTTGGGATCCAAGTGAGCAAAAGGGCGAGAACATTTTACCTTTCGTACAGCCCGCCGTATTCTCTTTACTGGTGAAAGTTCCGAGTCAGAGGAGATAATGGTTACCTCTGCAACATCAGCATGACTTGTTTCTGCTTCCTCCTGTGAGTAATCATCATCAATGAGTTGCATAAAGAGAAGGCCAAGGGAGTCAAGTTCTACCTCTGAGTCATCGAAATCGAATAGATCCTCGGTTGATTGCCTCTTCCTGCGAGCCGGCGCCTTAGCTTTGGTCGCCTTGGGGACTTTGCTCTTCTTCTTGAGGGAAGGGGGTAACTTTTTGTTCCAGAAGGAAGAGTCGGCCTACGTATGATAAAACGTATTGGCACAGAGCTTAATAAAGTATATAAAGTACAGCATTAAAAGAATGGATGAGGGTTAGGATGGAAAGACTCACATCTGGAGCCGGGTTAAGTGCAGAAAAGGGACTTAACCCCGTCTTGCCGCAGGCGGCTTGCGATTCTCCTAGCAAAGACTTGACAATGGTATTGAGATCCTCACTACTAGGGAAAACCCTATAGACAGAATCTTACCAGTAGCGCGGTGTAAAATAAGGCGCTACTGCTACTTATCAGTAGCGCGCTACAAAAGAACGCGCTACTGATACCCGCATAGCAGTAGCGCGTCAGGAGGAAACAGCGCTACTACTACAATTGCCATGACCTTGCCGCCAGACTAGGTATAGCAGTAGCGCCTGTTTTATAAACGCGCTACTGCTATGTCGTTTAGCAGCAGCGCTTTATTCCAAAGAGCGCTACTGCTAAAGCCTATCTTCTCCAACTCCTCCAACCGGCCGCCCCTCACTCTCCCCTCTCCACTCCACTCTCACTCTCCCCCGCACCCCCCGTCGTCCGCCGCCGCCGCCGTTCCCCGACCACCGTCGTCGCCCGCCGCCGCCGACGCTCCTGGTCCTCCTCCACTGAGGTAGTCACTCCATCCCTCCTCCTCCCTCCTCCCTCCTCCTCCTCTCTCCTCCCACCGCCCTCCTCCCCCTCCGCGCCCCTCCCTCCTCCTGCGGCTGCCCCCTCCTCCCTCCTCCTCCGGCCAAGCCCACCGCCAGCAGCCCTCCTCCCACCGCCCTCCTCCCCCTCCTCCTCTCTCCTCCCTCCTCCCACCCCCCTCCTCATTCCTCCTCCTCCCTCCTCCCAACGCCCTCCTCTCTCCTCCCTCCTCCCACCCCCTCCTCCCTCCATCTCTCCTAAACCCTAAACTGTTTTTTACTGTTCTTGTATAATGTAGTTTTTTTTACTGTTTTTTATAAGTGTTTAATAGAAATAGTTTATTTATAGTAAGTGCTTAATAGACCTTTGTTATGCACTAGGGGAAGAAGGAGTAGCGACCATCATCGACGGTCGAAAATCGGTGAGGGAGTGTCCACCATATATGAGAGAAGAAGAATGCCGACTGTTGTCGTGGGGGTCGCTTTTCCTTCTTCTCCTTGTGCTAGATATTTGTTATGCACTAGGGGAAGGAGGAGTAGCGACCATCATCGACGGTCGAAAAATCGTCGCGGAAAAAAGGAAAAGAAAAGAAAAGAAAAAGAAAAGAAAAGAAAAGAAAAAGAAGAAAAGAAAAGGAAGAGAAAATAAAGGAAAAGACAATAGAAGAAACAAACAGGAAAACCGCGCCACTCATCTCACTCTCCCCCGCACCCCCCGTCGTCCGCCGCCGCCGCCGTTCCCCGACCACCGTCGTTGATGTCATTGATGTCGATGATGATGCATTCTGAATATAGAGGATGTCTTGGTGTTCTTGTTTGCAATGTACCTCCGAGTGGCCTATGTTTTGCCGGAAAGTTGATTCGTTTCCGTTCCGGCAAATTTCAGGCGCTCGATATGTCCTGTTTTAAGCAAAGGTCATGCCGAATTTTTTTCATGAATTTTAGCATAATATTAGATGTTTATTAATTTAAGCAAAGGCATTTTTTCTATGTCATTGCTCGATATTTGGAACGGGTTGACTTTAGGTCTGCTAAGTGTTTATTAATTTTGTTTTCATAATTAAGCATTTGTTCTCGACATCGACGATGCCTGGCCCGCATCCTCGTCGTCGACTCAGCGGAGGAGGCCTGCTTGATTATAGGGGCCATGTCCGGGACTGGGCTCCACCGGGCTGGTACTGGGAGGTGCTACCTTCCAGGGCGCGCAGCTTGGTGAGGAGGCAGCCCGTCGTCGACCCGGACCTTCTTTGGAGGCGGTCGCGTGGGCCAGTGACGGTGTGGAGGCTTTCATCCCCCGCGGAGGTGGTACGTCACCGTGTCAGCGAGGAGGACGAGCACGTCCGTCGCTACATGGTTGCGTTGGAGGGCAGGTTCGACAATACCTGGTAGGTTCTTCAGAGATCTCACTGGAGCTATGATCCTGTGATGGTTCCTTCTCTTTCGGTGTCCACCGCCCGCGCCGATACCCGTCGTTCGCTACGGTTCTAACTGTATTAGTGATGTTATATGTATGATACTATTCGAGATGTATTAGTGATAATATTCGACGATGTACGGACGCAAGAGATGATTTAGTTTTGCTTATTGAATGCATGCTAATTTGAATACTAATTTGTTTTATGATTTAGTTTTGCTTATTGAATGCACATCTGTTTCAACTATGAACATAGGAAATGTCTGACGACGATAGCGAAAGGAAATTCGGTATGTGCCAATACTGCGAAGACGAGCGCGGTTTGTGCGACAGGCCTCACCTAGAAGATGGTAGGCGATTCAGCATCATGCTGGATGAGAACTTTGAAGTGGATACAGTAAGTCACAACGACAAGTCTTTTTTCGTAATTAAGCATGACTTCTGCTTCTTTTGCTTCAACTTATAATTTTAATTTTTTACAATTCTACTAGCGTATCCGCTGCCATGCAAGACATTATGTCTTGGATAAGATTGGTTTCTCAGATATGTGCAGTATGGAGGTAAAGAGAGTTCACTTGAGGACCGAGCATGGCTATGCTTTTTCCGTAAAATTATACAATGCAGAGAACTACTCCTATTTTGAATGCTCAAATTGGAGAGCACTATGCAAGGCGTATGCATTTGAGCCTAATATGCTTATCACCTTTGATATTCGTCCTGAAGATGAATATGAAGGTAATATCGACATCTGGGTCGATGTGCAGACGCCTCCAGTTCTACCTCTATGTGAGTTTCTCAACCATATTTATTAAGTAAATTATATTGTTTATTTGAAAATAGTTGACAACTAATTTGTATTGACAGCTTATTTCCATTCAAGTAAACATGTCCGGCTCTTGGTAGACAACACCTACTACTGTCCCGGGGCTGAACTAAACTGAGAGGAGATAAGTCATTATGTTTCATGGCTTGAGGATCTTGATCTTGCCAAGACAAATTATTTTCCTGGACTTTGAGATATTAGTACTCAATACGTGCGACCACTAGTGTGCGTATTGAACTACGGTCACATCTATCTAGGAAAGATGGTAAGATTTTTACTATTTGTCCTCAGTGCATCTTTTGCATACATTATTTTTTAAGCTAAACTTCATTGCTAAGTATGTTACTACGATGTTCTTCAACAGGGACTCCCGATGAGTGTTGTGCCTCGTTGGATCGAGCATAAAGGTCACATGAGAATGATTAGCTTACGGCCAAGACATCCTACAATGCACATGAGTGCATTCTGCATTTCTGAAAGCGAGCAAGTCTTAATAGTCAAAGACTGGAGCAAAATTGTGAAGGATCGCAGAGAAGTACTAGGGGGCAGCAATCAGAAGCGCCCCCCACATTTAGAAGTCAGGTTCATCTGCATGCTCCAATATGATGAAGCAGGAGTGCTACACATGTTTTATGCTATTTTACCTGAGAGAGCAGTAAAAGTGATTAGCTAGCTAGTGTTGGTGGTAATGACTATGATGATTAAATAGCTAGTGTTGGTGGTGATGACTATGATGATTAAATAGCTAGTGTTGGTGGTAATGACTATAATGATTATTATTAGCTAGTGTTGGTGGTGATGAGATAGCTACACTTTTGATCACTTTTGGTGGTGATGACTATAATGATTATTATTAGCTAGCTAAAGTTGAATTAGTAGGATCGTCGTCCTAATTCAACTTTTGATCACTTTTGATTCATCCAAATGAATCTAATCCATGTGGATGGATCAAAAGTGACCATAAGTTGAATTGGTACTGTATCAAAATTTGTATAACGGCGTATAAATACAATAAAATTAAAAAAATGAAAAACAGAATACTAGTAGCACGGTTTTGGAAGGACGCTACTAATAGTTAGCTTAGCAGCAGCGCTGGTAATTATACACGCTATCGCTATACGTCTTAGCAGCAGCGCGTGTAACCAGCGCTACTGCTAAGCTATAGCTGTAGCGCCTTACTAGTAGCGCAGGCACCCGCGCTACTAGTAGGCGTCAAACCCGCGCTACTACTAGGCTTTTCCCTAGTAGTGCCTGGTCCGTCAAGGGGGTCTGGTTGAAGCGTTGAGGGTCGTTCAGTTCACCAGTGTATTGGCACATTAAGGCGCCACGGCGGCTCAATGGCAGAATCCTCCAAGAGACCCAGCAGCGGGTCAGATCAACACCTGTTAACCCGTTGGCTAACATGGCCCTTATTTTTGAGAAAGTTGGGGCAAATTGAGCACGTTCTGCGGCAGACATCGGGTCTGGAAGCTCCGTATCAGTGCTAAGCCAGTAAGGACGGTAACCCGGCAGTGGGTTCTCCCCTTCTGGTGAAGTATCTTGGCAGTAAAACCATGTCTTATTCCATTCTTTGGGGTGACTCGGCAGAGTTGCTGCTGGAAAGAGTACATCCCTCCGCCTTTGAAGAGTGACGCCTCCCAGTTCGAGGCTTAAACCATCCGCCATTTCTGTTTGGCGATTGATATAGAAGTACTCCTTGAAGAGGTCAACAGACGGCTCTTCTTGCAGATAGGCTTCGCAGAAAGTCTGAAACTGGCACAGATTGGTGACAGAGTTGGGGCCAATGTCTTGGGGGTGCAGGTTGAATGAGTGTAAGGCATCTCGAAAAAACTTAGACCCGGGCGGGGAGAAGCCACGAAAAAGATGGTCTGTGAACACAATAACCTCCCCATCCTTGGGCTTAGGGGTGGTTTCGTTGCCTGGAACCCGCAAGTGGATAACATCCTGAGCCGGCAGAACTCCCATGGTGACAAAGTCTTTGAGTGATTCCTCAGTCACCCCGGACCTTACCCAGTTGCAAGAAGCTGGGGCTCTAGACATGGCGGCGGCTTAAAAGGCTGCGGAAGGGCATGAATATATGGCAGGTTAAAAACATATTATGACCAAGGCAGTTAGGACTCTAAAAATGGTGACGATATTTGGCGGGTCAATATGAAATTATGAGCCGCCGAAGTAGGCCACAATGTGACAATGTGAGCCGGCAGTACGACGGCGGGTCAAGTTTGACAGTGAGTGCTGATAAAATTACTAAGTGTGGAGAAACAGATTCCAACAGCTACGGCTATTGATTTAAGATCTACGGGCAAGGTAAAAAGAAAAATATTCCTAAACCTAAAAAGCTAGTGGAAGAACAGGCGGCCTCTGTGCAGATTAAAGTGAGCCAGCAATCTACAATGAGTATGGCATGACTATTGAGCGGACGGCCGCATGATTCGAGCAGCGTTATAAAGCTTAAAGAAGTGTTCTTTCTCTAATCTATGAAGAATGCTCCGATGGGCGGTGATGAACACCGAGGAAACCCGATGAACTCGGGAGAAATCTGTAAAGCTAGTGCAGATCTAGACAAGGGGCAACGATGGAACCTTGAGGATGCGGACGAACGCGGGAATGCTCTAGACGTAATCAGGTTGATGCAGCGGCCAGTGTTGGAGAAGACGGCGAGGTCCAGTCAGCGCGGCGAGCTTCAGCGGCGCGGGCGTCTGGAGGAAGAAGAAGAAGGCAGCGGCGGGGAAAGTGAAAGTAATGGTGCCTCCCGTGCCTATTTATGAGGATGTGATGGAACAGCAACGGTCCGGTGCGGGAAACGCGGAGGCACGATGATGATTGACATGCCTCGATTCTCGGGCTGGTCATATTAATGGAGAAAGATCCGCTCTGACGTCAGGGGAATCTTTTTTGATTTTCCTGCTGACGTCACGGCGGGTCATGAAGATTTGTCAGAAACGACGCCGCCCATTTTTGGCGGGTCATGAAGATTTATCAGAGAATGCAAGATTCGCCAACCAGAAGACTTGAAGATTAACATGAACCGGTTCAAATCAATCTAGGGCCTAATGTTGGGGATATAACCCCGTGGTGAGACCTGCCCAGGTGGGGCCGGTGTCAGTGTCAAAACCGGCGGATCTCGTAGTAGGGGTCTGCTACTTCTTGAGCTTGCGTTGGTTTTCCCTTGAAGAGGAAAGGGTGATGCAGCAAAGTAGATAAGTATTTCCCTCAGTTGTTGAGAACCAAGGTATCAATCCAGTAGGAGGTACAAGCAAGGCCCCAATCTTTGCACCTACACAAACAATCAAACACTTGCACCCAACGCTATAAAGGGGTTGTCAATCCCTTCACGGTTACTTGCAAGGATGAGATTTGAAAGAGATAGATATAAAAGATTACTAAAACGAAAAGTAAAACAAAAGTAAAAAAGATTGCAGAAAAGTATTTTTGGTATTTTTGGTTTATAGATCTGAACATATAATATGGAAAATAGACCCGGGGGCCATAGTTTCACTAGAGGCTTCTCTCTTTAAGGAAAATAATACGGTGGGTGAACAAATTACTGTCAAGCAATTGATAGAAAAGCGCATAGTTATGACGATATCCAAGGCAATGATTATGCATATAGGCATCACGTCCGTGTCAAGTAGACCGAAACGATTCTGCATCTACTACTATTACTCCACACATCGACCGACTCCTGCCTGCATCTAGAGTATTAAGTTCATGAAGAACAGAGTAACGCATTAGGTAAGATGACATGATGTAGAGGGATAAACTCAAGCAATATGATGAAAACCCCATCTTTTTACCCTTGATGGCAACAATACAAATACGTGCCTCGCTACCCCTACATTGTCACTGGGTGAGGACACCGCAAGATTGAACCCAAAACTAAGCACTTCTCCCATTCCAAGAATTACCAATCTAGTTGGCCAAACCAAACCAATAACTCGAAGAGACTTGCAAAGATATGAAATCATGCATATAAGAATTCAGAGAAGATTCAAATAATATTCATAGATAATCTGATCATAAACCCACAATTCATCGGATCTCGACAAACACACCGCAAAAGAGTATTACATCGGATATATCTCCATGAAGATCATGAAGAACATGGTATTGAAGAACATAGAGAGAGAAGAAGCCATCTAGCTACTAGCTATGGACCCGAAGGTCTGAGGTGATTTACTCACGCATCATCGGAGGGGCAATGGAGTTGATGTAGATGCCCTCCGTGATCGAATCCCCCTCCGGCAGATTACCGGAAAAGGCTCCAAGATGGGATCTCACAGGAACAGAGGCTTCCGGTGGCGGAAAAGTATTTTCGTGGCTCTCTTTTGTATTGGGGGAATATTTGGGAATTTATAGGACAAATATTAGGGTTAGGAGGCCTCCAGGGGGGCCACAAGCCAGGGGGCGCCCCCCCCCTAGGGCGCGCCCTGCAGGCTTGTCGCCTCCCGGCAGGTCTCCTGCCCCCCTCTCCAAGTCTGGCAGGTTTCTTCTGGTCCAAGAAAAATCATCGCGAAGATTTTATTCCGTTTGGACTTCGTTTGATATTCCTTATCTGCAATACTCAAAAACAAGGAAAAAACAGAAACTGGCACTAGGCACTAGATTAATAGGTTAGTCCCAAAAATAATATAAAATAGCATATTAATGAATATAAAACATCCAAAAAAGATAATATAATAGCATGGAACAATCAAAAATTATAGATACGTTGGAGACGTATCAAGCATCCCCAAGCTTAATTCCTGCTCGTCCCCGAGTCGGTAAATGATAAAAACAGAATTTTTGATGTGGAATGCTACCTAACATATTCATCCATGTAATATTCTTTATTGTGGCATGAATGTTCAGATCCGTAAGATTCAAAACAAAAGTTTAATATTGACATAAAAACAATAATACTTCAAGCATACTAACAATGCAATTGTGTCCTTTCAAAATAACATGGCCAAAGAAAGTTATCCCTACAAAATCATATGGTCTGGCTCTGCTCCATCTTCCCCACACAAAGTATTTAAATCATGCACAACCCCGATGACAAGTCAAGCAATTGTTTCACACCTTTTATGTTCGCAAACCTTTTCAACTTTCACGCAATACATGAGCGTGAGCCATGGATATAGCACTATAGGTGGAATAGAATATGGTGGAGGTTGTGAGGAAAAGGAGAAGATAGTCTCACATCAACTAAGCGTATCAACGGGCAATGGAGATGCCCATCAATAGATATCAATGTGAGTGAGTAGGGATTGCCATGCAACGGATGCACTAGAGCTATAAGTGTATGAAAGCTCAAAAAGAAACTAAGTGGGTGTGCATCCAACTTGCTTGCTCACGAAGACCTAGGGCAATTTGAGGAAGCCCATCATTGGAATATACAAGCCAAGTTATATAATGAAAAATTCCCACTAGTATATGAAAGTGACAATATAGGAGACTCCCTATCATGAATATCATGGTGCTACTTTGAAGCACAAGTGTGGAAAAAGGATAGTAGCATTGTCCCTTCTCTCTTTTCTCTCATTTTTTTTTGGTGGGCATCTTTGGCCTCTCTTTTTTATTTGGCTTCATTGGCCTCTTTTATTATTTGTAAAGTCCGGAGACTCATCCCAACTTGTGAGGGAATCATAGCTTCCATCATCCTTTCCTCTCATGGGACAATGCTCTAATGATGATCATCACACTTTTATTTACTTACAACTCAAGAATTACAAAATATGACTCTATATGAATGCCTCTAGTGGTGTACCGGGATGTGCAATGATCTAGCATAGCAAATGACATCAAAAAAGGGACAAGCCATGAAAACATCATGCTAGCTATCTTACGATCATGCAAAGCAATATGAAAATGATGGTGAGTGTCATAATAAATGGAACGGTGGAAGTTGCATGGCAATATATCTCAGAATGGCTATGGAAATGCCATAATAGGTAGGTATGGTGGCTGTTTTGAGGAAGGTATATGGTGGCTATTTTGAGGAAGGTGAGTTTAATGCACCGGCGAAAGTTGCGCGGTACTAGAGAGGCTAGCAATGGTGGAAGGGTGAGAGTGCGTATAATCCATGGACTCACATTAGTCATAAATAACTCACATAGTTATTGCAAAAGTCTATTAGTTATCGAAGCAAAGTATTAGACGCATGCTCCTAGGGGAGAGGTTGGTAGGAGTTAACCATCGCGCGCTCCCGACCCTCACACAAAGGATGACAATCATTAAATAAATCATGCTCTGACTTCGTTACATAACGGTTCACCATACGTGCATGCTACGGGAATCACAAACTTTAACACAAGTATTTCTACCAATCCACAATTACTCACTAGCATGACTCTAATATCACCATCTTTATATCTCAAAACTATATGCAAGGAATCAAACTTCTCATAGTATTCAATGCACTTTATATGAAAGTTTTTATTATATCCCTCTTGGATGCCCATTATATTAGGACTAAATTCATAACCTAAACCAATTACCATGCTGTTTAAAGACTCTCAAAATAATATAAGTGAGGTACGAGAGTTCAATTATTTCTATAAAATAAAACGCCACAGTGCTCTAAAAAGATATAAGTGAAGCACTAGAGCAAAATTGCCTAGCTCAAAAGATATAAGTGAAGCACATAGAGTATTCTAATAAATTCACGATTAATGCGTGTATCTCTCAAAAGATGTGTGCAGCAAGGATGATTGTGGCAAACTAAAAAGCAAAGATTCATATTATACAAGACGCTCCAAGCAAAACACATATCATGTGGTGAATAAAAATATAGCCTCAAGTAAATTTACCGATGGATTGAAGAAGAAAGAAGGGATGCCTTCCGGGGCATCCCCAAGCTTAGGCTCTTTGGTATCCTTGAATATTTATTGGGGTGCCTTGGGCATCCCCAAGCTTAGGCTCTTGCCACTCCTTATTCCATAGTCCATCAAATCTTTACCCAAAACTTGAAAACTTCACAACACAAAACTCAACAGAAAACTCGTGAGATCCGCTAGTGTAAGAAAAATAAATCACCACTTTAGGTACTGTTGTGAACTCATTCTTTATTTATATTGGTGTAATATCTACTGTATTCCAACTTCTCCATGGTTCATACTGTCGTGGGAACGACTCCGACAGTACGAAGGGGGTAGGGTAAAGGAGCATGATCTACCGAGATGCATACGGGTGACACGGTATTTTAGCGAGTTCGGGCCTCTCACGGTGGAGATAACAACCCTACGTCTCGTGCTCCGGAGAGGCTTTGCTTTATCTGAGTATATATCCGGAGATTACAATGTGTGTGGGAGAGAGCGGAGAACGGATCCCCTGCCTGGGCTAAGTCCGGAGACTAGTAGAAAAGAGAGAGAGGTAGAAGAAAGAGCCCCCTTAGTCTAGTGGTGGGGGGTGGCTTATATAGAGTGCGCCACCCCTTCACCTCCTATGTTACAAAGTGGGGCATTGATGTCGTAACGCCAGATGGTGCTTCGACTGCCTTGTCGACTGTCGGTCTTCGCATATCCGAGTGAGCCATACGACCGAGTGATTGATTGTCTTCCGAGTGAAAGGTAACTGTCGAGTGAAAGGTAATCTCCGAGTGAATATTGTCGAGTGACTTGTATGCCTTGGTGATTTCAGTCGGAGATCTCCTTGTAGCCCTTAAGCTTTTTGGGGCAGTGTCCTTAGGTAGGGCAGGTAGGTCAGGCCTATGACCCTACCCTAGGTACACATCCCCATCATTAGCCCCCGAATGGGTCGGGGTTTGAGTGGAAAAGGAGTTAACGCAGGTTCTGACAAGACAAAAATTCCGAGTGCATTTTGAGGCTTCTTAGAAATCTGCGTCGATTGAAACTTTTGTCGTTCACCCTGATCGATTCTGTCTTGAAAATGTGTCCGGGTGAAACTGAGCTCGAAATCAGGTCCGAGTGAAACTGAGCTCGAAATCAGGTCCGAGTGGTCTGCAGAGTCTTCTGATGTGACGGTTTGCTCCGTCGGGTCCGTTTTTTACGGGGTCCGGAGAGTTGTTTTCCAGTCGACAGGACAGACCTTGTCGAGTAAAAGTAGGTCCAGTGGGGGCACGCTGAGTGCACCCACTGGGTGTAGTCCCCGAGACCGCCGTCGAGTGCTTGCATCGGCGGGGGTCTTAAGTTCGTTTTGAAAGTTGCTTGCCACTCGTCAGGACAGACCTGGTCGAGTGATAATATGTCCAGTGGGGGCACGCTGAGTGCACCCACTGGGTGTAGTCCCCGAGACCGCCGTCGAGTGCTTGCATCGGCGGGGGTCTGATAGAGACAATCTTTGCTTGTTTGTTTTCCAATCCTTTGCTTGGCTAAGTTTGTTTGGTTTCTGAGTGAGATGGATGCTCATTACTCGGAAGAATTTTGAACTTAGGCGAAAGACTGGTTCGCAACTAAGTTTCCGAGTGGAAGTGTTGCCTATCACTCGGAACAACCTTTAACTTAAGTGAGGTCTGACTCGCGGCTAAGTCCCCGAGTGAGAGGAGTGTTCGTCACTTGGGAGAGTTTTTTAACTTAGACGAAGATTGGTTCGCAGCTAAGTTTTCGAGCGAAATGGAATGCTATTCACTCGGCAGGGTTTTTATCTTAGGCGAAAACTTGTTCGCGGCTAAGCCCCTGAGTAAAAGAAGCGCTCGTCACTCGGAAGAGTTTTCCACTTAGGCGATACGGAATCGCAGCTAAGCCCTCGAGTGTGGATGATGTCCTTACTCAGAGTGGTTTTTAACTTAGGTGATACGGAATCACAGCTAAGCCCCCGAGTGTGGATGATGTCCTCACTCGGAGTGGGTTTTTAACTTAGGTGATACGGAATCACAGCTAAGCCCCCGAGTGTGGATGATGTCCTCACTCGGAGTGGTTTTTTAACTTAGGCGATACGGAATCGCAGCTAAGCCCCCGAGTGTGGATGATGTCCTCACTCGGAGTGGTTTTTAACTTAGGCGATACGGAATCGCAGCTAAGCCCCCGAGTGTGGATGATGACCTCACTTGGAGTGGTTTTTAACTTAGGTGATACGGAATCACAGCTAAGTCCCCGAGTGTGGAGGACGTCCGCACTCGGAGTAGTTTTTGACTTAGGTGATACGGAATCACAGCTAAGCCCCCGAGTGTGGAGGGCGTCCGCACTCGGAGTAGTTTTTGGCTTAGGTGATACGGAATCACAGCTAAGCCCCCGAGTGTGGAGGACGTCCGCACTCGGAGTAGTTTTTGGCTTAGGTGATACGGAATCACAGCTAAGCCCCCGAGTGTGGAGGACGTCCGCACTCGGAGTAGTTTTTGACTTAGGCGATACGGAATCGCAGCTAAGGTGAGCGATGGCGCGCGGGGCGACCGATGATGAAGAAGTGCCACACGGAGTGGCGATGCGCGGGGCATCCGAATGATGAAGACGTGCCACACGGAGTGGCGATGCGCGGGGCATCCGAATGATGAAGACGTGCCACACGGAGTGGCGATGCGCGGGGCATCCGGCTGAGTGGCGACGCGCGGGGCTGCCAAGTCATGCATGTCGAGGAGGCGTCCGACCCAGTGACGGCGCGCGGGGCGACCATGTCCAGTACGTCATCGAGGGGGCGCCCGAACACGTGACGACGCGCAGGGCGACCGAGTCAAACATGTCGTCGCGGAGGCATCCGAACAAGTGGAAACACACGGATGATCGTTACGGCGACTGAGCCTGAGTAGCAACGAAGATGGCGCACAGATGCGTCGAGTGATCGCATAACCTGTGTATGAAAAATAGCACAAGCCAACATAAAAATTTACCAAAGTAATTTGATCTTTGCTGAAATAATTTGTGTAAATAACACCCATAGACACCCGCTGGGTGTGCCAGGTGCTTGTTGGTTCGGAACCAACAAGAGTCTAAAGAGTGAAGGATCCGACTGTACTTGTGCAAGTGAAGGATCCGACTAAACTCGTTTGAGTACTGGACCCAAAAGAAGCAGAAGTGAAGTGTTCCGACATAAAAATAAACAACCGAGCGCAGAGGTACACTCGGTGGTGTGGCCTCCGAATGAACGCCATGTGCGACTTCCTCGACACTCGGTAATGCGGAAATAACTATTTAATTGAATGCAGCGTATGAAGAATGACTTAGCTGACGGCGCAGGAGTGGCCGAGTGACGAAGGAGCGTCTAGCTGAGGGACGGTGCACGGAGCGACCGAGTGACGAAGGAGCGTCCAGTTGAGTGACGGCGCGCGGAGCGACCGAGTGACGTAGGAGCGTCCAGTCGAGTGACGGCGCGCGGAACGACCGAGTGACGAAGGAGCGTCCAGTCTAGTGACGGCACGTGTCTCGCCGAGTGACGAAGGAGCGTCCAGTCGAGTGACGGCGCGCGGAGCGACCGAGTGACGAAGGAGCGTCCAGTCGAGTGACGGCGCGCGGAGCGACCGAGTGACGAAGGAGCGTCCAGTCGAGTGACGGCGCGTGGAGCGACCGAGTGACGAAGGAGCGTCCAGTCGAGTAACGGCGCGCGGAGCGACCGAGTGATGATGACGTGCCGCACGGAGTGGCGATGCGGGGGCATCCGAGTGACGAAGGAGCGTCCAGTCGAGTGACGGCGCGCGAAGCGACCGAGTGACGAAGGAGCGTCCAGTCGAGTCGAGAATGTTGACGAGAATGGCACACAGAGGCGTCCAGGTAACCTGTGCATGAAAAATAACACAAGCTAACATAAAAAAATTCTCGAAGTAATTTGGTGTTTGTTGAAATGATTCGTGTAAATTACACCCATAAACACCCGCTGGGTGTGCCAGGTGCTTGCGGGTCCGGAACCAGCAAGAGTCTAAAGAGCGAAGGATCTGACATGGAGATAAAGAACCGAGCGCAGAAGGTACACTCGGTGGCGTGGCCTCCGAGTGGACGTCATGCGCGACTTTCGTGTCACTCGATAATGTGGAAATAACCATCTAATTGAATACAGTCTGTGAAGAATGACTTAGCTATCTGACGACGCGCGGGGCTGCCGAGTGGCGATGCGCGGAGCTGCCGAGTGTCGAAGACGTGTCCCGCCGAGTGGCGATAGAGCGTCCGACTGAATGACGATGCGCGGAGCTGTCGAGTGTCGAAGACGTGTCTCGCCGAGCGGCGATGGAGCGTCCGACTGAATGACGATGCGCGGAGCTGTCGAGTGTCGAAGACGTGTCTCGCCGAGCGGCGATGGAGCGTCCGACTGAATGACGATGCGCGGAGCTGTCGAGTGTCGAAGACGTGTCTCGCCGAGCGGCGATGGAGCGTCCGACTGAATGACGATGCGCGGAGCTGTCGAGTGTCGAAGACGTGTCTCGCCGAGTGGCGATGGAGCGTCCGACTGAATGACGATGCGCGGAGCTGTCGAGTGTCGAAGACGTGTCTCGCCGAGTGGCGATGGAGCGTCCGACTGAATGACGATGCGCGGAGCTGTCGAGTGTCGAAGACGTGTCTCGCCGAGTGGCGATGGAGCGTCCGACTGAATGACGATGCGTGGAGCTGTCGAGTGTCAAAGACGTGTCTCGCCGAGTGGCGATGGAGCGTCCGACTGAATGATGATGCGCGGAGCTGTCGAGTGTCGATGGAGCGTCCGACTGAATGACGATGCGCGGAGCTGTCGAGTGATGACGACGCGTCCCGCCGAGTGGCGATGCGTGGGGGGGCTGAATGTCCGGACGTTTAATTGTCCGAGAAAACCTGCACATTCCTTGTCCGAGTGCGGTATTCATCCGTATGATGCTGGATGTTCAGTTGTCCGTATGTAAAAAACTTATCTGCATGTCATCGTGTTAGTCGCTCGAACGAAACGTCCGTCCGAGTGAACTGCTGTCCGGGGATCATGAGGACGAGTGGCCCTGTAGGTTAGCAGCAAGTATAGCCACGAATATTTTTTGCTGGACTAAAAATGTCCCTGCACGGATGCTATTTTGCATGGGTCAAAGACCACGGATGGCCATGTATGCATGCACGAATTAACCGGTGTGGAAACCGAAAGGTAAGCAATTAAGCCTATTAATTTGCGGAAAAAGCAGAGGCAATCAATCACAGTAATTAGGTAATGGAATCCTCATCAATTAGCCGCTTAATGAGGCGATTATACCTTGACGAAGCGGAGCCAGCGGAGTGGCGACACGCGGAGCGTCCGAGTGATGTAGAAACATACCGCGGAGTGGCGACGCGCGGGGCGTCCGAGTGATGTAGAAACATACCGCGGAGTGGCGACGCGCGGGGCGTCCGAGTCGGACAAGCTGATGATGATGCGAGCAGCTTCGTGACCGCGTGCAGGGCGGCCGAGTGATGAGGACATGTTCAGCCGAGCGATGCTGCACGGGCGGGCGAGTAGCGGCGCACGGGCGGCTAAGTGCCAGTGATCCTGTTTGGTCCGAGTGAGCTAGTCCCATCCGAGTGATCGTGCCGACTGCTGGGAGTTGTTGCCGAGTGATTGGTGCCGGAGGGAGTTGCTGCCGAGTGGACGGTTGTTCCGGTGAGTCTCGTACGAGTGAACCTGTGGAAGCCGAGAAAACAGCTGCCTGGTTCCGGCCGCAGCAATTAAGTGGCGCTAGTAATCCTCATCAATTGGCCACTTAATGAGGCAGCCAATTAACATGGCGTTGAAGAGCACCACGTCCTTCCGTTTCCTGTACCTTCACGCATTTACCTGCATGCATGTAATCAAGGAGAAGGTGGCCCACGTATCTTGAATGGTTAGAGGAAAAAATGACCATGCCCAGCAGCCAGCGACCGGGGAGGAAACCGTTGCGCGCGTGGAGGCGTGGCCCTCCTGGCTTTTGCGCTGACTCCTTCAAGGTGTAGTGGGACGCCGCCGATTGGAGGGAGTTGCTGCCGACTGGACGATGCCGGAGGGAGGGGCTGGTGTGCGCCTGCGCCGCGCCGGGCAAACGTTACATGAGGGATGAGCCGTCGAGTGCACCCAGAGGCCGCCGCTGAACCATCGACGCCGAAGGGCAAAGCTGCTGAGCATGGTAACATGACCAACTCCAAATCCCCACGCGGCGTCGCGTTTGTGCTTCCGGTTGCGGTGGTGTGCTGCTGCCAGCATCGGATGCAGTGGTGCGCAGCTGACTCCATCGTACCCGTTGTTAGCGAGCTCTTGGCCTCAGATGGAAGAACCGCCGTGGCCTCGTGCCCGAGGCCATCAGTGGCGAGGATTCGCCAACGGCTGCTGTTACGGGGGCCTTCATGATGCATTGATGGAGATGCTCACGTCCAAAACATGAACGCACGACCACCTGCATGCAAGAGACCTTAATTAGCGGTAATTAAGCAATAGCTAAAACCGTTTCTGCATGTGATGGAAGTTTCCATCTTCCGTGGACTGTTTTTGGCATGCAATTGATTGCCACGCCGTATGTTTGTGCCTTCATCGCAGAATCTGCAGCAGGAGGACGGACGCCGGCAGGAAGGGTCGCCGCGCACGGGGGTGCGGCCAGCCCCGACTCCTGCACAGCGTCGGGCTTGCGCCGCCACCGTGGAGACAACGGTCGGGCCGCCAACGCCTGTAAGACGACTCGCCGTGCACAGGAAGTGTTGCACGCCCGCGCTGTGTCGGGCCTACGCCTCCACCGCGGAGGTCGCTCCCGAGCGGCCGAGAGCACGAGACCGGAATCGACGACGAGGCGAATGGCATCGAAGGCCATGCGTGACGACAATGAGGCGGACGGCGTCGATGGCCGTGCGTGACGACGATGAGGCGGACGACATCGGTGGCCTTGCGTGACGAAGATGAGGCGGACGACGCCAGTGGCCGTGCGTGACGACGATGAGGCGGACGGCGCCGATGGCCGTGCGTGACGACGATGAGGCGGACGACGTCGGTGGCCTTGCGTGACGAAGATGAGGCGGACGACGCCAGTGGCCGTGCGTGACGACGATGAGGCGGACGACGCCAGTGGTCGTACGTGGAGATCCGGTTGGTTTCCTGGTCTCACGCCATTGTTGCTTCTGTTTGTGATGCTTTGGTCGTCGTGAAGACGAACAGTACAAACAAATGTGTTAGATCATGAAGATGAAACCGAATAGAGGGCACCAGCGGGAATCGATCTGCCGTCGGTGGTCGAAGAAATAACCATATGCATCATGGCTCGATAGACGCCATGCCCCACGGTGGGCGCCAACTGTCGTGGGAACGACTCCGATAGTACGAAGGGGGTAGGGTAAAGGAGCATGATCTACCGAGATGCATACGGGTGACACGGTATTTTAGCGAGTTCGGGCCTCTCACGGTGGAGATAACAACCCTACGTCTCGTGCTCCGGAGAGGCTTTGCTTTATCTGAGTATATATCCGGAGATTACAATGTGTGTGGGAGAGAGCGGAGAACGGATCCCCTGCCTGGGCTAAGTCCGGAGACTAGTAGAAAAGAGAGAGAGGTAGAAGAAAGAGCCCCCTTAGTCTAGTGGTGGGGGGTGGCTTATATAGAGTGCGCCACCCCTTCACCTCCTATGTTACAAAGTGGGGCATTGATGTCGTAACGCCAGATGGTGCTTCGACTGCCTTGTCGACTGTCGGTCTTCGCATATCCGAGTGAGCCATACGACCGAGTGATTGATTGTCTTCCGAGTGAAAGGTAACTGTCGAGTGAAAGGTAATCTCCGAGTGAATATTGTCGAGTGACTTGTATGCCTTGGTGATTTCAGTCGGAGATCTCCTTGTAGCCCTTAAGCTTTTTGGGGCAGTGTCCTTAGGTAGGGCAGGTAGGTCAGGCCTATGACCCTACCCTAGGTACACATCCCCATCACATACCCCCCGATACAACCCATAGATACATCAAAATAAGCAAACAACACAAAGAAAACAGAATCTGTCAAAAACAGAACAGTCTGTAGCAATCTGTAAACTTCGAATACTTCTGTAACTCCAAAAATTCTTAAAAATTAGTACAATCTGGGAAATTTGTATATCAATCTTGTGTAAAAATTTCAGACTCATTTGACTCTCTGGTGAATTTATAAAATTCCTGGACTGAGCGCAAAAGTTTCTGTTTTTCAGCAAAATCAAATCAACAATAACCGTAGACCATCCCAAAGGTCTTACTTGGCTCAAACACTAATTAAAACAATAAAACACAATTACTACAGAGGTAATAATGTGTAAAGTACTCAAAAACAGAAACAAAAACAAACAAAAAACAGAAAATAAAATTGGGTTGCCTCCCAACAAGCGCTATTGTTTAACGCCCCTAGCTAGGCATAACGCAATAGACCTAGGTATTGTCATCTTTGGTATGCAATCCATAAGTAGCTCTCATAATAGATTCATAAGCTAATTTGATTCTCTTTCTAGGAAAGTTTTCCATGCCTTTCCTTAATGGAAATTGGAATCTAATGTTTCCTTCTTTCATATCAATAATAGCACCGATTGTTCTAAGGAAAGGTCTGCCAAGAATAATAGGACATGTAGGATTGCAATCTATATCAAGAACAATGAAATCTACGGGCACATAATTCCTATTTGCAACAATAAGAACATCATTAATCCTTCCCATAGTTTTCTTAATAGTGGAATCCGCTAGATGCAAATTTAAAGAGCAATCATCAAGTTCATGAAAACCTAGCACATCACATAAAGTTTTCGGAATCGTGGAAACGCTAGCACCCAAATCACACAAAGCATGGCACTCATAATCTTTAATTTTAATCTTTATAGTAGGTTCCCACTCATCATAAAGCTTTCTAGGTATAGAAACTTCCAACTCAAGTTTTTCTTCAAAAGATTTCATCATAGCATCAACGATATGTTTAGTAAAAGCTTTATTTTGATTATAAGCATGCGGAGAATTCAACATGGATTGCAACAAGGAAATACAATCAATCAAAGAACAACTATCATAATTAAAGTCCTTGAAATCCAAAAGAGTGGGTTCATTGCTATTTAAAGTTTTGACCTCTTCAATCCCACTTTTATCAATTTTAGCATTAAGATCTATAAACTCCGAATCATTGGGACAACTTTTAACTAAAGTTGACTCATCTCCAGTCCCATCTTTATCAAGATTGGTATTAGAAAACAAAGATTCAATAGGAGTCACATCAATCACCTTAAGATCTTCATCATTATTTAAAGATTCTGGCTTCGCGGCCATTTTATTGACTAAGGTAGATTGTTTATCAGAAATTTGGCCTACTAAATTTTCAAGGTGAGCAAACTGAGATTTCCAACCATAAAATTCCTTAGTCATATCATCAAGTTCTTTATTCATGTATTCCAGCATAGCCTTTTGTTCTTTAAGCTCGTTTCTAAAGAAACTATTATGGTCAAATTGGAGCGACATGAAACTTTTAGCATTGTTCTCAATATCTTCCAACTTCCCAAGATAAGGATCAAAGCTTTTGGGTTGAGCCATAAAGATGAGCAAACGATCCAACACACAAGCAAACAAAAAGCAAACGAAAAGACGAACGGAAAAAGGGCGAATAAAAAAGGCAAATCTTTTTGGTTTTTTCTGAAAATCGTTTTAGAAGTGGGGAAGAGTAAAACGAGAGGCAAATGGCAAATAATGTAAATGCAAGAGATGAGTTTGTGATGGGTACTTGGTAGGCTTGATGTAGACCTCCCCGGCAACGGCGCTAGAAATCCTTCTTGCTACTTCTTGAGCTTGCGTTGGTTTTCCCTTGAAGAGGAAAGGGTGATGCAGCAAAGTAGATAAGTATTTCCCTCAGTTGTTGAGAACCAAGGTATCAATCCAGTAGGAGTTACAAGCAAGGCCCCAATCTTTGCACCTACACAAACAATCAAACACTTGCACCCAACGCTATAAAGGGGTTGTCAATCCCTTCATGGTTACTTGCAAGGATGAGATCTGAAAGAGATAGATATAAAAGATTACTAAAACGAAAAGTAAAAAGATTGCAGAAAAGTATTTTTGGTATTTTTGGTTTATAGATCTGAAAATATAATATGGAAAATAGACCCGGGGGCCATAGGTTTCACTAGAGGCTTATCTCTTGAAGGAAAGTAATACGGTGGGTGAACAAATTACTGTCAAGCAATTGATAGAAAAGCGCATAGTTATGACGATATCCAAGGCAATGATTATGCATATAGGCATCGCGTCCGTGTCAAGTAGACTGAAACGATTCTGCATCTACTACTATTACTCCACACATCGACCGACTCCTGCCTGCATCTAGAGTATTAAGTTCATGAAGAACAGAGTAACGCATTAGGTAAGATGACATGATGTAGAGGGATAAACTCAAGCAATATGATGAAAACCCCATCTTTTTACCCTTGATGGCAACAATACAAATACGTGTCTCGCTACCCCTACTTTGTCACTGGGTGAGGACACCGCAAGATTGAACCCAAAACTAAGCACTTCTCCCATTGCAAGAATTACCAATCTAGTTGGCCAAACCAAACCAATAACTCGAAGAGACTTGCAAAGATATGAAATCATGCTTATAAGAATTCAGAGAAGATTCAAATAATATTCATAGATAATCTGATCATAAACCCACAATTCATCGAATCTCGACAAACACACCGCAAAAGAGTATTACATCGGATAGATCTCCATGAAGATCATGAAGAACATGGTATTGAAGAACATAGACAGAGAAGAAGCCATCTAGCTACTAGCTATGGACCCGTAGGTCTGAGGTGAACTACTCACGCATCATGGGAGGGGCAATGGAGTTGATGTAGATGCCCTCCGTGATCGAATCCCCCTCCGGCAGATTACCGGAAAAGGCTCCAAGATGGGATCTCACGGGAACAGAGGCTTCCGGCGGCGAAAAAGTATTTTCATGGCTCTCTTTTGTATTGGGGGAATATTTGGGAATTTATAGGACAAAGATTAGGGTTAGGAGGCCTGCAGGGGGGGCCACAAGCCAGGGGGGCGCCCCCCCCCTAGGGCGCGCCCTGCAGGCTTGTCGCCTCCCGGCAGGTCTCCTGCCCCCTCTCCAAGTCTGGCAGGTTTCTTCTGGTCCAAGAAAAATCATCGCAAAGATTTTATTCCGTTTGGACTCCGTTTGATATTCCTTATCTGCAATACTCAAAAACAAGGAAAAACAGAAACTAGCACTAGGCACTAGATTAATAGGTTAGTCCCAAAAATAATATAAAATAGCATATTAATGCATATAAAACATCCAAAACAGATAATATAATAGCATGGAACAATCAAAAATTAGAGATACGTTGGAGACGTATCAGGGTCCTAAGCTAGGCATCATGGAGCGATGGTAACATGGACACAGGATTTTACCCAGGTTCGGGCTCTCTCAAGGAGATAATACCCTACGTCTTGCTTTTGATTGTATTCATATGGGGGATAGTACATAGTACAGGTATGTACCACGAGATTGTTGTAATGAATATGAGATTGAGGTTGTCTATTGACTAGCCTGGCCTCGGTTTATATAATGCACCGTAGGCCTAGGGTTTAGAGGAGTCCTTGTCTTGTGCGCCAAGTCTTGTGGAATCTCCCTCATATGCATCATGGGCTACCCGAAGTGGCCCATTAGTGAATCATCATGGGGGTCCTCGGCCCGACCCACTGGTCGGGAGACGACGTGGTGAGTACCCCCTAGTCCAGGACACCGTCAGTAGCCCCCTGAACCGGTCTTCAAGTTGAGGACGCTCCTCGGTTCTTCCGAATAATTCTTTGTCTTTGATCATCGGTCTTGAAAACTGGTTCAACAAATCTTCCCATGTCCGATCTTGAGGATCGCCGAGCTGAATCCGAAGAATTTACATATCGGGCATCCGAGGAGCCCCTTTAAGTTATCGGCCTTTATCAATGCCTTGTAATTTTTTACGCCACACCTGGGGTTTGAAGTGTTTCCCATGCGGCGGCATCCTCTTGCGTCCGAGCTCCAAAGCCGCACTACATCCGAGGTGTCTTTTCACAGCCGAGCTCCAACACTATTCGGCATTCAAAGTATCCTCTTGCGTCCGAGCTCCAACGCCGGACTGCATCCGAGGTGTCTTTTTGCAGCCGAGCTCCAACGTAGGTCGGCATCCAAGGTGTCATAGATCACATTGGTATCTGAAAATTTGAAGGAGTTCATCCGAGCTTAATGCCGGAAATGCCCTCTATGGAGCCAGCCACTTGCATCCGAGCTTTATGCCGGACTGCTTCCAAGGTGGTGCACCACCTCGGTCTCAGGCTGTTTTTTGCGGAATTTATTTCCGATTGCTGCAATTTATTTATTACCGAGATGTATAGCCAGTAGCCCTCAAGGTGTGTGTCGGTCTATGACCCGAGGTGCACCTGAAGGAAAACGTAATAATCAAAATAAAACCACTAATCCCAGTAGCCCCTGAGACTTAGGTCGATTTGCAAAATCGGCCTGAGGATCAAATTATTGCTCGACAGCATACATTAGGGATGGAAACGCGGTACACAGTAGTTTTCGAGACTCGGGTTGGGTGCGGCCGACCAACCTGAGGATCGAATCTCCTCGGAAACCATATTGCACTTTGGATTTGCTGCATTGAATATGCAATGCAGTAGCCCCCGAGCCTTAATTTAGGCACGGGTGGTCGAATTAAGGATTGATGTTTGTTTGACACAAATTTTGATACGTTTGACACAATTTATGTGTAATGATTCTATGTATCAAAGTACTTTACATCATTAATGCTCGGATCCGCATTGTACAAGACTTTGTTGACCGACCATCGGCTTCAACCTCCTCGGCCAGTAGCCGAGGAGTGTTTGTCCTACTTTATAAAGCCTTTATAAGGGCAAAGATTTACGGCAAACAAGGCAATCCGGCCATACGGTTTTATAAACAAAGGTACGCGGAGAGATATGTTATATTACTATTTAGGGCCAATTCCAGTTCTGCCCCTAACTCGAACCCACTACTCAGTTTTGCCCCTAGTTTTCGGGTATGCTCAGTTTTGCCCCTCCACCGTCAGTGCCACTTATAGAAATGCCCCTCCGCTCCGTTTCCGGACAGTCAAGGCTGTTTGACCGGTAACTTGCCGTCACTTTAACATATTTGCCCCTCCATTCTTACATGTGGGCCCTCTCTTACCTCTTCGCTTCACTCTCTCTCTCTGCTCTTTCTTCAACCTCCCGACGGCTCGATTTGGAGAGCGGCCGCAGCAGGATTCGGAGGCCGACGGCGGGTCGATTTGGAGGGCGACGGCATGTGCACGTCGGGCACGTTGGGGTCGAGCTCGTCGGTGGCTTGCGAGGTAAGTGTTGCTCGTGGGTGGATCGATCTGGGGGATTTCTGTCCCAATTAGGGTTCATAAGTTTGGGGATTTCTTGCGTTTAGGTCGACGGTGTTGGGATTGTTCAGTTTCAATCCGAGTTCTACATCCCCCATCCGTCATTCTCTGGGCTGGAGATGAGCATGACGCGGCGGTGCCCAGGGCACGGTCTCATTCCCGCTCGTCGCGTCGCCTGGGGAGGTACAAGCACGGGAAGAAGATTCTTAGGCTGCCCCCTAGATGTAATTACCTCTCATTCCTGCTCTGTCTGTCCTCTCATTTTGCTTTCATTATTTGCCATTTTTTTGTATAATGTAAGTTTTACTTCTGCAGCTCCCTGATGAATGCGACTGGGTAGTTTGGATTGATCCCCCTCCCACAGATTGTGTTGCTCGTGCATTTGAGGAACTTCATGCTGCATTGGAGAAAAGGTGGCTAAAGGCCCATGATTTAGAGAGGAGGTTGATGTACTTAACAGAGAAGAACAAGAAACTCAAGTTGAAGATCAAGAAGAGAAATGAGCTTATGCAAACATGGGGATTTCTCATAGTACTTGGCATTAGCATTTTAGCATCAGTTTATTCTGAGTGGTTTAAGAATCCATACTAACTGGATTATGGTATGTAATGAAGTGTAATGTATTGTGACAGCTGGTGTAATGTGACAAGTTTCAACTAGAAATGAGTTTGCTATTTTGAGTATATTGTGTTCCATTTGGTAGCAATATAGTAATGTGACAAAAGTTGACAGTGCAGTAGTAATGTGACAAAAGTTGACATTGAAACATAACTTGACCAAACATAGTTCACAGCATTCTGCCACAACAAATTTTGACAGCAGTACAACTACCACCAAATCTGGTACATGACCTTACAGTTTTGACATCCACAACAAATTTTCACAGCATTACAACTACCACCACATCTACTTGTTCTTCTTGCTCCTGGTGTTGCAAGCTGGGTTTGAAGAGAGCCTAGAACTCCTCCTGGTGCTAACAGTTTTGCTCACAGCCTTGTTTGGAGTAGAAGAACTGGTAGGATTATTGCTTCCAGTGGCAGAACCTATAGTCTCCTCTTCTACAATTTTGAACTTCTTCTTAAGTGGTGACTGTCCCCTCTTAGCTGTTCTTTTGTAGTTCTTTCTTGGGCTGCAAAGTCACAAATAAATGGGAGAAGTCAGTACCAAACATTGAATAATGTAGGAAATAACTTCAAAAATAAACCAAAAAAGTACCTGACTGCACTACTGACTGTTGTAGCAGTAGTAGCATCTGCATTTGCATCATCTACAGCATCTGCATTTGCATCATCTCCAGCACTTGCATTTGCATTTACATCATCAGTAGCAGCATCTGCCACAGTTTCATTAGTAGTAGCAGTTGCATCAGTAGCAACATCAGTTGCTTCATCATTTTTAGCCAGAGGTTCATCATCAGCATTATCAGCACCCCAATGTTCTTCCTCTCCAAATGCAGGGTCAATGGACTCTTTGCAGTGGCTGCCTTTGTGCCCAAGCTTCCCACATCTTGAACACTTATTTTTTTCTTCCTCCAAGTCCTTTTCCCTCTGATTTTGCCCTAATTCTTGTCTTCCTAGGTCTACCAGGTGGCCTATTTTGCAATGGAGCACTCAATTTAAATCCTGGGTCTACAACATCCCATTGTTGCTTGCCCTCTAGAAGTGGCAGATTATCAGCATAAGTAGCATTGAATTTTGCCACAGAGAAATACTCATGAACATACTGATCAATCTCACTCACTGGACCTCTCATAGAAGTGATAAAGTACAATGCATGTATGCATGGTTGTCCTGTTATTTGCCACTTTCTACAACTACAAGTCATTGTTTTCAAATTAACAGGATATCTCCACTCTCTTTTTTCCTTGTCAATTGCAGTAATCTCTGCCTCAAATGTGCTTCTTTTCATTATGGTCATATCAAGGTCTTTTGATTTTGCATGGAGCATAATCATGATTTTGGGGATTATGATGTGCCCATTGTATGTGCCAGCTGCAATCTGCTGTCTCAAGTCAAACTTTTCCATTATGAACTGCCTAATTTTGTCAATCAAGTCCACAATGTGTATCCCCTTCCACTTCTTAATTTGGGAATTGAATGACTCAGCTAAATTGTTATTGACATAGTCAATTTTGCATGTTTCATTGAACAGGGCCCTGGCCCATAGTTTGCTATGATGCTCCTCTAGGTACTCTTTCACACCAGGTTTGCTGTGCAGCTGTCTAAGATGATAATTGTGTTTCTTGATGCTATATGTCAATGAACAGGGCCACAAATTTTCATCAAAAAAATTTCCTCTAATTTTTTTGGAGAAATTAGCTGCCAAATGCCTCATGCATTCCCTGTGCTCAACTCCTGGGAATACATCATCAACAGCAGTCTCTAGTCCTTTGCATGCATCTGTGTGGATGACAAGACCTGGTGGATGCCCTATTAGTGTTTTTAAATTCTGGAAAAACCATGTCCAGCTTTCTGTATTTTCAGACTCAAAAACTCCAAATGCTACTGGGAAGATCCAGTTGCAAGCATCCACTGCACATGCACTCACAAGTTGGCCTTTATATCTGCCATTCAATGCTGTGCCATCTACTGCAAGATAAGGCCTACATCCATCTAAAAAACCCTGCCAGCATGCTTTGAAAGAAACAAACAATCTCCTAAAGCACTCTTTTTGTCTAGTTTTTCCAGCTATTTTGTACTCTACAGTGTGCTTGTCAATGTTAACTACACTTCCAGGAGATGCTTTCTCAACTTCTGCCTTGTAAGTGTACAACAATTGAAATGAGTCAGTCCACTTACCATAAATGTTGTCTAGTGCCATCTGCTTTCCATAGAACACTCTCATGTATGGGACTTGTAGGCCATACTTTTTCTTCAGGTTCTTTTTCAACTATGTAACTCCAACCTCTGAATCCTCTAAAACCCAATGCTTCACTGCATCAGCAACCCATCTTCTCTTAGCTGACTTAAGTCTTTGCCTTCTGTTTACACTTGGACAAGTATGTGCAGTCTGGTTCACTTTGACCTGCAATATTGAAAGTTCAATTACTTGTCAGACATAATTGCTGCAACAAATAACTGAAAGATTTGCAATGTAACTACATATGCACCTACTGTTTGTACCTGAAACAATGAGCTATTTCTCATTAAGGAGGCATGCATCCTCCATCTACACCTATTATAAGCACAATGAACAGTTAACCTGGTACGATCACTCTTGTCTAACACGTACTCACTCTGAGTTTTTATTGAAAATGTAGCTAGTGCATTCCTACAGTCTAAAGCACTGGAAAATATAGTTCCTTCTTTTAAAGAAGGATCATCTCTGTTGTACTGCACATCTGGCCTTCCATCATCTGAATCCTCACTATATCCCATGTCCTGGTCCTCCTCCAACTCATCTTCACCTGCCTCATCAAACATTCCTTCTGGTGGTGGAATATAATCTTCATCCCCATCATCTTATGTCTTCTTGGCCTTCTGTTTTGTAACAAACTGAGGGAAAAGCCTTTCATCCTCATCATCTGTAGGCCAATCATCAGGAAGTCCCTCCTCAATATTTGGATCAACAGATTCTCTACTCTGAGTAGGACCTGCATAACTAGGCACTTGCTCTGATGGTGTTCCTGGTACCTGCATAGAGCTCTCTCCTCCATCCAAAGCTCTCTTCTGACTGTTGTCAAGCACTGAAGCAGTAACACTTCTTTTTCTCCCCCTGGATATTCTGCTCCCACCTCTGGAACTGGTAGATTGTGATTTTCTGCCACTGCTCTCTGTCAATCCTCTCTTTCTTTGTATGACATTGATTTCTAATTTGACTGGGACATTAGCATGAGTTCTAAACATTTTTTTCTAACTCAGCATCACATTGGACTAGGACCCAAACAGGACTTTCAATATCCCAGTACCTGAATTCAACTGCATCATGTATTCCCCATGGCTATTTAGCACAGATATGAGATCTAAACTGCTCAAACTTCAGTGTACTCTCCACTACCAAAGGAAATGAAAATCCTATCTCCCCTGCTTTTGTACCCGCAGGAACTAGAAGAGTTGTTTCCATTCTACAATCCAAACCTATATAGTCCACCCTACGAATGACCATTGAAAACAGAAAAAAATTAACCAAATGAGCACTACGAACGCAGATGACCACTAGGCCTCAAATCGAACTACAGTACCTACAGCATGCTTCAGATCTGAAAGTAGTGCACTTACCCTATCGGATTTGTGCTCCCTTCGTGGCCGCCGCCAGCGCCGCAACCACCGTCGACCTCCATCCGCAGCGGTTGGCTCCTAACCGCAGCACAGCTCACATAATGAGTCAGATCCACCAAATCCCCACCGTGCCCGCCATTGATCTGGAGTTTTCCGTGGTGGGGATCGAAGCCGCCTCCGTTCGGGTGAGGGAGCGATTTGGGGGAGAGAGCTAGGGTTTCGGTCGAGCGAGAGAAAGAGCAGAGAGAGAGAGTGAAGCGAAGAGGTAAGAGAGGGCCCACATGTAAGAACGGAGGGGTAAATATGTCAAAGTGACGGCAAGTTACCGGTCAAACAGCCTTGACTGTCCGGAAACGGAGCGGAGGGGCATTTCTATAAGTGGCACTGACGGCGGAGGGGCAAAACTGAGCATACCCGAAAACTAGGGGCAAAACTGAGTAGTGGGTTCGAGTTAGGGGCAGAGATGTAAATGTCCCTACTATTTAACGTAAGAAACATCTTCTGGGAAAAATAGGTCCTTTATAAGTTCCTTTTCCCAGGCTATCATGTTGACCATGATCGTGAAACCTCAGCTCTGATCAATGTGGGAGGAAAATATTGAGGATTTAGTTCGGGGAAAGTTTTCGAACTCTGTGGTCCTTAGTGAACCTAAATTTACACTTCCGTCGTTGCCGACCAATTATATTCTTAAGATGGCTAGCTTTCGGCTTCACCCAGTTTGAGGTACTAACACGGATGACCCGGAAGTAACAATCGTAGAGGTGCTCCCTTTACCCCCTAGCCGAACAATCGGGAATGTAGGGGATAAGCACAGGAGCCAGGCAACCCAGCTTGGCCAAAATCTTAAGTCAAATTGATGCATATTTATGGCTTTATAACGATGATTACGTAAGGCAGCACTCGTATATTGAATACAGATGCTTTTATGCTATATGCTATTTTGACTCCTTTGTGACCGTTTATCATTTGAGAGTGGCCCATCGTCGGCTTCTACCCCTTTGTAGATGCTACGCAGGGTGTTTCCGCAGTAACAAGAAAACCCTTAGCCGATGTCTCGGTGCCCGGAGGCGGTTGTGTTAGCGGAAACGAGGCAATCAGATATCTAGGCTTTATAACTTTCACTTGGTCATGGGAGCTTAAAGTTTGGGATGCCAATTACTAGCCCCTGGTTAGTGTTCGGTGTTAGCCGAGGTCAAGCCATTAACACTTCGGCCAATTTTATGGAAGGCCCATGGGGTAATCTCTATCGGTCTATAGTTTGACAGAGTCATCGGGTCGCTGACCAGTTTGCGCTCATTGTGATAGTCAGCTTTCGGCTTTCTCCACTGAGGTACTTGACCAGTTAAATCGGAAGTACAATCGCAGTGGTTCTCCCTTTGCACACCTAGCCGAACAAAGCGGAATGTAGGGCACAATCATAGGAGCAGGGCAATGATGTCTACTACGCAACCTTCTTCTTGTAGACTCGTGTTGGGCCTCCAAGCGCAGAGTTTTGTAGGACAGTAGCAAATTTCCCTCAAGTGGATGACCTAAGGTTTATCAATCCGTGGGAGGCGTAGGATGAAGATGGTCTCTCTCAAACAACCCTGCAACCAAATAACAAAGAGTCTCTTGTGTCCCCAACACACCCAATACAATGGTAAATTGTATAGGTGCACTAGTTCGGCGAACAGATGGTGATACAAGTGTAATATGGATGGTAGATATAGGTTTTTATAATCTGAAAATATAAAAACAGCAAGGTAACAAGTAACAAAAGTGAGCAAAAACGGTATTGCAATGCTTGAAAACAAGGCCTAGGGTCCATACTTTCACTAGTGCAAGTTCTCTCAACAATACTAACATAGTTGAATCATGTGTAAATCCCTCACGTGCGACAAAGAGTTCACTCCAAAGTCACAAATAGCGGAGAACAAACGAAGAAATTATTGTAGGGTACGAAACCACCTCAAAGTTATCTTTTCCGATCAATCTTATGAGCTATCCCTATAAGTGTCACGAACAGCCCTAGAGTTCGTACTAAAATAACACCTTAAGATACACATCAACCAAAACCCTAATGTCACCTAGATACTCCAATGTCACCACGAGTACCCATGGGCTTGATTATACGATATGCATCACACAATTTCAGATTCATCATGTTCAATCCAACACAAAGAACTTCAAAGAGTGCCCCAAAGTTTCTACCGGAGAGTCAAGACGAAAACATGTGCCAACCCCTATGCATAGATTCCCAAGGTCACGGAACTCGCAAGTTGATCACCAAAACATACATCAAGTGGATCAATAGAACATCCCATTGTCACCACGGATATCCCATTGCAAGACATACATCAAGTGTTCTCAAATCCTTTAAAGACTCAATCCGATAAGAAAACTTCAAAGGGAAAACTCAATTCATCACAAGAAGATAGAGAGGGGACAACTCCATATGATTCATCTATATTAATAAAGCTCGCGGTACATCAAGATCGTGTCATCTCAAGAACACGAGAGAGAGAGATCAAACACATAGCTACTAGTACATACCCTCAGCCCCGAGGGTGAACTACTCCCTCCTCGTCATGGAGACCGCCGGGATGATGAAGATGGCCTCCGGTGATGGTTTCCCCCTCCGGCAGGGTGCCGGAATGGGCTCCCGATTGGTTTTTCGTGGCTACAGAGGCTTGCGGCGGCGGAACTCCCGATCTAGGTTTCTTTCTGGAGGTTTCTGTATTTATAAGAATTTTTGGCGTCGGAAACAAGTCAAGGGGGGCCACGAGGTGGCGACAAGCCAGGAGGGCGCGCCCTGCAGGCTTGTGGTGGCCTCGTGGCTCTTCTGGCCCAACTCCAATGCTTAGGGGGTCTCTTTTGGTCCATAAAAAATCATCGTAAATTTTCAGCCCATTCCGAGAACTTTTATTTCTGCACAAAAACAACACCACGGTAGCTCTGCTGAAAACAGCGTCAGTCCGGGTTAGTTCTAATCAAATCATACCAAAATCATATAAAATTATTGTAAACATGGCATGAATACTTCATAAATTATAGATACGTTGGAGACATATCAACATCCCCAAGCTTAATTCCTGCTCGTCCTCGAGTAGGTAAATGATAAAAGAAATAATTTATGAAGTGTGAATGCTACCTAACATATTTATCAAGGCAATCTTCTTTATTGTGGCAAGAATGTTCAGATCCATAAGATTCAAAACAAGAGTTTAATATTGACATAAAAACAATAATACTTCAAGCATACTAATAAAGCAATCATGTCTTCTCAAAATAACATGGCCAAAGAAAGTTATCCCTACAAAATAATATAGTCTGTCTATGCTCCATCTGCATCACACAAAGTATTAAATCATGCACAACCCTGGTTTTAGCCAAGCAATTGTTTCATACTTTAGTATTCTCAAACTTTTTCAACTCTCATACAATACATGAGCGTGAGCCATGGACATAGCACTATAGGTGGAATAGAATATGGTGGTTGTGGAGAAGACAAAAAGAAGGAGATAGTCTCACATCAACTAGGCGTATCAACGGGCTATGGAGATGCCCATCAATAGATATCAATGTGAGTGAGTAGGGATTGCCATGCAACGGATGCACTAGAGCTATAAGTGTATGAAAGCTCAAAAAGAAACTAAGTGGGTGTGCATCCAACTCGCTTGCTCACGAAGACCTAGGGCAATTTTGAGGAAGCCCATCATTGGAATATACAAGCCAAGTTCTATAATGAAAAATTCCCACTAGTATATGAAAGTGACAATATAGGAGACTCTCTATCATGAAGATCATGGTGCTACTTTGAAGCACAAGTGTGAAAAAAAGGAATAGTAGCATTGCCCCTTCTCTCTTTTCTCTCTTTTTTTCATTTTTTTTTTGGGTGGGCATCTTTGGCCTCTTTTTTTTATTTGGGCTTCTCTGGCCTCTTTTATTTTTTTGTAAAGTCCGGAGACTCATCCCGACTTGTGAGGGAATCATAGTCTCCATCATCCTTTCCTCACATGGGACAGTGCTCTAATAATGATGATCATCACACTTTTATTTACTTACAACTCAAGAATTACAACTCGATACTTAGAACAAAATATGACTCTATATGAATGCCTCCGGCGGTGTACCGGGATGTGCAATGACTCAAGAGTGACATGTATAAAAAATATGAACGGTGGCTTTGCCACAAATACGATGTCAACTACATGATCATGCAAAGCAATATGACAATGATGATACGTGTCATAAACGAAACGGGGAAGTTGCATGGCAATATATCTCAGAATGGCTATGGAAATGCCATAATAGGTAGGTATGGTGGCTTTAATGCACCGGCGAAAGTTGCGCGGTACTAGAGAGGCTAGCAAGGGTGGAAGGGTGAGAGTGCGTATAATCCGTGGACTCAACATTAGTCATAAAGAACTCACATACTTATTGCAAAAGTCTATTAGTCATCAAAACAAAGTACTACACGCATGCTCCTAGGGGAAGGGTTGGTAGGAGTTAACCATCGCGCGATCCCGACCTCCACACAAAGGAAGGCAATCAATAAATAAATCATGCTCCGACTTCGTCACATAACGGTTCACCGTACGTGCATGCTACGGGAATCACAAACTTTAACACAAGTATTTCTACCAATCCACAATTACTCACTAGCATGTCTCTAATATCACAATCTTTATATCTCAAAACAATCATAAGGAATCAAACTTCTCATAGTATTCAATGCACTTTATATGAAAGTTTTTATTATATCTCTCTTGGATGCCCATCATAATAGGACTAAATTCATAACCTAAGCAAATTACCATGCTGTTTAGAGACTCTCAAAATAATATAAGTGAAGCATGAGATTTCAACAATTTCTATAAAATAAAAGCACCGCTGTGCTCTAAAAAGATATAAGTGGAGTACTAGAGCAAATTGACAAACTACTCCAAAAAGATATAAGTGAAGATCAATGAGTAGTCAAAAATTTAATTAACTATGTGAAGACTCTCTCATCTAAGAATTTCAGATCTTAAGTACTTTATTCAAACAGCAAAACAAAATAAACTGACATTCCAAGGATAGCACATATCATGTGGACAAATAAAACTTTAGGCTCAACATAGGCTAACCGATAATTGTTGATGAAGAGAGGTGGGATGCGTAGCATCCCCAAGCTTAGATGCTTGAGACTTCTTGAAATATTTACTTGGGGTGCCTTGGGCATCCCCAAGCTTAAGCTTTTGTATCTCGTTCAATTCTCTCATATCATGGTTTCACCTATTCTCAAAAACTTCATCCACACAAAACTCGAAAAGAACCCGTGAGATAGGTTAGTACACATAAGAATAAATCAACACTTCATGTACTGCCAAGGCAAGTTGCACAATAATTTTCAAACATCATCTACTATTTACTATCGTTTCCACAATTTATATCTACAAATACAGGCTATGGAAACTATAGGATAAGTGGATAACAAAACTATGACAGCAATCTGTCCAAACAGAACAGTCTGTAGCAATTTATGCAAACAGTGTACTTCTGTAAATCAAACAATTATGAAAATTTAGGACATGCAAAATAATTTATATGAAAACACTGTGTAAAAATTTCAGAAACTTTCCATGTTCCAGTAAAATATGAAAATTCAAACACTACAGCAAAAGTTTCTGTTTTTTACACAGCACACATCAAACATGCAATGCAAGCATCCTAAGGCAATTCTTGGAACTTTTTATTGAAAAGCAAGATTATAAATAACACCTAACAGAGAACAACAAAATAAAATGACGCTCCAAGCAAAACTCATATTATGTGACGAATAAAAATATAGCTCTAAGTAAGATATACCGATAATGTTGAAGACGAAAGAGGGGATGCCTTCCGGGGCATCCCCAAGCTTAGGCGCTTGAGTCTTCCTTGGATATTACCTTGGGGGTTCCTTGGGCATCCCCAAGCTTAGGTTCTTGTCACTCCTTATTCTCCTCATATCAGTGTCTCACCCAAAACTTGAAAACTTCAATCACATAAAACTTACCGGAACTCGTGAGAAGGGTTAGTATAATAAAGATAAATCATTCACTTAGGTACTGTCAAGACAAGATTCATAATTGTTCTCACATAATACCTACTGTATTATATCAATCCCATAATTTATATCACTGAATATAAGCTATGAAAACACTAAAACAAGCAAACTATGCATGCAAAACAGAATCTGTCAAAAACGGAACAGTCTGTGAAGATCTGTAGTGTAGCCACACTCCCCTGTCTCTGAAAATTCTCAAGAATTAGGATAACCTGAATAATTTGCATATGAAAACTGTGTAAAAATTTCAGATCATTATCACGTTCCAGTAAAAAATGAAAATTCCTGTACTGGAGTCAAAAGTTTCTGTTTTGGTTCAGCATCAATTCTACTCATCTTGTGAGTCATCCCAAAGGCTTTACTCGGCACTTTATTGAAATAAAAGGCACAAAACATGATTACTACAGTAGCTTAATCATGTGAACACACAAAAACAGAAAGTAAAAGTGTTGGGTTGCCTCCCAACAAGCGCTTTTCTTTAATGCCTTTTAGCTAGGCATGATGATTTCAATGATGCTCACATAGGAATAATAATTGAAACATGCAAAAGAGCATCATGAATCTCATGACAAGCACATTTAAGTCTAACCCACTTCCTATGCATAGGGATTTTGTGACCAAACAATTTATGGGAGCAAGAATCAACTAGCATAGGAAGGCAAAACAAGCATAACTTCAAAACTTTGAACACATAGAGAGGAAACTTGATATTATTGCAATATGTAGAAGCATAAGATCCTCTCTCATAATAATTTTCAGTAGCATCATGAAGGAATTTCACAATATAACCAGCACATAAAGCATTCTTTTCATGATCCACAAGCATAGAAATTTTACTACTCTCCACACAAGAAAATTTCTTCTCATGACTAATAGTGGGAGTAAACTCAACAAAATAACTATCATGAGATACTTGATTGACATAACCACTTTGAATATTAAAATCATGATGACAAGTTTCATGATTACTATCACTCTTTATAGCATACGTGTCATCACAATAATCATCATAGATAGGAGGCATGCCATCATCATAATAGTTTTGCTCATCAAAACTTGGGGGACTAAAAATATCATATTCATCAAACATAGCATCCCCAAGCTTGTGGCTTTGCATATCATTAGCATCATGGATATTCAGAGAATTCATACTAGCAATATTGCAATCATGCTCATCATTCAAGGAATTCTCATTAAGTATTTTCATAAATTCTTCCTCTACCAATTGAGCACAATTTTCCAAACCATCATTTTCACGAAAGACATTAAAAAGACGAACCAATTGATGCAACCTAAACTCCATTTTTTTTTGTAGTTTTCTTATATAAAACCAAACTAGTGAAAAACAAGAAACTAAAAGATTTAATTGCAAGATCTAAAGATATACCTTCAAGCACTCACCTCCCCGGCAACGGCGCCAGAAAAGAGCTTGATGTCTACTACGCAACCTTCTTCTTGTAGACTCGTGTTGGGCCTCCAAGCGCAGAGTTTTGTAGGACAGTAGCAAATTTCCCTCAAGTGGATGACCTAAGGTTTATCAATCCGTGGGAGGCATAGGATGAAGATGGTCTCTCTCAAACAACCCTGCAACCAAATAACAAAGAGTCGCTTGTGTCCCCAACACACCCAATACAATGGTAAATTGTATAGGTGCACTAGTTCGGCGAAGATATGGTGATACAAGTGTAATATGGATGGTAGATATAGGTTTTTATAATCTGAAAATATAAAAACAGCAAGGTAGCAAGTAACAAAAGTGAGCAAAAACGGTATTGCAATGCTTGAAAACAAGGCCTAGGGTCCATACTTTCACTAGTGCAAGTTCTCTCAACAATACTAACATAGTTGAATCATATGTAAATCCCTCACGTGTGACAAAGAGTTCACTCCAAAGTCACAAATAGCGGAGAACAAACGAAGAAATTATTGTAGGGTACGAAACCACCTCAAAGTTATCTTTTCCGATCAATCTTATGAGCTATCCCTATAAGTGTCACGAACAGCCCTAGAGTTCGTACTAAAATAACACCTTAAGATACACATCAACCAAAACCCTAATGTCACCTAGATACTCCAATGTCACCACGAGTACCCATGGGCTTGATTATACGAGATGCATCACACAATTTCAGATTCATCATGTTCAATCCAACACAAAGAACTTCAAAGAGTGCCCCAAAGTTTCTACCGGAGAGTCAAGACGAAAACATGTGCCAACCCCTATGCATAGATTCCCAAGGTCACGGAACCCGCAAGTTGATCACCAAAACATACATCAAGTGGATCAATAGAACATCCCATTGTCACCACGGATATCCCATCGCAAGACATACATCAAGTGTTCTCAAATCCTTTAAAGACTCAATCCGATAAGAAAACTTCAAAGGGAAAACTCAATTCATCACAAGAAGATAGAGAGGGGGAAACTCCATATGATTGATCTATATTAATAAAGCTCGCGGTACATCAAGATCGTGTCATCTCAAGAACACGAGAGAGAGAGATCAAACACATAGCTACTGGTACATACCCTCAGCCCCGAGGGTGAACTACTCCCTCCTCGTCATGGAGACCGCCGGGATGATGAAGATGGCCTCCGGTGATGGTTTCCCCCTCCGGCAGGGTGCCGGAACGGGCTCCCGATTGGTTTTTCGTGGCTACAGAGGCTTGCGGCGGCGGAACTCCCGATCTAGGTTTCTTTCTGGGGGTTTCTGTATTTATAAGAATTTTTGGCATCGGAAACAAGTCAAGGGGGGCCACGAGGCGGCGACAAGCCAGGAGGGCGTGCCCTAGGGGCGGCGCGCCCTGCAGGCTTGTGGTTGCCTCGTGGCTCTTCTGGCCCAACTCCAATGCTTCGGGGGTCTCTTTTGGTCCATAAAAAATCACCGTAAATTTTCAGCCCATTCCGAGAACTTTTATTTCTGCACAAAAACAACACCACGGTAGCTCTGCTGAAAACAGCGTCAGTCCGGGTTAGTTCTAATCAAATTATACCAAAATCATATAAAATTATTGTAAACATGGCATGAATACTTCATAAATTATAGATACGTTGGAGACGTATCAGCATCCCCAAGCTTAATTCTTGCTCGTCCTCGAGTAGGTAAATGATAAAAGAAATAATTTATGAAGTGTGAATGCTACCTAACATATTTATCAAGGCAATCTTCTTTATTGTGGCAAGAATGTTCAGATCCATAAGATTCAAAACAAGAGTTTAATATTGACATAAAAACAATAATACTTCAAGCATACTAATACAACAATCATGTCTTCTCAAAATAACATGGCCAAAGAAAGTTGTCCCTACAAAATAATATAGTCTGTCTATGCTCCATCTTCATCACACAAAGTATTAAATCATGCACAACCCCGGTTTTAGCCAAGCATTTGTTTCATACTTTAGTATTCTCAAACTTTTTCAACTCTCACGCAATAAATGATCGTGAGCCATGGACATTGCACTGTAGGTGGAATAGAATATGGTGGTTGTGGAGAAGACAAAAAGAAGGAGATAGTCTCACATCAACTAGGCGTATCAACGGGCTATGGAGATGCCCATCAATAGATATCAATGTGAGTGAGTAGGGATTGCCATGCAACGGATGCACTAGAGCTATAAGTGTATGAAAGCTCAAAAAGAAACTAAGTGGGTGTGCATCCAACTCGCTTGCTCACGAAGACCTAGGGCAATTTTGAGGAAGCCCATCATTGGAATATACAAGCCAAGTTCTATAATGAAAAATTCCCACTAGTATATGAAAGTGACAATATAGGAGACTCTCTATCATGAAGATCATGGTGCTACTTTGATGCACAAGTGTGAAAAAAAGGAATAGTAGCATTGCCCCTTCTCTCTTTTCTCTCTTTTTTTCATTTTTTTGGTGGGCATCTTTGGCCTCTCTTTTTTTATTTGGGCTTCTCTGGCCTCTTTTATTTTTTTGTAAAGTCCGGAGACTCATCCCGACTTGTGAGGGAATCATAGTCTCCATCATCCTTTCCTCACATGGGACAGTGCTCTAATAATGATGATCATCACACTTTTATTTACTTACAACTCAAGAATTACAACTCGATACTTAGAACAAAATATGACTCTATATGAATGCCTCCGGCGGTGTACAGGGATGTGCAATGACTCAAGAGTGACATGTATAAAAAATATGAACGGTGGCTTTGCCACAAATACGATGTCAACTACATGATCATGCAAAGCAATATGACAATGATGATACGTGTCATAAACGGAACGGTGGAAGTTGCATGGCAATATATCTCAGAATGGCTATGGAAATGCCATAATAGGTAGGTATGGTGGCTTTAATGCACCGGCGAAAGTTGCGCGGTACTAGAGAGGCTAGCAAGGGTGGAAGGGTGAGAGTGCGTATAATCCGTGGACTCAACATTAGTCATAAAGAACTCACATACTTATTGCAAAAGTCTATTAGTCATCAAAACAAAGTACTACACGCATGCTCCTAGGGGAAGGGTTGGTCGGAGTTAACCATCGCGCGATCCCGACCTCCACACAAAGGAAGGCAATCAATAAATAAATCATGCTCCGACTTCGTCACATAACGGTTCACCATACGTGCATGCTACGGGAATCACAAACTTTAACACAAGTATTTCTACCAATCCACAATTACTCACTAGCATGTCTCTAATATCACAATCTTTATATCTCAAAACAATCGTAAGGAATCAAACTTCTCATAGTATTCAATGCACTTTATATGAAAGTTTTTATTATATCTCTCTTGGATGCCCATCATATTAGGACTAAATTCATAACCTAAGAAAATTACCATGCTGTTTAGAGACTCTCAAAATAATATAAGTGAAGCATGAGAGTTCAACAATTTCTATAAAATAAAACCACCGCCGTGCTCTAAAAAGATTTAAGTGAAGTACTAGAGCAAATTGACAAACTACTCCAAAAAGATATAAGTGAAGATCAATGAGTAGTAAAAAATTTAAATAACTATGTGAAGACTCTCTCATCTAAGAATTTCAGATCTTAAGTACTTTATTCAAACAGCAATCCAAAATAAAATGACATTCCAAGGATAGCACATATCATGTGGACAAATAAAACTTTAGGCTCAACATAGGCTAACCGATAATTGTTGATGAAGAGAGGTGGGATGCGTAGCATCCCCAAGCTTAGATGCTTGAGACTTCTTGAAATATTTACTTGGGTTGCCTTGGGCATCCCCAAGCTTGAGCTTTTGTATCTCGTTCAATTCTCTCATACCATGGTTTCACCTATTCTCAAAAACTTCATCCACACAAAACTCGAAAAGAACCCGTGAGATAGGTTAGTACACATAAGAATAAATCAACACTTCATGTACTGCCAAGGCAAGTTGCACAATAATTTTCAAACATCATCTACTATTTACTATCGTTTCCACAATTTATATCTACCAATACAGGCTATGGAAACTATAGGATAAGTGGATAACAAAACTATGACAGCAATCTGTCCAAACAGAACAGTCTGTAGCAATTTATGCAAACAGTGTACTTCTGTAACTCAAACAATTATGAAAATTTAGGACATGCAAAATAATTTATATGAAAACACTGTGTAAAAATTTCAGAAACTTTCCACGTTCCAGTAAAATATGAAAATTCAAACACTACAGCAAAAGTTTATGTTTTTTACACAGCACACATCAAACATGCAATGCAAGCATCCTAAGGCAATTCTTGGAACTTTTAATTGAAAAACAAGATTATAAATAACACCTAACAGATAACAACAAAATAAAATGATGCTCCAAGCAAAACTCATATTATGTGAAGAATAAAAATATAGCTCTAAGTAAGATATACCGATAATGTTGAAGACGAAAGAGGGGATGCCTTCCGGGGCATCCCCAAGCTTAGGCCCTTGAGTCCTACTTGGATATTACCTTGGGGTGCCTTGGGCATCCCCAATCTTAGGTTCTTGTCACTCCTTATCCTCCTCATATCAGTGTCTCACCCAAAACTTGAAAACTTCAATCACATAAAACTTAACGGAACTCGTGAGAAGGGTTAGTATAATAAAGATACATCATTCACTTAGGTACTGTCAAGACAAGATTCATAATTGTTCTCACATAATACCTACTGTATTCTATCTTTCCCATAATTTATATCACTGAATATAAGCTATGAAAACACTAAAACAAGCAAACTATGCATGCAAAACAGAATCTGTCAAAAACAGAACAGTCTGTGAAGATCTGTAGTGTAGCCATACTCCCCTATCTCTAAAAATTCTTAAACATTAGGACAACCTGAAGAATTTATATATGAAAACTGTGTAAAAATTTCAGATCATTATCACGCTCCAGTAAAAAATGAAAATTCCTGTACTGGAGTCAAAAGTTTCTGTTTTGGTTCAGCATCAATTCTACTCATCTTGTGAGTCATCCCAAAGGCTTTACTCGGCACTTTATTGAAATAAAAGGCACAAAACATGATTACTACAGTAGCTTAATCATGTGAACACACAAAAACAGAAAGTAAAAGTGTTGGGTTGCCTCCCAACAAGCGCTTTTATTTAATGCCTTTTAGCTAGGCATGATGATTTCAAAGATGCTCACATAGGAATAATAATTGAAACATGCAAAAGAGCATCATGAATCTCATGACAAGCACATTTAAGTCTAACCCACTTCCTATGCATAGGGATTTTGTGACCAAACAATTTATGGGAGCAAGAATCAACTAGCATAGGAAGGCAAAACAACCATAACTTCAAAACTTTGAACACATAGAGAGGAAACTTGATATTATTGCAATATGTAGAAGCATAAGATCCTCACTCATAATAATTTTCAGTAGCATCATGAAGGAATTTCACAATATAACCAGCACATAAAGCATTCTTTTCATGATCCACAAGCATAGAAATTTTACTACTCTCCACACAAGAAAATTTCTTCTCATGACTAATAGTGGGAGTAAACTCAACAAAATAACTATCATGAGATACTTGATTGACATAACCACTTTGAATATTAAAATCATGATGACAAGTTTCATGATTACTATCACTCTTTATAGCATACGTGTCATCACAATAATCATCATAGATAGGAGGCATGCCATCATCATAATAGTTTTGCTCATCAAAACTTGGGGGACTAAAAATATCATATTCATCAAACATAGCATCCCCAAGCTTGTGGCTTTGCATATCATTAGCATCATGGATATTCAGAGAATTCATACTAGCAATATTGAAATCATGCTCATCATTCAAGGAATTCTCATTAAGTATTTTCATAAATTGTTTCTCTACCAATTGAGCACAATTTTCCAAACCATCATTTTCACGAAAGACATTAAAAAGACGAACCAATTGATGCAACCTAAACTCCATTTTTTTTTGTAGTTTTCTTATATAAAACCAAACTAGTGAAAAACAAGAAACTAAAAGATTTAATTGCAAGATCTAAAGATATACCTTCAAGCACTCACCTCCCCGGCAACGGCGCCAGAAAAGAGCTTGATGTCTACTACGCAACCTTCTTCTTGTAGACTCGTGTTGGGCCTCCAAGCGCAGAGTTTTGTAGGACAGTAGCAAGTTTCCCTCAAGTGGATGACCTAAGGTTTATCAATCCGTGGGAGGCGTAGGATGAAGATGGTCTCTCTCAAACAACCCTGCAACCAAATAACAAAGAGTCGCTTGTGTCCCCAACACACCCAATACAATGGTAAATTGTATAGGTGCACTAGTTCGGCGAAGAGATGGTGATACAAGTGTAATATGGATGGTAGATATAGGTTTTTATAATCTGAAAATATAAAAACAGCAAGGTAGCAAGTAACAAAAGTGAGCAAAAACGGTATTGCAATGCTTGAAAACAAGGCCTATGGTCCATACTTTCACTAGTGCAAGTTCTCTCAACAATACTAACATAGTTGAATCATATGTAAATCCCTCACGTGTGACAAAGAGTTCACTCCAAAGTCACAAATAGCGGAGAACAAACGAAGAAATTATTGTAGGGTACGAAACCACCTCAAAGTTATCTTTTCCGATCAATCTTATGAGCTATCCCTATAAGTGTCACGAACAGCCCTAGAGTTCGTACTAAAATAACACCTTAAGATACACATCAACCAAAACCCTAATGTCACCTAGATACTCCAATGTCACCACGAGTACCCATGGGCTTGATTATACGATATGCATCACACAATTTCAGATTCATCATGTTCAATCCAACACAAAGAACTTCAAAGAGTGCCCCAAAGTTTCTACCGGAGAGTCAAGACGAAAACATGTGCCAACCCCTATGCATAGATTCCCAAGGTCACGGAACCCGCAAGTTGATCACCAAAACATACATCAAGTGGATCAATAGAACATCCCATTGTCACCACGGATATCCCATCGCAAGACATACATCAAGTGTTCTCAAATCCTTTAAAGACTCAATCCGATAAGAAAACTTCAAAGGGAAAACTCAATTCATCACAAAAAGATAGAGAGGGGGAAACTCCATATGATTCATCTATATTAATAAAGCTCGTGGTACATCAAGATCGTGTCATCTCAAGAACACGAGAGAGAGAGATCAAACACATAGCTACTGGTACATACCCTCAGTCCCGAGGGTGAACTACTCCCTCCTCGTCATGGAGACCGCCGGGATGATGAAGATGGCCTTCGGTGATGGTTTCCCCCTCCGGCAGGGTGCCGGAACGGGCTCCCGATTGGTTTTTCGTGGCTACAGAGGCTTGCGGCGGCGGAACTCCCGATCTAGGTTTCTTTCTGGGGGTTTCTGTATTTATAAGAATTTTTGGCGTCGGAAACAAGTCAAGGGGGGCCACGAGGCGGCGACAAGCCAGGAGGGCGCGCCCTAGGGGCGGCGCGCCCTGCAGGCTTGTGGTTGCCTCGTGGCTCTTCTGTCCCAACTCCAATGCTTCGGGGGTCTCTTTTGGTCCATAAAAAATCACCGTAAATTTTCAGCCCATTCCGAGAACTTTTATTTCTGCACAAAAACAACACCACGGTAGCTCTGCTAAAAACAGCGTCAGTCCGGGTTAGTTCTAATCAAATTATACCAAAATCATATAAAATTATTGTAAACATGGCATGAATACTTCATAAATTATAGATACGTTGGAGACGTATCAGCATCCCCAAGCTTAATTCTTGCTCGTCCTCGAGTAGGTAAATGATAAAAGAAATAATTTATGAAGTGTGAATGCTACCTAACATATTTATCAAGGCAATCTTCTTTATTGTGGCAAGAATGTTCAGATCCATAAGATTCAAAACAAGAGTTTAATATTGACATAAAAACAATAATACTTCAAGCATACTAATACAGCAATCATGTCTTCTCAAAATAACATGGCCAAAGAAAGTTGTCCCTACAAAATAATATAGTCTGTCTATGCTCCATCTTCATCACACAAAGTATTAAATCATGCACAACCCCGGTTTTAGCCAAGCATTTGTTTCATACTTTAGTATTCTCAAACTTTTTCAACTCTCACGCAATAAATGATCGTGAGCCATGGACATTGCACTATAGGTGGAATAGAATATGGTGGTTGTGGAGAAGACAAAAAGAAGGAGATAGTCTCACATCAACTAGGCGTATCAACGGGCTATGGAGATGCCCATCAATAGATATCAATGTGAGTGAGTAGGGATTGCCATGCAACGGATGCACTAGAGCTATAAGTGTATGAAAGCTCAAAAAGAAACTAAGTGGGTGTGCATCCAACTCGCTTGCTCACGAAGACCTAGGGCAATTTTGAGGAAGCCCATCATTGGAATATACAAGCCAAGTTCTATAATGAAAAATTCCCACTAGTATATGAAAGTGACAATATAGGAGACTCTCTATCATGAAGATCATGGTGCTACTTTGATGCACAAGTGTGAAAAAAAAGGAATAGTAGCATTGCCCCTTCTCTCTTTTCTCTCTTTTTTTCATTTTTTTGGTGGGCATCTTTGGCCTCTCTTTTTTTATTTGGGCTTCTCTGGCCTCTTTTATTTTTTTGTAAAGTCCGGAGACTCATCCCGGCTTGTGAGGGAATCATAGTCTCCATCATCCTTTCCTCACATGGGACAGTGCTCTAATAATGATGATCATCACACTTTTATTTACTTACAACTCAAGAATTACAACTCGATACTTAGAACAAAATATGACTCTATATGAATGCCTCCGGCGGTGTACAGGGATGTGCAATGACTCAAGAGTGACATGTATAAAAAATATGAACGGTGGCTTTGCCACAAATACGATGTCAACTACGTGATCATGCAAAGCAATATGACAATGATGATACGTGTCATAAACGGAACGGTGGAAGTTGCATGGCAATATATCTCAGAATGTCTATGGAAATGCCATAATAGGTAGGTATGGTGGCTTTAATGCACCGGCGAAAGTTGCGCGGTACTAGAGAGGCTAGCAAGGGTGGAAGGGTGAGAGTGCGTATAATCCGTGGACTCAACATTAGTCATAAAGAACTCACATACTTATTGCAAAAGTCTATTAGTCATCAAAACAAAGTACTACACGCATGCTCCTAGGGGAAGGGTTGGTCGGAGTTAACCATCGCGCGATCCCGACCTCCACACAAAGGAAGGCAATCAATAAATAAATCATGCTCCGACTTCGTCACATAACGGTTCACCATACGTGCATGCTACGGGAATCACAAACTTTAACACAAGTATTTCTACCAATCCACAATTACTCACTAGCATGTCTCTAATATCACAATCTTTATATCTCAAAACAATCGTAAGGAATCAAACTTCTCATAGTATTCAATGCACTTTATATGAAAGTTTTTATTATATCTCTCTTGGATGCCCATCATATTAGGACTAAATTCATAACCTAAGAAAATTACCATGCTGTTTAGAGACTCTCAAAATAATATAAGTGAAGCATGAGAGTTCAAAAATTTCTATAAAATAAAACCACCGCCGTGCTCTAAAAAGATTTAAGTGAAGTACTAGAGCAAATTGACAAACTACTCCAAAAAGATATAAGTGAAGATCAATGAGTAGTAAAAAATTTAAATAACTATGTGAAGACTCTCTCATCTAAGAATTTCAGATCTTAAGTACTTTATTCAAACAGCAATCCAAAATAAAATGACATTCCAAGGATAGCACATATCATGTGGACAAATAAAACTTTAGGCTCAACATAGGCTAACCGATAATTGTTGATGAAGAGAGGTGCGATGCGTAGCATCCCCAAGCTTAGATGCTTGAGACTTCTTGAAATATTTACTTGGGTTGCCTTGGGCATCCCCAAGCTTGAGCTTTTGTATCTCGTTCAATTCTCTCATACCATGGTTTCACCTATTCTCAAAAACTTCATCCACACAAAACTCGAAAAGAACCCGTGAGATAGGTTAGTACACATAAGAATAAATCAACACTTCATGTACTGCCAAGGCAAGTTGCACAATAATTTTCAAACATCATCTACTATTTAATATCGTTTCCACAATTTATATCTACCAATACAGGCTATGGAAACTATAGGATAAGTGGATAACAAAACTATGACAGCAATCTGTCCAAACAGAACAGTCTGTAGCAATTTATGCAAACAGTGTACTTCTGTAAATCAAACAATTATGAAAATTTAGGAAATGCAAAATAATTTATATGAAAACACTGTGTAAAAATTTCAGAAACTTTCCACGTTCCAGTAAAATATGAAAATTCAAACACTACAGCAAAAGTTTCTGTTTTTTACACAGCACACATCAAACATGCAATGCAAGCATCCTAAGGCAATTCTTGGAACTTTTTATTGAAAAACAAGATTATAAATAACACCTAACAGATAAAAACAAAATAAAATGACGCTCCAAGCAAAACTCATATTATGTGACGAATAAAAATATAGCTCTAAGTAAGATATACCGATAATGTTGAAGACGAAAGAGGGGATGCCTTCCGGGGCATCCCCAAGCTTAGGCGCTTGAGTCTTCCTTGGATATTACCTTGGGGGTGCCTTGGGCATCCCCAAGATTAGGTTCTTGTCACTCCTTATCCTCCTCATATCAGTGTCTCACCCAAAACTTGAAAACTTCAATCACATAAAACTTAACGGAACTCGTGAGAAGGGTTAGTATAATAAAGATACATCATTCACTTAGGTACTGTCAAGACAAGATTCATAATTGTTCTCACATAATACCTACTGTATTCTATCTTTCCCATAATTTATATCACTGAATATAAGCTATGAAAACACTAAAACAAGCAAACTATGCATGCAAAACAGAATCTGTCAAAAACAGAACAGTCTGTGAAGATCTGTAGTGTAGCCATACTCCCCTATCTCTAAAAATTCCTAAACATTAGGAAAACCTGAAGAATTTGTATATGAAAACTGTGTAAAAATTTCAGATCATTATCACGCTCCAGTAAAAAATGAAAATTCCTGTACTGGAGTCAAAAGTTTCTGTTTTGGTTCAGCATCAATTCTACTCATCTTGTGAGTCATCCCAAAGGCTTTACTCGGCACTTTATTGAAATAAAAGGCACAAAACATGATTACTACAGTAGCTTAATCATGTGAACACACAAAAACAGAAAGTAAAAGTGTTGGGTTGCCTCCCAACAAGCGCTTTTCTTTAATGCCTTTTAGCTAGGCATGATGATTTCAATGATGCTCACATAGGAATAATAATTGAAACATGCAAAAGAGCATCATGAATCTCATGACAAGCACATTTAAGTCTAACCCACTTCCTATGCATATGGATTTTGTGACCAAACAATTTATGGGAGCAAGAATCAACTAGCATAGGAAGGCAAAACAAGCATAACTTCAAAACTTTGAACACATAGAGAGGAAACTTGATATTATTGCAATATGTAGAAGCATAAGATCCTCACTCATAATAATTTTCAGTAGCATCATGAAGGAATTTCACAATATAACCAGCACATAAATCATTCTTTTCATGATCCGCAAGCATAGAAATTTTACTACTCTCCACACAAGAAAATTTCTTCTCATGACTAATAGTGGGAGTAAACTCAACAAAATAACTATCATGAGATACTTGATTGACATAACCACTTTGAATATTAAAATCATGATGACAAGTTTCATGATTACTATCACTCTTTATAGCATACGTGTCATCACAATAATCATCATAGATAGGAGGCATGCCATCATCATAATAGTTTTGCTCATCAAAACTTGGGGGACTAAAAATATCATATTCATCAAACATAGCATCCCCAAGCTTGTGGCTTTGCATATCATTAGCATCATGGATATTCAGAGAATTCATACTAGCAATATTGCAATCATGCTCATCATTCAAGGAATTCTCATTAAGTATTTTCATAAATTCTTCCTCTACCAATTGAGCACAATTTTCCAAACCATCATTTTCACGAAAGACATTAAAAAGACGAACCAATTGATGCAACCTAAACTCCATTTTTTGTAGTTTTCTTATATAAAACCAAACTAGTGAAAAACAAGAAACTAAAAGATTTAATTGCAAGATCTAAAGATATACCTTCAAGCACTCACCTCCCCGGCAACGGCGCCAGAAAAGAGCTTGATGTCTACTACGCAACCTTCTTCTTGTAGACTCGTGTTGGGCCTCCAAGCGCAGAGTTTTGTAGGACAGTAGCAAATTTCCCTCAAGTGGATGACCTAAGGTTTATCAATCCGTGGGAGGCGTAGGATGAAGATGGTCTCTCTCAAACAACCCTGCAACCAAATAACAAAGAGTCGCTTGTGTCCCCAACACACCCAATACAATGGTAAATTGTATAGGTGCACTAGTTCGGCGAAGAGATGGTGATACAAGTGTAATATGGATGGTAGATATAGGTTTTTATAATCTGAAAATATAAAAACAGCAAGGTAGCAAGTAACAAAAGTGAGCAAAAATGGTATTGCAATGCTTGAAAACAAGGCCTAGGGTCCATACTTTCACTAGTGCAAGTTCTCTCAACAATACTAACATAGTTGAATCATATGTAAATCCCTCACGTGCGACAAAGAGTTCACTCCAAAGTCACAAATAGCGGACAACAAACGAACAAATTATTGTAGGGTACGAAACCACCTGAAAGTTATCTTTACCGATCAATCTTATGAGCTATCCCTATAAGTGTCACGAACAGCCCTAGAGTTCGTACTAAAATAACACCTTAAGATACACATCAACCAAAACCCTAATGTCACCTAGATACTCCAATGTCACCACGAGTACCCATGGGCTTGATTATACTATATGCATCACACAATTTCAGATTCATCATGTTCAATCCAACACAAAGAACTTCAAAGAGTGCCCCAAAGTTTCTACCGGAGAGTCAAGACGAAAACATGTGCCAACCCCTATGCATAGATTCCCAAGGTCACGGAACCCGCAAGTTGATCACCAAAACATACATCAAGTGGATCAATAGAACATCCCATTGTCACCACGGATATCCCATCGCAAGACATACATCAAGTGTTCTCAAATCCTTTAAAGACTCAATCCGATAAGAAAACTTCAAAGGGAAAACTCAATTCATCACAAGAAGATAGAGAGGGGAAAACTCCATATGATTCATCTATATTAATAAAGCTCGCGGTACATCAAGATTGTGTCATCTCAAGAACACGAGAGAGAGAGATCAAACACATAGCTACTGGTACATACCCTCAGCCCCGAGGGTGAACTACTCCCTCCTCCTCATGGAGACACCGGGATGATGAAGATGGCCTCCGGTGATGGTTTCCCCCTCCGGCAGGGTGCCGGAACGGGCTCCCGATTGGTTTTTCATGGCTACAGAGGCTTGCGGCGGCGGAACTCCTGATCTAGGTTTCTTTCTGGGGGTTTCTGTATTTATAAGAATTTTTGGCGTCGGAAACAAGTCAAGGGGGGCCACGAGGTGGCGACAAGCCAGGAGGGCGCGCCCTAGGGGGGGCGCGCCCTGCAGGCTTGTGGTGGCCTCGTGGCTCTTCTGGCCCAACTCCAATACTTCGGGGGTCTCTTTTGGTCCATAAAAAATCACCGTAAATTTTCAGCCCATTCCGAGAACTTTTATTTCTGCACAAAAACAACACCACGGTAGCTCTGCTGAAAACAACGTCAGTCCGGGTTAGTTCTAATCAAATTATACCAAAATCAAATAAAATTATTGTCAACATGGCATGAATACTTCATAAATTATAGATATGTTGGAGACGTATCAGGCAACCCAACTATTGATCGAAGACACAATTCGAAACTGATGTATATAAAGCAATATCCGAGAACGTTTTGCCGAGGACTGCTCGGAGTACCTTGGCTTTTGGTGGGTTCGGCTCAAGTCGGAGTCCCTCGTTGATATTGCCGATACTTTAAAGGCATCCGACGTTGTACTACGAGAGCTATGCTAGAGATACACAGCATCCCCCGAGACTCAGGTTGGGTGCGGCCGACCAACCTGAGGATCGAATCTCCTCGGAAACTACTCCAGATGTCATATGCGTTTTGCAAATGCCGAGGTGTAAGTCGGCAGGAAAGATACCGAGTTGTGGGTCGGAAAAGAACTCCCGAGCTAAATTATTATGCAGGGCACCTCGGTCACGAGGATGTCCCGCCTCCTAAAAGAAAAACATACAAATAGCTTAAAAGTGCCATAAGCTCGAAAAGCCAAAAAACTTATGTAAAAACTTCGACGTCCAATCTAAATCAAGTTTTTTGGTGCCAATCCAAAATTGGTCTTAAAGTTAATATGTGCTTCAGTCGTGCTTTAACATGATACATCCGATCTCTAGACTCCAAGCGGGTCAGCCTTTGGCTTCAACCTCCATATCCCGAAGGCGGAGTGTTTCTCCGAGGCCTGTTTAGCGAACTGAACACGAACGGCTTTAGAAAGAAACCAGGCTATCCGGCTATTAACCACACACAAGTGTCGGAAAAAGGAGTAGTAGAAAAGAACTTTGCAACGACCAAGAAGAAAACACATTTATTATAAAACGGCTCATACAAATTTAAGAGCCCCCGGTTAAATCGGGTAAAGAAATTTTTAACAAACAAAGTTTTTAACAAACAATTTTTTGTTGTTTAACAAAAAATATAATGTTTGGTTGAACCGAACAAAAAATAAAATTTCAAAGAGAGCTGAGCACGAAAACGACTTAGCTTGTTAATGTGCTCGGTGTAATCCGGGGTTGTGGCGGGATGGAGACGTAGTCCTCGGCCTGGCCGAGGTCCCAGCCCCCAAGCCTGAGGTAATAAAGCGAAGAGCTTTGGTTGAGACGTGGCGATGCAACACGGTTGCTGCGATGAGGCAAAGCACCCGGTCCAGTCGAGGAGACAGAGTAATTCGGCAGCGTGACGGCGAAGCCCACAGTTATCATGGGAAAAGGAAGTGTTTTTAACAAACAAACTTTTTTATTTAACATAAATATAATGCTTGGTCGAACCAAACAAAAATTGAAAATTGAAAAAAGTTGAGCATGAAAGCGACTTAGCTGATTAATGTGCTGGGTGTTGATGACGTGGTCCGAGCTTGCAGCGGGTCGTTGTCCCAGCCCCCAAGCCGGTCCCGAGGTGCCCGGGCGGAAAGCTCGGCTTGAGAAAGTGGCGATGCAACACGGTCGATGTGATGACGCGAAGCCCCAGGTCCGGCCGAGGAGACGAAAGTGGTCGGCTGGTGACGCCGAAGTCCTCAGAGCAGCTTGATGAAGAGATGGAGAAGCCCCCAGTCTAGCCGGGGTGTTGGAGCAGATCGGTAGAAAGATGCTGGAGCCTCCATGTCAGCCGACGTGTTAAACCAGATCGGCGTGGTGGTTATTGGCTTGAAGAAAAGGTGGCACATCGGTGCTAACGCAGGTCAAAATTTGTGACGCGGTCGATGCCAGCTTGATGAAGTGACCGCGCGGCGATTCCGGTGTGCCAGCCCCGTACAATCCATGGGGCGACGATGCCGAACTCTTGGTCAGGTTGCCGAACTCTTAGTTGGGTTGCCGAACTATTGGTTGGCTTGCTGAGGTGATGAATCTGAAGAGGTTGACCTCGGCTCGACGAAGCGACGATCTAGCGCAGGTTGGCAGCCGTGGAGCAATGTTGTCGGGCCGGTTTGACATTGGCACGACGGTGAAAATTGCCTCAAAAAAGACTTAAAATTTGTGGGCACGTGTTTGAGAACAACACAATACCCTAAAAAATAAAATTCCTTTAAGAAGGATGTCCAATATCCCGTTCATGAAGAAAGATGAATTCGGGTCGGATTGGTTTTCGCGCAGGAAACAGATCCGAAAATTGACGCACTTATCGGGCCGTTCCGGAGTTTAAACGGTCGGATCGAGCTGAAATTTTGAGGGGTTGTCGATGTAGGAATTCCGCAGCGGATAAACGGTTGGATCTTCCAAAGGATGAACGAGCTGGGCGTTGGACCCCTCGCCCTAAAGTCGTCTAGATTCACGTCCAGATTTGACAGGGCTCCGGTATATTGTAGATCGCCGGAGATTCCTCCACCGGAACGCGACGAAATTTTGCAGGGTTATTCTAGACTCAATTCTGCACAATTCCATCGAAGCAATCGTCAAAGCGACACTCGAGGAGGCAGGGACGACGAACACAAATTCGCTGTCCAGAAAAACTGCATGATCGCGCGAGGGCAGTGTTGACGTTGAGCCCCCGAGCACCATGGAGGATTCTTCCATGATCTTGGTTGAGATTGGAGTTGATGTTGATGAAGACAACCGTCCGATCTAGATGATCCGACGTGGCGCGCAGTCCTCGGCCTAGCCGAGGTGACCAGTCAAGCCGGCGACGAAGATGCCGACGTTGACGATGTAGCTCGGTTTCGACGCGTAGATCGCGATGGAGCCGATCTGAATTCCCATCGCACCGCGGCGACTACCCAGCAGGCTCTCAATGAAAGCACCAATGTCGGTGTCAAAACCGGCGGATCTCGTAGTAGGGGTCCTAAGCTAGGCGTCATGGAGCGATGGTAACATGGACACATGATTTTACCCAGGTTCGGGCTCTCTCAAGGAGATAATACCCTATGTCCTGCTTTTGATTGTATTCATATGGGGGATAGTACATAGTACAGGTATCTACCACGAGATTGTTGTAATGAATATGAGATTGAGGTTGTCTATTGACTAACCTGGCCTCGGTTTATATAATGCACCGTAGGCCTAGGGTTTAGAGGAGTCCTTGTTTTGTGCGCCAAGTCTTGTGGAATCTCCCTCGTATGCATCATGGGCTGCCCGAAGTGGCCCATTAGTGAATCATCATGGGGGTCCTCGGCCCGACCCACTGGTCGGGAGACGACGTGGTGAGTACCCCCTAGTCTAGGACACCGTCAGCCGGGTCATGCGGTTGGCGGCTTAGCGATAAGGTTTGGAATAAGCTTGTTCAATGGGCCTGGAGGCCCAGAGCCGGAAGACAATGTGTAACCCGGTGGCGTCAGCCGCCGGTGGCGGCTTATTAGACAAGGCAAGTATAGTTAGAGGTGAGGTCGATTATCAAGTATGACCCGGCCCGGACTCTTGTAAGCCCAGGGCCTCGACATGTGTATATAAAGGCGGGTTACCTGGGAGGCTTAGGCCGCGAAACAACTCATCGATAGTTAGGTCAAGCGAACTCGCTCCCTTGTAATCGATATCCAATCAATACAACACAAAGCAGGACGTAGGCTTTTACCTCTTTCCGAAGGGCCGAACCTGGGTAACCCTTGTCTCCCGATTCCGATCAACCCCTTCGAGCTCACCGCCCTAGCGATGGCCTCGAACCTAAGTCCTTTCACTAGGACATCTGTCGTGACAAAACCACAACAATAGGATAGACACACATCATTGGGTAACAATATATAGCATTAAGCACCATGTTTAAGTAGAGATTACAGCGGGGGAAAGAGGAGTTTTGGTGGTGACGGTGGCGAAGTTGTTGGTGTAGATCGCCATCACGATGGTTGCCCCATGGCGTTCCGGCGCCACCGGGAGAGATGGGGAGAGAGAGCCCCTCCTTCTTCTTCTTCATTCGTCTCCCCCCTAGATGGGAGGAGAGTTTCCCCTCTGGTCCATGGCCGCCGTGGCTCCCGGAGGGCAAGAGCCCCTTCGAGATTGGATCTCTCTCTCTGTTTCTCTCCTGTTTTCACGAGTGTTTTCTGACCCCTTCACCGTTTCTTGAATATCCGGAGATCCGTAACTCCGATTGGGCTGAAATTTTGAGGGGACTTTTCTCGGGAAAATATCTTTCTTCGGCGAAAGAATGGAACCAACCGACTTACGAGGTGATCCCAAGCCAATAGGGCATGGCCACCCCCCAGGCTGCATCATGTTGGCTTGGGAGCACCTCAGGCACCATGTTGCGCTAATTCTTCTTCCCAAAATTCACATATATTCCAAAAAAACATAAATTTTTATCGCGTTTGGACTCCGTTGGATTTTTTGCAAAACATGCAAAAACAACAGGAACTGGCACTGGGCACTGGGTTAGTAAGTTAGTCCCAAAAATATTATATAATGTTGCCAAAAGTATATGAAAGTTGTAGAGTATTGGCATGAAACAGTAAAAACTTATAGATACGACAGAGTCGTATCAACAGTTACTACCTTTGCTATGCTAGTTGCCTCGTTTCTATCGTTATGTCTCGTTACCTACCACTTGAATCTCAAGCCTTACAACATTGCCATGAAAAGCCTCTAGCCCCTCCACATCCTAGCAAACCATTGTTTGGCTAAGTTACCGCTTGCTCAACCCTTTTTATAGCGTTTCTAGTTGCAGGGCAGGTTGTTCCATGTGATAACATGGATATCTTGGGATATCACATTATTATTGCTATTTAAATTAATGCACCTATATACTTGGTACAAGGTAGAAGGCTTGGCCTTTTGCTCGGTGATTTGTTCCATCTTTGCCACCCTAGTTTCCATTTACCGGTGTTATGTTCCATATTGAGCACTCCTAACATGCTTGGGGTTGTTATTGGGACCCCCTTGATTATTCGTTTTGGGATAAAAGTCTTCCGACAAGGCCCAACATTGGAACTATTTGCTTAACAACCTAATAAAAATTGCATAGGGCTTAGCTACCCCGCGGATAATTAATCAACAACCCGGGCCAGTGCTCCTCATGAGTGTTGGTCCAAACTGACTCACTTGCAGAGCCACCCCGGGGCAACTCGGGGGATTTCTATCAGGCCACCGTACGTAGTGTTCATCTAGTAGTACCCTGAGACAGAGATACATGTGGCTGCTATCGGGATCCGGCATGTCGGGCGCTCTTGCTGGTTTTGTTTTACCCTTCTCGAATGTCTTGTGCATTTAGATTCCGAGGATACTTTGGGCTATCTTAACGTTGAGGTTTTCCACCGCAGCTTGTGGTTAGTTTGTGGTGGATGAGTTGGAGTACCCCTACATGCTTAACTCTTTCGGAAAGCCGTGTCGGTGGTTATGTGGCAACTTGGAAATTGTTTAACACCCGGTTATAGCAAACTTGAAGTAAACTCAATTAAAATACACCAACCGTGTGCGTAACCGTGATCGTCTCTTTTCGAGGGAGTTTGGGAAGAGAACATGGTGGGGTTATGATTGAATCGTAAGTAGGTGTTCAGGATCACTTCTTGATCATAACTAGTACTCGTCCGACATGCGTAGATACTCATCTTATTCTTGTACTCGTAAGTTAGCCACTCAAATACATGCTTGGTGCATGCTGCAACCTCACCACTTAACCATGCCTCACCTATAAGCTTAGATGGTCTCGGTACCCTGGGTGATGAGATTGTTGAGTCCCTGTGGCTCACAGATTACTACAACACAACATGTACATGTACAGATGAGATAAGGCCAGATGATGCCTCCAGGCTCCACTGGGAGTATGACAAGGAGCGTGGACGCATGTACGTCACCTATCCAGACGACTAGGAGGTATACTTGGTTGGCAGCCTAGGATAGCGAGATAGATGTCATCTTTCTCCATTTGATTTCGTCCGTAGCCGGAAAGCCAATCCATATACTCACCTCTTCTATTTACACATACTTGTGATGATATATATTCTTGCAAAGCAAAGAGATGCGCTTCTATCCCTATTAAGGCCTTGGGCCCGGATGAGGATGGTACCGTATCTTGGGTGTTACACATATTAACCCAGCGCCCAATGCCAGTTCCTATTTTTTTACGTGTTTTTAACTTTTCCGAAAATCAATGCCAAATGAAGTCCAAACATGATGAAACTTTACTGTGATTTTTTCTGGACCAAAAGAGACCCTAGAAGCTTTGGGAGGATACCAGAAGGCGTATGGGTGAGCGACAAGCTCACAGGGCGCGCCTTGGGGGGTAGGGCGCGCCCGTACATTGTTTTTACCTAATTCCACTTTTATAAATACTCAAATATTCCCAGACCAATATAGAGCCACCCGAAACACGTTTTTGTCGTTGTAAGCCTCTGTTCCATCGTGATCTCATCTGGAGATATTTTTCGGTACCCTGCCGGAGGAGGAATCGATCATGGAGGCCGTCTACATCAACCTTGTTGCCTCCATGATGATGTATGAGTAGTCCACCACAAACTGACGGGTCCATAGCTAGTAGCTAGATTGCTTCTTATCTCTCTTGGATCTTCAATACCATGCTCTCCGCAATTCTCACAGTCATCTATCCGATGTAATCTTCTTTTGCGGTGTGTTTGTTCGGATCCAATGAATTGTGGGTTTATGATCAAATTACTCATTGAATGTAATTGAGTCTTTTTTGTACTTTATTATGCATGATTGTTATAGCTTCGTATTTCTCTCCGATCTATTTGTTTGGTTTGGCCAATTAGGTTGATTTATCTTCAATGAGAGTGTTGCGTTGTATAATGGGTTCAATCTTGTGGTGCTCTATATCCTAGTGACAGAAAAAGACAAGACACGTATTTGTATTATCGCCATTAAGGATAAAACGATGGGGGTCTGATAACCCACAAGTGTAGGGGATCGCAACAGTCTTCACGGGTAGTATTTCACCCTAATTTATTGATTCGACACAAGGGGAGCCAAAGAATATTTATTGGCCTTGACAGTTGAGTTGTCAATTCAACCACACCGAGGATATCTCTCTGCAGCAAAGATTTAGTAGCACGGCAAATAGTGGTGGCAAAAGTAACATCAGTAGTGACAGTAGCAGTTTTGTAGCGGGTGTGACAGTAGCAATAGCAATAGTAACTTAGCAAGATTCAGTATATGTAACGCGTAGGCACGTGGATCAGTGATGGATAATGATTTAGATGACATTGATCATATAACAGTTACACACTAGGGCGACACAGAACTAGCTCCAATTCATCAATGTAATGTAGGCATGTATTCCGTATATAGTCATACGTGCTTGCGATAAGAACTTGCATGACATCTTTTGTCCTACCCTTCCGTGGCAGCGGGGTCCTATTGGAAACTAAGGGATATTAAGGCCTCCTTTTAATAGAGAACCGAAACAAAGCATTAACACATGGTGAATACATGAACTCCTCAAACTACGGCAATCACAGGAAAGAATCTCAATTATTGTCACCTTGGGGTATGCGGATCATGACACGTAATAGGTACATACAACTTGCAAGATAGGATCCAAATCACTCTTATATTCACTAGTCATCAACCCGTGCATCTGCACGGGCTAACACTTTTGATATTAAATACGACAAAGTTGGTATCATTTAGAAATGTTGGACAGTAAAACAAATAAGTTGTTTTGAAATGTTCATATTTCAAGTTCTTGTTCATACCAAAAACAATCTTAAAGAATTTCTTTTATGATTAATTTGATTGGATGTTTACAGTACTTTTTAGCCCTAACACACATTTGTATATCAGGTACATAATTGTTGGTTTATATGAGATCTTTGTGGTGGATGACATCCAAATTGTTTTGTTACTTTAGAAATTGATGTGTATTATAATATATTTTATAAGGCCAAAATGAAGACATACAGAGACGTACTATATACGCAAATAATATGCATTAGCAATCTGCACCTGCGAAGAATCATGTGAATCCACATGTAATTTATCAATCGCAAGCATGCATGTTAGGAAAATTAGTATATTCGTCCAAAGAATAGTATTACGTTCATGCCAAATAATAATAATCAATACCGAGTTGATTTAGAATCTGGACTAAACTTGCACGACAGCACTACCTTGCACCTGGCGACTTCGGATGCAGCCAGCGCCCGACAACGTATAGGAGTTGCTCATCGAGCCACTCCATCCAACGTTATTTATATTTTTCATGCAAGAAGCGATCATCCACAACCGATCCTGACAATTAATTAGCAAGGATGATTGGCCTTCCACTGCAGAACTGCATGCTCAACAAGATAGTTTATTAGTAGTAAGCAAAGCACAACTATTCTGACTTGCTTTAAATTTGAAGAAAGACTTTTGGATGTGCAAGATATACCTGAATTTTCTTCAATCATACAGATATCGTTTGCTTCCAATATAATGCCTGAAATTAATATTTATAATTTTGTCTCATACATGTGTTGTTAACTTGTTATGTAGGACACCCATAAAAAAGTACTACTACAAAGTATATATCAGAAGTTGTACACACATGAGTGTTGCTTCCATTTCTTTATTTGATGTTTTGTAGGTCATTGGATTTGTTCATCGATGTTTTAGATATCAATTCTGATTATAAAGGCACATATGTAACTTTTGTATCGGGTGAAGGCATAACTAAAATTCCATAACCAAATCCTTGAGAACCTACAGCTACATGGTGAATAAATTACATCTGTGTTGTTCCGTTTCGAAAAAAAACATCTGTGTTGTTGAAAATTATTATTCTAAAATAATGAGCACTCTTTTTTTTTTTTTTTGCGGGGGAAAAAAACTTCCATTACTCAAGTGTCAATGAAAAGTAATTCATAATGTAAGTGCCGCAATGTGGCCAACCCATGAAATCAAGAACGTAGTCTGATTGTCTGATTCCTCAAAAATAATTTTATTCCTCAAAATAAAATAATGAAATAACATCTAACTTACTTCTAATCTGACTACCTAGGTTCGTCATCTCCTAGATTATATCAATTAGTCTTGAATCTTAGACTCGGTGAGTCTTTCCTTGCCACACGTAGCCGGTGTCATCTAGCCGCCAGTCTCGACAACTTTCACGCGCCGCCGAGAATAGGTAGGAGATCGGGGTCGAAGCAGAGGAGTTCACGGAGATTTTAATCGTAATAATATTTGATTGATGGAGGCTTATTTTTATTTCACGGGCAATCAGCCAGAGAGTGGATATTTTTTGACCTTTTATGGTTGGAGTTTTAATGGCGCCTTTCCTTCTTAATTTCTGGGAACCGGTGGTGATTTTTTTTACGTGAGGACTTCCTTATTTTTCTTTTTACGCAAGACCCTTTTTGTTCATGAAAGTTTGACTTGGACCTGAAAAAAAAATGTACGTGACCATCTGCGCTACGCATGGGGTCCTTCTATCCTGATCTAAAATTTACTCCAATCTGTTAGAGGTGAATTAATGAGAGGCCATGAAGTTTTTAGAGGAGGCTTCCTTTCTTAATTTTTGGGACCGCTGGAGGTTTCCTTTCTTCTTACGTGAGGCTTTCCTCCTTTTTTTGTACGTGAGGCTTTCCTTGTTTTTTTTTTTCTTACTAACGTTAGACTTGAACGTGTCCTCCTGAAGAAAAAAGACTTGGACGTGTGACTTCCCTTTGTTCCTGTACGTGAGGCTTTTCTTGTTGGGCAGCGATCTGCGCCGGCGGACCGGCGCAACGGTTCGGCCGGTCTCACCCAGACCGTCCGATGCAACGAGCCTTGGCCGTCAGATCTGCACGCGAACCCACTCAACGACGGAAGCAAACCGTTGCAGCAAAACACTAGATTGTATGTTGCAACCACCCCCACCCAACCACGCACGAGGAAAAACAGAGCCCTCCTGCCCCCGCGTCGGCCCGTCCCCGATCCACGGCGGCGGCGGCCGGATCCGCCGGGTTTTGGTTGCCGGCAACAGGAAGATCTTGAGGAGGCCTTCCCCATCTATCACGGGACCTGGGATTTGCTTCAACCATGTCATATATCAGAGATCAACTACTTGCTGCCATGGATTTGGGCTCGAGCTCTGGGATGAGCTCCGCCGCCGTTCATGGCCAAATCCCTATGAGGCAGCAAGAGGATGGTTCTAGTGTGCAGTTGATGCAACGCTACGTCAACCCGGGTGTGGTCTTCCAGGATGCAGCACGTCATGGCCGTGATGAATTTGATCTGGTATGAACCCTAGATCCTTTCTCTCACAAAAAAAAAATGTTGCAACCATTGGTTTTTAGTTGATTTGCTTCAAACAAGAGGATTTGTTCTCAATACTTGTGTTGATTACTCTGAATTTCCTCTTAAACTGGCAGTTTTGATAAGAAAATTTTTCTTAATGTTGTCTGCTAATATGATGTTACATCCATATTGTGCATTTGCTACATGCAGTGTACTAATTGTTACATGCTACATCATAATTGCTGCATGCTGCAAACCTTCACGCTACAAGGAGTAACTGGTTCAAGTATGAATGAAACCACACAAATTTGTTGCATACTACCAAACTCCAAGCTGTTTGAACCCCTGTTTTACATGCTATGAACGTTGTAGAAAATGTTTGATGGAAAAATAACATTAAGCTATGATGCTAGCAACAAAAAACTTGTTTTGGATTTGTGTTTCACAACCTGCATCCAGTATTTTTTATTTATGTTTGACATTTTTTTGCATGGTTTTTGAAGCATTAACTTGAAAATGACTTGGTTGCTGATTTTGTTGCAGAATGTTGCTACGGAACCATCGATTTTCTTTGATGATGACATGCAAAATGCTACGGAGCAAGAAGAACATGACGCCATTGATCTGAATGATCCTCCGGGAATGTATTGTGAGGACACCTTGCAGCAGAACACAGATGGTGCAGCTAATTACAACGAGCGAGTTGGCGGTAATAATGCGACTGGAAATGCTACAACACTTGTTGATGAACCAGACGAAGATATATCGTCGCAACCAATTGTTCCCTTTGTTGGCATGGTTTTTGACAATGTTGAAGAAGCACAACGGGTGTACAACGAATATGCACTAAAGATGGGCTTTGGTACTCGGATTGTGACATCGAGACACAGTAGGGCAAGAGGCTCGGAGAAGAAGGGCAATCTGATCTATAGAGTTTTTGAGTGCATACACTCCAGGAAAAATCCATCCAAGAATGTCGGTGGTAGCATTTCTGACGGTGCTGCAACAAATCAGTGTGACGATGCTGACATGAGCTATGCTACTAATAAAAAATCAGCAAGCAAACAAGCTGGCATCTCTATGGATGTGAGTGACAAGAGGCAAAGAAACAGATTGGATAGGTATGATTGCAAGGCGCATATGGGTGTTAGCCTGCGAGACGGGACCTGGGTTGTCACCATTTTCGAGGAAGATCATACTCACCCGCTGATGTTGCAAAAGGGTCGTCGCAGATTCTGCCGCTCTCATAGAAAGATCCCGGAAGCCGACATGCAATACATCACTTCCCTGCACTACCGAAACATATCAACAGCAAATGTGATGGGCTTGCTGGGAGATGCACGGTGTTGCGATCCAAGGAGTTTGCCGTATGTTAAGACAGATGTGACGAATGCAAGAGCTAGGCTGCGAAAGGGCCTGTCGGAGCATGACTTGGAGCTTACAATTGAGTACTTTAAGAGGAGGCAGGTTGAGAACCCAAACTTCTTCTTCTCCAAGCTAGAGGAAGATGGGGCTGTTGTGGCGCTGTTCTGGGTTGACGGGAGAACAAGGGCATTGTACCCAAAGTACAGAGATTGCGTGTTTTTCGACACCACATTCTGCACAAATCGCTACAACCTCCCTTTCGCGCCGATTGTTGGGATTAACAACCAAACACACACGGTCTGCTTGGGGTGTGCTTTGCTGCCTGATGAGAAGATTGAAACGTTCAAATGGGTCTTTGAGCAATGGATGTTGGCAATGAATAACGAGCATCCATTAAACATCATGGCTGGTCAAGACCAAGCAATGGCTACAGCCATCTCCTTGGTGTTCCCAAACTCGACACACAGATGTTGCAAGTGGCATGTCTTTCGGGTTGCGAGGACAAAACTAGGGAAGATGCTGGGCAAGGACTAGCCTTTTGCCGAAGCATTCTACAGTTGTATCAATGGTTCATATACCATTGAGGAGTTTGAACAAAGATGGCAGCAGATGATTGAATTCTTTGGTTTGGCTGACAAGAGACACCTCAAAAACATGTGGACCACCAGGAAGACATGGGCTCCCGTGTACTTTAGGCATAATTTCTTCCCTTTTACAGGAACAACCGGCAGGTCCGAGGGGCTGAATTCCTACTTCAAGACCTTGAACCATCATGGAGACTCAGTTTGGACGTTCGTTCAGCAGTTTGAGCTTTGCCAAGAGCTAATGCTAGACCGTGAGGACAATGCTGGCTTCGTCAATCAAACGACTAGGCCACCACTATGGGGGAAGTAAGTCCAAACAAATTCATGTTTTACTTGCACAGCATTGTTTTTCAATGTTTTTGGCAGTACAATTTGGTTGCAACATTTATTTGAATCATATGTAGCAAACTTTGTTAATGTTGGAAGCTTTTATTTTTACAGTTACAACATTGAAAAGCAAGCAGCTGATTTCTATACCAGGGAGGTATTTTCCAAGTTCCAAAAGCTCTTGGCTAAATCAACAGGCTTTGGGCTGCAATTTCAAGTCGAGGGGGATACAATGTGGTTTCGTCTCGTTGCAAATGATGGTGTCAACCCTAAAGCTTACATTGTGCGAGTTAATCCTAAAGATGAGAGGTACATGTGCAGCTGCAACATGTTTGAGATGTGTGGGTTGATCTGCCCACATATCATCCGTGTCATGGTGCACCTAAACGTGCAAATGATACCTGCAGCTTACATGCTTGAAAGATGGTCCAAGAGAGCAACTGATGTAGCACCTGATCCCGGTGATGGTCATAGGGCTATGCACTTTGGTGTCCCCACAACAAACACACTCAAGTTCAACTCTCTCTGCATGAAGTTTGGCAGGCTCGCTTCTGATGCATGCTTTAGTGATGAAGCTTATAATTTCGTCTCTGGACTTATTGATCAAGGGAGTGTTGGGGTTGCTGCAATGAAAGCTAGAGCGAGGGATGGGGTTCCAGGAGCCGCCGGAGAAGCCCAAGACCATGAAGCCACTGAACAAGTGCAGGCTTCAACGGGTCCGGTTACAGGGCAGCAGCAATCAGCCCCTGTAGGTTTGCGGAACCCGCCAAAGTCTACAAAGAAAGGGAGGCCAAAGGAAAAAAGAGAAGCGAAGGAAACCACTAATTGAGCTACGAGAAGATGAGATGAGGAAGAGAAGAAAGAAAGACGAAGCGAAAACGAAGAAAGCTCAAGCTCCAAAGCCAAGGGGTAAGAAGACACCTTGCAATTTTTGTGGAGATGAGGATCACAATGCAAAGAGCTGCCAACTGCTTGCTGCTATGCTTGCTGCGACTGCGACCAGAAAAGATCTGGATGTCGAAACGGTCCTTACACTTTAGGATGTTTCAATGAGGGGAAAATGATGTATTGCTTTGTAGGCTTGCTGGATTCTATTTGTGTGATGGTATGCAACATATAACTACATGTGTGAATTTAAAAAGGGCAGATTCCAAAATTCATAAGTTTGTGAAGCTGTGTTTTTTGTTGAATGATGGTTACTAAGATTGTTGCAAGGGTTGAACGGTTTTTTTTTAGATTTAGAAATCATTATGAAAAAAGCAGTTTTGCTTGTAACAAATGTAGTCACTGGTTGTAGCAAAAACAGATAGTAGTTGAAGCATTTTGTTTGAATGATGCAACCCTACATGATTCCTGCTGTGTAGGAACGAATCGATTATGCTTGTAAGGTTATGAGTATTTAAAACCACATGGATTAACATATTTTAATTGTTGTTTCCAGTAAAATAAATGTTGAAAGAGAAAAACATTGCTTGGGTTAGAAAATTGTGGTGCTTTGGCTGTGAAACAGAATTTTGGAGTGTACGTGTAATGGTTGTAAACATGGATGAAGCTTTTTTTTGTGAGCTTGAAGCAAATAAAATGCAAGAATGTAGCACTACATTTATTACATGAAAACAGATGTTTGCATAAAATAAATTGTAAGTGAGGTGTACTGTTGAAGCTTTTATAGATTATGCTTCCAGCAAATATGTTAAAATATATACTAAAAGCTTCAACAATGGACGGGTGTCGTATTCATCGTGCAACCATGTTGACACCAATATGCTTCATCCAAATTCAAACTTACAAACCAGAACAAGTACCATTGGTTCATACATACCAAAAACAAAACAAAAGCTCAATGGAGTTATCATTCTTTACATAAGTACCATTGGTCCTATCAAGATGCTACCATTTGAGACATTGACTAGACCTAATGAAAGCCCGTTCGCCTTGAACCATCGTGAAATCACTCTGCCAACTCTTCCCTGAATGCCAGCTCCATTGAGCCTTTGTTGAGTGGGTGATTGCACAGGTTGTACGCCCAGTCCATGCGGTACCGTGTAATGTCTTCCTGTAAACATGAAAGGTTGAGAAGCAGTTTGTTACTAGCTATTCTTTTGTTGCATAGGTTTTGAACAAAGAAATAACTAGATTTAACAAAAAAGAGAATGCAAAAAAGGTAAAATGGATACCTGCTCAAAATCTTTCAATGCCTTTCCATCAAAGTTCTCCACATACTTGAGCCCGAAGAAACCACAATCACACCTGTGAGTTAAAAAGGAAAGAATATGACATTCCCGTGTATAGTGGAAACAACCAACTTGTTTCAAAGGAACACATGAATGAAGCATATGAAAAACTCACAAGTTATTTTGCTTTGGGTAGTCGTCTAGATCAGCCCGGGTGAAGGATGCAACAGGTACATTAAATGCATCACTCTCTTGTGCAAGGGTTGTAAAGTTTGTGATCTACCAACAAAAACACACACAAAAAGTTTGCAAAAGCATATGAAAACATGTAAAAGATGACATCAGGAAAATAATGTAGACGGAGCGAGGGCAGATGCAACAATAAAAGAGAGAAAGAGCTGACCAGGTTGTTGGATTGCTTCTTCAAGGGGGATGGTTTTCCCTTTGCATTAACTGAGTCGAATACATTCCATTGCTTGTGAAGCAAGTTCGCGCAAACAACTACCCAGTGACGTTCATGAACAATTGCGAACCAGAGCTGAAAATGCAAAAGAAGGCAAAGGGACTAAGAACATAAACAAAAAATGTTACGTGCGTCGCATCGCTGGATACAAATTTCAAAGTATTTGTGCTATGAAAACAGAAATGGCTCGCGGGAACTTACGAGGTCGTATTTTTGAACCTTGAACTTAATCACAACCCTTTCAAGCTCAGCCATGAGGGCATTTGGTTGGAAAACTGATGGGTCTTGCTTGAGTAGAGACTGCTTGAAAATAGCAACAAAAGGATTAGTGTGTGTTGCATGCAAAGTGAAAAAAGCATGAAGCATTACTTTGTTTTTACGGGACTTACCGCCCCATGGACTGAGAAGAAGTATTTTTTTACATCCCTATTGTTTGTTCCATAAGATGCGAGATTGAGCTGCTCGATGCATAGCGACATAATCTCATCATTCATTTCCCCACGGGGCTTCAGGCATGCAAGAAACTTCTTGTACCCAACATAAAACCCACCTATTTTGATGAAAGGTGTCCTGGTACCATAGTTGCAAGCGATGAATAATTTGTTTCAACAACAAAAAATTAAGACACTACATAGGGGATAGGTAGCTCATGGTAGTTCATTGGGTTTTGACCTCCTTAGTGGTTTCCCATGCTTAATATACTTCTCATAAAGTGCTTTAACTTTATCTTCTTTAACTTCGACCTTCTGCTTCTTTCCCTTTGTTTTGACAGCTGGAACTTTAGCCATCCTCTTCTTCCTAGTGTTCTTGTTGTGAGTGCTAGGTCCACTGCTCACATCAATGGGGTGCTCTTCCGGAGCGACCATCATATCAGCTGCAACAAAGAGACATGTATGTATGGGTGAAACGGGTAAGCTAGGAGTGATTTTATGAGAATTTGCTGCAATCACACAAACACGAAAATAACGTGGACAAAAAAAAGATGCAAACATGAAACAAGGTGATCAAAAAGAGATGACGGAGGAAGGAAGCATACCTGGGATAGTAGGGCTGCCATCATCATCTGAAACAGGAAAAACAGGGATGTTGGTATAGAGAGGTGTGCATGTTTTGTTCCTGTTTGTATGCTCGTCCATACCATGCATCAACTCGTAATCTTCGGAACCCTTTGGGAACAGCTCAAACGAAGGCTCATCATTCCAAACACCGGCTGTTGCGCTCCTGGGTGCATCAAAGAACAGTGGGGGACTCTGAGGTGGCACGTCTCCTTTCACCTCCATACTCACTCTTTGTTGCTCATGAGTGTGACCAACATCTGTTGCAACTTCTTGGTTTTTTTCCTGCTCCCCAATAACTTGATCTTTGTTCAACACGATGTCAGCAGCTGCACCTTCAGCTTCATCACCAGTGCCAGTAGTTGCAGCTTGAGCATCCTTCTCTTTCTCACGAGCTTCGTCCATGGTAGGTGTTGCAGCTTGAGCTTCATGTTGAGCATCCTTCTCTTTCTCACGAGCTTCGTCCACAGTGGGTTCTGCAGCTTGAGCTTCATGTTGAGCATCCTTCTCTTTCTTATGAACATCAACCACGGTAGGTTTTGCAGCTTGAGCTTCATGTTGAGCATCCTTCTCTTTCTCACGAGCATCGTCCACGGTGGGTTCTGCAGCTTGAGCTTCATGTTGAGCATCCTTCTCTTTCTCACGAGCATCATCCACGGTGGGTTCTGCAGCTTGAGCTTCATGTTGAGCATCATTCTCTTTCTCACGAGCATCATCCATGGTATTTGCGATGGCATCTCCCATGTCACGAAGCATAGCAGCCATACGGTTGGATTGCAATCCCTTTAAACTCTGCCCAAACTTGCCTGATGCATCATCAACCTCCGTTGAGAAAATTTCCTTGTGCTTGTCATACAACGATTGGAACTTAGCCGGTACCTACAAAAAGGCATGTGTTTAAAAAACTAGTCATTTCACATGTATCTTGAAACAAAATAATGCATGCATCTTTTGTAGAAAAAGTACCTTGAGATCATCCATGCTAGGAAACGGTTGTTGGAGCCAATCATCGAACGATGAGGATAAATTTGGTTGAACCTCAACATTTGCTTGAGCTTCAGGTGCTTCATTTTGGCTTCCTCGGCCATTAGCTGCTTCAGCACCAGCCCCCTGCCCAGTGGCTGCTTCAGGATCAACTCCTGGACCAATAAGTAGTGGTGCATAGGGCGTGTTGCACAGACTCCGAAACTAGGAACAAAAAGAAACCAAAAAAATGAGGAATAATAATTGGTTGCCATGCTGAAATGGAAGCAAACCTATGATGCATCAAAACAGTAGCTAGAAGAAAGCACATATATGCACACGCTAAAAAAACTGAAAACATGTGCAACAAACAAACAGTAGCTAGCAACAAAAAATCTGAAACTGGCAGTTTTGATAAGAAAATGTTTCTTAATGTTGTCTGCTAATATGATGTTACATCCATATTGTGCATTTGCTACAGCCAGCATACAAATTTGCTACATGCTGCATCCTATTTGTTGCATCCCTATTGTGCATTTGCTACAGCCAGCATACAAATTTGCTACATGTTGCATCCTATTTGATGCATCCATATTGTGCATTTGCTATAGCCAGCATACAAATTTGCTACATGCTGCATCCTATTTGCTGCATCCACTGTGTGCATCCATAGGCTGAATTACTATGACATGCTCATTAACAAACAAAACATATGACACGAAAGAAACATATATGGATGAAGAGATAATACTTGTGTGTGCTTCCCATAGAAAGGCTGCACAAGGGTAAGCTTGTTCTTGTCAACTCTATCCACCCAGTCGAAATCCTTTTGACAAACATAGCGTGTCCTTGGCACGGAATAATCTACGATATGCTCATTTGGGAGGCCGGGCGGGATATCGAGATGATCCATGTATATAATCTGCATAACAAATAGACAACAAAAAAGCATGAATGCAAGCTACACAGATGTATTTGCATCAATGAAAAGGAAAAGAGGTGTTTTGTCTTGAAAACGTTGCATACCGCTAACATGGGCAGACATGAGCGGATCTGAAATTCTTTTGGATTTTCAATTGTTGCTTGTGCCCTCTTCTTCTCTTGAAAGACCGAAACCACCTCCATAGCTCGTGCCAATACGTGCTCATCCCAAGCAAGGTTCTGCACCAAATCCATGTTTTCAAGGGAAGCTAGATACTCAAGGTTGACCATGTTCCCGGTGCCTGGGCAAACAACTATAGCCAATGCGACGAGTGCCCATGTTCTCTTTATCATAGACTCGTCCGTATCGCTGCAATCTTTGAGCAACTTGAAAACATGGGCAATTGGCGCTCTATTCCCGTCCTTGTAAATGCTGCGAAGGTCATGCTCATCGCTCTTCTTAAGAAGCTTCACGGGACTATCACCCGATGGCACATTGAAAATCCTTTTCACCATGTCTTTGCTGAACTTGATAGATTTATTCTTGTACTTGAACTCTCGAAGTGCATGGTTTGTGTTCATCACAACAAACTCAATAAGTGCATGTGGAACCTTGAAGGGCTTGATGTCCAACAAATCCCCAAAGGGGCCATTGCGTATGATACTCTGTTTCGCCGGTGATAGCTGCTCCGTAAGATCACCTAGCCGTTTCGAATTAAACCTCATCTTGACCCCGCATAGATTTTCTTTCTTCTTGATCTTCTTCTTAACCTTCTTACTCCCCTCATCCTCAGCAGATGTGCCTGCAACAACTGCACAAAGGAGAGAAAAAAGAACTCAATCAGGACCAATGATGCATCATAACATTAGCTAGAAAACACATATATGACCACGCTAAAAAAAGTGACATGACTTAGACAAAATAAACATACAGGTAAGATTCTCAGTCTATGAAGGAGAAAGGAGATGAGTTACAGCTACACGTGGCCTCGTGTAAATTTGTGACGCAACTGACTTGTTCTTTAAATGTACGCATTCATATACATATAGGACAAGACCCGGAGCCATGAAAATTGATACTATACGCCAAGATAAACGAGCCGCTATTACATTTGCATCATCCAAATAAGGAAGAAAATGAAAGTGCAGCATAACACCAGAGCAGAGCCAGCACCATCTAGTGTCACAGCATTCTTGCCAGAAAACCGCAAGAAGCATGATCTAACTGCTCGTGGACTGTCAACAGCATAGCTACGCCTATCTATCAACCATACAAATAAGTACATAAGTTTAAGATTCCAACAACTAGGACCCCTTGCAGGCTGATGATCATTTTGATAGCAACACAGACAAGATGGCAAGCCCCTGTTGCCGAGATCAAACTGAAATGCCACACCCCTGCACGTGAGGAGATCATCTGAATGCCCAATTTGGTGTCCAACCAATTTGTTCAGAAGCAAGCAGCAGTCGCCCAGATCAGACTGAAACAGCACCCCAGATCACACTGCCAATGCCATGCCATGCCATGCCGACAGAGGAACAGATCTCCCTAAAAATCAGCAGCCGAGGGGGGGTGGTGTGGCCGCGGTCGTCGGCGTTAGACGAGGTTGAGGACCTCGCGGGGCGCAGGCGCGGAACAAGGTGTGGCCGCAGGGGAGGAAGGCCGCGCCCACCACCGCGTCCCCCTCCGAGCCCTCGCCGCTCCTCTGCAGCTCCATTGACGACACACCGCGAAACCCTAGCGAGATTGAGGGGAGAGGGGGGAAATTGGGGAGAAGAACAGGGGAAACCTTCTGGGGGAGCCATAGATCGCTGGAGAACGCCGCCGCCGCTGCCGCCGCCGCTTATGGTTTCCAGGCACGACCGCCGCCGTCGAACTCCAGTCGCCGGGTCCGCCGCTGCCCCTGTCGCCCCCGAAACACGGCCGAAATGGAGTCGCTGCCCCGATGAACGGTTGCAGCAAATGACCCCCTGGTAGCAATCGGTGGGCACCTGAAAAAAAATGTTTCCACGTGGCGCTGCGGGGGTAATTGGATCGATCTGGATCCAACGCGCCTTGCGCGTCCGGCGCAACGGTTCGGCCGGCGCTCCGGCTGTAAACGTTTCCCTTTCTTGTTTTTTTACTAACGTGTGACTTGGATGTGTCAGATACGTTCCCTCTACGTGAGGCTTTCCTTGTTTTTTTTTACTAACGTGGGACTTGGATGTGTCAGATGCGTTTTCTATAGGACGGCATCATCCGAGTTACGCAAATTTTCCTTTTATCCTAATCGTTAATTTTACAATCTAACGGTATAACTAATTTTGATGATGTGGATTAATGAGAGGTCATTAAATGATGCCTCCAATTAGTAAATATAAGATAATGCATTTTTAATAAATTAGTTGATATGTACAAATAAACACTGTATAATTTATATTCCAACAGAAATACTACATATGTTATATTTTTATATTAAAAATTCATTTATATAAATTAACAAAGCCTGGATTAATACAATGTATGGAACCCCATTTATGTGAAATGATGTCCAGTTTGTTATATTAGAAAAATCCCTTGCACTGACATTTGCATGTGCAATGGGTTTTTGACAAATAATATCCCCTGAAAATAGTCGGTATTGCTTAGCATATTTCTATAAAACTATTCAATTTTTAAAACATAAGAATGATTTGCATCGGCTTGATGAAAGCTACTACTCTGAGTACTTCATCACCCTCTCACTCTCAGGGTTGTCTTCCTTTAAATTAATCCCTCGTGTTTCTATTATTATTTAATGATACTCGATGTTACATGTATGGAATAGATTGAATAAGCGGTCTAAACTTAATCGGAGTATATACTTCCAAATTTGATAAGATTATGAACACATCAACATTCATACTCTTACTCTTAGCCAATTGCTTTCTTCACATAATTACATTAATAATATAGAAATATTGTGTGTAGTGTTCAGTACAAATAATGTGTGTATCAGTTTATGCTAATAAGTTCTTCCCTCTTTGGATATCCGACGAATACATTCTTCTGAGAAAATTGGAACATAATCTCCTCTTGGTCCATTCGGAAGTGCTCTTTGTCTAACTTTGAAAAACAATGTTATATTTACTTGAGAATTTATCTCCCGTGTATCAAATTAAATAGTTGAGTACATCATTATACTTGATTTTTTTTCCCAAATTGTAGTGGATGAGGTTGTGAAATAACCCTATTTAAAATAACTAAACAAATTTTAGTATGATTTTCCGTGCGTCAAAATTAATGTATAGTTTCCTAGTTATTTTATAATTACGTAATTTCACATATTAATCTAATACATTGAATCATGTTACAATTACATGATTTCACATCTTAAGCCAATACATTGGGTCATGTTATAATTAGGTGATTTTGTAAGGAAAGATTATTTTTCGAGCAGGCGGTGAGTCTTGTTTTTGTAACGTGGCGCTTGAGGAGTATTTATTTGTACATGTCCTTATTTTCATTTTTCAAGGGAACATGAACGTGATTTTTTGGGTGGTGATTAGGACGTGGACATTTCTTTTAAGGTAACGTGGACACTTTTTCTAATCATTGAATTGGAACTTGGACTCTTCTTCTAATGTGTGACTTGAGGACTTTCCTTTCGTAGGTATCTATTTTTCCATTATAAAGGCAAAATGCAATCTGTTGCTTCCAACTTGAACGCCAACTGGTGCGGGGCGGGGTTGGCTAGCGGCCAGAAACCCTAGCCGCCGCCGCCAAGAGGGCCAACTTTCCAGCGGCATTTTCGGGCAGCTCTCCTCTGTCGGTGACCTCTTGGTCATCGGTCATGAGGGGAGTCGCCGAATCCCGCGCGTGTGGATTGTTTTTGCTTTAGGTTGTAGGGCCCTAGTAGTTTAGGTTTTTTGATCGTCCGACGTCATGGCTTCGGCGGCGGCGACAGCGATGCTGAATAAAGAAGCTCCAGATTCTTCTCCAGCGAGGCGATCGTCTCTATGGTCGATGATGGATTTGGAAACCAGTGTGTTCAAGCAGGGATATCATGGCGGCGACGACATCCTTATGGTGGACTTGTGTCCTCGGGCTCCGCCGTTGTGACGGCGTCTGCTCCAGCGTCGGTGCGGAGCTTGGGAGGTAGTCCAGGAGCGGATGCAGATTGTGGTCTGCATCGACGACATCTGGAAGACAGAGCATGTGCTGGGTTCGTGGTTGATGGATGACAGGCATGGTTTCCTCCTTCGGCGTCATACTCGTAGTGGGGTGTCAGATCTGAAGTTCGATGGCGTGTCCAGGGTGTTGCCCCGGTCTGATTCGTTCAACGACAATGGCTTCATCTTTGGTGAGCCACCTTCGAGGTCCGCAAAGCTGCATATCAGCGATGGAGCCGCGTCGAGATCGGGCGAGGAGGTGATCCGTCATCTTTTTCTTCGGTGGCTGCTATGGTGATGACGGAGGCGGGTGACGGACGTTGTGTCAATCTTAGCAATGTTCTGTTATCTTTTCAGTTTTGTCATGTCGGTCTTTACGTGACCTGTAATTTGATCTTTATTATATGAATGAAACACTTATTACCTTGCAAAAAAAACTTGAACGCCAAAAAAAACTTGAACGCCAACTTTTTTTAACTTGGAATTTGAGTGTGGGTCTTGGCACTCTCTTTTTTGTAACCCTTTTTTTGTAACGTATGATGCTTGATGAGAATTTATTTGTGCGTGCCTTTTTTTCTATTTTTTATGGGAGCATGTACGTGAATTTTTCAAATGTGTTGCATTAGGACGTGGACTCTTTTCGACGTGGGACTTGGGGACTTCTCATTTGTACATGCCTTTTTCTCCTTGTACACGTACATGCACAGGAGTAGTACTTCTTTTCATCGATGGAGTTTTTACGCAAGTGGGCTATCTTTTTTTAAGAAAACGATGGATGCTTTTTTTTTTGTTTCACCAACGTGTCACATGCCTTTTTTATGTGACCTTTGTTACGTAAGTTTTCATTTTATCTCTGGCGTTAATTATTTAATCCAACGGTGTAATTAATTTTGATGATGTGGATTAATGAGAAGGCTTTAAAGGTGCCTCCAATTAGTAAATAAGAGATGAAAAGATAATAGGTTCAGATCTGAAATCATGGCACTTGGGCCTTAGTGACAAGCATTAAGCATAGCAAAGTCATAGTAACATCAATCTCAGAACACAGTGGATACTGATCAAGCCCTATCAAACTTAACTCGATTACATGATCAATTCCATCCAATTCCACCACCGTCCAGCAAGCCTACAAAGGAATTACTCACTCCCGGTGGTGAGCATCATGGCGGTGTTGATGGAGAAGGGTTGGTGATGATGATGGCGACGATTTCCCCTCTCCGGAGCCCAAAACAGGCTCCAGGTCAGCCCTCCGGAGGAAGAACAGGAGGTGGCGGCGGCTCCGTCTCGTGAAACGCGATGAAATCTTCTCTCTGATTTTTTTTCTCCGCGGATGTGAATTTATAGGACTGGAATTAGGGTCGGAGGGGCCACAAGGGCCCCACAAGCCAACAGGCCGCGTCACTAGGGGGCGCGGCCTGTTGTGTGGTGCCCCCTGGCACACCCCCTCCGGCGGTTCTTTGCTCCAAAATTCATTATATATTCCAGAAAAAATGTACAAAAAGGTTCGTCCAATTCCGAGAACTTTTATTTTTGCACAAAAATAACACCAAGGTAGTTCTGCTGAAAACAGCGTCAGTCCAGGTTAGTTTCATTCAAATCATGCAAATTAGAGGGCAAAAACCAGAGCAAAAGTGTTTGGAAAAGTAGATACGTTTGAGACGTATCAACTCCCCCAAGCTTAATTCATTGCTTGTCCTCAAGCAATTCAGTTGATAAACTGAAAGTGATAAATAAAACTTTTACAAATTCTTTTGTTCTCGTTATTATACACATGCTTAGCTAGTGCTCAAGTTTTCAGCATAAATCATAGATAGACGCGTCCATGCCAACAACTAAGTATTATGTCAACTCATGGCAATACATAACCAGCTAGAAAGCAATAATAAAACATCTCCTATGACAACAATTTGTCAAAACAATCATAATACAATATGGTGACATGGTATTTCGCAAGCCCTTTCTGAGACCGCAAAATATAAATGCAGAACACCTCTGAGATCCAAGCAGCGACTAAACATTATAATTCAGGGTAGAAAAGATCCAGTCATGCTCATATCCAACATTAACTAGACTAAATGCATAAGGATGACAATAGTGCTCTCGAGTCTGGTGCTTTTAGTAAGAGGATGATAACTCAGCATAAAAGTAAATAGATAGGCCCTTCGCAGAGGGAAGCATTGATTTGCAGAGGTGCCAGAGCTCGAAGCTTAAAACAAGAGTGAAAATATAATTTTTGAGTGGTGCACTTTTCTTGTCAACGTTACGACAAAGGTTTTCAACATTTTCCATGCTAAACTCATTATTGACGGTTCCCAAACAGAATAGTAAAGTTTACTCCTATCCACCATTCAAACACATTCCATGGCTGGCCGAATCCACGGTTGCCCTCCAAAAAATCAACTGTCCCAAGGAGTTTTTTAATTTATTTCGATTATGTGGGACTGGGCATCCCTCTTACCAGCCTCTCTCGTGCAATGACGGTGAATAAATGACCATCCTGAGAATAACTTGCTTAGCATGGAAAATATTGACCGCCCCGTCGCTCCATGAGCGAGACGAGTGCACAAAATGGATGTTTATTTGAATATTTAGAGATGGCACATGCAAATTTACTTGGAACGGCAGGGTAATACCGCATATAGGTAGGTATGGTGGACTCATGTGGAGTAACTTGGTTTAAGGATTTTGGATGCACAAGCGGCATTTCCACTTAGTACAGGTGAAGGCTAGCAATAGGTTGAGAAGCGACCAGCTAGAGAGCAACAACGGTCATGAACATGCATTTTGAATAATTAACATCGAACGTAGCATGAGTAGGATATGAACACTCTGAACTTAAACATCATGAAGGCTATATTGGTTTTGATTCAACTACATATTTGCACATGGGCCAAGTCAAACCGCTTGAATTTCTCAGAGGGAAATACCATACTACCATACCATATTATAACCATTTTAATGCATGTTGACACACAAGATAAATCATTATTAACTCCTAGCTATTTAGGCATGGCATGGGAAGCTATAATCTCTAATTGTCATTACGAACATGTTTACTCATGATATACTGAATCAGGATCAAATTGGCTAAACATATTTACAAAAACAGAAAACAAGAAAATTTCATACCAGCTTCCTTTGCCACAATCACTTCATCAAATATCGTCATTATTGCCTTCCACTTGCATGACCGAATGGTGTGATAATAATAATAGTGCAAGAATGCCGTGGACTAAGCTGGAATCTGCAGGGCAGTTTAAGACGAAGGAGAAGACAAGGTAAAATTGGCTCTCTGTTAGATCATCAATAAAGCATATGAGAGCCACTCAACATTTTCATCGTGGTCTTCTCCTTTCGACAACTCAACAAAAGAAAAAAAATCAAAGAAACACACTGAAATATTTTTGGAGTTTTTGTTTTTCTTAAGGAAGCAAATGAACTAAGGGAAAAACAAGAACGAGAAAAACTATTTACACGGGAAAGCTCCCAACAAGCAAAAGAAATCTTTTTTGGGTTTTCTTTTTAATTCTACAGCTAGAAAAATAAAGAAATGAAAAAACGAAAAGAAGCGAGAAATATTTTTGGATGTTCAAAGCTTTCCAAACACACAAGAAGAAAGCGAAAAATAAAGCTAACATGGATATACAATGAAACAGGATGAACACCGACAATTTGTATGAAGTGTGAGAACATGAATGTAATGTCGGTGAGAAATACGTACTCCCACAAGCTTAGGCTTTTTCCTAGCTTGGTAATTACCACTGACGATCTGGGTAATAGTTGAAGTTGTAACTCATGGAGGCATTCCTAGCCTCCTCCTGTGCCAGAGGAGTAGCCTCTGCTGCCAAGCGAGCAGCCTCCACCGCAGCATTGTGCTCTCGTACCTTGTCCTCAAGAACGTAATATCTTTCTCGAGCCTGAAAGTCAAAGAGGGCAGGTGCAGGCAAAAAGACAGGCATGGGCGTGTATTTCCTAAATATTAAGTTGTATTCATAGCCTCTAGCACATTTCACAAGAAATTCATGTAACGCATACCTTCATAATCTAAATATCGTTCAGGTAAAATGGGCTCATTAGGTTGGGGTGCCACTCTCAAATGTGCAGCTAAGCGGGATGCATAAATGCCTTCATACAATTCTCCATTACTAGAGTTGGAGTGCAACCTTCGGGCAACAATTGCACCGAGGTTAAAATGTCGCTCACCCGTCACAGCAATATGTATAAGACTCAAGTCATGGGCACATAGTGCACTGCACTCTTGTTTTCCTACTACACATTTCCCGTTGAACAAAGTAACGGATAGAGGGAAATTGTATACTTTTAATTCTAGCCCGCGATACTCCCCTATCTTCCCCCACACAAAGACTTTCGAGAAACATATTATAATCAACTATTGATGGTTTCTCAAATGAACCCCAAAGTGGAAGTTTGCAAGCAATTGAGAACTCTTCTAGGTCCATGCTAAAAGATTCATCATATAATTTAAATAACACCCTAGAGTTACTCTCTTGAAAGCAAAATCCATCTACGAAAGTACGGGTAAGGTTATAGTGTTGGACACACTTATCTTCAAGGAAGTCGGTGAGGACAGTATTCTCAATAAAATGATCAAATTCCTCTTTGATACCCGCACTTATCATGAACTCATCGCTTGGCCACCGACAAGATTTTGCATCGGCCATGACTATTTGATTAGCCCTTGGCTCTATGTAGGCTTGTCAAATAGAGCTTTCGCTCGACGACTCGCCCAAAGAACGCCTCCTTGAAGCGCTCCTCCTAAAGAAACTCATCTTTCCCGAATACAAATTTCTGAAATTTTTGAGTCACAAATTCACGTCAACAAAACTCTGTAGGAATGGTAGCAACTACTCATAGTGATGTCTAGAGGCCATATCAAGCATTCATATTACTTGGAACTCAAAGAATTCAACATGCAAGCTTATTTTCTGTAGCACCAAGTGCAGCAACTTATGCAAAATATAAACTACTAAAACAAAAACTAATTGGAGGAATGGGAGAGTCACATACCAAGGAACAATTCCTCAAAACAGTTTCGGAAACGGAGTTCTGAGCAAAGAGATCGAAAATTTCACTTTCTGGGTGAAGAACACGAGAGAGAGAGAGAGAGATGGCTAGGGAATTTTTGCTGGAGGTAGGAGAAGGAGTGGGAGGAAGAGATAAGGCAGGGGGGCCCTGTGGGACCCACAAGCCAATCGGCCGCGTCACCAGGGGGCGCGGCCTGTTGTGTGGTGGCCCACTGGCACACCCCCCTGCAGTAATTTTTACACCAAATTTTTTTACTTATTCTAGAAAAATTCATGTTAAAATTTCGTGGCAATCTGAGACTTTTTATTTTTGAGGTATTTTTCATGCACGGGAAAAACAGAAAACAGGAATTTCATGGAATTTTATTTTTATTCTTACTAAGAAAACAGAATATAAACTTGTGATACAGAGAGTTGTGAATACTCAATTCATCAATCACATGCCTTTCGAAAAGAATTCATTAATAAGGTTGATCAAGTCTTATTAATAAACATTTCCGATTAGCATGAAACCAAAGAATTTTCATATGTCACTAGGTTACCTCAATTGGGATTTGTATCTCCCCAACAATAAGATTATAATATTTCTTCTTCTTGGCAGTAGGTAGACGAATTGTAATATCTCCAATGATAATCGTGGGAATAGGATCAATGACATTACTATTATTAACCAAAGTTTGCTTCTTCGGAAAATGTACGGTATGTTGCTTGCCATTGATATGAAAGGTAACCTTGCTTTTATTGCAATCTATAACAGCCCCTGCAGTATTTAGAAAAGGTCTACCAAGGATGATCGACATATTGTCGTCCTCCGGCATATCAAGAATAACAAAGTCTGTTAAGATAGTAACATTTGCAACCACGACGGGAACATCCTTGCAAATTCCAACAGGTAAAGCAGTGGATTTATCAGCCATTTGCAAAGATATCTCAGTATGTGTGAGTTTACTCAATTCAAGTCTTTTATAAAGGGAGAAAGGCATAACACTAACACCGGCTCCTAAATCACATAAAGCAGTTTTGACATAATTCTTTTCAATAGAGCAAGGTATTGTGGGTACACCCGGATCTCCCAACTTCTTAGGTACTCCACCATCAAAGGAATAATTAGCAAGCATGGTGGCAATTTCAGTTTCAGGTATCTTTCTTTTATTAGTGATAATATCTTTCATATACATAGCATACAGAGGCATTTTCAATATATCAGTCAAGCGGGTGCACAAATGGACAGGTCTAATCATTTCAGCAAAGCGCTCAAAATCTTCATCATCTTTACTTTTAGTGGCTTTACGAGGGAATGGCATAGGTTTTTGGACCCATGGCTCTCTTTCCCTTCCGTGCTTCCTAGCAACAAAGTCCCTCTTATCATAACATTTATTTTTAGAAGGTGGGTTATCAAGATCCTCAGCAGGTTCCATTTCCACATCATTGTCATTTTCTTTGTTATCATCCGGTTGAGCATCTACGTGAGCATCATCATCATCATTTTCATTTTCATTGTCACTAGGTGTATGCTCACTACCAGACTGTGTCTCAGCATCAGAAACAGAAACTTCATTATTTTTCTCAACGGGTTTTTCTATAACTGGTTCACTAGAAGCATGCAAGTTCCTATCATGTTTATTTTTCTTCTTCTTCTTAGATGAACTAGGTGCATCTTTATTAATTTTCTGAGAATCTTGTTCAATTCTTTTAGGGTGACCTTCAGGATAAAGAGGTTCTTGGGTCATTCTACCTCCTCTAGTCACTACTCTAATATCATGATCATTTATATTATTCATTTCAGCAAGCAAATCATTTTTTGATTTAGCGACTTGGTCTAGTTGGGTGTGAACCATAGAAGCATGTTTGCCTAAACCTTTCCCATCATTTGCAATTCTAAACATCAAGTCACTTAAGAGATCTATCACCATAGCATTACGTTGCAATTGATTCCTAACATAATTGTTGAAGTGTTCTTGCTTAACAACGTAATTATCAAATTCATCGAAGCATTCTTCAGGAGTCTTAGTATAAGGTATGTCACTTTTATTAAAGGAACGGAGAGAGTTTACCTCTACTACCTGTGTCGGGGTGTCAAGTCCATGTATTTCTTCAATAGGTGGTAATTTCTTGGCATCCTCAGTTTTAATACCTTTCTCTTTCATAGATAGTTTTGCTTCTTGCATGTCTTCGGGACTAAGGAATAGAATACTTCTCTTCTTTTGAATAGGTTCCGGAGGTGGTTCAGGGAGTGTCCAATCATCGGCATTTTGCATTATGTTATTCAATAATTCTTCAGCTTGTCCAACAATTCTTTCCCTGAAAACACAACCAGCATAACTATCTAGTAAATCCCTAGAAGCATCGGTTAGTCCATTATAAAAAATATCAAGTATTTCATTCTTCTCAAGAGGACAATCAGGCAAAGCTCGTAGTAACCGGAGAAGCCTCCCTCAAGCTTGAGGGAGATTCTCTTCTTCAAATTGAGCATAGTTAAATATTTCCTGTAAGACAACTTGTTTCTTATGAGCAGGAAAATATTTTGCAGAAAAGTGGTGAAGCATATCCTGGGGACTACGTATGCAACCAGGAGCAAGTGAAAGGAACCATTCCTTCGCCTCGTCTTTTAGCGAGAAAGGAAAAAATCCTAAGGATGTAATAGTATCGCATCTTTTCTTCATTGGTAAACAGAGCAGCAATATCATTCAGTTTCATAAGGTGTTCGACAACAGTTTCATTTTCGTAACCATGAAAAGGATCAGACTCTACTATAGGAATTAACTCAGGGTCTACAGAGAACTCATAATCCTTATCAGTAACAAATATGGGAGAAGTAGCAAATTTAGGATCACGTTTCATTTTCTCCATCATAGATTTTTCTTTTAGTTTGCATAGTAGTTTCTTCACATCATCTCTATTTTCACAAGCAAGAATGTCCCTAGCTACCTCACCATCCATAACATAACCTTCAGGTACAAAGGGCAATTCATATCTATTAGGTGAGCGAGGGGTAATAGGTGATTCAATCTACCTCAGTTTCAGCATTCTCAAGTTCTCTAGCTTTAGCAATATGAGCATCAAGTAATTCATTCAGTGGCACATGTTCAGTTTCAACATGTGTAGCAATAGTTTCATCATTAATTTCAGAAGTAGCATCATCAAGTTCATGTGACATATCAGGACGATCAACAGGTGGTGGTGTAACAAGCTGATTCAAAACAGAAGGTGAATCAAAAGCAGAGCTAGATGGCAGTTCATTACCTCCTCTCGTGCGAGAGGGGACGATCTTAGTTCGATTGTCTTTCAGATTCTTCATAGTAGCAATTGGATATCCTTCAGTTAACACAATAAATAGAGTTATGCTCCCCGACAACGGCGCCAAAAAAAGGTGTTGATAACCCACAAGTGTAGGGGATCACAATAGTTTTCACAGGTAGTATTTCACCCTAATTTATTGATTCGACACAAGGGGAGCCAAAGAATATTTATTGGCCTTGACAGTTGAGTTGTCAATTCAACCGCACCGAGGATATCTCTCTACAGCAAAGATTTAGTAGCACGGCAAATAGTGGTAGCAAAAGTAACAGTAGTAGTGACAGTAGCAATTTTGTAGCAGGTGTGACAGTAGCAATAGCAATAGTAACTTAGCAAGATTCAGTATATGTAACGCGTAGGCACGTGGATCGGTGATGGATAATGATTTAAATGACAATGATCATATAACAGTTACACACTAGGGCGACACAGAACTGTAGGAGATATGCCCTAGAGGCAATAATAAATGTTATTGATTATCTCCCTGTTCATAATTAGGTTTATGTTCCATGCTATAACTGCTATGGTTCTCGGGTCTGCAATAACCACGAGGCTCGGAGGAAGACTCATATGCACGTGTGGAATAATAAACGGTAAAATGTATTCCTAGTCTGGCCTCTAAGACTGGCTCAAATATTGCATGATGATCCTGTTTTCCTGATCATGGGCATGGCTATGCCGGCAATTTTGAGGGCACAATGTTAGAAGAACATTTGTGTTGAATCGACCCGAATTGATGTTATGCTATGAGATTCATTCGTCATAAGTTAATGGTTTATAACACAGAGATGGTTAACGTTTGCATAATTCCTTAGACCATGAGAGTATCGAGTTTCTTCATGCTTGCTTCATGAACTTTGGGGTTTGTTAAACGTCATCCGTAAATGGGTGGCTATTACGTCGGCTTACGGGTTCATGGAAAAGAATGTCAAGTAACTTGATAGCTCAAGATTGGGATTTGCTCCTCCGACGATGGAGAGATATCTCTGGGCCCTCTTGGTGTTACGGTATCCATCATCGTCTGGCCAGACACTTTGTGATTTGATCACGGGGATGCCGGAACACGGGAACGAGAAAAGAGAACAATACCGGTAACGAGGTAACTGGCATAGTGGACAAGTTGTTGATCCACGGGGTTGCTAACATGTCTCACCTCGGGTATTTGTAACATATCGCGAAGCAACAGGAATAGCACACGGCAACTGGAGGTTCACTCGAATATTCATTCGTGTGGGTATAGGGGTCAATATGGGTGTCCACGGCTCCGATGTTGATCATTGATCGGAAGGGGTTCCGGGTCATGTCTATACTTCACCGAACCTATAGGGTCACACGCTTAAGGGTCATCTATCTGCTGAATACTAGACAGGGAGTCTGAGAGAAAATTACCGGAAAAGTTTCGGTCAACGGAAAAGTTCCGAAGAGAGAGGTCACCGGATGAGTTTCGGTGAAACTGAAAAGTTGTTTCAGAGGATACCATAAATTCAAATTGGTTTTGGCACATGCCTGATAATTCTTGGAGGGTGCCAGAATCATTCTGGAAACTTTCTGGAATTTTCCGGGATGAAAACCGGAAATGTTTCGGAGCTGCCGAAACCGCTTCAGATGCTTTTCGCAGATGAAAATCACTAAACCGGAATTGTTCCGGATCACATTGAAAATTATTTTAGTGGGTACTGGAAATGTTCTAAGCCCACATAAATATTTTCAGTTCGACCGGACGCTGAAAAATGTCGTCGTGAATAGTGAAAGTGCTTTTTGGATATTTTTTGGAAAGCCACCTTTTGGGGCTTTTCCCAAAAGGCTTCTAGATGAACTTGGGGACTAAGGAACCCCTTTTGGGGGGCCCCCATGAGGGGTGGCCGGCCACACATGTGGAGCTCCATGGAGCTCCACTTGCCTTCCCATTTTACCCTTATGAAGGATCCATGTGATGGGTTTTTTGGGTATTTTTCCCCATGGGCTTTTCCTATAAATAGAGGTGGAGAGGTGCTCTCCACTCTCATTCCATTCTCACATACACATGCCATTGCAATGATCTGGCTTCTTCTCTCCCTCCCAGCAAAATAGTTTCGTAGAGCCGAAAGGTTGTCTGGGTTCCGGCAGGAACTAGTTCTGGACGGCGAAGCCCTGCCGGATAGATGACACCGTATGTGTGCAACTCTGTAGAGAGATCATAGTTTCGGTCTTAGTTCGAGAGTGCCTCCAGAAGGGCTGTCCGTGTGACCGTCCGGGTTTCGAAGGTCCTCCCGAAGGGATGTCCGAGTGACTGTTCGAGTTTCGATGGTCCTCCCGAAGGGCTGTCCGCGACACCGTCCGGGGGACTGTCTGACCGCCTCCCGGAGGGCTGTCCGAGGGGCGGATGAGGGTATACATCCTCGCGGTTGGGAGGTTGTAAATCCTAGCTGCGGGGATCTGCACCGCCGATCGTCATCGACTCTACTTCCGCTGCGCTACGAGTCGGTAACGAAAAAGATCAAACCTTGTATGCAGTCTCCATAGTGATCCTGGGCTGGTGCGTAGGTCGGAAAATTTTTGTTTTCTGCTGCGTTACCCTACAGTGGTATCAGAGCCGTGCTATGCGTAGATGCAGGTTGCGATCTAGAATACATAGAGATGTATGGGTGTTGCACAATATAATTAGGTAGTAAATGAGATCTATTACTGAAAATTATTTGTGTGGGTAGCAGATGAAATCTGTTACCCGATGTTCTTGTTGCTTCCCTGGAATTTGCGTAGTCCTGATCTTGACGGCATGGTGGAATCTCACAAAGTTCTGGCAATCCGCGATCCTTTCATGCTGCTCCTGAGTATGCTGATTGACAGATCAACGAAGTGCTAACAGTTCTTTGGGTTCCACCATAGTTGAGAAAGATGGACGTTTCGCAGACGAAAGGGCAATGCAGATATGATCTGCACGGGGGTCACGCATATGACAAAGTTCAGTATGGGGCTCGAGATTTTATTATCTCGTGTTTCAATGTTTCATACACCCCGCAATGTTAATCTAGCGACTTGGATTATCATGCTTGATGATGGACGTTGGTAGCTTCGGTTTGTTTCGAAACCTTAGAAGCCACGTAAAATAAAATTTTGCATGAACCGATTAGAGGCGTCTAACTTGGTTTTGCAGGATGGTTTGCATGTGCATATGATGTGGTATAGCAGTGTTCATAATAATTTGATTATGTATGAGATGACTATATGATGTAAATTGATTAACATGACCTGCGTGTCATGATTCGGCATGATGGCTGGAGCCATATGATTGCACTTTAATGACCTGCGTGTCAACCTTATGTAATGCACTTATTTTATTAGCTATAGAGATAGCAATATTATCTGGTGCATCGACAAGGTGGTGGCAATCTTCGCGAAGGTGAACACCGACGCGAATGCCGAAGACGAAGAAATGAAAGACTTCTCCGTCAGAAAGGGCTATACCATATCATGCTATTTTGAATTGCCTGAGATGTTTATCCCTTATGATGCACCCTTCTTGATTGCGCGGTAGTCGCCTTTTATTAGGGTGATCTCTCACAAAAATATCAAGTAGTTAGTGTTCTCCCAAGTGTAGCACCGTCATGGCACCTAACTTTTCGGGGTGCGCCATGGATGCATGGGTACGAACGATTAGGGATGTGTGAGGCGGGTGAGGTCAGACCTCGCAGCAAGATCACTTGGTTGTCTTGACGTTCATGGCAGGATCGTCCTGAGCTCGGAACACACGCATCGAAAGATGAACAAGAGTCACATAGAGATGTGATCGGCAAGTTGGCCTACCGATTAAAATTCCCGTCATGAGATGATGATTCTATGGCGATGAATTGAAGTCTGGATCTTGTATCACTCAAAATCAATTATGAGAGATATTGATTTGAGTGGGAGCGCACTATAGAATTAACTTGTTTAATTCTCAGTGCAATTAATTTTGAACACTGTCTAAGTGTGGTTTGCATAATAGTTGTAGAATAATGGCTCGCGTTTCCACCTTCCCTATTAAAATTGAATAGCTGTTAAATATCTGGTTAAAACTTTACGGTTGGTAACGTAATGTGAGGATTGTCCTCTAGAGTGCCGAGAAGGATTTTGTCCTATCGCATACTTTCGGCATTCTCCCGCTAATGCTATGGATCATGTGACTCTCGTCCTTCGATCCAAAAGCTAGAATTCCTTTTCAGTCAAAGTGCAATATGTTTGCTTCCATGAGACCCGAACTTCGAAAGTTTGGATAGTTATGTGATATTCATGGAATCTGAAAATCATTTTCAGAGACAGACAAAGGCTAAAAGATATGAGATATCCAAAGCAATGTTTGTTTGCAAACTGTTAGTAAAGGAGTTTACTATGCATTAGACTGATAAGAGAGGGATCCAGGAGAACGCCTATCATATGATGAAAGGTGAATAAAACAACAACTTAAAGAGAAAGGAAGTGTCCGAAGGGTGTTAGTAAGACTTTCACGCCTAGGAAGTCCGGGGCTAACGACACTCTTAAGTTGGATGCTTCTTCTGAGAGTAGGAGAAATACTAAAAGTTAAACTGTTAGAAGTATAAAGGCAAAAGGAAAGAAGACTGGAATATCCAGCTCATGTATGAATGTCATACAAGTTTTTGATGTATAGAAGGCTGGTCAAAAATATAGTTCTTGGGAATTATGGTTAAACATGTTAATCACTAATTCTTGGGTATTGTGAGTTAATCACAAAGATACCCGCTCGATTGCATTCTGTTGCAACTCGATGTAAGAACTACTATGGCCTGAAAGACTAGCCAGGAATGAGGTTTAGATACACGCAGGGAACATAGTAAATGTTACTATGCCTTCCATCGGTGTATTCCCTATGTATTTACTTTCATAATTCATTTTAGAGTTTCATACACTCTAGCCCATTGCACAATGTTTGTTGCAAAAGAGTTGTTCATAAAACAACAATTGTTGTTCAGTATTATGAATAACATGAAGGGACATGCTTCCATCCTAGATGGGATGTATGTTATGAATATTGATGGAAATATGATACATCCATAACACTGACGCTAAATGTCGCAAGACTAAAAGAATACCACACAAGTGTGGCACTGCATTTGGTCACATTGGAGAAACCCGCATGGAAAATTCCATTATGATGGATTTTGAAGTCATTTGATTTTGAATCATCTGACACTTGCAACTTTCCTCTGAAAAGTGAAGTGACTGAAATACCGTTCACAGGCCATAAGGAACGAGCAAAGAACATATTGGTGATCATACATTATGATGTGTGTAGTCCAATAAATGTTGTTGCAAGTAGTGGATTTATCTATCTTCAGAAATGACTCAAGTAGATATGTGGATATTTACTTGTTGAGACATAAGTCTGGATCTTTTGAATTCATTCATAAGGTTTTCAAAAACAAAGTAGAAGTTGTTGTAACAAGAAAATTATGTTTCTACAATTCGATTGCAGAAAGGAATATTTGAGTTACAAGTTTAGCGAATGTCTGATGAGTTGTGAAAGGGGTTTCATAACTTGCACCTCCCGGAGCACCACTGCAAGTGGAGAGTCCATGTAGATGTAATCGAACCATTCATGACATGGTAAGATCAAAGATGACATAAATAAATTTGCCATTATCCCTTTTAAAGTGATGCTTTAGAGACTGCGGCTTTTACACTGAAAAGAGCTCCATCGGGTCTGTTGAAATGACGCCATGGTATGGTACGCCCAACCATGTTATATCTTTTCTTAACATTTGGAATATGGGGCTTGTGTAAAAGGTTACAAACCTATTCCAAATCAGACAAGTGCTACTTTGTAGGTTATCCCAAGTCATTGGGTATTCCCCCACCACTATACCGAGGCAAAGGATTTTGCCACAAAACGTTATGCTTTTAAAGAGAATAGTTCTTACAAAAGGTGAGTGGGAGGACAGTGCAACTCGACGAGATAACCAGTATCTTCGTCATCAGATCAAAGGAAAGGAACCTTGGAAGTGATTCCGGAGTTTCCTACTGCGACTGATACGGAAGTCTCTACAATAAAATGTATGGACTTCAGTCGAACTTGCAGCTGAACCCCATAGGCAAGGCTCGTGCAAACCTCTCAGGTGCGCAAACGAGATATTGTTGTTGGACAACAGTATACCTACGATACACAAGGAAGCGGTGATGGGCCCTGACTCCGGAATTGGCTAAATGCCAATACAATCCGAGATAGTTTCCATATAAATGTTTCAAGATTAAAATCTTGATACACCTTTCGGAAGTCTTAGAGTCTAACGAATATTTATGAAACTAAAAACTGATACGGATAAAATGGTTTATCCATAAAGCTCGACTTGTTGCAATAACAAGTTCAAGGAGTTGACTACGATGAGATTGTCTCACCATAGTGATGCTTGAAGTCGGTTCGGGTTGAACTAGCAATTAATACATATTTCAATCATGAGATATGAAACATGGATGACAAAAGGATTTCCATCTGATGGAAATGAAACCTAGGACTTGTATGTGATACAGTCCAAAGTAATTTGTCGATCCAGAGGATGCTAGTAAGTATGCAAACTTCAGAGTTCCAGCGATGGACAGAAGAGAGCAAAGTGGAGTTGGAATCTTTGTTTTTGATGGAATGGTCAAAGGGGTTTTGACTTCATCAAATGGGTATCGAAGATGCTTGTGATTCAAGAAAGTAAGTGGGAGCATGATAATATTTCTAAAAACCTTGTGTACTTGACACATTGTTAATTGGAAATAAATTTCTTGACACGAATTAAGGACTTCATTTGAAAATAGTTTTTTGATGAAGTGCTTGGGCTAAATAGCCTCAATATTAGGCATGATGATCTATGGAGATAGATTTACCTAATAGGGCTAAGCAATTAATACATATTGACAAGATGCTAAAACCTTTTAGCATTTAAAACGCCAAGGAGTAATTCTTGCCGAAGTCACATGGAAAGAGTTTTTGCAAGACTCAGTGTCCCAAAACACTGATGAGTGAAATACATGATGGAGATTCCACACACTCTTGTGTTTGGATTAATCATGTATTCCATGGTATGTACAACAACCAGATATGTCCGATACTCCAAAGTTGTTGCGAGTATGGATACCAAAGTGATCAAAGTACTGATCATAGGGCAACAGTGAAAGATGTCATTAAAGCACTAGAGTAGTAGTGATGACATGTCTTCTCGCAAGCAGAGATTATGAAGTGCTCGTTGTAAGTAATTACATCGATACAGTCTTCATCAATGCTCCATGCGATTTTCGATTTAAGTTAAGGGTTTTGTGTAATACATAATATGGTGGCACGGTAGTTGGAAATTGTTCCAAACAAGATACTATGGCGAATTCTATAACAAAGGCTAAGTATGTTGACGCTTAAGAAGCGACAAAGAAGTTGTTGAATCATATAGTTCATTCATGAACTTAGTATGGTTCCAAGATGGCTTTGGTCTATGGGACACTAATGCAGATAGTTGCTCCATAGCTCAGTCTGAGGAATCAGGTTTCGACCAATGATTCACACATATGCAAAGCCAAGTCCACACAAAATATGAATTTTGTGAAAGCGTGAAAACGCAAGGATATGCAAAGTTACACACGAAGCTGAAGTCGTCAGATCCGTTGGACATCAGGCTATACCACATGCGAAGCATATTTTACACCAGTATGCCATAGGTGTAAAGTGCATTAGCATTGACTAAATTATTGACTCTAGTGCAAGTGGGAGTCTGTAGGAGATATGCCCTAGAGGCAATAATAAATGTTATTGATTATCTCCCTGTTCATAATTAGGTTTATGTTCCATGCTATAACTGCTATGGTTCTCGAGTCTGCAATAACCACGAGGCTCGGAGGAAGACTCATATGCACGTGTGGAATAATAAACGGTAAAATGTATTCCTAGTCTGGCCTCTAAGACTGGCTCAAGTATTGCATGATGATCCTATTTTCCTGATCATGGGCATGGCTATGCCGGCAATTTTGAGGGCACAATGTTAGAAGAACATTTGTGTTGAATCGACCCGAATTGATGTTATGCTATGAGATTCATTCGTCATAAGTTAATGGTTTATAACACAGAGATGGTTAACGTTTGCATAATTCCTTAGACCATGAGAGTATCGAGTTTCTTCATGCTTGCTTCATGAACTTTGGGGTTTGTTAAACGTCATCCGTAAATGGGTGGCTATTACGGCGGCTTACGGGTTCATGGAAAAGAATGTCAAGTAACTTGATAGCTTAAGATTGGGATTTGCTCCTCCGACGATGGAGAGATATCTCTGGGCCCTCTCGGTGTTACGGTATCCATCATCGTCTGGCCAGACACTTTGTGATTTGATCACGGGGATGCCGGAACACGGGAACGAGAAAAGAGAACAATACCGGTAACGAGGTAACTGGCATAGTGGACAAGTTGTTGATCCACGGGGATGCCAACATGTCTCACCTCGGGTATTTGTAACATATCGCGAAGCAACAGGAATAGCACACGGCAACTGGAGGTTCACTCGAATATTCATTCATGTGGGTATAGGGGTCAATATGGGTGTCCACGGCTCCGATGTTGATCATTGATAGGAAGGGGTTCCGGGTCATGTCTATACTTCACCGAACCTATAGGGTCACACGCTTAAGGGTCATCTATCTGCTGAATACTAGACAGGGAGTCTGAGAGAAAATTACCGGAAAAGTTTCGGTCAACGGAAAAGTTCCGAAGAGAGAGGTCACCGGATGAGTTTCGGTGAAACTGAAAAGTTGTTTCAGAGGATACCATAAAGTCAAATTGGTTTTGGCACATGCCTGATAATTCTTGAAGGGTGCCAGAATCATTCTGGAAACTTTCTGGAATTTTCCGGGATGAAAACCGGAAATGTTCCGGAGCTGCCGAAACCGCTTCAGATGCTTTTCGCAGATGAAAATCACTAAACCGGAATTGTTCCGGATCGCATTGAAAATTATTTTAGTGGGTACTGGAAATGTTCTAAGCCCACATAAATATTTTCAGTTCGACCGGACGCTGAAAAATGTCGTCGTGAATAGTGAAAGTGCTTTTTGGATATTTTTTGGAAAGCCACCTTTTGGGGCTTTTCCCAAAAGGCTTCTAGATGAACTTGGGGACTAAGGAACCCCTTTTGGGGGGCCCCCATGAGGGGTGGCAGGCCACACATGTGGAGCTCCATGGAGCTCCACTTGCCTTCCCATTTTACCCTTATGAAGGATCCATGTGATGGGTTTTTTGGGTATTTTTCCCCATGGGCTTTTCCTATAAATAGAGGTGGAGAGGTGCTCTCCACTCTCATTCCATTCTCACATACACATGCCATTGCAATGATCTGGCTTCTTCTCTCCCTCCCAGCGAAATAGTTTCGTAGAGCCGAAAGGCTGTCTGGGTTCCGGCAGGAACTAGTTCTGGACGGCGAAGCCCTGCCGGATAGATGACACCGTATGTGTGCAACTCTGTAGAGAGATCGTAGTTTCGGTCTTAGTTCGAGAGTGCCTCCCGAAGGACTGTTCGTGTGACCATCCGGGTTTCGAAGGTCCTCCCGAAGGGATGTCCGAGTGACTGTTCGAGTTTCGATGGTCCTCCCGAAGGGCTGTCCGCGACACCGTCCGGGGGACTGTCCGACCGCCTCCCGGAGGGCTGTCCGAGGGGCGGATGAGGGTATACATCCTCGCGGTTGGGAGGTTGTAAATCCTAGCTGCGGGGATCTGCACCGCCGATCGTCATTGACTCTACTTCCGCTGCGCTACGAGTCGGTAACGAAAAAGATCAAACCTTGTATGCAGTCTCCATAGTGATCCTGGGCTGGTGCCTAGGTCGGAAATTTTTTGTTTTCTGCTGCGTTACCCTACAAGAACTAGCTCCAATTCATCAATGTAATGGAGGCATGTATTCCGTATAGTCATATGTGCTTGTGATAAGAACTTGCATGACATCTTTTGTCCTAGCCTCCCGTAGCAACGGGGTCCTATTGGAAACTAAGGGATATTAAGGCCTCCTTTTAATAGAGAACCGGAACAAAGCATTAACACATGGTGAATACATGAACTCCTCAAACTACGGCAATCACCGGAAAGAATCACAATTATTGTCACCTTGGGGTATGCGGATCATGACACGTAATAGGTACATATAACTTGCAAGATAGGATCCAAATCACTCTTATATTCATGAAAACATAATAGGTTCAGATCTGAAATCATGGCACTCGGGCCCTAGTGACAAGCATTAAGCATAGCAAAGTCATAGTAACATCAATCTCAAAACACAGTGGATACTAGGGATCAAGCCCTATCAAACTTAACTCGATTACATGATCAATTCCATCCAATCCCACCACCGTCCAGCAAGCTTACAAAGGAATTACTCACTCCCGGTGGTGAGCATCATGGCGGTGTTGATGGAGAAGGGTTGGTGATGACGATGGCGACGATTTCCCCTCTCCGGAGCTCAAAACAGGCTCCAGATCAGCCCTCCGGAGGAAGAACAGGAGGTGGCGGCGGCTCCGTCTCGTGAAACGCGATGTAATCTTCTCTCTAATTTTTTTCTCCGCGGATGTGAATTTATAGGACTGGAATTAGGGTCGGAGGGGCCACGAGGGCCCCACAAGCCAACAGGCCGCGCCAAGTGGCGCGGCCTGTTGCGTGGTGGCCCCCTGGCACACCCCCTCCGGTAGTTCTTTGCTCCAAAATTCATTATATATTCCAGAAAAAATCCATAAAAAGTTTCGTCCAATTCCAAGAACTTTTATTTCTGCACAAAAATAACACCAAGGTAGTTCTGCTGAAAACAGCGTCAGTCCGGGTTAGTTTCATTCAAATCATGCAAATTAGAGGGCAAAACTAGAGCAAAAGTGTTTGGAAAAGTAGATACGTTTGAGACGTATCAGGGTCTATTCATATTGATTGAGTTTACTTTGTCTACATCATGTCACCTTGCTCCAAGCATTACCCTGTTTGTTATGAACTTAATACCTAGAGAGACAAGTATAGAAGCGTTGTTGAATTGGAGTAATAGTAATAGATGCAGAATTGTTTTGGTCTACTTGTTTATGGACGTGATGCTGATACGTCCATTTTGCATCATGTTTTCCTACTGTTTTTTATAGTGTTTTCATTCAATATAACACTTTGTGGAGTAATTCTAATGCCTTTTCTCTCATAATATGCAAGGTTTACACAAAGAGGGAGATTACTGGCAGCTCGAATTCCGAACCTGAAAAAGCTATGTCAGAGATACCTATTCTGCACATCTCCAAATAAGCAGAAATTTCAAGGAGATTTATTTTGGAATATATAAAAATTATTGGAGAAAAGAAATACCAGAGGGGGCCACCCAGGTGCCCACTAGGCACCAGGGCGCGCCTACCGGGCCCCTGGCCAGCCTCCGGTGCCCATCTTCTGGTACATAAGCCCATTTGCCCTAAAAATGAAGAGAGGACTCTAGGGACGGAGCGCCACCGTCTCGAGGCGGAACTTAGGCAGGAGCACTTTTGCTCTCCGGCGGAGCGATTCCGCCAGGGATACTTCCCTCGGGGAGGGGGAAATCAAAGCCATCGTCATCACCAACAACCCTCACACCTTAGGAGGATCAATCTCCATCAACATCTTCACCGACACCATCTCATCTCAAAACCCTAGTTCATCTCTTGTGTTCAATCTTTGTATCAAAACCTCAGATTGATACATGTGGGTGACTAGTACTGTTGATTACATCTTGTAGTTGATGCTAGTTGGTTTATTTGGTGGAAGATTAAATGTTCAGATCCATTATGCTATTTATTATCCCTCTGATCTTGAGCATGAATATGATTTGTGAGTAGTAGCTTTTGTTCTTGAGGACATGGGAGAAGTCTTGTCATAAGTAATCATGTGAATTTGGTATTCGTTCGATATTTTGATGATGTGTATGTTGTGATTCCCTTAGTGGTGTTATGAGAATGTCGACTACATGACACTTCACCATTTTTGGGCCTAAGGGAATGCATTGTGGAGTAGTTATTAGATGATGGGTTGCTAGAGTGATAGAAGCTTAAATCCTAGTTTATGCGATATTCCGTAAGTTTAATGCTATGGTTAGATGTTATCTTAATTCGTCTTTCGTAGTTGCGGATGCTTGCGAGAGGGGTTAATCATACGTGGGAGGCTTGTTCAAGTAAGAACAACACCCAAGCACCGGTCCACCCACATATCAAATTATCAAAGTAGCGAACGTGAACCAAACAAACATGATGAAAGTGACTAGATGAAATTCTCATGTGTCCTCGAGAACGTTTTACTTATTATCAGAGACCGTTCCGGCCCGTCCTTTGCTACAAAAAGGATTGGGCTACCTTGCTGCACTTTTTTTACCATTATTATTACTTGCTCGTTATAAATTATCTTGCTATCAAACTATTTGTTACCGATAATTTCAGTGTCTGTAGAAAATACCTTGCTGAAAACCGCTTGTTATTTCCTTCCACGCTCCTCGTTGGGTTTGACACTCTTACTTATCGAAAGGACTACGATTGATCCCCTATACTTGTGGGTCATCAGATGCCTATATACATGATCATTGTCGTGAATAACATCATAACTATGCGTTTTTCTACCAATCGCCCAACGGTAATTTATCTACCGACCGTATGTTATGTGTTCGAAAGAGAAACCTCTAGAGAAAACTATGGGCCCCGGTTCTATTTAATCATATTGCTTAAAAACTAAAACCTTGATGCAATTATTTACTTTTACTTTTTATATATCTATCTCTACCAGAATTAATCCTTGCAAATAACGAGTTCAAGGGGATTGACAATTATATTGCCCGTGTTGGGTGCAAGTGTTTGTTTTGTGTGTGTAGGTTCTGACAACGAGAGTTCAAGTGAACGACGAGCAATCGTTGAAGTGGGGGACCTAGATGGGCCGGCCCACCAGCACGGGAGGCCACAACCTCCTTTTTTTCCTTTTACGTGTTCTTTTTTTTTATTTTTTTATACTTTAAAATATTCTAGATGTCTATATTATTTAAAAACACTCTATTGAACCATTTGAAAAACGTTGAAGAAGTATTTGAAAATTGTTAAATATGTATTTGAAAAATGTTAAAGAAGTATTTTCAAAATGTCGATCATATATATATAAATGTTAATAAACCATTTAAAAAAATATTGAACAAGTATTCGAAAAATGTTGAACAAGTATATTAAAAATGTTGAACAAGTATTTGAATAATGTTGAACAAGTATTTGAAAAAATATTGATCATATATATGAAATGTTGAACAATTATTTGAAAATATTGAATAAGTATTAAAGATGTTGAACAGCATTTGAAAATGTTAAATAAGTATTAAAAATAGTAAACAAATATTTGAAAATATTGAATATGTATTAAAGAAAATTTGAACGAGTATTTGAAAAATGTTGCACATGTATTTGGAAAATTTTAAATAAGTATTAAAATGTTGAAAAAATATTTTAAAAAATGTTGAATAAGTGCTTCGACAATGTTGAGCGTGTATACCAAAACTGTTGATCACTTATTAAAAAATGTTTTTGACATATACGAAATTGTAGAGTGAAAACAAAAACAAACATAAGAAAAAAGAAAAAAGAAAAATGGAAAATAAAAAAAAACCAAACAAAAAAGAGAAGAAACAAAATGCAAGAAAAGAAAAAAGAAGAAACAAAATGCAATAAAGAATGTAAAGAAAATGGAGAAGAAAAATAAAAAACCAATAGAAAACAGAAAAAATCCGGCAAGAATAGCCTAAAGTAGTAATCACAACAGGGACTCTAGTCGGAGTAGTTAGCAGCAGCATAAATCTGACTGGAGACTAGGGACCGAATCCTGGTTTACCCATTTCTTTGTCTCTATATTTAATCGCCACACTCTCGCCAGCGGGACGGCCCAATACGATGCTCACGGATGAAACCTTACGTGATAGAGCCCCGCAGCATCGCTAAGGCGAAAAATAGCTCTTGCGGCTCATTGCGCCGACTCTAATTTTCTTAAAAAATTATTAAAAGGTCGAACATTTTATGAAACCAAACATTTTTTGAAAAAGGAACAAATTTCAAAGGGAGAATATTTTTTTAAAGTGCAAACAACATTTTGAAAGTGCAAACATTTTTTACAAACAATAACAAAATTAATAAAGCAGACATTTTTAGAAATCACGAACAACTTTTTCAAAAATGCAAACATTTTTTGAAACCCCCTGATCAATTCTTGAAATCGCGAACACATTTCCAAAACATGATTTTTTTTATTTGTGAACATATTTGGAAAGTGAAATATCTAAATATTTTCTAAATTTGTGAACAAAAATTCAAAGGCGAAAATGTTTTGAGATTCCTTTAATATTATTTATATCTGAACAAATTTTAAAAACATGATTTTTTTTTATTTTGAGAACATATTTTGAAAGTTGGAACATGTTTTGAAATTACCAAAAAAATCTGAATTTGTGAACAAAAATCAAAATGTGAACATTTTTATATATTTGAAATCCTAAAAAATTAGAATTTTTGAACATTTTTTGTAAAGTAGCAAACAAACTAAAAATTCTATTTTTTAAAATTTGTGAACTAATTTTCAAGACTGGAACATTGTGGAAAAAATGAACAATTTTTTAAAATGCGATTTTTTTAAAAAAATCTGAAGATTTGTTCAAAAATAAAAATAAAAATGAGATAGAAAAAGAAAGAAAAAAAAGAATAAAAGAAACAAAAAAAACAGAAAAAGGAAAGAAAAAACAAAAAAAGGATAGGAAAGAAAAAAAGGTAAAATAACGAAAAAGAAACAGAAAAAGACATAAACTGGTTCTGTAACCTTCCCTTACCTTCTAGGAGGTTCCTAAAACAGGAAAGAACCGAGTGGAACCTCCTAGAACTTTCCCAAAACCGACGGGTACTGTAGCGCGTTATATATACTAAAGTGTAAGGCCCGCGTGTTGGAGATAACATGGAGGCCCAGACAATCATATTTCTTTCCCCACACATGGTCTGGATTTGGGGGAGTCCGCATTGTCCCGATGCTTGAATTTTGGTGAGCCTCCTGAATGCATGTTTGATGTTCGATCACGCCCGGATATACGAGGAAGAAATGGGCTAAAAACGATCTTAATTATTTATTTAATTCGTATATGTACATTGTAGCCCGTAGTAACGCACGTGCGTTCTACTAGTTTTACCAGCTGAACATTTAGGAGTAGAGACTAATAATTGGGTCGGCCCATGTGGTTCCCTTGTCGCTCGCTCTGTGCGAATGAAGGACAATCTGCAGCTCACGAACGAACGCTCCCAAGCGAGGCAAAATTTCGTGTTTTGACCCTTTTATGAAAGCTGATCGAGATCTGACCCTGGTTTGTAAAAAATTCGGGATCTGACCCATTTCCTACTGTCGGGGTCCATGACGGTAGGGTATAACAGCCTACCATCGAGGTCCCTGACGGTAGGAAACTTATCCACGTCAGTGTGACGCACACCCACAGCCAAATAGGCTGGCGGTAGCCTGTACAACCCTACAGTCAGGGTGTCCGGTGATAGATGCGAACACGCACTGTGTCCTATACTTAGGAAAATTGTACGGTAGGGCGTGCAACCCTACATCCAGGGTCCTCGGCGGTAGACTTTTGTACCCTACCGCCATGGACCCTGTCGGTAGAAAAAGGGTCAGATCCCATAATTTTTATAAACTAAGGTCATATCTTGACCACCTTTTGTAAAAGGGTCAAAACACGAAATTTAACCCCGAGCAAGCGAGCGCTACCAAATAGGAGAGCTCCTATTTGACGCGTTCTGTGTCAGATTGGAGTCGTGACGCATACATCAAGCCCCGAATGGGTCGGCCCATTATCGTGCTCGTGCGTTCGCCCCACTCGTAATGTGTCACAACGAAAAAAAATCAAAATAACAAGCGCCCTCATCAGGAATCGAACCGCAGACCACCAGGTTACAATGCGTTGTCGCTAACCAAGGCACTGGATGATAATACATTGGTAAAAAGCAGCGCTAAACTTTAAGAATAACCATAGCACCAGATATGAACACCTTTTCAAAAAAAATGAATAATTTTCTTGCAAAGCGTAAATAAAAACTTAAAAAGCAAGTAATGTTTGAAAGTCTGAACATTTTCTGAAAGATGTGAACAAATTCCGAAATTTTAGAACTTTTCTGAAATGCGAATTTTTGAAAATGTTAACATTTTTGGAATTCAGAACACTTTTTAAATTGTGAACATATTATTTAAGAACGCACACAAATATTGAAATTTCGAACTTTTGCAAAAAGGGCGAAGAATTTTTGTAGAAAGTGATCATTTTTTGAAACTGTGAATTATTTGAAAATTCTGATATTTTTCTGAAATAATGAAATTTTTGAAAATTGAACAAATTTGGAAACCTCGGACCTTTTATTGAAATAATCGAACATTTTTTTAGTTTGTGAACAAAATTTGAAAAACAGGAGTAGTTTTTAAAATTCTGAAAAATTCAAAAAACGAACATATTGTCAATTCTCGAACATTTTTCCCATTTGTGAACAAAACTGCAAAAACAGGAACAATTTTTATACTTCTGAACAATTTTTGAAGACATGAAGAATTTTCGAAAATCCTGAACATATTTCGAGGTTTTGAACAAATTTAGAAAAGCAGGAACATCTTTTACACTTCTGGACAATATTTGAAAACATTAACATTTTTTGAAAATTTGATCTTTTTCGAAACAGGAAAAAGTTTTCTTAACTTATGAACAAATTTTGAGAAAACGGACATTTTTCAAACGTTTTAAAAATTCGTGAACAATTTTGCAGACGGGAACATTTGTGAAATTTAGAATCAAACATTCCGAACAATTTCTGAAAAACACAAACAATTTTTTAAAATCCTGAACATTGTTTGTATTTAAGAACAATATTTGAAAACACGATCAGTTTTTAAATTATTGAACATTGTAAAGAAACACGAGCATTTTTCAGAAATTACGAACTTTTTTTGAAAATTATGAATAATTTTTGAAAACATGAACATTTTTTGCAAACATAAACATTTTCTGAAACTGCCGAACAAATTTGAAAATATGAACGATTTTTTGTAACACGAACAATTTTTGACATTTGCGAATAACTTTTGATACACACAAACATATAAAAGAACAATAGGAAAAGGAAAAAAAGAAAACGAAAATTGAAAAAAGAAACAGAGAAAATATCCAGACGAGACCTCGCGCCTGGCCCCGTGCCGTGCTGGCGTCCTAACGGCCCGGCCCAGATGGCCTGCTCTGTTCTCTGTTGCACACCCCTTAACACCGCGTGGAGAGGCAACCCTAGATCCCAAATCCGCGCTGCGCCGGAACAAACCCTAGCTCCCAAATCCGATCTGCGCCCACGCCTTGCGCCGCAACAAACCCTAGTCCCCAAATCCGATCCGCGCCCACCCCTTGCGCTGCCTCGCATGGCCACCTCTGACGGCGATGCCGCCGCCGCCGCCACCGTTCCCCCGTATCCTGCTTGGGTTCTCCTCGAAAAGGTGGGCTGCAACGACGACCTCGGCGGCGCCACCAGCGCTACGTGCAAGACATTCGGCGGTCGCGACGTCACGGTGGCCTTCGACCTTGTGCCTCCGCCGGAGGTCTCCTACTTCTCCGTCCACCTCTCCAAGCTCGAGGGCGAGGACGACTTCGGCGTCGACTTCCTGCCCTCGTTTGTCTTCTCAGCTAAGGGTTTCGTCCTCTTCCGTTTCCTCTTCATCTCTCGAAGCGACAGAAGCCATCTCGTCCAGCACCTCATCTACAAGGCCGGGCGCGGCAGCCCGTCGCTCCAAGCTATCCCGTCAACTCCTCTAGGTAGCAGCAGGGATTCGGTATCTGTGAGCATCGTTCCCTACCCCGACGACGAGGACAACTATGTCCTCGCCGATCTCTCTCTGGGTAGTGAGCTTGGGCACTACGACCTCCACGTTTACTCGTCCAAGACGCACGAGTGGAACACAACACCGTTGCAGCTGCCGGCATCTCCTGCTGTCAGGACAAATGATGACCTGCCTTGTCAATTCCACAAGGCTATCGGGCTTGCAGCAGATGAGGTAGGCTGGGTAGACCTCTGGTGTGGCATTGTCACCTGCAAGGTGCTTGATAAAGACCCAGTTCTTTGACTCATCCCTCTTCCCAAAGCTGAAGTAGTCATCCAGCTAGGAGAACCGTGGTGGTTCCGGGATGTCACCTACTGCAATGGGCTCTTCAAGTTCATTGAGATTCATCATTTTTGTAGACCAGTTATTGTTGTTAGTAGTATCATCCATGATTCCAAGCCCATCCATGGTCATCTAATGGACGAAGGAGTTACGGTCCCTGATGGTTGGGTGATCCGGACATGCTATAGGATTGATTCATCGGACTTTTGGTTCAGGGCACACAATGTTCATGTTGATGACTTCATAGTGGATTCTATATCGTTCCCTCAGATGTGGGATGCTTTTGCTCAGGACAAGGAATCGACATTTAGGAGCCTGACAACACATTGCCCGACCTTTGGTGTTCCTGGTGACAGTCTTGTCTACCTGCTATCCAAGGTGAAAACTGATGATGACAACACATGGATTGTTGGTGTTGACCTTGCGGAGAAGATGGTGAAACTAATTCAACCTTGTGATGACTTGGGATATCACTGTATCCGACCAGCCTTTGTTCCCTCTTCATTCTCCTATTATCTGAATACAACTCCAGGTATTTATTGAGCAGCTGGCATTAATTTGGATGTGCTTTTATGCATCTCACATATGAATGATGGTTCTTGCCACTAAATAGGTTTGCTTATCTATTTGGTTCTGTATCCAATTGTGTTTATGCTGTTTCTACCCATTTGATCTTTGTTATATGTAGTCTTCTACTCTTCTTAGTCATACTGTTAGGACTTTGGATTCATGATCCTCCATGCAAATTCTAATCAACCATGTAAATTGAAGTAGTAGCCAACAAAAGGAACAAGTGAGCTGTTTCTCTTTTTGTATAAAAAAGAGCTCTAGGGATGAACTTAGTTCTAATTCTCCAAAAATGCACACTAAACGAGAAGTGCAAATTAAGTGGAATTTTGTATAGTACGACTGCACGGGAGGACACACCTCTGATAAACCCACTATCTAGGAAATGCTCAATAGCCATGTGCGACCAAGCTTGTTTCTCTGTTATAAAAGGTCTAGGTTTTTCTCAAAAAATAACCCAGATTTAGGGGAATAGCACACTCTATCTGACTGCATTATTTTTTGTATCCAAAGTTCCGAACTCGTCAAAGTATCTCAATCTGCCTCTATTTTTCTTAAACCTTGGTTCTCCAAGAGAACTCCAAATATGATGGGCATCCAAACAGGGCCTGGACTGCACTTTTTAAATAATTTGCTAAATTATAGCTGTGCTATTGCTGCTAAAATCCTTGATGACAACTGTATTGACCTTTTGCGTTTTGTTAATGTTTTTAATCATGTCGCAGGTGATTTTTCACCCACATTGATGAATCACTTGGAGAAGGCCACCAACAATGCAACAGTAAGTGACATGTTTTCTTCGTCGTTTTGAAGAATTTGTACCACCTAACTTTTTTATTTTTATTTTTGTTAGGTTGATGATGATTCCTCTGTAAATGAACTAAATATACATCACGACCCATTGTAAGTTCTACTGTGTTTGTACAACTCGGAGAAACAATGATAAAGATTTGTCAATTTAACTGCCTATTTTCATGGTTTTCCGCTACTTATTATGCCTGATGACATTTGGTATCTTGCATTTCTTGCCATTCGCTTAAGGTCATGGGCTGGGGACGACACATATGCACCGAGAGGAGCTCGGAATTCTGGGGAGAACAATCTGGTATGCTATATTGAACGATTTTTGGACATGTGTCCATCTTGCCATCTCCATTCACTAATATTTAACTATTCTTGTACAGACACTGACTCGTGACTCTTATGGTGTACGACAGACCAGGTTACTACAGGACTTTGATTCCATTTTGATGTCAGCAGGAACAGGTAAACATTGACAATGTTTGTGCTATGGTGCTCTTTTTTACTGGTCGTTGAACGGTTAAGCTCCTTGTTGCGAGGCTGGAAATTTGGTAGAATTTTGTCTGCAGATGTTATGTGTAATGTAAAGGAATCATTTTTCAAGTTGTGACTTAGGTAGCTCCCTTTACCAGCCAGAGGGAGTACTGAATCTTCTTTTTAGATCGTTATCAACAGTGATATTGTTGAAGTAAACATGTAAAATCCACATCCTGTAGTTGGTCCGCTAAATAAATAAGAGGAGCAGGTTTTATGAATAAAGAATTCTTTAGGAATGGCAAAAATCATTTGACTTTATATAAAAACCGAGCTATGGTTCAGTGCGGCGTGTCAGGAAATACGAAAACGAAAATCTAAGGAGACGTGCAAACTTGCTAGGGCATTAAAGTCAATTGTAATAAGCTGTGTAGCCCCTCTGCGAAAGCTGTGACAAAGGAGGTGATTTAACAGTTTTTACTAGCTGATGGTTTAAAAGATTGAACTTCCAAAGCATCATTAACCATCCTTAATTCTTTTGCTGAAGGGTATATTGGGATGAAACAAGAAGTGGAAACTGATGCTGATGGCAATTTATTGCTCGCGTTGCCACTGGATGACCTCTTATCACTGCTTCCACAGCCAGGACCTGAGATTGCATCCTTGGAAACACTGCTGTCTTGTATCAATGCTGGAGGACCGTAGCCCCTGTGGTCCTAGATAGCTGTACTGCTGGTAACTGTTTTCAAATCCAGCTCGGGCCTACATGGCACCTGCCAATGGTTTACCAGATGGTGACAATTCAGATGACATAAAAGCTTTTTTCTTGTTGAATCATCCAAGAATAACTAAACAATTATCAATGTATTATAAGTTGTGTTTTTGAATAATCTGTACTAAATTATCATGACCCTTGCTTTCATGAAAAGTAGTGCCTAATGGTGTATGCCGTCAGTTGTGTGACCTACGACAATGCCGCCAGGATCTGCAGTGGGTTTATTTCTCAATGACCTACTACAGCAGCATGTGCAATAATTAAGCATGGTCGCGTACATAATTTTTTGAATGGCACATTTGTATAAGGCCAGAGAATTAGAAAATGCCTTTTATTCCAACGGAAATCAAAATAGCACGAGTAGCTCGCTTGCTTCACTTCCTGCCGTTTGCTTACGAGTATGGTAGCGAGCTGAGGCAGACGTTTGTAGATCTTGCCTCTCTTCCTCTTCACAGTTGATAGCATCACCTGCGAGGTATCAGCCTTGCCCATCATCATTCTTTGGGATACTACAAAAATCTGCTGCATTGTCTTCGCTGCCAAGCTCTAGTAATAGAAAATCGAATCAACTATCTAATAAATCCTTGTAATGTCTCCACTGCCAAGCTCTAGTAATTGAAAATTGAATCATCAAATATCTAATCAATCCTTGGAATTTTTTCCTCATGGAGGGCTTGTTCGGTTAGACAGGGTTTGAAGAGTGAAAGGGATTGGAGGGGATTAATCCTTTGCAAGTCAAAATCCCCCTCAAACCTCTCCAATCCCCATCAATCCCCGTGGCAAGGGGATTAACTGAACATGGCCGGAGGGAGATCAGAAAGCTTGCAGCGGATTATGAAGGGCCAGAAAAAGCGAAGAAAGCGCTAGGGAACTTTCCTAGATGTTAAGAATAATGACGAAAAAGGGTTTCCTCCCGTTTTTTGTATTACAAAGCAACCAACTCCGATACAACCGATGATAGGTGCTGGGGCAGAATCAGCACAGTCACGCCCAAAAGAAACGAGAGAGAAAATACAAAAGAAACAAATGCCGACAACGGCGGATCAACAAAAACGGAGAAGCCTCGCGACCGTTGCGCCCACCGAAGATCTTCCACCAAGCTCCTAGACTCTGAAGCGTCGGTACAAATCAACACCTCCAAGAAGGGATGCGACGATGACGAAGCTGTTGCCAAGGGTTTTCCCCGGTACTCGGCGAGGAGAAGGAAAGGGTAGCCCCCGACGCCCTCCAAGAAGGTCCGGCGGCACCCTCAGGCGTCACTGCGTCGGTGTCGGCCAGGCCGACAGGGATTTCTCCCGATCCCAATCTTCACCTCGGGCGCGCCGGAGCCCACCACCATACCGACCACCACCCCGCGCCAACACGATCTAGAAGCTTCCCACGTCGTCTCACCGAAGCTACTACGCGAGGCCCGAAGGAAAAAGACGCACCCATGCCGGAAACCAGGAGCGGCAGCACCATAGACACGCGGGAGGGACCGACCTCCACCACCGAGGCGGTAGCCGACCGGACGCAACAGACGAGGCATACTGGTCCCGTGGGCCCGCAGGACCGGCCAAGCCCCGAAGGGGCCTGTGAAGCCCTCGCTGTCGCGATGCAGCAGGCGCGCCATGGCTCCGCCGATCCACGTCCGAACAGGAGCGCATCTCCATCCGACGGAAAGCAGCACCGCCGGAGGACCGAACCGGCCCGCCTAAAACCCAGATGGGGCCCAAGGCCCAGATCTGGGCCGGGGGCGATGCACCAGACCAGCACACTGACGGCCACTATCTCGCCGCCAAGGGGCAGCTCCACCGTGGACAAGCCACCCGGAGATCACCGAACTGCCTACCGGTCGAGGCGCATCGCCACCCGGAGGCCAGGACGCGCGGGGAAGGGAGGTCCCGTCGCCACCGGCACCGCCCGGGCCTTGCCCAGCGGCTCCCGTCGGCGGCGGCAGGGAGGGGCGGGGAGGAGAGGTGTTGGGGGTTTGGGCAAGCGACGTCGCCCCGGCCGCCGCTTGGGGCGATGCGGGGGGGGGGGGGGCATAGGGAGGGAAGAGGGAGGGGTGGGGTAGGGGAGGGAGGGGGCCGACGGCTCCGGCGGGCTCCTGCCGCGGCTGCTGCTCCGCGATGGGGAGCCGGCGGTGGCGGGCGGAACCCTAGCGCGGTGTGACGCCCCCATTTTGATCGTACACTAATCATACACGCAATCGCGCATGATCAAGATTAGGGACTCACTGGAAGATATCACAACACAACTCTAAACACAAATTGTGTTGGGGAACGTTGCATGGGAAACAAAAAATTTCCTACGCACACGCAAGATCTATCCATGGAGATGCATAGATACGAGAGGGGGAGTGTGTCTACATACCCTTGTAGATCGCTAAGCGGAAGCGTATATAACGTGGTTGATGTAGTCGTACTCTTCATGATCCAATCACGATCCGATCCGATCTAGCGCCAAACGGACGACACCTCCGCGTTCCGCACACGTGCGGCTCGATGACGTCTCCTCCTTCTTGATCCAGCAAGCGTGGGAGGAGAAGTAGATGGGATCTCAACCAGCACGACGGCGTGGTGGAGATGGTGGTGGAGCAATCCCGGCAGGGCTTCGCCAAACGCTACCGTAGATGCGATTTGAGGAGAAAACGATCTAGGGAGAGAGGGAGGGCTGCCACCGGGGCGTAGGATTGTTGTGTCCAGCGCTCCTCCTCTCCTCTACTATATATAGGAGGCAAGGGGCTGGGTTTGGTCGCAGCCTTGGCCCCTCCTCCAAGGAGGGCCGGTGGCTAGGGTGGATTCCTCCCTCCACAATGAAGGGAGGAGTCACCCTCCTCCAAGGCACCTCCGAGGTGCCTTGTCCCTTTGGGACTCTTGGCCCCAAGCCCCATGCGCCTCTAGGGGCTGGTGCACGTGGCCTAGGTTGGCTAGGTCGACACCCCTACAGCCCATGTGGGCCCACGGGGCAGGTGGACCCCCCGGTGGACCCCCGGAACCCTTTCGGCACCCCGGTACACTACCGGTAATGCCCAAAACCTTTCCGGTAGGCAAAATAGGACTTCCCATATATAAATCTATACCTCCGGACCATTCTGGAGCTCCTCGTGACGTCCGGGATCTCATCCGGGACTCCGAACAACATTCGGTCACCAACATACATATCCAAATACTACTCTAGCATCACCGAACGTTAAGCGTGCGGACCCTACGGGTTCGAGAATGATGCAGTCATGACCGAGACACTGTACGATCAATAACCAACAGCGGGACCTGGATGCCCATATTGGTTCCTACATATTCCACGAAGATCTTTATCGGTCGAACCACGATGTCAAGGATTCACTCAATCACGTATGCAGTTCCCTTTGTCCATCGGTATGTTACTTGCCCGAGATTCGATCGTTGGTATCTCCATACCTAGTTCAATCTCGTTACCGACAAGTCTCTTTACTCGTTCTGTAATACAAGATCATGTGACTAACTCCTTAGTCACATTGCTTGCAAGCTTCTTGTGATGTTGTATTACCGAGTGGGCCCAGAGACACCTCTCCGTCATACGGAGTGACAAATCCCAGTCTCGATCCACGCCAACGCAACAGACACCCTCGGAGATACCTGCAGAGCACCTTTATAGTCACCCAGTTACGTTGTGACGTTTGATACACACAAGGCATTCCTCCGGTGTCAGGGAGTTGCATGATCTCATGGTCGTAGGAACATATACTTGACATGAATAAAGGAGTAGCAATAAACTAACACGATCAAAATGCTATGCTTACGGTTGGGTCTTGTGCATCACATCATTCTCCTAATGATGTGATCCCGTTATCAAATGACAACTCATGTCTATGGTCAGGAAACCTTGACCATCTTTGATCAACGAGCTAGTCTAGTAGAGGCTCACTAGGGACATAGTGTTGTCTATGTATCCACACATGTATCTGAGTTTCCGATCAATACAATTATAGCATGGATAATAAACGATTATCTTGAACAAGGAAATATGATAATAACCAATTTATTATTGCCTCTAGGGCATATTTCCAACAGTCTCCCACTTGCACTAGAGTCAATAATCTAGTTCACATCACCATGTGATTAACACCCAATGCGTTCTGGGTTTGGTCATGTTTTGCTTGTGAGAGAGGTTTTAGTCAACGGGTCTGCAACATTCAGATCCGTGTATACTTTGCAAATCTCTATGTCATATTGTAGATGCTGCTACTATGCCCCACTTGGAGCTATTTCAAATGTCTGCTCCACTATACGTATCCAGTTTGCTACTCAGAGTCATCCGGATCGGTGTCAAAACTTGCATCGACGTAACTCTTTACGACGAACTCTTTATCATCTCCATAATCGAGAAACATTTCCTTAGTCCTCCAGTTACTAAGGATAATTTTGACCGTTGTCCAGTGATCCACTCCTGGATCACTCTTGTACCCTCTTGCCAGACACGCGGAAAGGCACACATCAGGTGCGGTACACAGCATGGCATACCATATAGAGCCTATGGCTAAGACACAGGGGACGACCTTCGTCCTTTCTCTTTCTTCTGCCATGGTCGAGCTTTGAGTCTTACTCAACTTCACACCTTACAAATCAGGCAAGAACTCTTTCTTTGACTGATCCATTTTTGAACTCTTTCAAAATCTTGTCAAGATATGTACTCATTGAAAGTCTTATCAGGCGTCTTGATCTATCTCTATAGATCTTGATGCCCAATATTTAAGTAGCTTTATCCAGGTCTTCCTTTGAAAAACTCCTTTCAAACAACCCTTTATGCTTTCTAGAAATTCTACATTATTTCCCATCAACAATATGTCATCCACATATACTTATCAGAAATTACATAGTGCTCCCACTCACTTTCTTGTAAATACAAGTTTCTTATAAACTTTGTATAAATCCAAAAGCTTTGATTACCTCATCAAAGCGTATATTCCAACTCTGAGATGCTTGCTCTAGTCCATAGAAGGATTGCTGGAGCTTGCATACCTTTTAGCATCCTTAGGACCGACAAAACCTTCTGGTTGTATCACATACAACCTTTCCTCACGGAAACCTTAAGGAAACTCTGTTTTGACATCCATCTGCCAGATTTCATAATCGAAAAATGCAACAACTGCTAACATAATTCCAACAGACTTTAGCATCGCTACGGGTGAGAAAATCTCATCGTAGTTAACTCCTTGAACTTGTCGGAAACCTCTTTGCGACAAGTCAAGCTTTATAAACGGTGACATTTACCATCAGCGTCCGTCTTCTTCTTAAAGATCCATTTGTACTTAACGACCTGCCGTTCATCGGGCAAGTCTACCAAAGTCCATACTTGGTTTTCATACATGGATCCTATCTCGGATTTCATGCCTCCTAGCCATTTGTTGGAATCCAGGCCCACCATCGCTTCTTCATAGCTCGTAGATTCACTGTTGTCTGACAACATGACCTCCAAGACAGGATCACCGTTCGCTCGGGGAAGTACGTGTCCTTGTCGACCTACGAGGTTCGGTAGTAACTTGATCCGAAGTTTCATGATCATAATCATTAGCTTCCTCTTCAATTGGTTTACGCATCACAGGAACACCTTTCTGTGCTGCGCTACTTTTCCAATTCAAGTGAAGGTTCGATAGCTTATCAAGTTCTACCTTCCTCCCACTCACTTCTTTCGAGAGAACATCCTTCTCTGTAAAGGATCCATTCTTGGCAACCAAGACCTTGGCTTCGGATCTGTGATAGAAGGTATACCCAATTGTTGTTTTAGGGTATCTTATGAAGATGCACTTTTCCGTTTTGGGTTCGAGCTTATCAGACATAAGTATCACATTCCCAAACTCTAAGTAATGACAGCTTTAGGTTTCTGCCAAACCATAATTCTTACGGTGTCATCTCAACAGATTTAGATGGTGCCCTATTTAAAGTGAATGTTGTTGTCTCTAATGCATAACTCCAAAACGATAGTGGCAAATCGGTAAGAGACATCATAGTACGCACCATATCCAATAGAGCACGACTACGATGTTTGGACACACCATTACACTACGGTGTTCCAGGTGGCGTGAGTTGTGAAACAATTTCCACATTGTCTTAAGTTGCATACCAAACTCGTAACTCAGATATTCACCTCCACGATCATATCGTAGACATTTTATCTTCTTGTCACGATGATCTTAAACTTCACTCTGAATTTGCTTGACATTTTCAAACGTTTCAGACTTGTGTTTCATTAACTAAACATACCCATATCTACTCAAATCATCAGTGAAGGTAAGCAAATAACTATATCCATCGCACGCTTCAACACTCATTGGACCACATACATCAACATGTATCATTTCCAATAAGTCACTTGCCCGCTCCATCATACCGGAAAACGGGGTCTCAGTCATCTTGCCCATGAGGCATGGTCCGTATGTCTCAACCGATTCGAAATCGAGTGAGTTCAAAGATCCATTAGCATGGAGTTTCTCCATGCGCTTCACACCAATATGACCTTTAGCGGCAGTGCCACAAGTATGTGGTACTATCATTAGTAACTTTGCATCTTTTAGCATCAATATTGTGAACATGTGTATTGTAGGGTAACGCAGCAGAAAACAAAAATTTTCCGACCTACGCACCAGCCCAGGATCACTATGGAGACTGCATACAAGGTTTGATCTCTTTCGTTACCGACTCGTAGCGCAGCGGAAGTAGAGTCGATGACGAACGGCGGTGCAGATCCCCGCAGCTAGGATTTTACAACCTCCCAACCGCGAGGATGTATACCCTTATCTGCCCCGCGGACAGCCCTCCGGGAGGCGGTCGCACAGTCCCCCGGACGGTGTCGCGGACAGCCCTTCGGGAGGACCTCCGAAACTCGGACTGTCACTCGGACAGCCCTTCGGGAGGACCTCCAAAACTCGGACGGTCACACGGACAGCCCTTCGGGAGGCACTCTCGAACTAAGACCGAAACTACGATCTCTCTACAGAGTTGCACACATACGGTGTCATCTATCCGGCAGGGCTTCGCCGTCCAGAACTAGTTCCCACCGGAACCCAGACAGCCTTTCGGCTCTACGAAACTATTTCGCTGGGAGGGAGAGAGAAGCCAGAAATGTCATGGCATGTGTATGTGAGAGCAAGGATGAAGCATATGGGGCTGCCTCCTCCCCTCTATTTATAGGAAAAACAAGGGGTAGGATGGGCATATCCAAAATGCCATGTCATCCCAAAATATCTTGGGAAGATATTTGTGGAAAGCCAACTTCCAACCATATCCATAAATCTGATTTCACTATTCACGACGACATTTTTCAGCGTCTGATCGAACTGAAAATATTCATGTGGGCTTAGAACATTTCCAGTACCCACCAAAATAATTTTCAACGCGAGCCGGAACAATTCCGGTTTAGTGATTTTCATCTGCGAAAAGCATCTGAAGCGGTTTCGGCAGCTCCGGAACATTTCCGGTTTTCATTCCGGAAAATTCCAGAAAGTTTCCAGAATGATTCTGGCACCCTCCAAGAATTATCAGGCATGTGCCGAAACCAATTTGACTTTATGGTGTACTCCGAAACAACTTTTCGGTTTAGTGATTTTCATCTGTGAAAAGCAACTAAAGCGGTTCCGGCAGTCCGGAACATTTCCGGTTTTTGTCTCTGAAAAATCTCAGAAGTTACCGGAACAATTCTGGTACCTTCCAATAATTTCCAGGCATGTGCTGAAACCAATTTGACTTTATGGAATACCCTGAAACAACTTTTCAGTTTCACCGGAACTATTCCGATATCCTCTCCGGAACGTTTCCGTTTCGTCCGAAACTTTTTCGGTGAATTTCTCTCAGACTCCCCGTCTAGTATTCAGCAGATAGATGACCCTTAAGCGTGTGACCCTATAGGTTCGGTGAAGCATAGACATGAGCCGGAACCCCTTCCGATCAATGATCAACATCGGAGCCGTGGACACCCATATCGATCCCTATACCCACACGAATAAATATTCGAGTGAACCTCCAGTTGCCGTGTGCTATTCCTGTTGCTTCGCGATATGTTACAAATACCCGAGGTGAGACATGTAGGCATCCCCGTGGATCAACACTTGTCCACAATGCCAGTTACCTCGTTGCCGGTATTGTTCTCTTTTCTCGTTCCCGTGTTCCGGCATCCCTGTGATCAAATCACCCTGTGTCTGGCCAGACGATGATGGATACCGTAACACCGAGAGGGCCCAGAGATATCTCTCCATCGTCGGAGGAGCAAATCCCAATCTTGAGCTATCAAGTCCCTTGACATACTTTTCCATGAACCCGTAAGCCGCCGTAATAGCCACCCATTTACGGATGACGTTTAACAAACCCCAAAGTTCATGAAGCAAGCATGAAGAAACTCGACACTCTCATGGTCTAAGGAATTATGCAAACATTAACTTCTCTGTGTTATTAACCATTAACTTATGACGAATGTATCTCATAGCATAACATCAATCGGGTCGATTCAACACAAGTGTTTTACCAACAATTGTGCCCTCAAAATTGCCGGCATAGCCATGCCCATGATCAGGAAAACAGGATCATCATGCAATACTTGAGCCAGTCATAGAGGCTTGACTAGGAATACATTTTACCGTTTATTATCCCACATGTGCATATGAGTCTTCCTCCGAGCCTCGTGGTTATTGTAGACTCGAGAACCATAGCAGTTATAGCATGGAACATAAACCTAATTACGAACAGGGAGATAATCAATAACATTTATTATTGCCTCTAGGGCATATCTCCTACAGACTCCCACTTGCACTAGAGTCAATAATCTAGTCAATGCTAATGCACTTTACACCTATGGCATACTGGTGTAAAATATGCTTCGTATGTGGTATAGCCTGATATCCAACGGATCTGACGACTTCAGCTCCGTGTGTAACTTTGCATATCCTTGCGTTTTCACGCTTTCACAAAATTCATATTTTGTCTGGACTTGGCCTTGCATATGTGTGAATCATTGGTCGAAACCTGATTCCTCAAACTGAGCTATGGAGCAACTATCTGCAATAGTGTCCCATAGACCAAAGTCATCTTGGAACCATACTAAGTTCATGAATGAACTATATGATTCAACAACTTCTTTGTCGCTTCTTAAGCCTCAACATACTTAGCCTTTGTTATAGAATTCGCCACAGTATCTTGTTTGGAACAATTTCCAACTACCGTGCCACCATATTGTGTATCACACAAAACCCTCAATTTAAATCGAAAATCACATGGAGCATTGATGAAGACTGTATCGATGTAATCACTTACAACGAGCATTTCATAATCTCTACTTGCGAGAAAACATGTCATCAGCACTACTCTTAGCACTTAATGACATCTTTCACTGTTGTCCCATGATCAGTACTTTGATCACTATGGTATCTATACTCGCAACAACTTTGGAGTATTGGACATATCTGGTTGTTTTACATACCATGGAATACATGATTAATCCAAACACAAGAGTGTGTGGAATCACCATCATGTATTTTGCTCATCAGTGTTTTGGGACACCAAGTCTTGCAAAAAAATTTTCCATGTGACTTCGGCAAGAATCACTCCTTGACGGTTTTTCAATGCTAAAAAGTTTTAGCACCTTGTCAATATGTATTCATTGCTTAGCCCTATTAGGTAAATCTATCTCCATAGATCATCATGCCTAATATTGAGGCTATTTAGCCTAAGCACTTCATCGAAAAACTATTTTCAAATGAAGTCCTAATTCGTGTCAAGAAATTTATTTCCAATTAACAATGTGTCAAGTACACAAGGTTTTTAGAAATATTATTATGCTCCCACTTACTTTCTTGAATCACAAGCATCTTCGATACCCATTTGATGAAGTCAAACCCCTTTGACCATTCCATCAAAAACGAAGATTCCAACTCCACTTTGCTCTCTTCTGTCCATCGCTGGAACTCTGAAGTTTGCATACTTACTAGCATCCTCTGGATCAACAATTTACTTTGGACTGTATCACATATAAGTCCTAGGCTTCATTTCCATCAGATGGAAATCCTTTTGTCATCCATGTTTCATATCTCATGATTGATATATGAATTAATTGCTAGTTCAACCCGAACCGACCTCAAGCATCGCTACGGTAAAACAACCTCATCGTAGTCAACTCCTTGAACTTGTTATTTCAACAAGTCGAGCTTTATGGATAAAACATTTTTATCCGCATCAGTTTTTAGTTCCATAAATATTCGTTAGACTCTAAGTCTTCCGAAAGGTGTATCAAGATTTTAATCTCGAATCACTTATATGGAAACTATCTCAGATTGTATTGGCATTTAGCCAATTCCGGAGTCAGGGCCCATCACCGCTTCCTTGTGTATCGTAGGTATACTGTTGTCCAACAACAATATCTCGTTTGCGCACCTGAGAGGTTTGCACGAGTTCTTCCTACGCCGTTCAGCTGCAAGTTCGACCGAAGTCCATACATTTTATTGTAGAGACTTCCGTATCAGTCGCAGTAGGAAACCCTGGAATCACTTCCAAGGTTCCTTTCCTTTGACCTGATGACGAAGATACTGTTTATCTCGTCGAGTTGCACTGTCCTCCCACTCACCTTTTGTAAGAACTATTCTCTTTAAAAGCATACCGTTTATTGTGGCAAACCTATTTGCCTCGGTATAGTGAGGGAGGAATACCCAATTACTTGGGATAACCCTACAAAGTAGCACTTGTCTGATTTGGAATAGGTTTGTAACCTTTTACACAAGCCCCATATTCCATATGTTAAGAAAAGATATAACATGGTTGGGCGTACCATACCATGGCGTCATTTCAACAGACCTGATGGAGCTCTTTTCAGTGAAAAAGCCGCAGTCTCTAAAGCATCACTTTAAAAGGGATAATGGCAATTTTATTTATGTCATCTTTGATCTTACCATGTCATAAATGGTTCGATTACATCTTGACGGACTTTCCACTTGCAGTGGTGTTCCAGGAGGTGCAAGTTATGAAACCCCTTTCATAACTCATTAGACATTCGCTAAACTTGTAACTCAAATATTCCTTTCTGCAATCGAATTGTAGAAACATATTTTTCTTGTTACAATATTTTCTTCTTCATTTTGAAAACCTTCCGAATGATTTCAAAAGATCCAGACTCACGTCTTATCAAGTAAATATCCATATATTCACTTGAGTCATTTCTGAAGATAGACAAATCCACTACTTGCAACAACATTTATTGGACTACACACATCATAATGTATGATTACCAATATGTTCTTTGCTTGTTCCTTATGGCCTGTGAACGGTATTTCAGTCACTTCACTTTTCAGAGGAAAGTTGCAAGTGTCAGATGATTCAAAATCAAATGACTTCAAAATCCATCATAATGGAATTTTCATGCGGGTTTCTCCAATGTGACCAAATGCAGTGCCACACTTGTGTGGTATTCTTTTAGTCTTGCGACATTTAGCGTCAGTGTTATGGATGTATCATATTACCACCAATATTCATAGCATACATTCCATCCTGTATGGAAGCATGGCCCTTCATGTTATTCATAACACCGAACATCAAAAGTTCTCTTATGAATAACCTTCTTGCAAAATACCTTATGCAAAGGGCTAGAGTGTATGAAACTCTAAATGAATTATGAAAGTGAATACAGAGGTAATGTATTAATATCAATATTCATAACATACATCTCATTCATAATGAAAGTATGGCCCTTATGTTATTCATAACATCGAACATCAAAAGTTCTCTTATGAATAACCATCTTGCAAGATACTTTATGCAATGGGCTAGAGTGTAAAACTCTAAAATGAATTATGAAAGTAAATACAGAGGTAATGTATTAATATCAATATTCATAACATACATCTCATTCATATTGAAAGTATGGCCCTTATGTTATTCATAACATCGAACATCAAAAGTTCTCTTATGAATAACCATCTTGCAAGATACTTTATGCAATGGGCTAGAGTGTAAAACTCTAAAATGAATTATGAAAGTAAATACATAGGGAATACACCGATGGAAGGCATAGTAACATTTACTATGTTCTCTGCGTGTATCTGAACCTCATTCCTGGCTAGTCTTTCAGGCCATAGTAGTTCTTACATCGAGTTGCAACAGAATGCAATCGAGCGGGTATCTTTGTGATTAACTCACAATACCCAAGAATCAATGATTAACAATTTAATCATAATTCCCAAGAACTATATCTTTGACCAGCCTTCTATACATCAAAAAACCTGTATGACATTCATACATGAGCTGGATATTCCAGTCTTCTATCCTTTAGCCATTATACTTCTAACAGTTTAACTTTTAGTATTTCTCCTACTCTCAGAAGAAGCATCCAACTTAAGAGTGGCGTTAGCCCCGGACTTCCTAGGCGTGAAAGTTTCACTAACACCCTTCGGACACTTCCTTTCTCTTTAAGTTGTTGTTTTATTCACCTTTCATCATATGACAGGCATTCTCCTGGATCCCTCTCTTATCAGTCTAATGCATAGTAAACTCCTTTACTAACAGTTTGCAAACAAATATTGCTTTGGATATCTCATATCTTTTAGCTTTTGTCTGTCTCTGAAAATGATTTTCAGATTCCATGAATATCACATAACTATCCAAACTTTCGAAGTTCGGGTCTCATGGAAGCAAACATATTGCACTTTGACTGAAAAGGAATTCTAGCTTTTGGATCGAAGGACGAGAGTCACATGATCCATAGCATTAGCGGGAGAAAACCGAAAGCATGCGATAGGACAAAGTCCTTCTCGGCACTCTTGAGGACAATCCTCATATTACGTTACCAACCGTAAAGTTTTAACCAGATGTTTAACAGCTATTCAATTTTAATAGGGAAGGTGGAAACGCGAGCCATTATTCTACAACTATTATGCAAACCACACTTAGAAAGTGTTCAAAATTAATTGCACTGAGAATTAAACAAATTAATTCTATAGTGCGCTCCCACTCAAATCAATATCTCTCATAATTGATTTTGAGTGATACAAGATCCAGACTTCAATTCATCGCCATAGAATCATCATCTCATGACGGGAATTTTAATCGGTAGGCCAACTTGCCGATCACATCTCCATGTGACTCTTGTTCATCTTTCGATGCGTGTGTTCCGAGCTCATGACACTCATGCCTGAACGTCAAGACAACCAAGTGATCTCGCTGCGAGGTCTCAACTCACCCGCCTCACACATCCCTAATCGTTCGCACCCATGCATCCATGGCGTACCCCGAAAAGTTAGGTGCCGTGACGGTGCTACACTTGGGAGAACACTATCTACTTGATATTTTTGTGAGAGATCACCCTAATAAAAGCGACTACCACGCAATCAAGAAGGGTGCATCATAAGGGATAAACATCTCAGGCAATTCATAATAGCATGATATGGTATAGCCCTTTCTGACGGAGAAGTCTTTCATTTCTTCGTCTTCGGCATTCGCGTTGGTGTTCACCTTCGCGAAGATTGCCACCACCTTGTCGGTGCACCAGATAATATTGCTATCTCTATAGCTAATAAAATAAGTGCATTACATAAGGTTGACACGCAGGTCATTAAAGTGCAATCATATGGCTCCAGCCATCATGCCGAATCATGACACGCAGGTCATGTTAATCAATTTACATCATATAGTCATCTCATACATAATCAAATTATTATGAACACTGCTATACCACATCACATGCACATGCAAACCATCCTGCAAAACCAAGTCAGACGCCTCTAATCGGTTCATGCAAAATTTTATTTTTCGTGGCTTCTAAGGTTTCGAAACAAACCGAAGCTACCAACGTCCATCATCAAGCATTATAATCCAAGTCGCTAGATTAACATCGCGGGGTGTATGAAACACGAGATAATTAAATCTCGAGCCCCATACTAAACTTCGTCATACGCATGACCCCCGTGCAGATCATATCTGCAATGCCCTTTCATCTGCGAATTTCATCTTTCTTTTGACTATGGCGGAACCCAAAGAACTGAAGCACTTCGTTGATCAATCAGGATCGCGGATTGCCAGAACTTTGTGAAATTCCACCATACTGTCTCGAGATTGAGCAAACGCAAATTCTAGGGAAGCAACAAGAACATCGGGTAACAGACTTCATCTGTCACCCGCACAAATAATTTTCAGCAATAGATCTCATCTACTACCTAGTTATATTGTGCAACACCCATACATCTCTATGTATTCTAGATCGCAACCTGCATCTACGCATAGCACGGCTCTGATACCACTGTAGGGTAACGCAGCAGAAAACAAAAATTTTCCGACCTACGCACCAGCCCAGGATCACTATGGAGACTGCATACAAGGTTTGATCTCTTTCGTTACCGACTCGTAGCGCAGCGGAAGTAGAGTCGATGACGAACGGCGGTGCAGATCCCCGCAGCTAGGATTTTACAACCTCCCAACCGCGAGGATGTATACCCTTATCTGCCCCGCGGACAGCCCTCCGGGAGGCGGTCGCACAGTCCCCCGGACGGTGTCGCGGACAGCCCTTCGGGAGGACCTCCGAAACTCGGACTGTCACTCGGACAGCCCTTCGGGAGGACCTCCAAAACTCGGACGGTCACACGGACAGCCCTTCGGGAGGCACTCTCGAACTAAGACCGAAACTACGATCTCTCTACAGAGTTGCACACATACGGTGTCATCTATCCGGCAGGGCTTCGCCGTCCAGAACTAGTTCCCACCGGAACCCAGACAGCCTTTCGGCTCTACGAAACTATTTCGCTGGGAGGGAGAGAGAAGCCAGAAAGTTTCCAGAATGATTCTGGCACCCTCCAAGAATTATCAGGCATGTGCCGAAACCAATTTGACTTTATGGTGTACTCCGAAACAACTTTTCGGTTTAGTGATTTTCATCTGTGAAAAGCAACTAAAGCGGTTCCGGCAGTCCGGAACATTTCCGGTTTTTGTCTCTGAAAAATCTCAGAAGTTACCGGAACAATTCTGGTACCTTCCAATAATTTCCAGGCATGTGCTGAAACCAATTTGACTTTATGGAATACCCTGAAACAACTTTTCAGTTTCACCGGAACTATTCCGATATCCTCTCCGGAACGTTTCCGTTTCGTCCGAAACTTTTTCGGTGAATTTCTCTCAGACTCCCCGTCTAGTATTCAGCAGATAGATGACCCTTAAGCGTGTGACCCTATAGGTTCGGTGAAGCATAGACATGAGCCGGAACCCCTTCCGATCAATGATCAACATCGGAGCCGTGGACACCCATATCGATCCCTATACCCACACGAATAAATATTCGAGTGAACCTCCAGTTGCCGTGTGCTATTCCTGTTGCTTCGCGATATGTTACAAATACCCGAGGTGAGACATGTAGGCATCCCCGTGGATCAACACTTGTCCACAATGCCAGTTACCTCGTTGCCGGTATTGTTCTCTTTTCTCGTTCCCGTGTTCCGGCATCCCTGTGATCAAATCACCCTGTGTCTGGCCAGACGATGATGGATACCGTAACACCGAGAGGGCCCAGAGATATCTCTCCATCGTCGGAGGAGCAAATCCCAATCTTGAGCTATCAAGTCCCTTGACATACTTTTCCATGAACCCGTAAGCCGCCGTAATAGCCACCCATTTACGGATGACGTTTAACAAACCCCAAAGTTCATGAAGCAAGCATGAAGAAACTCGACACTCTCATGGTCTAAGGAATTATGCAAACATTAACTTCTCTGTGTTATTAACCATTAACTTATGACGAATGTATCTCATAGCATAACATCAATCGGGTCGATTCAACACAAGTGTTTTACCAACAATTGTGCCCTCAAAATTGCCGGCATAGCCATGCCCATGATCAGGAAAACAGGATCATCATGCAATACTTGAGCCAGTCATAGAGGCTTGACTAGGAATACATTTTACCGTTTATTATCCCACACGTGCATATGAGTCTTCCTCCGAGCCTCGTGGTTATTGTAGACTCGAGAACCATAGCAGTTATAGCATGGAACATAAACCTAATTACGAACAGGGAGATAATCAATAACATTTATTATTGCCTCTAGGGCATATCTCCTACATGTATCACTATGATCGAGATTCAATAAACCATTCACATTGGGTGCATGACCATTGAAGGTATTATTCATGTAAACAGAATAACCATTATTCTCTGAATTAAATGAATAACTGTATTGCAATAAACACGATCTAATCATGTTCATGCTCAACGCAAACACCAAATAACATTTATTTAGGTTCAACACTAATCCCGAAGGTAGAGGGAGCGTGCGATGGTGATCCCATCAACCTTGGAAACACTTCCAACACACATCGTCACCTCGCCCTTAATTAGTCTCCGTTTATTCCGTAGCTTTTATTTCGAGTCACCAATATTAGCAACTGGACCCGTATCTAATACCCAGGTACTACTAGGAGTACTAGTAAGGTACACATCAATAACACGTATATCAAATATACTTTTGTTGACGTTGCCATCATTCTTATCTACCAAGTATTTGGGGTAGTTCCTCTATCGGTGACCGTTCCCCTTACAGTAGAAGCACTTAGTCTCGAGTTTGGGTTCACCTTGGGTTTCTTCAGTGGAGCGGCAACTGTTTTGCCATTCTTGAAGTTTCCCTTCTTGCCCTTACCCTTCTTGAAACTAGTGGTTTTACCATCAACACTTGATGCTCCTTCTTGATTTCTACCTTCACGTCGTAAAACATCGCGAATATCTCAGGGATCATCTTTTCTATCGCTTGCATGTTATAGTTCATCACGAAGCTCTAGTAGCTTGGTGGCAGTGACTTGGAGAACTCTGTCAATCACTATCTTATCTGGAAGATGAACTCCCACTTGATTCAAGCGATTGTAGCACCCAGACATTCTGAGCACATGCTCACTGACTAAGCTATTCTCCTCCATCTTGTAAGCAAAGAACATGTCAGAGGTCTCACACCTCTCAACACGGGCATGAGCCTGAAATACCAATTTCAGCTCTTGGAACATCTCATATGATTCATGGCGTTCAAAATGTCTTTGGAGCCCCAGTTCTAAGCCGTAAAGCATGGCGCACTAAACTATCAAGTAGTCATCAGAACGTGTCTGCCAGACGTTCACAACATCCACTGACGACGCTTGAGGGGGTGGCGCACCGAGCGGTGCATCGAGGACATAAGCCTTCTGTGCAACAATGAGGACAATCCTCAGATCACGGACCCAATCCGCATAATTGCTACCATCATCTTTCAACTTACTTTTTCTCTAGGAACGTATCAAAATACAGGTGAGCTACATCGCAAGCTATTGATCTACAACATAATTTGCAAAGACATTTGGACTATGTTCATGATAATGAGTTTAATTAATCATATTACTAAAGGACTCCCACTCAAATCAATATCCCTCAGGTTGTCTAAGTGTGACATGATCCAAATCCACCAACCCAAGTTCGATCATCACATGAGATGAGGTGGTTTTAATGGTGAACATCTCCATGTTGATCATATCTACTATATGACTCATGTTCGACCTTTCGGTCTCCTGTGTTCCGAGGCCATGTCTGTACATGCTAGGCTCGTCAAGGTTAACCCAAGTATTCCGCGTGTGTAAATCTGACTTACACCCGTTGTATGCGAACGTAGAGTCTATCACACCCGATCATCATGAGGTGCTTCGAAACGACGAACCTTCGCAACGGTGCATACTTGGGGAGAACACAATTTATCTTGAAATTAAGTAAGGGATCATCTTATAATGCTACCGTCGTCCTAAGCAAAATAAGATGCATAACAAGATAAACATCACATGCAAATCATAATAAGTGACATGATATGGCCATCATCATCTTATGCTTTTGATCTCCATCTCCAAAGCACCGGCATGATCTCCATCGTCACCGGCATGACACCATGATCTCCATCATTGTGTCGTCACGAGGTTGTCTCGCTAACTATTGCTTCTACAACTATTGCTAACGCATAGCGATATAAAGCAATTACATGGCGTTTAATGATTGACATGCAGGTCATACAATAAATTAAAGACAACCCTATGGCTCCTGTCGGTTGCCGTACTCATCGACATGCAAGTCATGATAACTAATACAAAACATAATCATCTCATACATCAACATATATCAAATCATGTCTTGGCCATATCACATCACAACATGCCCTGCAAAAACAAGTTAGACGTCCTCTACTTTGTTGTTGCAAGTTTTACGTGGCTGCTATGGGCAACTAGTAAGAACCGTTCTTACCTACGCAAAGCCACAACGGTGATATTCAAGTTGCTATTTAACCTTCTACAAGAACCGCCTCTGTTGAATCCGATTCAACTAAAGTGGGAGAGACAGACACCCGCCAGCCATCTTTATGCAACAAGTTGCATGTCAGTCGATGGAACCGGTCTCTCGTACGTGGACGAGTAAGGTTGGTCCGAGCTGCTTCATCCCACAATACCGCCAAATCAAAATAAGACTAAGGAGGTAAGCAAAACGCCCACAACTTCTTTGTGTTCTACTCGTGCATATCAGCTATGCATAGGGAACGTTGCATGGGAAACAAAAAAATTCCTACGCACACGCAAGGTCTATCCATGGAGATGCATAGCTACGAGAGGGGGAGTGTGTATACATACCCTTGTAGATCCCTAAGCGGAAGCGTATATAACGCGGTTGATGTAGTCGTACTCTTCACGATCCAATCGCGATCCGATCCGATCTAGCGCCGAACAGACGACACCTCCACGTTCCGCACACGTGCGGCCCGATGACATCTCCTCCTTCTTGATCCAGCAAGCGTGGGAGGAGAAGTAGATGGGATATCAACCAGCACGACAGCATGGTGAAGATGGTGGTGGAGCAATCCCGGCAGGGCTTCACCAAGCGCTACCGTAGATGCGATCTGAGGAGAAAACGATCTAGGGAGAGAGGGAGGGCTGCCACCGGGGCGTAGGATTTTTGTGTCCAGCCCTCCCCCTCTCCTTTACTATATATAAGAGGCAAGGGGCTGGGTTTGGTCACAACCTTGGCCCCTCCTCCAAGGAGGGCCAGTGGCTAGGGTGGAGTCCTCCCTCCACAAGGAAGGGAGGAGTCCCCCTCCTCCAAGGCACCTCCGGGGTGCCTTGTCCCTTTGGGACTCTTGGCCCCAAGCCCCATGCGCCTCTAGGGGCTGGTGCACCAGGCCTAGGTTGTCTAGGTCGACACCCCTACAGCCCATGTGGGCCCACGGGGCAGGTGGACCCCCCGGTGGACCCCCGGAACCCTTTCGGCACCCCGATACACTACTGGTAATGCCCGAAACCTTTCCGGTAGGCAAAATAGGACTTTCCATATATAAGTCTTTACCTCTAGACCATTCCGGAGCTCCTCGTGACTTCCGGGATCTCATCCGGGACTCCGAACAACATTCGGTCACCAACATACATATCCCAATACTACTCTAGCGTCACCGAACGTTAAGCGTGCGGACCCTACGGGTTTGAGAATGATGCAGTCATGACCGAGACACTCTCCGATCAATAACCAATAGCGGGACCTGGATGCCCATATTGGTTCCTACATATTCCACAAAGATCTTTATCGGTCGAACCACGATGGCAAGGATTCACTCAATCCCGTATGCAGTTCCCTTTGTCCATCGGTATGTTACTTGCCCGAGATTCGATCATCGGTATCTCCATACCTAGTTCAATCTCATTACTGGCAAGTCTCTTTACTCGTTCCGTAATACAAGATCATGTGACTAACTCCTTAGTCACATTGCTTGCAAGCTTCTTGTGATGTTGTATTACCGAGTGGGCCCAGAGATACCTCTCCGTCATACGGAGTGACAAATACCAGTCTCGATCCACGCCAACCCAACAGACACCCTCGGAGATACCTGTAGAGGACCTTTATAGTCACCCAGTTACATTGTGACGTTTGATACACACAAGGCATTCCTACGGTGTCAGGGAGTTGCATGATCTCATGGTCGTAGGAACATATACTTGACATGAATAAAGCAGTAGCAATAAACTAACACGATCAAAATGCTATGCTTACGGTTGGGTCTTGTCCATCACATCATTCTCCTAATGATGTGATCCCGTTATCAAATGACAACTCGTGTCTATGGTCAGGAAACCTTGACCAGCTTTGATCAACGAGCTAGTCTAGTAGAGGCTCACTAGGGACATATTGTTGCCTATGTATCCACACATGTATCTGAGTTTTCGATCAATACAATTATAGCATGGATAATAAACAATTATCATGAACAAGGAAATATGATAATAACCAATTTATTATTGCCTCTAGGGCATATTTCCAACAAATTGAAGTCACACAAGCTTCATATTACAAGCCAGGGGCCTCGAGGGCCCGGATACAAAAGCTCGAATACAAACGAGTTAGCGGAAGCAAATAATATCTTAGTACAGACATAAGTAAACAAGTTTTGCCTTAGGAAGGCTAGCACAAACATAACACGGATCGAAAAGGCAAGGCCTCCTACCTGGGAGCCTCCTAACAACTCAGCAGCCTCCACGTAGTAGTACGCTCCGTCAGGGTAGTAGTAGTCGTTAGTGGGATTAGCCATCTCCTGGGCTCCGTCATCTGGTCGCAACAATCGTATCGAGAAGGAAAAGGGGAGAAAAGCAACGGTGAATACTCATCCAAAATACTCGCAAGACTGACATCAGAACTATGCTAAGTATGTGTAACGCTCGGATAATTAGGCTACAGTAATCCCACGCTAATGTTGCCAGGTCATCATGATTAACAGTGCTTAATCATCATTAGCACCATATCTCATTTCAAGTTCAAATTCAAATTCAAATTCAAACTTAAAGTGAAAATAAAAGTTGTCCAAATCCTGGAAGTAAAATGTTCATCATGTTGCAAATAATTCAGAGGCATTTATAAAAATACCAGCAACATTTATTAAATTATTTAAGTAACACTAACAGCAACAAAAACAAAAGTATTTATTCCATTTTATTTAATCTACAATTATTATGAAATCTTTTACACTCCAAACCATTCTCTAACAGTGATAAATATTGCACTGTAAATATTTCAGCAAGTTTCGTATTTTGCAAAAGTCATTTGAAATAACAACAAAAGACAAAACAGAAAAGAAAACAGAAAACAGAAAAACAAAAAACAGAAAAAGAAAAAGCCCACTGTGGCTGGGCTCTAGTCAAGCAGCCGGCCCAGCCCACTCCCCACCTCGTCCCCTACCTCTCTCTGTTCACCGCCGCTCGCTGTCGTCCTCTGCACGCGCGCGCGCACTGGCCCCCCCTCGCCTCTGCTCGACAGCGAGCCGCGCCACGCGCCGCGGGCGCCTACAAGGACCCCCCTTGCCCTCCTGGCGAACACTAGCCGCCCCATTCGCTCCTCTTGCCCGTTCCCCACCGCACCCGAGCGCCGCCATGTTCGGCCGCGACTGAGCTGCGCGGCCACCGTCACCGCCCCGCCTCGCTGACCTGTCCACCGGGCCCGCCGTCCTCGACTACGGCACCTACGCCAACTAGCCGAAGGCGGGAGCCACCGCAGCGCCTTCCCGAGCCCTTCTTCCTCCTCGGATCGCCGCCGCACGCCGTCGCCGATTTGCCGCCTCGAGCCCACCCCGAGCCCACGCCACCTCTACAGGCTCAACGTGAGCCCCCCCCTTCCTTCTCCCCCTTTCCCCGGCCTCTCCCCGTAGCCATAGACGCCGCCCCCTTCTCGCCCGTACTCGCCGCCGCGGACGAGCTCGCCGCCATAGCCACCGTAGCCGCAGCCCGTGTCCGAGCTCGCCTGCGTGCTCCTGGGGCTCCCAGAAGCCCAACGCACCCACGCACATGCCCTCTCGTGCCCTGCAACGCCGTTTGCCTCGCGCCACCGAACGCCACCGCCGCCTTGCTCGTCTCCGGCGACGTTCCGGCCATCCCCGACGCTAGCCACGGCCACCATCGGACGCGGCGCGTCGCGCCCGTCCCGTAGGACGAAACCGCGGGCCGAATGCCCCCCTGTGCGCCGTTTCCGCGCGTCGCCGCCGTCTCTGGTGGTCGCCGGAGCGCGCGCCGGCGTGAAACGCTGGCCGGCCGACGTGGCAGCTGCGGGCCCCGCCCCCGTGCCGCTGACTGTGGGCCATGTGGGGTCCGTTGACCAGTCAACGCTGCTGACTGGGCAACCCGTGTCACTGACACGCGGGCCCCACACTTAAAACGATTTAAAAAAATAAATAAACTGTTAATGAAATTGTTAATTAATTAAATAGATAATTAAACACTAATTAGTCACTGACTAACCGGGCCCGCTGCTCTAATTAGTTAATTAGCTAAAATTAACTATGTTTAAAACTAACAGAGGCTGACATGTGGGCCCCACATGTCAGGTTTGACCTGGTCAGCCGTCTGTTGACTGCTGACGCCATCAATGCGTCATGCTGACATCATCCCCATACTGTTCTGGATAATGTTGATTTAAATAATTAAATTCCAGAAAATCATTTAAACTTTGAAAAATCATATCTTTTAAACCGTAACTCGGATGAAAATAAATTATATATGAAAAATGACCAGAAAAATGAGACGAATCCGAATACGCAGTCCGTTAGTCTGTCACATGCTCCTAGCATAGCAAACATGGAACTTTTCCATCGGTTTCACCTGTCCGGTAAAAGCCAGAGACCCGGGAAATATTGTCAGATATTCTTCCGACCCGTCTGCGACGTGTAACACTGCGTTAGTGCATGCCTAGCCCTGCATATTGCCATGTCATGCATCGTGATGCATTTGTCTGCTTTGTATTTATTGTTTCTCCCCCCTCTTCTTACCGGTAAACCCCGAGACTGACGCTGCTGCCGGCTACGACTACGCGACTGACGATCAGCCCTTTGCCGCAGAGCAGCAAGGCAAGCAACCCCCCTTGAGCATTCCGATATCGCCCATTCCTTTCCCTCTTATTCTTGCATTAGAATTTGCTACTGTATTAGTTAGCTCCTATTCTGATGCATAGCCTGTTTTTGATAAACTGTTACTATACCTGCAATCATATCAACTGTTTAGTATAGGTTGATCAATGAATCCCCAGTGACCCCTTAGTCCCAGTTGCCCCTGCTTCTTCATCAACGACTCGACGACTCGAAGACTCGGTCAACCGACCGACGAGCCAGGCCCCTCACATCACCGCACACCCCTTAAGTATGGCACTGCAGAGCTACTATCGAGTGCCGAGGGTGATACCTCACTTAGCACTCCCGATGTTAATTCTGTAGCGTAGCTAATCGGTCGTGGGTATCGAGGGTGATTCCTCCTTCCCATTTATCGATAGCGACTCTTGCCATACACATACCTCGAGTGGGATCCATCGAGGATGATTCCTCGGATATCCACTTGGTGTATAACCACACAGTTACTTTAACTTGACATTGTTACATGTGGAAGACGGGACTGGAGGGACAGGCGGTACCACCCTGGTTGAGGTGGACCTGAGTTCCCGACAGTCTTGAGACGGGTCGGCCCCAAGGGTACCCATGTGTGAGATGTGGTGGGATGCGCCGGTAAGGCATCCGGGTTATGTTGAGGCGTGGATGGGCAGGAGAGGCCCTTGCCACACATCCTCGAGTCGGGGTGACGGGACCGCACTTTGAGGGTCGCGCTTGCCCCACATTAATAAAATGCTAATGGGTTGGGTACTTGATCTGAGTTAGGTCATTGGCCTTAATACGCACTAACCTTCACGTGGGGAAGATATGGGCACTCAGCGTCGTTGTATGAGCCGAAGCTCTTCGGACGTCAGCAATGGAGCGGCGCGCGCCCGAGTGGTCCGCAACGGCATCGCGCTTGTTACTAAGGGGTGCTAGGACTGACCTCGGCCGCGTTCGCATTGTGCAGGAGTGCAAGGGCAAGTGGGCCCACGAACCTGCGCACTTAGGATTTAGACCGGCGGGCTGGCCTCTTCGTTGAGCCTAGGTGGGGCGACGACGTGCTGATATCCCGAGGCCGGGCATGACCCAGGAAAGTGTGTCCGGCCGAAGGTGACTCAGGCATGTTGGGGAATATGTGGTGCACCCCTGCAGGGATGAATAATCTATTCGAATAGCCGTGTCCACGGTAACAGGACGACTTGGAGTTGTACCTTGACCTTATACAACTATAATTGTGATTTAATTTGAAATGAATGTGGCTCCGAGATTGCTTCCTCGCAGGGAGTCGAGGAAGAATCTCTGGGCGTGGTTTCTTAATAAAATTGCTACAATAATATGACTATATATGAGATACCAGTCTACTCTCTTCTAATGCTGCAAGATGCTGAAGATGCTAGTCTTCGATAGGACTAGGCCTTCTCCCTATTCTTGCTTTCTGCAGTCAGTCCAGATATAACCCCTCCCCTTGATACTGATGCATACTTAGCATAGATCTGATGTCAGTCTTGCGAGTACCTTGGATGAGTACTCACCGCTGCTTTGCTTTCTCTTTCCCCCTCGATACGATTCCGCGTTCAGACGTCAGAGCCCAGGAGATGGAGTACGCCGGAGACGACTACTACACCACCGCTGGAGCCTACTACTACGTGGAGAATGCCGACGCTCAGGAGTAGTTAGGAGGTTCCCAGGCAGGAGGCCTCGCCTCTTTCGATCCGCTGCTTATGTTTGTGCTAGCCTTCTTAAGGCAAAACTTGTTTAACTTATGTCTGTACTCAGATATTATTTGCTTCCGCTGACTCGTGCTTGTCGAGCTTTGTATTCGAGCCCTCGAGGCCCCTGGCTTGTAATATGAAGCTGTATGACTTTAATTTGTGTCTAGTGTTGTGTTGTGATATCGATCAGTGAGTCCCTAATCTTGATCGTACGCATTGCGTGTATGTTTAGCGTACGGTCGAGGTTGGGGGCGTCACAGTATGCATCGGTATCAAAGGAATGGGGTTATATCTTTGGACTGACTGCAGAAATGCCAGAATAGAGAGAAGGCCTAGTCCTATCGAAGAGTAGCATCTTCAGTGGCTTGCAACATTAGAAGAGTGCAGATTAGCATAATTAAAGTAGCAAGTTTTATTTAACCATGCCCAGAGATTCTTCCTCGACTCCCTGCGAGAAAGCAATCCCGGAGCAAACAATTTCATTTCATTTCACAAGTATCCACTTCTAGTTGTATAGATCGGGATACAACTCTGAGTGTCCGTTACCGTGGACACGGCTATTCGAATAGATGTACTTCCCTGCAAGGGTGCACAAACTTGCCCAACACGCTCGATTAACTCTGGTCAGACACACTTTCCAGGTCATGCCCGGCCTCGGATGATCGACACGCCGTAGTCCTACCTAGGCTCAACAAAGAGGCCACACGTCGGTCTACATCCTAATTGCAAAGGGGTCATGGGCCAATCTCCCTTCACAATCCCGCGTGTTACGTGGACGGCCGGTGTTAGTCCTGGCACCTCTTTATACAAAGACGGTGCTTGCGCGGGCCACCCGGGCGCGTGCCGCTCGACTGTGACGTCTGAAGTGCTTTCGGGCGAATGTACGACGTAGAGTGCCCATACTGATTCCCGCGTGGTGGTTAGTGCGAAACAGGCCAGAGGCCTTCTCAGATCACATATCCAAACCCATTAATGTTTTGTTAACCGCGGTGACGATCGATGATCCACGATATGTGGTCCCATCGCCCCATCTCGAGGACTTGTGGCAAGGGCCAAGAATGCCCGGCCATGCCTCGTCATAATTACACCAACACCCTCCAGGTCATCCTGACCTCATCATATTCCAGTAGTAAAGTCAAAGTATCCGTGTGTCCATAACACCAAGGGGGAAACCCGAGGAATCACCCTCGATGGATCCCACCCGATGTAATCGTCAAGGTGACCAGAGAGGAATCACCCTCGACGGTTAACGCTTGAGGTGTTGCACGACAGAGTCCTTATCAGAAGTGGCTAAGGAGGAATCACCCTTGATATCCACGACTGACTAGCTACGCTATAGAGTTAGCATCAGGAGTACATTACGAGGTTTCACCCTCGGTACTCGATGGTAGCTCTGCAAAGTCATACAACTAAGGGGGTGTGATGTGATGTGACGGGCATGGCTTATCGATAGGTTGATCGAGTCTTCGAGTCGTCGTTGATGAAGCAGGGGCAACAAGGACAAGTGGGGTCACTGGGGATCACTAATCAACCTATACTAAGCATTTATCATGCAATAAAGTATAATAGCAGTTTAAACAAACGGGCTATGCATCAGAATAGGAGTTATCTACAACAGTAGCAAAATCTAATGCAAGCATGAGAGGGAAAGAAATGGGCGATATCGGAATGATCAAGGGGGGGGGGGTTGCTTGCCTTGTTGCTCTGCTGCAAAAGACTGGTCGTCAGGGGCATAGTCGTACCCGGCAGAAGCGTCGGTCTCGTAGTCTACCAGAGAGAAGAGGGGGAAAACAATAAATATAAAGCAAGCAGATGCATCAAGATGCATGTCATGACAATATGCAGTGCTAGGGGTGACCTAACGCAGTGCTACACGTTACAGGCGAGGCGGAAGAATATCTAAGGATATTTCCGGGTCTTTGGAAATTATCGAACAGATGAATCGAAGGGGAAAGTTCCATGTTCACCATGCTAGAGGCATGTGACAGATGAATGGATGGCATATTTGGATTCGTTGTATTTTTCTGATCAATTTTCATATATAAATTATTTTCATCTGACTTACAGTTTATTTTCTATGATTTTTCAAAGTTTTAATAATATTCTGAAATTCCTTTTATTTATTAATTCGAATTGTCCAAAACAGTAAATGCGAAGTGTACCCAGAGTTGTACCCAGTCAGCTCACACAGGGGCTGACTGGTGGGCCCTGTTGACTGGGTCAACTCCCAGTCAGCAGAGGCTGACTCGTGGGCCAGCTGCCCAGTCAGCAGGCTGACTGGGTCGACCTAATCCAGTGGAACAGTGGGCCGGGCCCCACTTGTTAGTGTCAGGTTAGTTTAAATAGGGGTTTAATTAGTGGGTGGGGCCCCTTGGTAGTGTGTGTTAGCCTTAAATTAATTACTAATTAGCCCTAACTAATTATTGACAGCCTAGCCCCACCTGTCATTGAGACAGGGCCGGCCTAACAGAACTCGCGCCGACGGTGACCTACAGGGGCGGCGTCAAGACGACGGTGACCGAATCCGGCGCCCATCTGGACGACCGCGGGCACAAATCGAACCAGTGCAATGGGCCGCATCCAGCTGTGCAACGGGCGCGAGCTAAAGGGGACAACAAACTCGGCGGCGATGATGACCGAATAGCAACGACGGTGGCACACTCGAATCGGCGGCTACGGGGGTCGGGGTGGAGCACGAGGAGGTTAGCGAGGTCAGCGGAGGACTCAGAGGGAGCCGGGGCGGTCGGAGGCGAGCAGACAGTCAGCAATGGTGACGGCGGCCGAGGAGAGGGAACCAGTCGATGGTGACAATGTTGCACGGCTCCCACTCGATCCAATGCACGGGGAGACGAGGCAAGCTCTGCAGTCCTCGGGGGCAAGGCGGCATGGAGAGGGAGCTCCAGTGGCCACGTCAACGGCGAGAGAGCGCTGGCAGAGGCGCTCGGGAAGCTTGGCAGAGAGGGGGGAGGTGAGTACGGGGGAAACTGGGCGTGCTAGGGTTTGCGGGGGAGAAAGAGACGTTGGGGGCTTGCCCTTATCCAGCAGCGGCTCTCGATGGCCGTCCGAGCACGCGTCGGTGGCCAGGGCGAACGCCGGCGTTCTCCTGGCGCAGCAAGAGGTAGGGGTAAGGCTGGCCTTAGTGGGCCAGGCCACCCTATAGCAGCTGGGCCTAAGTGCCCAGTAGGTTTTGTCTTTTTATTTTATTTTCCTCTTCTGCTTCTTTTTATTTCTTTCTGTTTTCATTTATTTTCACCACCAATTAGCTCTAGTAAAATATGTGACTTAGCCCATTAAATACAATGCAATATTCAGCTCTGCCACAAATAAATTTGGACTTATTTGCACAAGTTTGTTTTTTTCATGAAATTTAAAGGGCATTTAAAATGCAATATGGTTTTGTTTTCAATGGTGGGGTCCACTCCAACTTGATGGTGATGTTGTGTCGGGACCACGATCCTAAGCCATACGAGCCTAGCATGTAACGCCTCATATCACTTTGCAGCCTCACGCAAAGTAATCCCCTCGGCTGCCACCTTACCTTGGCCGAGACCGTTGCGTCTTTTGGCACACGTATATGAGTATGTCACTAGCAATCATATGTTAGAGAACCCGAGTGGACATGACTAGTCGAAGAACCCAAGTGGCACATCCGTACAGGGACATGCATACGTAACCCAACAATGCAGGTGTCGGTCATCAGCTTGTGTAGATGAGTCGTAGCAAGCTACAGGGACTCCATTACGTCCACGACATATCTGTCATCAATGGTACGTAGACGAGTCATAGCAGGCTACAAGGACTCCATTACACTGCGAGACATTTCCCCGAAGGGACAGACACATCAGCAAAGAAGGATACACGCCGGTCAATCAATGTGTCCGAAGCAGTAGCAAGCTACCAAGGCTCGGTGGAAGCACAAAGAGGCATTTCCCAGTAAAGAGTACTACTAAGGCACACAACTAGGTGTCGAATCCCATGCATACCGTTACACGTCACACATACGCACGACATGTCCGATATGCATAGATACAACTATGGCATCACAACATAACCATACAACAACACAACATTTATTTAGAAGGCTCAGAAGAGCCTTGCATAATATGTTCATACAGGTAGGTGTCACATGACTCGACACTCAAGTCATACAAACAAAGTCTTACAAACCAAGCAGAAGCTTAAAGCTGTCTGAGTACAAACAGTTGAAAGGTAAAAAGGCATAAAGCCTGACTATCTACAGCCCATCCCAGGGCATCAGATCGTAGCTGGGATACCAGCTACTCGTCGTCATCAACGTCTAGAAAGAACCCACCAGATGGGTCCTGGTTATCATCTGCAACGTTATTAAGCAAACATGAGTACAATCGTACTCAGCAAGTCTTTAAACCATACCTAAGCTATTCATGCTCATGTATCAACAAGGGGGGTAGTGGGGTTCATGCAGCATTGCCAGCTTTGACTCTTGGCTAACCTGTACTATGACTACAAGTTCTTTGAACAAGTTTTGAGATAGCGCACACGAGTCCACTAACACCACTTCAATACACCACCATGGATCCGCTCCCGTCACCTACGAGAGTGCCATCCACGGTACTCACTCTTGTCTTGAGACTTTTAAGAGTAGCCATTAAGTTATCTATGAACAACATAAGTTCTCCAAGTAGTCCATTTCCGAGTACGCGGCTATTCGAGCAGATTCATAAACACTGCAGGGGTGTACTCCTTCACACACGCTCTCGCCACTTATCGCTATATGCACATAAAAAAAGCATCGCGGCAACCTTCAAGCGGAAGCCTAGCGAGGGAGTCGGCCACGATAGTCAATCACACAAGACCCTAGTCCAGGCTATCGCCTATTTGAGACTGAACCCGCACGGAAGTCCGGCCAAAGTTTCCGCTACGGCCTCAAACGATGTGCGCAGGGTTCCCAAGCCCACCATCCGGGTGACCCTTGGTACAGCGTGCCACTGCCTACCACTTCGTAGCCCACCCCTAAGGTCAGCGCTACACACGGCCTCCAGCATTGCTATAAACACCAGAAACTACTTGCAACTCCTGGACCGAGGACTAGTTGATCAATAGGTCGAGAGGGGTCGAGTTACCGGAACCCAATGTGTGGTAGTAACTAGTCTTGGATCACAAACATGGAAATCGGTTCCTAAGAACGGTCCCAATGAGACAACCCTCTATGTACTCCGACATAGCCTCTCATTGCTACCTTTACCAAATCAGGTTCATCATTTAGCTCAACACATCAGAACAACACTGTTCCACTCCGGATCATCACCCAAATGAATCAGACCTGACACAACTCTAATTATAGCAAGCAAGCAGGGTAAAGTACATCAAGGCTCAAGCATCTACCAGGTATGCTAGGTTGCTTGGTTTAGCTATTTACTGTGACAATGACAGGTCATGCAGAGGAATGGGTTCAACTACCTAAATAGGTAAATAGTTGAAACGTTTGTCCTAATGCAATAAATGAGAGCAGGAGCGAGAGTATGGGATTGTATCAGATATGATCAATGGGGTTGCTTGCCTTGCAGGTTGGTGGTAGGGTACTGCCCTTTAGCTGCATACTCACGCGTATCCTCGGGAGCAGGACCTACCGCGATATAAATGAAGTAACAATCAATACACAGTGATGTCTACTACGCAAGCTTCTTCTTGTAGACTCGTGTTGGGCCTCCAAGCGCAGAGTTTTGTAGGACAGTAGCAATTTTCCCTCAAGTGGATGACCTGAGGTTTATCAATCCGTGGGAGGTGTAGGATGAAGATGGTCTCTCTCAAGCAACCCTGCAATCAAATACAAGAAATCTCTTGTGTCCCCAACACACCCAATACAATGGTAAATTGTATAGGTGCACTAGTTCGGCGAAGAGATGGTGATACAAGTGCAATATGGATGGTAGATATAGGTTTTTGTATTCTGAAAATATAAAAACAGCAAGGTAACTAATGATAAAAGTGAGCACAAACGGTATTGCAATGCTTAGAAACAAGGCCTAGGGTTCATACTTTCACTAGTGCAAGTTCTCTCAACAATACTGACATAGTTGAATCATATGTAAATCCCTCACGTGCGACAAAGAGTTCACTCCAAAGTCACAAATAGCGGAGAACAAATGAAGAAATTATTGTAGGGTACGAAACCACCTCAAAGTTATCTTTTCCGATCAATCTTATGAGCTATCCCTATAAGTGTCACGAATAGCCCTAGAGTTCGTACTAAAATAACACCTTAAGATACACATCAACCAAAACCCTAATGTCACCTAGATACTCCAATGTCACCACGAGTACCCATGGGCTTGATTATACGATATGCATCACACAATTTCAGATTCATCATGTTCAATCCAACACAAAGAACTTCAAAGAGTGCCCCAAAGTTTCTACCGGAGAGTCAAGACGAAAACATGTGCCAACCCCTATGCATAGATTCCCAAGGTCACGGAACCCGCAAGTTGATCACCAAAACATACATCAAGTGGATCAATAGAACATCCCATTGTCACCACGGATATCCCATCGCAAGACATACATCAAGTGTTCTCAAATCCTTAAAGACTCAATCTGATAAGTAAACTTCAAAGGGGAAACTCAATTCATCACAAGAAGATAGAGAGGGGAAAACTCCATATGATTCATCTATATCAATAAAGCTCGCGATACATCAAGATCGTGCCATCTCAAGAACACGAGAGAGAGAGATCAAACACATAGCTACTGGTACATACCCTCAGCCCCGAGGGTGAACTACTCCCTCCTCGTCATGGAGACCGCCGGGATGATGAAGATGGCCTCCGGTGATGGTTTCCCCCTCCGGCAGGGTGCCGGAACGGGCTCCCGATTGGTTTTTCGTGGCTACAAAGGCTTGCGGCGGCGGAACTCCCGATCTAGGTTTCTTTCTGGGGGCTTTGGTATTTATAGGAATTTTTGGCGTCGGTCTCACGTCAAGAGGATTCCTGAGGGGCCCACAAGCCAGGGGGGCGCGCCCTAGGGGGGGGCGCCCCCTAGGCTTGTGGCTGCCTCGGGACTCCTCTCCGGTATCTTTTTGCTCCAGTATTTTTTATATTTTCCAAAAATATTCTCCGTAAATTTTCAGCCCATTCCGAGAACTTTTATTTCTGCACAAAAAACGACACCATGGTAGTTCTGCTGAAAACAGCGTCAGTCCGGGTTAGTTCTAATAAAATCATACCAAAATCATATAAAATTATTGTAAACATGGCATGAATACTTCATAAATTATAGATACGTTGGAGACATATCAGCATCTCCAAGCTTAATTCCTGCTCGTCCTCGAGTAGGTAAATGATAAAAGAAATAATTTATGAAGTGTGAATGCTAGCAAGTGCACAAGTTTGATCAATGATAATTCCAATCACTTTTTCTAGCATCAATATAAACCATAAACGGTAGCTCATCTCATAAAACTTCTCATGATCAAGTAACAAGCTATTCACATGTTAAAGTACAGACCAGAAAGTTTCTTGAAAACTAACAAACCATATTCCTAGTCATCGAACAATTGCAATTCATCTTATTTCAGGAAGGGTCTATGTAAGAGCTTTGATTTAGCAAATTCCACATACTCAACTATCATATAGTCTTCCATGATTATTGACACTCAAAGCATATTTTTAGAACAAATAGCATCCATCGAACACAGAGAAAGATAGGGGCTTAATGTTTCGCCTCCCAACTTATTTATCATATAGATAATTGTCAACAATAATAATTCATGATCAAATATATTTGTGTGGATATATATGTCTAGATCATTCCCCAACACATGACGCTTGCCAAGAGAAAAAGGCGAAATATAGGAAGTGGTGAAGATCACCATGACTCTTGCATAAAGGTAAGTACTAGAAAGTAAAAGATAGGCCCTTCGCAGAGGGAAGCAGAGGTTGTCATGCGCTTTTTGTTTTTGGATGTGCAAACCCTTAATGCAAAGGAACGTCACGTTGTATTGCCCTTTGTGATAGCAACCTTTATTATGCAGTCCGTCGCTTTTATTTCTTTACCATCACAAGTTCGTACAACGCATATTTTCCCTCACAATAAAAGATCATACATATTTAGGAGCAATTTTTATTGCTTTTTGCACCGATGACAACTTACTTGAAGGATCTTACTCAATCCATAGGTAGGTATAGTGGACTCTCATGGCAAAACTGGTTTAAGGGTGTTTGGATGCACAAGTAGTATTTCTACTTGGTGCGGAAGTTTTGGCTAGTATGAGGTGGAAGCAAGCACCACATGTTGGAGGATCCATAACAATATAACTTCTATACAAATATACCCAAACATAACTCATTAAGTTGTCTTCCTTGTCCAATTTTAACTAATTTGCTTGAGTTTGAAAATAATTAATGAGCTCAAAATCATAGAAGATGTCCAAGATAGTATATTTATATGTGGAATCTCTCTTCCTTCAATATTCTTTCATGAATTGTTCAAGTGACCAATGCGGTGTTTGCTAACTTTCAATAAATTTTACCACCTATACTTATTATGTGTGAAGTCATTACTCCCCATGGGATAAGTATATGAAGCATATTTAATTTCAGATTTATGATATTCAATTCATTCAACCATTTACTCATAGGATATAAGTGAAGCACGAGAGTGAATGACAAACTACTCCAAAAAGATATAAGTGAAGATCAATGCGTAGTCAACAATTAAATAACTATGTGAAGACTCTCTCATCTAAGAATTTCAGATCTTAAGTATTTTATTAAACAGCAAGCAAAATAAAAATAGCACTCCAAGAATAGCACGCATCATGTGAACGAATAAAAATTTAGGCTCAACATAGGCTAGCCGATAATTGTTGATGAAGAGAGGTGGGATGCGTAGCATCCCCAAGCTTAGATGCTTGAGACTTCTTGAAATATTTACTTGGGGTGCCTTGGGCATCCCCAAGCATGAGCTTTTGTATCTTGTTCAATCCTCTCATATCATGGTTTCACCTATTCTCAAAAACTTCATCCACACAAAACTCAAAAAGAACTCGTGAGATAGGTTAGTGCACATAATAATAAATCAACTCTTTATGTAATGCCAAGACAAGTTGCACAATAATTTTCAAACATCATCTACTGTTTACTATCATTTCCACAATTTATATCTACCAATATAGGCTATGGAAACTATAGGATAAGTAGATAACAAAATTATGACAGCAATCTGTCCAAACAGAACAGTCTGTAGCAATCTATTAAACCAGTGTACTTATGTAACTCAAAAAATTATGAAAATTTAGGACATGCTAAATAATTTATATTATAACACTGTGTAAAAATTTCAGAAACGTTCCACGTTCCAGTAAAATATGAAAATTCAAACACTACAGCAAAAGTTTCTGTTTTTTACACAGCACACATCAAACATGCAATACAAGCATCCTAAGGCAATTATTGGAACTTTTTATTGAAAAACAAGATTATGAATAACACCTAACAGAAAATAACAAAATATAATGACGATCCAAGCAAAACTCATATCATGTCATGAATAAAAATATAGCTCTAAGTAAGATATACCGATAGTGTTGAAGGCGAAAGAGGGGATGCCTTCCGGGGCATCCCCAAGCTTAGGCGCTTGAGTATTCCTTGGATATTACCTTGGGGGTGCCTTGGGCATCCCCAAGCTTAGGTTCTTTTCACTCCTTATTCTCCTCATATCGGTGTCTCACCCAAAACTTGAAAACTTCAATCACACAAAACTTAATGGAACTTCGTGAGAAGGGTTAGTGTAATAAAGATAAATCATTCACTTAGGTACTGTCAAGACAAGATTCATAATTGTTACCACATGATACCTACTGTATTATATCATTCCCATAATTTATATCACTAAATATAAGCTATGGAAACACTAAAACAAGTAAACTATGCATGCAAAACAGAATCTGTCAAAAACAGAACAGTCTGTGAAGATCTGTAGCGTAACCATACTTCCCTGTCTCTAAAAGTTCTGAAAAATTAGAACAATCTAGTAAATTTGTATATCAATCATGTGTAAAAAATTCAGATCAAAATCACGTTCCAGTGAATTTAAAAAATTCCTGGACTGAGAGCAAAAGTTTCTGTTTTTGCACAGAATCAAGTCAACTATCATCCACACTATCCCAAAGGCTTTACTTGGCACTTTATTGAAATAAAAGACACAAAACATGATTAATACAGTAGCTTAATCATGTTAACACTCAAAAACAGAAAGTAAAAGTGTTGGGTTGTCTCCCAACAAGCACTTTTCTTTAATGCCTTTTAGCTAGGCATGATGATTTCAATGATGCTCACATAGGAATAGTATTTGAAACATGTAAGAGAGCATCATGAATCTCATGACAAGCATATTTAAGTCTAACCCACTTCCTATGCATAGGGATTTTGTGAGCAAACAATTTATGGGATCAAGAATCAACTAGCATAGGACGGAAAAACAAGCATAACTTCAAAACTTTGAACACATAGAGAGGAAACTTGATATTATTGCAATTCCTACAAGCATATGTTACTCCCTCATAATAATTTTCAGTAGCATCATGAATGAATTCAACAATATAACCATCACATAAAGCATTATTTTCATGATCCACAAGCATAGAAGTTTTACTACTCACCACATAAGCAAATTTATTCTCATCAATAGTAGTGGGAGCAAACTCAACAACATAACTATCATGTGAAGCATAATCCAATTGAAAATTAAAATCATGATGACAAGTTTCATGGTTATCATTATTCTTTATAGCATACATGTCATCACAATAATCATCATAAATAGGAGGCATGCTTTCATCATAATAAATTTGCTCATCAAAACTTGGGGGACTAAACATATCATCTTCATCAAACATAGCATCCCCAAGCTTGTAGCTTTGCATATCATTAGCATCACAAATATTCAAGGAATTCATACTAACAACATTGCAATCATGCTAATCATACAAGGATTTAGTGCCAAACATTTTATTGACTTCTTCTTCTAACACTTTGGCACAATTTTCCTTTCCATCATTTTCACGAAAGACATTAAAAAGATGAAGCATATGAGGCAACCTCAATTCCATTTTTTTGTAGTTTTCTTTTATAGACTAAACTAGTGATAAACAAGAAACTAAAAGATTTAATTGCAAGATCTAAAGATATACCTTCAAGCACTCACATCCCCGGCAACGGCGCCAAAAAAGAGCTTGATGTCTACTACGCAACCTTCTTCTTGTAGACTCGTGTTGGGCCTCCAAGCGCAGAGTTTTGTCGGACAGTAGCAATTTTCCCTCAAGTGGATGACCTAAGGTTTATCAATCCATGGGAGGTGTAGGATGAAGATGGTCTCTCTCAAGCAACCCTGCAATCAAATACAAGAAATCTCTTGTGTCCCCAACACACCCAATACAATGGTAAATTGTATAGGTGCACTAGTTCGGCGAAGAGATGGTGATACAAGTGCAATATGGATGGTAGATATAGGTTTTTGTAATCTGAAAATATAAAAACAACAAGGTAACAAATGATAAAAGTGAGCACAAACGGTATTGCAATGCTTAGAAACAAGGCCTAGGGTTCATACTTTCACTAGTGCAAGTTCTCTCAACAATACTGACATAGTTGAATCATATGTCAATCCCTCACGTGCGACAAAGAGTTCACTCCAAAGTCACAAATAGCGGAGAACAAACGAAGAAATTATTGTAGGGTTCGAAACCACTTCAAAGTTATCTTTTCCGATCAATCTTATGAGCTATCCCTATAAGTGTCACGAACAGCCCTAGAGTTCGTACTAAAATAACACCTTAAGATACACATCAACCAAAACCCTAATGTCACCTAGATACTCCAATGTCACCACGAGTACCCATGGGCTTGATTATACGATATGCATCACACAATTTCAGATTCATCATGTTCAATCCAACACAAAGAACTTCAAAGAGTGCCCCAAAGTTTCTATCGGAGAGTCAAGACGAAAACATGTGCCAACCCCTATGCATAGATTCCGAAGGTCACAGAACCCGCAAGTTGATCACCAAAAACATACATCAAGTGGATCAATAGAACATCCCATTGTCACCACGGATATCCCATCGCAAGACATACATCAAGTGTTCTCAAATCCTTAAAGACTCAATCCGATAAGTAAACTTCAAAGGGAAAACTCAATTCATCACAAGAAGATAGAGAGGGGAAAACTCCATATGATTCATCTATATCAATAAAGCTCGCGATACATCAAGATCGTGCCATCTCAAGAACACGAGAGAGAGAGATCAAACACATAGCTACTGGTACATACCCTCAGACTCGAGGGTGAACTACTCCCTCCTCATCATGGAGACCGCCGGGATGATGAAGGTGGCCGCCGGTGATGGTTTCCCCCTCCGGCAGGGTGCCGAAACGGGCTCCCAATTGGTTTTTCGTGGCTACAGAGGCTTGCGGCGGCGGAACTCCCGATCTAGGTTTGTTTCTGGGGGTTTTGGTATTTATAGGAATTTTTGGCGTCGGTCTCACGTCAAGGGGACTTCCGAGGGGCCCATAAGCCGAGGGGGCGCGCCCTAGGGGGGGGCCTAGGCTTGTGGCTGCCTCGGAACTCCTCTCCAGTATCTTTTTGCTCTAGTATTTTTTATATTTTCCAAAAATATTCTCCGTAAATTTTCAGCCCATTCCGAGAACTTTTATTTCTGCACAAAAAACGACACCATGGTAGTTCTCCTGAAAACAGCGTCAGTCCGGGTTAGTTCTAATAAAATCATACCAAAATCATATAAAATTATTGTAAACATGGCATGAATACTTCATAAATTATAGATAGGTTGGAGACGTATCACACAGCAAGTGCAACAATATGATGCATGATCATGACATGGCAACATGATATGGATGAGCTAATGCACCTAGCATCAAGTTTAAATGAAGTTGGTTTGAATCAGGGTTCAAATTTAACTCCATGCATTATGTTACCTATTCCAATTATGCAAAAATGTCAATGTTCTCCTAGTTAGCTTGCTCTATCATGCATGAGAGTAGCATCAATGGATTCATTGGATTTTTCTGATGATTTTTCATATATAAATTATTTCATTCCGAGTTACAGATTAATTTCTATGATTTTTCTAAGTTTTAACTATTTTTTGGAATTAATATTAAACCAGAAAAGCCTTTATTGCGTCAGCATTGCATCAGCTGGTCAAATGGCCATTGCCAGGTCAAACCTTACATGTGGGGCCTGCTGGTCAGTGACTCAGTCACTAAACATATATTAGGATTAAACTTTAAACCTAATTAGTGGGACTGGGCCCACTGTCAGTGGGTGATTAAGTTAATTAAGCCAATTAATTATTTTTAACTTAAACCAAACTTAACCAGGGGCAAGGCCCCACCTGTCGGTGACCCAGGGGGGTCAACCGCGTGGTCAAACGACCCTGACCCATCGGCGTTGAGCCGCCGGCGACCACAGACACGGCGGAGGGGGTCGGAAACCCACCTCCGGCGACCATTTGGCCGGTGGATAGCTTCTAACGAACGTGCTCACTCGTGCGCATCCAATGGGACAAACCCCAGGGGCTGAGGTGGCCCAGAACGTCGCCGGCGACGACCTTGGCGGATGCCGGAGTTCGGGCGTCGATCGAACCGACGCCACAGGTAGCTAGGGGAGAAACTAACGGCATCTGCGAGCTCCTGGAGTCCTCCTGAGCACATCTACGTGCTCAGGTTCGAGCTTATGCGGCCATGGCTACGACAGCACCATCACCGGCGGCGAGGAGCTCTTGGGCTCGAGCAAAACAGGGGCTACAGCTAGCGATCGACTGCGAGGAAAGGGGGAAGTGGTCCGCAAGCTCACAGCAATTGCAGCGGCATCAGAAGTGAGCTCGGGGACGGCTTGGTGACGGCGAATTGACGGCGGCGAGCTTCGGGGGGCCGAGGTGGAAGACGACCACGGGACGGCGATGGAGGGCTTCCGGCGATGCGTGGCTTGGCGAGGAGCAGTAGCAGCTCGAGGCGGAGCTAATGGACTGGTCACGGGGGGCGAGGGAACGGCGGCAACTACGCGTATGATGGCGGGGTGCACTCGGCTGCGGCGGCCATGGCGAAAAGAGAGGCGAGGGAAGAGAGCAAGGGAGGCGAATGGGGAGCGGGAGCGATCTAGACGTCTCCCTGGGCTTATCCCGGCGTCGACGTGGCCCGGGAGGCAGGCAGGCAGCTTCCGGCGTGGCGGCACGGTCGTGCGTGTGCGTCAGCCACGCGGTCGACTGGCGCCTGGAGGACGACGACCTGGCTGGGCCAGCTGGGCCGGCCTGGCCTGGGCCTCAGGTAAGCCTTTCTTCCCTTTTTTCCATTTTTGTTTTCTATTAACTGCTTTATGTTTTTTATTTATTTGGGCATGAACCTTAGCACCAAAAATACTGAGACATTTTATAAGATGTAGTTTGAATATTTCAAACCGTCATAAAAAGTTCCAGCAATTTTTGAACAACTAAAATAATTGTAGTGTTTTATTTATTGATTTCAGTAGCATTAAAGGATTATTTTAAAATGCTATAACTGCTGTGAAAAATAAAATGTCCCCTGATATGTTGTTGCCAACATTTATCAGAATTAGTGAACATTTTTGAAGGGCATTTTGAATTCATTGAAAATTCACAAATATTTGAATTGTTTAGTTAGGTGAGGTGCTAGGGTTTCTGTTAATCCCCATTTCAAGTTGATGAAATTTAAACATGATGCACACTCCAGCTTGCACAATGCAGAGGGAAACTAGGGATGTGACAACTCACCCCCACTCAAAAGAATCTCGTCCCGAGATTTAGAAGTCGTCGGGAAGAGTGCAGGGTACTATAGTTGAAGGCAGTCCTCTCTTTCCCATGTGGCTTCCTTCTCGGAGTGGTGTGATCACTGAACCTTGAGAAACTTGATGTTTCGACGTCGAGTGGTATGCTCAGCTTGATCGAGGATACGAATAGGATATTCTCGATAAGTAAGGTTATCTTGGAGATCAAGCGTTTCGTGGTCTACTTCGTGGACAGGGTCCGAGAAGCAACGCCTGAGTTGCGATACGTGGAAAACATCATGAACCTTGGCAAGATGCGGTGGCAGTTCCAATTGGTAGGCAACCTCTCCTCATTTGGCAAGAATACGAAAGGGACCAATGTAACGAGGAGCCAACTTGCCCTTGATACCGAATCGTTGGGTACCCTTCAGAGGTGTAACCCGAAGGTAAGCCTTCTCGTCAACTTCAAAAGTCACAGCCTTATGATGGCGATCATATTGGCTCTTTTGACGAGATTGGGTTGTTTTCAACTTTTCACGAATAATGCGAACTTGCTCCTCTGCATCCTGGATCATATCCGGCCCAAAGAGTTGCCTCTATCCGGTTTCTGACCAGTTAAGAGGTGTTCGACACCTTCGTCCATAGAGAACTTCAAAAGGGGCTTTGCCCAAGCTTGCCTGATAACTATTGTTATAAGCAAATTCAGCAAATGGAAGACACTTCTCCCAATCCATGCCGAAAGAGATAACACAAGCTTTGAGCATATCTTCCAGGATTTGATTGACTTGCTCTACTTGACGACTTGACTGCGGATGGAAAGCAGTGCTAAAAGAGAGATGAGTCCCCATAGCATTCTGGAAGCTTTCTCAGAATCGGGAAGTGAAGATACTTCCACGGTCCGAGTTAATCTCCAAAGGAACACCATGAAGAGACACTATCTGAGAAATGTATAGATCTGCTAGCTGGCTAGCAGTTATACTCTCCCGGACAGGAAGGAAATGAGCCACTTTGGAAAGGCGGTCAATGACCACGAAGATAGCATTATTCCCTCTCTTGGTCTTGGGAAAACCGGTGATGAAATCCATACCGACTTTGTCCCATTTCCATTCAGGAATAGCTAAGGGTTGAAGGGTGCCAGCAGGCCTTTGGTGTTCTGCCTTAACGCGACGACAGACGTCGCAGTTAGCAACAAACTAAGCAATTTCTCTCTTCATTCTGGTCCACCAGAACCTCTGGCGTAGGTCCTGATACATTTTGGTACTACCAGGATGAATCATGAGAGGAGAGTCATGAGCCTCCTTAAGTATCATCTGTCACAGATGTTGTTTCTTGGGAAGCACCAAGCGATTCTCAAAGAAGACAACACCACGATCATCTACTATGAAGCACTTAGCATTACCTCCTTTTACATTCTTCTTAATCCGGGAAATCCCGGTATCATGTTTTTGGGCCTCAATGATTTGATCCGTAAGGGTAGGTTTCGCCACCAAGGTGGAAAGGAGTCCTTGAGGAACAATGTGAAGGTTTAGCTTCCGAAATTCCTCATAGAGAAGTGGTTGACCTTGTTGTAACGTCAGATTGTTACAATAAGACTTACGACTTAGTGCATCAGCCATGACATTGGCTTTCCCCGGGGTGTAAGTTATCCCTAAGTCGTAATCTGTGATCAACTCAACCCAACGTCTTTGCCTGAGATTCAAATCTGGTTGGGTGAAGATATATTTCAGACTTTGGTGGTCAGTGTAAATCTCGCAACGATTACCCAGAAGGTAATGTCACCATGTCTTAAGTGCATGGACTACAACTGCAAGCTCAAGATCATGTGTTGGATGGACGCAACTGTCGAGATGCGTATGCAATCACATGACGATCTTGCATGAGAATGCAACCTAATCCTTGTCGCGAGGCGTCGCAATAGATAACAAAGTCCTTAGAAAAATCTGGTGGCACCAATACGGGAGCAGAAGTCAGGCGTCTTTTCAGTTCCTGAAAGTTGTGCTCGCATTGTGGGGTCCACTCGAACTTTTTATCTTTATTGAGGAGTTCAGTAAGAGGCTTTGCAACCTTGGAGAAGTTCTCGACAAACCGGCGACAATAGCTCGCTAAGCCAAGGAAACTCCGAACTTGCTTAACCGATTCAGGTTGAGTCCAATCAAGGACGGCCTGAACTCGCTCGGGATTGACAGCGATGCCCTTCCCAGAGATTACGTGGCCTAAATAGGTCACTTCTGGTAGCCAGAATTCACACTTCGAGAATTTGGCATACAGGCGATGCTCTCGAAGAATTCATCAATACCAGACTTAGATGCTCGGCATGATATTCTTTATTCTTCGAGTATATGAGGATGTCGTTGAGATATACCACGACGAATTTGTCCAGATACACCATGAAGATAGAGTTCATCAAGCGAGAGAAGGTGGCCGGGGCATTGGTTAATCCGAAGGACATAACGGTGTACTCGTATTGGCCATAACGAGTAACAAAGGCCGTCTTTGGAATGTCCCCATTCTTGATCTTGATTTGATGGTAACCTAACCTCAAATCCATCTTATAAAAGACTGAGGACCCAGCGAGTTGATCATACAAGTCGTTGATCCTAGGGAGCGGATACTTGTTCTTTATTGTGACCAGGTTCACTGGTCGGTAACCTACAACCATCCGGTCCGTTCCATCCTTCTTCTTGACGAAGAGGACGGGGCAAGCCCAAGGAGAGGAACTAGGGCGGATGAATCCCTTTTTCAAGGCCTCATCGAGTTGTTTCTTTAGCTCGGCTAGTTCTAAGGGTGCCATCTTATAGGGTCTTCTAGGTATTGGGACAGTCCCTGGAATGAGGTCTATCACAAACTCCACATCCCTGTCAGGTGGAATACCTGGCAGTTCCTCTCGAAAGACATCCGGGAAGTCACGGACTACCAGGATATCTTCAAGTTCTAGAAGAGGGCTAGCATTGAGGGAATAGAGTTATCGCTTAGCCACTCGAGTTGAGAAATTGACTATCTCACCTGATGGATGTGTAAGTTGAACATTCCTAGTGTGAGTATCAATCTTGGCATAATGGGCTGACATCCAGTCCATACCCAAGATGATGTTGATGTCCGAAGACTTCAGAGCTACCAGGGAAGCTAAGAAGACTAGCCTATCCACGAGAATCTCATTATCATGGCTCACTCTAGAAGTTTGCCATTTTGATCCAGGAGTCTGAACTACTAATGGAGTGGGCATATCAAAAAAAAGTCATGTTATGCAACTGTGCATAACTTTCTGAGATGAATGAATGAGATGCTCCAGTGTCAAAAAGAACAGATGTTGGATGAATATTGACAAGGAGCGTACCAAGCACAACGTCGGGGTCATCATGTGCTTCTTCAAGGGTGACGTTGTTCACACGACCACGGGCAGGAGTTGGCTTCACATAATAAGCCTTACCCGGCTTACCACGTCCAGCAGGCTTGGCGTTGTTCTGGGGACACTCACGAGAGTAGTGTCCGGGATCTCCGCATTTGTAACAGATCACAGTTGAAGACCGCGGAGCAGCATTAGCAGCAGGACCACCATAGGTTTTTGCTGGAGGGTTGGCCTGATTTGGGAGAGGTGCCTCATAGGATGGCCTCGCAGTGTACCTCGATGGCAGGGCAGTGTTGAGCACCCACACTCGGCGCTTATGGGAACCTGAGACGGATGAGGAGCTGAAGTCACGAGGGTGCTTCTTGGTTGCCTCGTAATCGGTCTGTCCCGTCTCGGCATTGATAGCCTTGTTGACAAGGGCCTGGAAGGTAGCGCACTCATGCAGGCTCAGATCACGGCGGAGCTCGAGGCTAAGTCCCTTGCGGAACCTAGCTTGTTTCTTGGCGTCAGTTGACACCTCCTCCGGTGCATAGCGGGTTAAGTTGCCGAACTCACGACTGTAAGCGTCCACTGTCAGCTTACCCTGAGTGAAGGCACATAATTCCTCTCTCTTACGGTCCATCAGACCTTCAGGAATATGGTGGGTGCGAAAGGCACTGCTGAAGTCTGTCCAGGTGGTAGCGGGGCCCTCTGGGCGCATAGCCTCATAATTTTCCCACCACTGGTTGGCGGGTCCTTCAAGGAAGTACGCGGCAAAGTTAACCTTGTCCGCCTCAGCCACATTTGCAGAATGCAGCTTGCGGGTCATACTAGTGAGCCAATCATCCGCATCGAGGGGGTCGATGGAATGATGGAACTTTGGCAGGTACAACTTCACGAAGTCATTGAGGGATACTCCATCATTACGCGGAGGGCGTGCTGTATTCTGCTCAATACGCTCGAGCAGCCTGTTGGTCTCTCCCTTGTTGCGTTCCGCCTCAAGCATCACCTCCGCCAAAGATGGCGGGTGAGGCAGATTCTCCTGTCTGGCTTGGCTACCCTCGCCCCGCTCATAAGCAGGAGCGGGGTTGTTCCTGGTGGACACCATCCTGAAAGCAGAACCCACGTTTAGACAACATGGAATGTACTTGATAGACATAGAAAGCAGAGTAGATCATCTGAACAACATGGTAACAAGCAACTGCCATAAACATATACCATTGTTCATACACACCACATTACAGTTTAGTACAAGCTCAAGTTGAAGTACAAACTACGGTGCTGATGATACAACTCATCGGAGGCATTCCAAGCTTCCTATACATTATCTATCTACACCTCCGGAACTCAGTACACACCTCAGTTATACCCCACAAGACACGCAGGACTGTGGTGGGTACAACTGCTACAATACTACCAACACCTATATGCGAACTCACGCATCTCCGTAGAACATCTCATAGAGATTACCCCCATGACCTGGGAGCTGAACCTGCGGATCCGGAAACGCGTTAGCCTGAGGTCCCTGGGGTCCATAAGGGCACGGATGTGGCCTAGGTCCCCTGGTTAGTGGCAGCAGAGGTCCATGGAGTGGAACAATGCCTCCAACATCAGGCCAGTCCACACGAGCAGGCAGATGAGTCCGAAGCGGGCATAACATGTCCATATCTCCATACCCAGTCTGGAGGACTGGTGCCAGCTGCGTCAGAGCTATCCAGAGTCATGCACGGGTAGCATAGAGCTCCATGCGAAGTGCACGTGCATCACAATCTCTGGCCTCTAAGACTTGTGCAGTGACCTGGAGCCTAGGATCCTCATGAGAGTGATCATAATAAGCTCCGGTCAAATAGCCCTCCTCTCCTGGAAGAGAAGCTGGAACATAGCAGAACTCAGTGTTCTGCAGCAGACCATGGTTAGCTCGGAGGATGGTCATCATAGAGTAGGCCGCATCCTGCACCGCCATATCTATGGTGACTCCTACCCCATACGACTGATGAAGTGCCTCAGCAGCTCCAGGGTATGACGGGTAGATCCTGACAGTACAAAGGTACTGACTCTGATTAAAATCACGATACTGCTCCTTCACTATGTACTCGGGGTACCAGCGGTATCCTGTCTCCATCATCATACGGACCAACATGGCCGTGTGACCAGGCACATCAATGCACCTCGTCAGACGAACAACCTGGTGGGGAGGACGAGAAGGCATCTGAAACAGAGGATAATGCAAAGGCATTAGAGATCCTAGTGGAAATCGGACAGCATAACGGCTGAAAATGCTCAAAAACAATTTTGAGACATCTTGCAAAAGATTGGATATCATAACCACTCAACTTTCTAGCTTCAAGATTCTAACCAACTGATTGTCACACAGAAACAATACTTGAAAACTGGAGTTGACTCTCAAGCAACTTAGTCTACAAGTCCATGGTTAGTAACTCGTCATCCTGAGAGGTAGATAAGAAGCCTAGCTCTTAACCCCGTAGAAAAGAAGAGGGTGACTTAGAATAGAATGACTCGGGAAGAGGAGTAAAAAGAGCCTTACGTTCCCTTCCACAATCAATTCCCTTACATAACTAAAGCATTTCTAGACTCAACTTCGGTCAGTTTGGCTTGGTAATCCTACAGTCAGTCAGGCTCTGATACCAACGCTGTCGGAACCCCGATCCTAAGTCAGGCTCTGATACCAACTCTTGGCTAACCTGGCGCAGCAAGAGGTAGGGGAAAGGCTGGCCTTAGCGGGCCAGGCCACCCTATAGCAGCTGGGCCTAAGTGCCCAGTAGGTTTTGTCTTTTTATTTTATTTTCCTCTTCTACTTCTTTTTATTTCTTTATGTTTTCATTTATTTTCACCACCAATTAGCTCTAGTAAAATATGTGACTTAGCCCATTAAATACAATGCAATATTCAGCTCTGCCACAAATAAATTTGGACTTATTTGCACAAGTTTGTTTTTTTCATGAAATTTAAAGGGCATTTAAAATGCAATATGGTTTTGTTTTCAATGGTGGGGTCCACTCCAACTTGATGGTGATGTTGTGTTGGGACCCCGATCCTAAGCCATACGAGCCTAGCATGTAACACCTCATATCACTTTAACGCCTCACGCACGGTAATCCCCTCGGCTGCCACCTTACCTTGGCCAAGACCGTTTGCATCTTTTGGCACACGTATATGAGTATGTCGCTAGCAATCATATGTTAGAGAACCTGGGTCGACATGACTAGTCGAAGAACCCAAGTGGCACATCCGTACAAGGACATGCATACGTAACCCAACAATGCAGGTGTTGGTCATCAGCTTGTGTAGATGAGTCGTAGCAAGCTACAGGGACTCCATTATGTCCACGACATATCTGTCATCAACGGTACGCTACAAGGACTCCATTACACTGCGAGACATTTCCCCGAAGGGACAGACACATCAGCAAAGAAGGATACACGCCGGTCAATCAATGTGTCCGGAGCAGTAGAAGTCTACCAAGGCTCGGTGGAAGCACAAAGAGGCATTTCCCTATAAAGAGTACTACTAAGGCACACAACTAGGTGTCGAATCCCATGCATACCGTTACACGTCACACGTACGCACGACATGTCCGATATGCATAGATACAACTATGGCATCACAACATAACCATACAACAACACAACATTTATTTAGAAGGCTCAGAAGAGCCTTGCATAATATGTTCATACAGGTAGGTGTCACATGACTCGACACTCAAGTCATACAAACAAAGTCTTACAAACCAAGCAGAAGCTTAAAGCTGTCTGAGTACAAACAGTTGAAAGGTAAAAAGGCATAAAGCCTGACTATCTACAGCCCATCCCAGGGCATCAGATCGTAGCTGGGATACCAGCTACTCGTCGTCATCAACGTCTAGAAAGAACCCACCAGATGGGTCCTGGTTATCATCTGCAACGTTATTAAGCAAACATGAGTACAATCGTACTCAGCAAGTCTTTAAACCATACCTAAGCTATTCATGCTCATGTATCAACAAGGGGGGTAGTGGGGTTCATGCAGCATTGCCAGCTTTGACTCTTGGCTAACCTGTACTATGACTACAAGTTCTTTGAACAAGTTTTGAGATAGCGCACACGAGTCCACTAACACCACTACAATACACCACCATGGATCCGCTCCCGTCACATACGAGAGTGCCATCCACGATTCTCACTCTTGTCTTGAGACTTTTAAGAGTAGCCATTAAGTTATCTATGAACAACATAAGTTTTCCAAGTAGTCCATTTCCGAGGACGCGGCTATTCGAACAGATTCATAAACCATGCAGGGGTGTACTCCTTCACACATGCTCTCGCCACTTATCGCTATGTGCACGTAAAAAAAAAGCACCGCGACAACCTTCAAGCGGAAGCCTAGCGAGGGAGTCGGCCACGAAAGTCAATCACACAAGACCCTAGTCCAGGCTATCGCCTATTTGAGACTGAACCCGCACGGAAGTCCGGCCGAAGTTTCCGCTACAGCCTCAAACGATGTGCGCAGGGTTCCCAAGCCCACCATCCGGGTGACCCTTGGTACACCGTGCCACTGCCCACCCCTAAGGTCAAGGTCAGTGCTACGCACGGCCTCCAGCATTGCTATAAACACCAGAAACTACTTGCAACTCCTGGACCGAGGACTAGTTGATCAATAGGTCGAGAGGGGTCGAGTTACCGGAACCCAATGTGTGGTGCTAACTAGTCTTGGATCACAAACACAGAACTCAATTCCTAAGGACGGTCCCAATGAGACAACTCGCTATGTACTCCTACATAGCCTCTCATCGCTACATTTACCAAATCAGGTTCATCATTTAGCTCAACACATTAGAACAACACTATTCCACTCTGGTTCATCACCCAGATGAATCAGACCTGACACAATTCTAAGCATAGCAAGCAAGCAGGGTAAAGCACATCAAGGCTCAAGCATCTACCAGGTTTGCTAGGTTACTTGGTTTAGCTATTTACTGTGACAATGACATGTCATGCAGAGGAACTGGTTCAACTAACGAAACAGGTAAACAGTTGAAATGTTTGTCCTAATGCAATAAATGAGAGAAGGAGCGAGATTATGGGATTGTATCGGATATGATCAATGTGGTTGCTTGCCTTGCAGGTTGGTGGCCGGGTACTGCCCTTCAGCTGGATACTCACGCGTAGCCTCGGGAGCAGGACCTACCGTGATACAGACGAAGTAACAATCAAAACATGGCAAGTGCAACAATATGATGCATGATCATGACATGACAACATGATATGGATGAGCTAATGCACCTAGCATCAAGTTTAAATGAAGTTGGTTTGAATCAGGGTTCAAATTCAACTCCATGCATTATGTTACCTATTGCAATTATGCAAAAATGTCAATTTTCTCCTAGTTAGCTTGCTCTATTATGCATGAGAGTAGCATCAATGGATTCATTGGATTTTTCTGATGATTTTTATATATAAATTATTTCAATCTGAGTTACAGGTTAATTTCTATGATTTTTCTAAGTTTTAACTATTTTTGAGAATTAATATTAAACCAGAAATGCCTTTATTGCGTCAGCATTGCATCGGCTGGTCAAATGGCCGTTGCCAGGTCAAACCTGACATGTGGGGCCCGCTGGTCAGTGACTCGGTCACTAAACAGAGATTAGGATTAAACTTTAAACCTAATTAGTGGGTCTGGGCCCACTGTCAGTGGGTGATTAAGTTAATTAAGCTAATTAATTATTTTTAACTTAAACCAAACTTAACTAGGGGCTAGGCCCCACCTATCGGTGACCTAGGGGGGTCAACCTCGTGTTCAAACGACCCTGGCCCGCCGGCGTTGAGCCACCGGCAACCACAGACACGGCGGAGGGGGTCGGAAACCCACCTCCGGTGACCATTTGGGCGGTGGATAGCTTCTAACGAACGTGCTCACTCGTGCGCATCCAATGGGACAAACCCCAGGGGCTGAGGTGGCCCAGAACGTCGCCGGCGATGACCTTGGCGGACGCCGAAGTTCGGGCGTCGATCGAACCGACGCCACAGGTAGCTAGGGGAGAAACTAACGGCATCTGCGAGCTCCTAGAGTCCTCCTAAGCACGTCTACATGCTCAGGTTCGAGCTTATGCGACCGTGTCTACGGCAGCACTATCGCCGGCGGCGAGGAGCTCTCGGGCTTGAGCAAAACAGGGGCTACGGCTAGCGATCGACTGCGAGGAAAGGGGGAAGGGGTCCGCAAGCTCACAGCGGTTGCAGCGCCGTCGAAAGTGAGCTTGGGGACGGTTGGTGATAGCGAATCGACGGCGGCGAGCTTCGGTGGCCCGAGGTGGAAGACGACCGCGGGACGGCGATGGAGGGCTTCCGGCGATGCGTGGCTTGGCGAGGAGCAGCAGCAGCTCGAGGCGGAGCTGATGGACTGGTCAGGGGGGCGAGGGAACGGCAGAAACTATGTGTACGACGGCGGGGAGCGCTCGGCTGCGGCGGCCATGGCGAAACAGAGGCGAGGGGAGAGAGCAGGGGAGGCGAATGGGGAGCGGGAGCGATCCAGACGTCTCCCTAGGCTTATCCCGGCATCAACGTGGCCCGGGAGGCAGGTAGGCAGCTGCCGGCGTGGCGGCACGACCATGCGTGCGCGTCGGCCACGCTCTCGATCGACTGGCACCAGGAGGATGACGACCTGGCTGGGCCTGCCTGGCCTGGGCCTGACGTAAGCCTTTCTTCCCTTTTTTCCCATTTCTGTTTCTGTTTTCTATTAACTGCTTTATGTTTTTTATTTATTTGGGCATGAACCTTAGCACCAAAATACTGATTCATTTTACAAGATGTAGTTTGAATATTTCAAACCGTCATAAAAAGTTCCAGCAATTTTTTAACAACTAAAATAATTGTAGTGTTTTATTTATTAATTATAGTAGCATTAAAGGATTATTTTAAAATGCTATAACTGTTGTGAAAAATAAAATGTCCCCTGATATGTTGTTGCCAACATTTATCAGAATTAGTGAACATTTTTGAAGGGGCATTTGGATTCATTGAAAATTCACAAATATTTGAATTGTTTAGTTAGGTGAGGTGCTAGGGTTTCTGTTAATACCCATTTCATGTTGATGAAATTTAAACATGATGCACACTCTAGCTAGCACAATGCAGAGGGAAACTAGGGATGTGACATGTTGTTTTCCTTAAGAGAGTTTGTTTTGGAATTTTGACAAGTGTTGAACAATTTTCCCTCTCTGTTTGAGGTTTCATTTTATCACATTAAAATTTAATCCCTTTTAGTGGTGGAATTTGAAATGAGATATGAAGTCCAAGTGGATCAAGTACTGTTTAGCAAAATGCTTAGCTTAACCATGGTGATCACTGTTGCATCATTACATAGGGGTGTTACAACTCTCCTGTGCTAAAAGAAATTCTCGTCCCAAGAATTAAGAGGTAGAGGGAAATGGTTCGGCTACGTAATTCTAACGAATCTTCTTGTTCTTGTTACTCTTATCCAAGAGGTTGATCCCTTTACATTAATGTCTTCAATTCGTTACATCAAGGCATCATGATGGAGTCGTCATCCTTTCTTCGGGATCTTCATCATCATACGAATGCGATAAGAGGGAAAACTCTTGAAGAACGTATCTCCACAAAGTTGGGCATCTGACGGTGAACTCAGGGAAGAAGACATGAATTATTTCTTGAGTTGCAACTCAGGGAATTCATTGAGAGCAATATGCGAGGGTACAACAGTTTCAAATGGGCAGGCAATCATTCGATGCCTAATCAGCAGGTGAAAAGTTCCAGAGCAACGAAAATAAATATTCCGTATGATACTAGAATTGATCATCTCTTGGGCGGTGGCTCAGGAATTACATACGAAGCCAAGTGCAAAAGATACTTTGGGGATCAGGGATGTACAGGAGAGTCAGGTTTTGATCCTGTGGAGTTGGGGGTTATGTGCCCACCATGTGGGTTAAGAGTAGGAAGAGCGGTGACATCTTGCACGGTCATGGTAGCAAGACATGTCAGAGGATAGCCTGTCAGTTATGTTGGCAACAACGTTGGTACCAAGGGCGAGGGACAAATAGAACCATTTTCTTACTCGTGTAAATGAGGCGGACCAATAGGCAAAGTTCTTGTCCATCAGTCGTTACCGGAATGTCATCAACAATAGTAACAGGGTCTTACTGACAGAGTTGTACACCGAGGTGTTTACCTAAGCCGGGAATTATCACTGCTCAGATAAGTTCGATTACAAGAAAGGTTAAACAGGCCAAAGGAAAGGAAAATGTGTTTATCATTTTAAACAGACCAATGGAAAGGAAAATATGTTTATCATTTTAAACAGACCAATGGAAAGGAAAATGTGTATACACGAGTATTAGGTGTATATCCTTCCCAAGAGCAAGCATTTAGACAAAGGGGCAAGGAATTTATGATGTTTACCCATACAATGGTGTTTGGATAATTGATCAAGAAACATTTAGCACTATGCCTCCAATGTTCTTGTTGATATTCGGAATACCACAGTCATGCTTCGGGGTAGCATCGACATGGTCATTAGGCAAGGACCAGACTTTGGATACACAAAGGATCCATCGGGAACAACTTATAAAATAGGTCTTGCAATTTCCTCATGGAAGAATGGCTAATCTTGCTGAACAATAAACTATAACATTAGGTCCTCCAGCCAGGTGTGCTAGCCGTAACATCACCTTTCCAAGTAACATAGACCAATGTTATAATTCTGGGAAAGAGTTCCAACCATCATATCTGCCCGCGATTCAGATCTGATTGGTATCAGGATTCTTCAAACTCGGCATGTCTGAGAAGAAGATGGATGCAACACAAATCGATGAGATGACGTTGCAGGATTCCCAGTACATGGAATACGGAAGCGAACATCCAAAACATTGAGCTAGATTACAAGACACACGTGAACACATTGTCCAAGACAATCATGACCACATGCAAGTCTTACGACAAAATGCAACCGAGTTAAGGTTGGCAACCATCATCGAGGATATCACAGTATTGGTGTAAGTCCGGATTAGCTCTTACGAAGAACTTCTTTACCTTGATCAATTCAATCAGTGGATTGGCATGCTAAGAAATACATATGGAGTGAAGGTAGCCAATCTTCAGACCATATAATACTTCCACATGCATGAATGAATTGGGATGATCCCAGAGGATGCGAAACAAAACTTTCTCATATTCATGGCGGCAAAATTGCACGTGAACTTAGAGAAAAGCACTCCTTTTATCAAACATATACTCCATGAGCTAGGCACAAAGATAATGCTGTCAAAAGTCTTCCAACACTAGCTTAAATGTTCATCATGAATCATGGAGAAGATGAGGATGTGGCCGATGGGCTCAACAACAATTTATCGAGATTTTTGTAAACATGGATTTCCACCATTAAGTGAACAAGGTGATAGTATTTGTCAGATCAAATGATATAATTATGTATGCTTGAGGAAACATCCACAATTAAACATTGATCGAAAAGTGCATTCGGAAATATGGACTGAGCAACACGATCAATGCTAGAATGATGAGTTAACAACCAACACACTGAGAATGAAATTATCAACCATTAACTTCAAAGGAATGGGGTTGCTAGAAGTATTGAAATCATACATCAGAGTTCACTTGTCGGTACTCTGGTTAGAAACAACACGGGGACCAAGAAATGAATGGGGATGGCGAGAAGTATTACTATATCAAGAATTCTTAAGACATGTGCAATTCTCATGACATTCTTGACAAAAAGATGGTAATACTCCAAGATAGAAGAGACCACAAGATGGATAGCAAGGAACTTAAGGTTCAACCAAAACAAGATCAAGTCTGCGTTTGGAAGGAAGGCAAGGATGTTGTCAATGACAACACAAATTACCAAGGGGCAAGTGAGGGAGTCCCGGACTAGGGGGTCCTCGGGCCGCCGGCCCATCTCTTAATAGGCCGGCTCGAGGGGCCGTTCTCTGGCTATCACAGGAAGGGACGAATATATCGAAGACCTCATGTTCCAGAAGGAAGCCCCGAAGGCGCGTCGTGCATGCCAAGTCAAGATGAGGAGATCGACATTTCCATCCTCGGCAGGAGACCTTTCATGTGTAAACCCTAGGTACCCCCCGGTGTCTATATAAACCGGGATGGTTTTAGAATGTAGGACACGAAAACTCATCTAGGGTTTTAGTTATTCGATCTCGAGGTAGATCAACTCTGTAACCTTCATATCATCAATATAATCAAGCAGGACGTAGGGTTTTACCTCCATAGGAGGGCCCGAACCTGGGTAAACATCGTCTCCTTCGTCCCTTTGTTACCATCGATCCTAGTCTCACAGCTCGGGACCCCCTACCCGAGATCCACCGGTTTTGACACCGACATTGGTGCTTTCATTGAGAGTTCCGCTGTGATCCCCAAAGGAATCGATGGCTCGTGTTGTCATCAACGAAGAGGTCCGTAGCATGGACTCCTTCGTCCTTGGACAGATCTTTGCTTTCGGCAGCATCTTGCTGCACGCTGACCCGACCGGCCGCCTTGGCCGGGTCAGGAGTTTTGCCCCCGATCAAGAAGTCAGATTCGGGAACTTAGAGTTCTCCATAGACCCTCGGGGCGATCTCTTGCTCACCGGGCTCGCAGTCTCATCTGGCGCGCCCGAGGACTCCGAGGCCTTAACCTTGGATGTCGTCTTCAATCCCGCTCACGGGGCCAATCCCGATGATGATCTGGACTTTAATCCGGATCCGGCTATAGCGCCAGATGGCCGGGCATCCACTCCTGCCGAATACACTTCTCGTGAGGACGTGTCGGAAGTTAACTCCAAACGCGCCGGGCAGATTGACCCGATCGAGCTCTCAACACTCGACGAAGCTCTAGATCGGATCTCGTCAATGAAAATTACTGATGACCCAGCCCCGATCCACACTCAGATCGGTCTTGAGGCGGGTCAAGAAGAATTTTTCGTCCCACCCACCACCTACTTAGTAGCCACTATCGAAGACTTAACCGATATGTTGGATTACGCCTCCGAGGAGGCAGAAGACATGGAGGAAGAGGATCGCGCTCCCACCCCCGTCAACACCGGGCGATGGACCGCCACCTCCACCTATGACGTCTACATGGTGGATACGCCAGCCGGTAACGGCGAGCGCACACCAGCAAACAATGGCGATGACTCAGGTGAGGCACCGTCAAGACGCCGGAAGCCGCGTAAGCGATCAAAGACAAAAAAAGGGAAGGGAAGCTATTGCCGGCACCGGGGAAAACGATACCCCGGAAGACCTCGGCGATCGCGATATCCCCGAATATCCGTTGGAGGACCAGGAAAGGCCGGAGGACCAGCGCGACCCCAAAGATCCGAACGACTCCGAGGATGACAACTACCTCCCCCCTGTAGAGGAGGAGGATAGCCCGGAAGACGAGGACCTCATCGTCCCCGAAATCATTGAGGATCAGGAACGGTTTAGGCAACAGCTTTTAGCCACTGCCCGAAGCCTACAGGCAAAAGCACGGCAGCTCAAGGCCGAACAAGACACCCTCAATGACAGATGGACAAGGGTTCTATCAGCCGAGGAAGAACATGGCGCTGGTCTATGGGACCAACCCAAGAGCCACCCCCGCTGGCGGTTGCTGCCACAATTCGACGACGAGCTCCCAAATACGCCGTCCCCCAAGCACACTCCATACGACCAGCCGGACCGCCCTCCCCGAGGACGAGATAGGACGGCTGGCGAGGCTGGTTATAGGCCGGCGATACCCCGCAGAAGGGGAAAAGAGCCAATGAAGCCTGAGGACAGGTATGACCTGCGACGCGACCTGGATGATAGAACAGGCCGCACGAGATCCATCTACGGATCTAGAGGGTACTCCCCTGGTAGAAGGGACGAGTACCGGCCTTGGCTTGACCGAACCAACAGAGTTCGGGACCAAAACCGGGCCAGAACAGACGCCGACTACCGGCGCGATATAGCCCGGGTCAGAGGCGCCGCCCACCCACTCTGCTTCACTGACGAGGTGATGCAGCATCAGTTCTCGGAAGGGTTTAAACCCGTGAACATCGAGCAATACGACGGAACAACTGACCCAGTAGTGTGGATCGAGGATTTCCTCCTCCACATTCACATGGCACGAGGAGACGACCTCCACGCCACCAAATACCTACCCCTTAAACTTAAGGGGGCAGCTCGGCACTGGTTAAACAGCCTCCCCGAAAACTCTATCGGGAGTTGGGAGGACCTCGAGGATGCATTCCGATCTAACTTCCGGGGCACCTATGTACGCCCCCCGGACTCCTCCGACCTAAGCAATGTCGTGCAAAAGGCAGGAGAGTCTGCTTGACAATTCTGGAATCGGTTCTTGACCAAGAAAAACCAGATCGTCGATTGCCCGGATGCCGAAGCTATAGCCTCTTTCAGGCATAATACTCGGGACGAGTGGCTGGCTCGCCAGCTCGGTCAGGATAAACCTAGGACCATGTCCGCCCTTACATCACTCATGACCCTCTTTTGCGCGGGCGAGGATAACTGGCTAGCAAGGCGAAGCCACAACCCCGAAGACCCCGACACTTCCGAAGTCCGGGATGGAAACGGGAAACCACGACGCAACAAAAACAAATGCCGGCACAGCACTAGCGACGCCGATGACACGGCCGTTAATGCTAGTTTCCGCAACCCAAGATCCGGGCAGCGGAAGAAGCCTCCTAAAGGCAACCGCGACGGACCCACCCCGCTGGACAAGATCATGGAGAGGCCTTGCCAGATCCATGGCACGCCGGACAAGTCCTCCAACCACACCAACCGCAACTGTTGGGTGTTCAAACAGGCCGGCAAACTCGCCGCCGAGGAGCAGGGCAAAGGCCCACGCAGCGAGGACGACGAGGAGCCCCGCGGTCCGAGCAATGGAGGTCAGAAGCAATTCCCTCCAGAAGTAAAAACTTTGAACATGATATACGCCACTCATATACCGAAAAAGGAGAGGAAGCGCGCCCTTCGAGAGGTCTACGCCGTAGAGCCTGTAGCCCCGAAGTTTAACCCATGGTCGGCCTACCCGATCACCTTTGATCGACGAGATCACCCGACCAGTATCCGTCATGGAGGTTCGGCGGCCCTTGTCTTAGACCCCATTATTGATGGTATCACCTCACTAAAGTCCTAATGGACGGAGGAAGTAGCCTCAATCTGATCTACTCAGATACGATGAAAAAGATGGGTATAGATCCATCAAGGATCAAACCCAGCAACACTACCTTTAAAGGGGTGATCCCAGGCATCGAGGCCCGGTGCACGGGCTCTGTGAGCCTGGAAGTGGTGTTCGGCTCGCCCGATAACTTCCGCAGCGAGGACTTGATCTTCGACATCGTACCTTTCCGCAGCGGCTACCACGCCCTGCTGGGCCGTACAGCGTTCGCTCGCTTTAATGCCGTCCCACACTACGCATACCTCAAGCTCAAGATGCCGGGGCCCAAGGGGGTCATCACTGTTAACGGCAACACAGAGCATTCCCTCCAAACTGAGGAACATGCATTGGCCCTTGCGGATGAATTCCACTACGAGGACGGTCGGCAAACACCTAAATCTGCCATAAAGGCTCGTAAGGTCGACAAACGAGTTCGGTTTCAATTCGAACTCCCAGATTCCTCTTCTCCCTAGAAATAGGGACACGCCCCCATTGCACAGCCCTAACAACCTCCAAATACGTGCCAAGAAGGCACAACTTCGCACTCAAGATTCCATGGGCAACAATGGGGAACAACCATTAAAGGGTAAGTGTTCGGCCGGACCGAACCACTAGTACACGTCCTCGAACAAAACACAGGTACCATCAAGGACCTGCTAAAAGCGTACAGCTCATCTACACTTTGGCGACTTCTCAAGACCTTCTTCCCAAGGTCCGCTCGGCGACAGCATCACCCTTAAAGGGATGCAACCCTCACAGAGGAATACGTACGGACAGGCGACAGGACACATCGGGGACGTCATGTCACCAATCGAAGACCCCTGGTACAGCCTCCCCTCTGTAAACTTTATATTTCATCTTCAAAAACCTGTAAACAGTTGCTTCGGCAATTCAAGTTATAAGAATTGTTGAGCAAGTACAAGACCATCATATATGGCCACTTCGTTGTCTTTTATACATCCTCTGTTCTTCCCTTGGTAACGCTTCTTGCGAAAACTGTCCGGTATATAGTATGATGCAACCGGCTAATAGACCGGGAGCTTGAATTTAAAAAAAATCGCCTTGAACATCACCCCAGCACAACTGGTCGCATGTTCGGCGTCTTGGATTTTGCTTTATATGCATCGGATCCGAACTATGTCTTGGGTCAATAGTTGGGTTGCCCGGCTCCTGTGATTGCCCCCTTACGTTCCGCTCGTTCGGCTAAAGGGGCAAAGGGAGAACCACTGCGATTATGTTTCCAGTTCACCTGGTCAAGCACCTCAGGGGAGAAAGCCAAAAACTGACTTTCATAGTAAGCGAGAACCGGTCTGCAAATCCGAGCATAAGTGTCATACTAAAAGATCGATAGAGGTTATTCCATGTTATACGATGGGTTTCGTTCTTGTAAAAACCATGTGATGCCGGCTTCGGCCCCGAACATCACACTGGGGGCTAGTTATCAGCCCCCCGCATTTTTTCTACGCTCCTACGGCTAAGTGAAAGCGATAAAGCATCATAGTCCGATTGCCTTGTCCCCCCCGCACTACCACCTTCGGGCACCGATAACTCGGCTAAGGGTCACAGTGCGGATACAGAGACACTCCATGTAGTATCTACATGGGGGCTGAAGCCGACGACTCGCAACTTTCAGATAAACCGGCCACACAGGAGTCAAAATAAAATACTTATAAGACATGATAAACCATGCATCACTAGTTATAAAGCGTTAAAAGTCTTCGTATATATTACAACGCGCTCATTCATACAAAACGTCCTTGGAGCATTGAGCCTCTATTGCCCGAGCACCCTCCATCACTGATGGGAAGTATCGCTCGGGGCGCCTATACTCCTTTCCAGGAGGCGGAGGTGCGGTAGCCATCTCGGTTGGCTTGAGCTTCGGCCAATGCACCATGGTCTTCGCAAAGGCCATACGCGCGCCCTTGATGCACGTAGAACGCTTCAGCACATCGACCCGAGGCGCAACTTCGCATAGCTTCTGCACTAAGCCGAAGTAGCTACTCGGCAATGGCTCATCGGGCCACAGACGGATGCAGAGGTCCTTCATGGCCGGCTCCGCCACTCTGTGCATCTCCATCAGTTGCTTCATTTGCTCGACGAGGAGAGGAGAGCGCTCGGGGGACTCAAACTGCGCCCAGAATAGCCGGGCCTCATCATCCTCTGCCCGCGAAGCATAAAACTTGTTCGCGTCCGCTGCACTCTTCTGGAGATCCGCACAGACGCCTAAGGAACGCCACACCTGGGTGAGCCAAGTAAACTTGCTACCACCAAAGGTGCATTGCATTGAATACGGCTTACCATCGATGACAGCCTTGACTTGGCGAACCTCCTCTTGTAAAGACCGCCTCTCCACCCGCTCCTTTTGGAGCTCGGATTTTAGCGCGGCTAGCTCGGTGGCTTGTTCTTTGCCCTTCTGCTCAAGGGCCTCGCACTTTGTGCTGGCATCCTTGAGCTCTTGATGCACCTCCTCCACCCGGGCCTCATGCTTGGCACTCGCAGCCTTCAAAGTGGAAAGCATGGCCGCTGCTTGTTCGGCGGCCGCCTTCTCCTCCGCGGCCTTTTGCTTCATGTCCTGGAGCTCGGCCTTGAGTTTTTCAACCTCCGCAGCTGAAGCTGTAGAAGCAATAGCTGACTAATTACACTGGGTTACCAGTGCGGATCATTACCAATATATAGCTCGGATATTAGAATTCGGCTTACCTTGTGCCTCGTCGAACCTCTTGTTCAGGATATCAAGCTCCTCTTCGGAGATCTTGAGCTTCCGATTTAGCTCGGTCAGCTCAGCGACATTAATGGCTGCCACCGATGACGAGGCCTACAAAGAACAAAAAATATGTATCCAGTTATGTACATTCCAACCTCCGAACTGTCAAGGATATGACTCTCTGCTTGGTCCTCTTAAGAGCTCTTAGAACATGGCAAGACTACATGGTGCCTTGTGCATCATTGTTCATTCCTTATTGTTTGACCCCCGGATGCGCTTTTGCAAACCCATCCGGGGCTCGGGGGCTACTACATATATAAAGATATCACAAACTTAAAATTAAAGTTATTCGGGAAAAAGGTATTACATGACTCACCTTGAAGCCTGCCAAGAGACCATTGAAGGCCTCTTTCAGTCCGCTATCAACGGACTGAATTCCTTGTAAAACCGCACCCATAAGAGTGCGGTGATCCTCAGAGATCGGAGCGCTTGTTAGCGCCTCCTCCATAACCAGCCACCCAGCCGTCGGTGGCATCGGTGGTGACCGGACAGTCCGATCTCTGACCGGGGACTGAGCCGGTAGCTCCGGAGGCACAGCGTGCTCCGGAGACGTCCTCGGAGGGGACTGGGCATCTCTTCGCCCTTCCCCTTCGGCCGCCAGGGGAGTATTCTCCCCCTGGTCCTCAGCAGCCTGGGGAATTTCTTCTCCCTGGCCTTCGGCGGCCGCGGCGTCAGCCTCGGCCATGGTGTGGTCGACCCCGCCGCCCGTGTTCGGCTCCAACGGAGCCTGGCTGGATGACACCTCCGCGGCATCTTTCGCGACCCTTGGAGGTGTGGAGTGCGACGCAGTCCCACTCTCTGCCAGCTCGGCGGGTGGGGACTCCCCGTACGATATTTGGTCGGTGGGGAGAACGCGCGGTGGGCTGCAAATCAAAAGACGCGCTTGTGTTTAAAGCATTGAAAAACCCTGCATAAATAACCCGGGAGTCTTCGGATTCATACCTTTGAGCGGGGGGCTTGACCCTTAAGCTCCTTTGGGGAACCCTCTCAAATTCCTCGGATTCTGCGTCAGAATCCGAGCTGTCATCGGGCAAGATCAACCTCGCCCGGCGCGCCCTCTTCAGGGCAGGAGGAGTTGCGTCCTCCGCGGCGTTCGATGACGCCGCCCTCTTCCTTGGGAGGGGGGAAACACCTTCCCCTCCGTCTTCATGCTCCTCCTCGTGACTCGAGGAGGCATGGGTTTCCTCGGACGCGGCGTCCGGCTGGTCCTTGATGCGGAGACCCTCTCTGGCCTTCTTCTTCTTCTCTTTCTTCTCGGGCGCCGAGTACGGCGCCACAACAAGCATCGCAGCCAACAGCTCCGACCTGGGGTCTTCGGGTTGTGGAGCCGGGCAGTTAACCTTCGCGGCTTTGCTCAGCCACTTCTGTGAAAGTAAGGGAGAAGGCGTTCAGTCTTTTTGCTGAAGAAACAAAGTCAGCGGATTAAAATTATGCCATACCTTGGTGGGGGGGGGGGGTTATCGGTGCTTAGGCCCGAATCCTCCTCCGTGGCTGGCCAGCTTTTCTGAGGCTTGAACAAAGCCTTCCACAGCTTCTCGGGGGTGGTGCGGAAGAATTGGCGCACGGTAGGCTCGTCATCAGGCCGGTAAGCCCACATGGGGGATGCCCGGCGCTGGCAGGGAAGAACACGGCGGTGGAGCATAACCTGGACTACGTTAACCAGCTCCACCTTGGCTTCGATCACCGAGGTGATGCGCTTCTGTAGCAGCTTAACCTCAACATCCGACCCCCAGTCGAGGCCCTTCCTGAGCCACGAGGTCAATCTCGTGGGGGGCCCGGATCTGAATTCGGCGGGTGCCGCCCAGCTCTCGTCCTTTGGCTCGGTGATGTAGAACCACTCCTTCTGCCAGATTTTGATCGTGTCGATGAAGGTGCCGGATGGCCACTCGACGCGGGGGAGCTTGCTAATTACCGCCCCTCCGCAGTCCGCGTGCTCGCTTGCCATGGTCTTCGGCTTGACGTTGAAGACCTTGAGCCACAGGCCGAAGTGCGGTTCGACCCGCAGAAAGGCTTCGCAGACGATGATGAATGCCGATATGTGCATGAAGGAGTTCGGCGGAAGGTCGTGGAAGTCCAGCCCATAGAAAAACATGAGACCCTTGACAAAGGGGTGGAGCGGAAAGCTCAGTCCCCGGATGAAGTGGGGGACGAACACCACCCTCTCGCCTGCCTTGGGGTGGGAATCACCTGGTTCTTCTCCGGGGCGCGGTGGAAGACGTTGGCGGGGAGGTAGTCGGCCTGCTTTAGGTCCCGGATATCCTGGTCAGTGACCGTGGAGGCCTCCCACTTTCCATTGGAGCCCGAACCCACCATGGCTAAGCTCGGAGAAGAGGGCGAGGAAGAACTGGATCTGGGCTCTCGAAGCTTGGGGAGATTAAGGAGACGGAGTATGCGAATGGGAAGCGTGAATAGGCCTTGGTTTTTTTCCCTTTTTATGAGACGTGCCGCCGATTAGCCTCCCTTATCGCGCCGCAAATCCCTCCGCTTCCCAAGACATGCGTGCCGTTATGCGCACATGAAGATTAATCATATCCCGTGTGAAATGGAGCACGATCTGTGCATTGATAAGTCGTGTCGCTGTAAAAATGGCATCGAACCGCGAATCGAGTTCTCATAACTGGTTCAGCGGTCGTGGTAGGCCACGACCCTTTGTCAGAGGGGGATGTCAGAAAACACTGTTTACACTTTGACGAGTGGCCTTCGGGGCTAAGCAATTCATGGTATTCGGTCAATTATATGATCGGATGAAGTACGTGTCATCGGAAGCCGAACTAGTCTCAGCCGATCATTGAAAGGGAAGAAGAACTCACCCCGCAAGCCAAAGACTCTGATCATATGAAGTAGCTGGAGCAGAGACTCTTGGCGTTGGGGGCTAGTTCGGGGGCTACTGAGGGAGTCCCGGACTAGGGGGTCCTCGGGCCGCCGGCCCATCTCTTAATAGGCCGGCTCGAGGGGCCGTTCTCTGGCTATCACAGGAAGGGCCAAATATATCGAAGACCTCATGTTCCAGAAGGAAGCCCCGAAGGCGCGTCGTGCACGCCAAGTCAAGATGAGGAGATCGACATTTCCATCCTCGGCAGGAGACCTTTCATGTGTAAACCCTAGGTACCCCCCGGTGTCTATATAAACCGGGAGGGTTTTAGAATGTAGGACACGGAAACTCATCTAGGGTTTTAGTTATTCGATCTCGAGGTAGATCAACTCTGTAACCTTCATACCATCAATATAATCAAGCAGGCCGTAGGGTTTTACCTCCATAGGAGGGCCCGAACCTGGGTAAACATCGTCTCCTTCGTCCCTTTGTTACCATCGATCCTAGTCTCACAGCTCGGGACCCCCTACCCGAGATCCGCCGGTTTTGACACCGACATCAAGGATGATATTTCTCATCATGAATTTAATTGACCCTTTGGAGGAAGTCAAAATGTTAATGATGATCATGACACATTTTGTCAAGAGGTTTCATGAAGATGTAATCGATCAGCGACATCATCAAGCAAGGAATGGTGAAGCGAAAGGTTGTCGGAACCATAGATAAGATTGCTAGCTTCTGAATCGAAATTGCCTTTCAAGACAACCAACATGATGTTGAAATCTTGATGTAAGCTTAGTGCACTGTTGGAATTGTGTTCCGGGGATGAAGGACATAGATAGCATGGTCAAGCTTCAGCATGACGATGATGATGTAGCCAATCAGCTGGGAATGACATGATATTTGATTCAATATTCGGTGTTCTCGGTCAACCCAGAACCCGTGAAGTGACTATGACAGGGAAAGGTATTACTTCATCTAAAATTCATAAGATGTAGTGCAATGGCATGATATTCTCGAGATACTAGGGGGTAATACTCGAAGGTAGATCAAAATAGAGGTTGGGCAGGCGTATTGATCTGCAAAAGACAAGTGCTTTAACTTGTCCAATAAATGGGATCAAAGAAGAACAATCATGGTCGGAACCACGGTTGCAAAGGACCAAATTAAAATACAAGATGAACTTATAACAAGGGGATAATTTTTATTACCAGAAGCTTCCATGATAAGAACTACATCGTGTCCATGGGCATTAACACAAACTTCAAGGTTGACTCCCACTTCTTCAATTCATAACCTATCATTCACTTCTTGTTTTCGATGAAATTGTAGTGTTGAAATTTTATCGGGCAAAACACTAGAGAGTATGACTCGTGAAAACTCTCAGGTTCACACGGATTAGAGAAGGCATAGGTTCAACCCATAGGGGTGATACGTCTCCAACGTATCTATAATTTTTGATTGTTCCATGCTATTATATTATCTGTTTTGGATGTTTTATATGCATTAATATGCTATTTTATATTATTTTTTGGACTAACCTATTAACCTAGAGCCCAGTGCCAGTTTCTGTTTTTTCCTTGTTTTTGAGTATTGCAGATAAGGAATATTAAACGGAGTCCAAACGGAATAAAATCTTCGATGTGATTTTTCTTGGACCAGAAGAAACCTGCCAGGCTTGGAGAGGGGGACAGGAGACCTGCCGGGAGACGACAAGCCTGCAGGGCGCGCCCTAGGGGGGGGCCCTCCTGGCTTGTGGCCCCCCTGCAGGCCTCCTAACCCTAATCTTCGTCCTATAAATTCCCAAATATTCCCCCAATACCAAAAGGATCCACGAAAATACTTTTCCGCCGCCAGAAGCCTCTGTTCCCGTGAGATCCCATCTTGGAGCCTTTTCCGGTAATCTGCCGGAGGGGGATTCGATCACGGAGGGCATCTACATCAACTCCATTGCCCCTCCGATGATGCGTGAGTAGTTCACCTCAGACCTTCGGGTCCATAGCTAGTAGCTAGATGGCTTCTTCTCTCTCTATGTTCTTCAATACCATGTTCTTCATGATCTTCATGGAGATCTATCCGATGTAATACTCTTTTCGGTGTGTTTGTCGAGATCCGATGAATTGTGGGTTTATGATCAGATTATCTATGAATATTATTTGAATCTTCTCTGAATTCTTATATGCATGATTTCATATCTTTGCTAGTCTCTTCGAGTTATTGGTTTGGTTTGGCCAACTAGATTGGTAATTCTTGCAATGGGAGAAGTGCTTAGTTTTGGGTTCAATCTTGCGGTGTCCTCACCCAGTGACAAAGTAGGGGTAGCGAGGCACGTATTTGTATTGTTGCCATCAAGGATAAAAAGATGGGGTTTTCATCATATTGCTTGAGTTTATCCCTCTACATCATGTCATCTTGCTTAATGCGTTACTCTGTTCTTCATGAACTTAATACTCTAGATGCAGGCAGGAGTCGGTCGATGTGTGGAGTAATAGTAGTAGATGCAGAATCGTTTCGGTCTACTTGACACGGACGTGATGCCTATATGCATAATCATTGCCTTGGATATCGTCATAACTATGTGCTTTTCTATCAATTGCTCGACAGTAATTTGTTCATCCACCGTATTATTTTCCTTCAAGAGAGAAGCCTCTAGTGAAACCTATGGCCCCCGGGTCTATTTTCCATATTATTTTTTCAGATCTATAAACCAAAAATACCAAAAATACTTTGCTGCAATCTTTTTACTTTTGTTTTACTTTTCGTTTTAGTAATCTTTCATATCTATCTCTATCGGATCTCATCCTTGCAAGTAACCGTGAAGGGATTGACAACCCCTTTATAGCGTTGGGTGCAAGTGTTTGATTATTTGTGTAGGTACATCTATTGGGGACTTGCTTGAATCTCCTACTAGATTGATACCTTGGTTCTCAACAACTGAGGGAAATACTTATCTACTTTGCTGCATCACCCTTTCCTCTTCAAGGGAAAACCAACGCAAGCTCAAGAAGTAGCAAGGGGCATCTTAGGAACGTATACCACAAACTTCAAGAGTAAATAACACAAGCTCGAGGGTATATCATGGTTGACAAAAGCAGAGGATACAATTTACCAAAGGCATTAAGTATCAAGGAGAGAATTCACAAGGTTTTTTGAATGTGAATAATACTATCGGATAATAACCCAGTGATGGGTCTGGCGGTCCACAACGGATTTGATGTGAGTATCTGTACTCAACCAGAGGGACAAAGAATGCAAGGGCATTGAATTATAGAACATCTGAATAATTCGATGCTTAATTAACAAAGAAATTGTGATTTTCAGGTTGGTGTATCAGAATCAGATGCTCCGATCAATTACAAGTAAGTTGAATGGACTTAGATGGACAATCAATCAAGGTTTGATTTGCCGAGAACCAGCTCATGTTTGGAAGGACGTCTGAGCTGGAAAGATAATTTATAAGGATCAACCAATGATTGTGTGCATTCGCACATATGTTGAATCAATAAGATCAGAATGACAATCACAAAGGATTTTAATGGATATTGCTAGACATATGGAATTAACCATAATGCAAGCAGGTAAGGAAGGTCAAGAGCAATAGGCTATTGAGGATTTCTGAAGATCAAATAGCATTTCGAAGAATTTTGTGAAACACATGACAACTGAGTATAAACGAATCCCCGGTGCGTGTAAGGAATTATTCGTAGGGGCTTTCATGCGGTAATGAACTGCACAACAGTAAGCTGAAAGGATTCTCAGGACAACAAAGAGTATTTCGGGGCATCTTGTAATAACAAGAGCAACGGGGAATGAAAGTATGAACGACAGTTGTATGTAGTTATCCATATGGGTTGACGGTGGAAGGGAATCACAAAAGTGATGAGTACAAGTTCTCGGGAGAATCTTTGGAGTCTTCTTATGAATCGAGCCATCATATGGAATAAGGGGCTCTCCGGGAGGAAGTAGTTACGAGAACCTAAGTTAGAGTTAGCAAAATCTTTAACCCGAATAGAAGAGAGATCAGAATCCTAGAGTGAAGGCGAGGAATAAAATATCCTAATACCGCCCATTTGTGATGTGGGCCCGTAAGCCACACAGCAATGTTAGTAAAAGTTTTTCAAAGAGTAGACTCAACTTCGGCCAATGAGTTGGAAAGGGGCTTCCTACAGGCAGTCGACTCTGATACCAACTTGTGACGCCCCCATTTTGATCATACACTAATCATACACACAATCGCGCACGATCAAGATTAGGGACTCACTAGAAGATATCACAACACAACTCTAAACACAAATTGAAGTCATACAAGCTTCATATTACAAGCCAGGGGCCTCGAGGGCCTGAATACATAAGCTCGAATACAAACGAGTCAGCGGAAGCAAATAATATCTGAGTACAGACATAAGTAAACAAGTTTTGCCTTAAGAAGGCTAGCACAAACATAACACAGATCGAAAAGGCAAGGCCTCCTGCCTGGGAGCCTCCTAACTACTCAGCAGCCTCCACGTAGTAGTACGCTCCGTCGGGGTAGTAGTAGTCGTCAGCAGGATCAGCCATCTCCTGGGCTCTGACATCTGGTCACAACAATCATATCGAGAAGGAAAAGGGGATCAAAGCAACGGTGAGTACTCATCCAAAGTACTCGCACGACTAACATCAGAACTATGCTAAGTATGCATCAGTATTAAAGGAATGGGTTATATCTTTGGATTGCCTGCAGAAATGCCAAAACAGAGAGAAGGCCTAGTCCTATCGAACACTAGCATCTTCAGTGTCTTGCAACATTAGAAGAGTGTAGATTAGCATAATTAAAGTAGAAAGTTTTATTTAACCACGCCCAGAGATTCTTCCTCGACTCCCTGCGAGAAAGCAATCCCAGAGCAAACAATTTCATTTCATTTCACAAGTATCCACTTCTAGTTGTATAGATCGGGATACAACTCTGAGTGTCCGTTACCATGGACACGCCTATTCGAATAGATATACTTCCCTGCAGGGGTGCACAAACTTGCCCAACACGCTCGATTAACTCTGGCTGGACACACTTTCCAGGTCATGCCCGGCCTCGGCTGATCGACACGCCGTAGTCCTACCTAGGCTCAACAGAGAGGCCACACACCGATCTACATCCTAATCGCAAAGGGGTCATGGGCCAATATCCCTTCACAATCCTGCGCGTTACGTGGATGGCCGGTGTCAGTCCTGGCACCTCTTTATAAAAAGACGGTGCTTATGCGGGCCACCCGGGCACGTGCCGCTCGACTATGACGTCTGAAGAGCTTTCGAGCGAATGTATGACGTAGAGTGCCCATACTGATTCTCGCGTGGTGGTTAGTGTGAAACAGGCCAGAGGCCTTCTCAGATCACATATCCAACCCCATTAATGTTTTGTTAACTGTGGTGACGATCGATGATCCACGATATGTGGTCCCGTCGCCCCGTCTCGAGGACTTGTGGCAAGGGCCAAGAATGCCCGGTCATGCCTCGTCATAATTACACCAACACCCTCTAGGTCATCCTGACCTCATCATGTTCCAGTAGTAAAGTTAAAGTATCCGTGTGTCCATAATACCAAGGGGGGAAACCCGAGGTATCACCCTCGATGGATCCCACCCGATGTAATCGTCAAGGTGACCAGAGAGGAATCACCCTCGATGGTTCACGCTTGAGGTGTTGCACGACAGAGTCATTATCGGAAGTGGCGAAGGAGGAATCACCCTTGATATCCACGACTGACTAGCTACGCTACAGAGTTAGCATGAGGAGTACGTTACGAGGTGTCACCCTCGGTACTCGATGGTAGCTCTGCAAAGTCCTACAACAAAGGGGGTGTGATGTGATGTGACGGGCATGGCTTGTCGGTCGGTTGATCGAGTCTTCGAGTCATCGATGATGAAGTAGGGGCAACATGGACAAGTGGGGGCACTGGGGATCACTAATCAACCTATACTAAGCATTTAACATGCAATAAAGTATAATAGCAGTTTAAACAAATGGGCTATGCATCAGAATAGGAGCTATCTACAACAGTAGCAAAATCTAATGCAAGCATGAGAGGGAAAGAAATGGATGATATCGGAATGATCAGGGGGGTGGGTGCTACTTCTTGAGCTTGCGTTGGTTTTCCCTTGAAGAGGAAAGGGTGATGCAGCAAAGTAGATAAGTATTTCCCTCAGTTGTTGAGAGCCAAGGTATTCAATCTAGTAGGAGATACAAGCAAGTCCCCAATCTTCGCACCTACACAAATAATCAAACTCTTGCACCCAATGCTAAAAGGGGTTGTCAATCCCTTCACGGTTATTTGCAAGGATGAGATCTGATAGAGATAGATATAAAAGACTGCTAAAACTAAAAGTAAAACAAAAGTAAAAAGATTGCAGCAAAGTATTTTTGGTATTTTTGGTTTATAGATCTGAAAATATAATATGGAAAATAGACCCGGGGGCCATAGGTTTCACTAGAGGCTTCTCTCATGAAGGAAAATAATACGGTGGGTGAACAAATTACTGTCGAACAATTGATAGAAAAGTGAATAATTATGACGATATCCAAGGCAATGATTATGCATATAGGCATCGCGTTCGTGTCAAGTAGACCGAAACGATTCTGCATCTACTACTATTACTCCACACATCGACCGACTCCTGCCTGCATCTAGAGTATTAAGTTCATGAAGAACAGAGTAACGCATTAGGTAAGATGACATGATGTAGAGGGATAAACTCAAGCAATATGATGAAAACCCCATATTTTTATCCTCGATGGCAACAATACAAATACGTGCCTCGCTACCCCTACTTTTTCACTGGGTGAGGACACCGCAAGATTGAACCCAAAACTAAGCACTTCTCCCATTGCAAGAATTACCAATCTAGTTGGCCAAACCAAACCAATAACTCGAAGAGACTTGCAAAGATATGAAATCATGCATATAAGAATTCAGAAAAGACTCAAATAATATTCATAGATAAGCTGATCATAAACCCACAATTCATCGGATCTCGACAAACACACCGCAAAAGAGTATTACATCGGATAGATCTCCATGAAGATCATGAAGAACATGATATTGAAGAACAAAGAGAGAGAAGAAGCCATCTAGCTAGTAGCTATGGACCCGAAGGTCTATGGTGAACTACTCACGCATCATCGGAGGGGCAATGGAGTTGATGTAGATGCCCTCCGTGATCGAATCCCCCTCCGGCAGATTACCGGAAAAGGCTCCAAGATTGGATCTCATGGGAACAGAGGCTTCCGGCGGCGGAAAAGTATTTTCGTGGCTCTTTCTGGTATTCAGGAAATATTTGGGAATTTATAGGCCGAAGAATAGGGTTAGGAGAGCTGCTGGGGGGCCACAAGCCAGGGGGTGCCCCCCCTATTGCGCGCCCTGGTGGCTTGTGACTCCACGGCAGGTCTCCTGCCTTCATCTCCAAGTCTGGCAGGTTTCTTCTGGTCCAAGAAAAATCATTCCGAAGATTTTATTCCGTTTGGACTCCGTTTAATATTCCTTATCTGCAACACTCAAAAACAAGGAAAAACAGAAACTGGCACTAGGCTCTAGATTAATAGGTTAGTCCCAAAAATAATATAAAATACCATATTAATGCATATAAAACATCCAAAATAGATAATATAATGGCATGGAACAATAAAAAATTATAGATACGTTGGAGACGTATCAGTGGGTTGCTTGCCTTGTTGCTCTGCTGCAAAAGGCTTGTCGTTAGGGGCGTAGTCGTACCCGGCAGCAGCGTCGGTCTCGTAGTCTACTAGAAACAGGGGTGACTTTACGCAGTGCTACACATTACAGACGAGGCGAAAGAATATTTCAGGATATTTCCCGGGTCTTTGGCAATTATCGAACAGATGAATCAAAGGGGAAAGTTCCATGTTCATCATGCTAGAGGCATGTGACACATGAATGGATGGCATATTTGGATTCTTTGTATTTTTCTGATCAATTTTCATATATAAATTATTTTTATCCGACTTACGGTTTATTTTCTATGATTTTTCAAAGTGTTACTAATATTCTGAAATTCCTTTTATTTATTAATTCGAATTATCCAAAATAGTAAATGCTAAGTGTACCCAGAGTTGTGCCCAGTCAGCTCACACAGGGGCTGACTGGTGGGCCCTGTTGATTGGGTCAACTCCCAGTCAGCAGAGGCTGACTGTTGGGCCAGCTGCCTAGTCAGCAGGCTGACTGGGTCGACCTGATCCAGTGGAACAGTGGACCGGGCCCCACTTCTAAGTGTCAGGTTAGTTTAAATAGGGGTTTAATTAGTGGGTGGGGCCCCTTGGCAGTGTCTGTTAGCCTTAAATTAATTACTATTTAGCCCTAACTAATTATTGACAACCCGGCCCCACCTGTCATTGAGACAGGGCCGGCCTAACAGAACCTGCGTCGGCGACGACCTACAGGGGCGGCGGCAGGATGCCGGCGACCGAATCTGGCGCCCATCTAGACGACCGCGGGCACAAATTGAACCAGTGCAACGGGCCGCATCCAGCTGTGCTACGGGCGCGAGCTAAGGGGGGCGGCAAATGCGGCAGCGACGATGACCAAACGACAACGACGACGACGCACTCAAATCGGGGGCTACGGGGGTCGGGGAGGAGCACGAGGAGGTCAGAGGGGAAGGGGCTCACTGCAAGGTCAGCGGAGGACTCAGGGGGAGCCGGGGCGGTCGGAGGCGAGCAGACAGTCAGCAATGGCGACGGCGTTCGAGGAGAGGGAACCGGTCGATGGCGATGATGCCGCACGACTCCCACTCGATCCAATGGACGGGGAGACGAGGCAGGCTCCGCGGTCCTCAGGGGCAAGGCGGCCTGGCGAGGGAGCTCCAGTGGCCGCGTCAAAGGTGAGAGCGCGCCGACAGAGGCGCTCGGGAATCTTGGCAGGGGGGAGGTGAGTACGGGGGAAACTGGGCGTGATAGGGTTTGTGGGGGAGAGAGAGACGCCGGGGGCTTTCCCTTATCCAGCAGCGGCTCTCGATGGCCGTGCGAGCGCGCGTCGGTGGCTGATGACCCACAAGTATAGGGGGTCAATCGTAGTTCTTTCGATAAGTAAGAGTGTCGAACCCAACAAGGAGCAGAAGGAAATGACAAGCGGTTTTCAGTAAGGTAATTTCTGCAAGCACTGAAATTATAGGTAACAGATAGTTTGATAGCAAGATAATTGGTAACGAGCAAGTAACAGTAATGGTAAATAAAGTGCAGCAAGGTAGCGCAATCCTTTTGTGGCAAAGGACAGGCCAAAACAGTCTCTTATAATAGGGAAAGTGTTCTTGAGGGTACACGGGTATTTCATCTAGTCACTTTCACCATGTTGGTTTGATTTGCATTCGCTACTTTGATAATTTGATATGTGGGTGGATCGGTGCTTGGGTGCTGTTCTTACTTGAACAAACTTACCACTTATGATTAACCCCCTCGCAAGCATCCGCAACTACGAGAAAAGTATTAAGATAAAATCTAACCATAGCATTAAACGTTTGGATCCAAATCAGCCCCTTACGAAGTAGCACATAAACTAGGGTTTAAGCTTCTGTCACTCTAGCAACCCATCATCTAATAACTACTCCACAATGCATTCCCTTAGGCCCAAAGATGGTGAAGTGTCATGTAGTCGACGTTCACATGACACCACTAAGGGAATCACAACATACATATCATCAAAATATCTAACACATATCAAGTTCACATGATTACTTGCAACATGACTTCTCCCGTGACCTCAAGAACAAAGGTAACTACTCACAAATAATATGCATGCTCAAGATCAGAGGGGTATTGAATAGCATAATGGATCTGAACATATAATCTTCCACCAAATAAACCATATAGCAATCAACTACAAGATGTAATCAACACTACTAGTCACCCACAGGTACCAATCTAAGGTTCCGGTACAAAGATTGAACACAAGAGATGAACTAGGGTTTGAGAGCAGATGGTGTTGTTGAAGATGTTGATGAAGATTGGCCTCCCAAAGATGAGAGGGGTGTTGGTTATGATGATGGCTTCGATTTCCCCCTCAGGGAGGGAAGTTCCCCCGGCGAAATCGCTCCGCCGGAGGGCAAAAGTGCTCCTGCCCAAGTTCCACCTCGAGACGGCGATGTTCCGTCCCGAAAGTCCTCCCCTTAATTTTTCTAGGTAAAAATACCTTAAGTACCAGAAGATGGGCACCGGAGGTGGGCCGGGCTGAGCACAACCCACCTGGGCGCACCTGGGGGGCCTGGCACGCCCAGGTGTCTTGTGCTCACCTGGTGGCCCCACTCCAGTATTTATTTGCTCCATTATTTTTCATATATTCCAAAAATATTCTTCGTTAAGTTTCAACTTATTTGGAGATGTGCAGAATAGGTATCTCTGATATGCTTTTTCAGGTCCAGAATTCCAGTTGTCGGTATTCTCCCTCTTTATGTAAACCTTGCAAATTATGAGAGAAAAGGCATTAGAATTACTCCATAAAGCATTATTATGCAAAGAAACATTATAAATAACAGTAGGAAATCATGATACAAAATGGACGTATCAACTCCCCCAAACTTAGACCTCGCTTGTCCTTAAGCTAAAGCCGATATCGAAAAACATGTCCACATGGTTTGAGAGAGAGGTGTCGATAAAACAAAATACGGACATAGTAGCATCATGCTTATTATCATAACAGCAACAAACTTTAACATAGAACTTATTCATATAACTTTTATTATATAACTTCATCATATAAATTCTCATGAACAAGTAACAATTCATCACAACATAAAAGTACAAAGCATAAACATTATTGAAAACCAACAAACTATGTTCTCACTCAACTTTGCAACTATAATTCATCATATTTTCAGGAAGGGTCTCGTGTCGGAGCCTTTTGGCAAGTCCACATACTGAACCTGTTGGAAATATGCCCTAGAGGCAATAATAAAGTGGTTATTATTATATTTCCTTGTTCATTATAATTGTTTATTATCCATGCTAGGATTGTATTGATTGGAAACTCAAATACATGTGTGGATACATAGACGACACTATGTCCCTAGTGAGCCTCTACATGACTAGCTCGTTGATCAAAGATGGCTATGGTTTCCTAGTCATAGACGTGAGTTGTCATTTGATAACGGGATCACATCATTAGGAGAATGATGTGATGGACAAGACCCAAACTATGAACGTAGCATATGATCGTGTAAAGTTTATTGCTACTGTTTTCTGCATGTCAAGTATCTGTTCCTATGACCATGAGATCATGTAACTCACTGACACCGTAGGAGTGCCTTGTGTGTATCAAACGTCACAACATAACTGGTGACTATAAAGATGCTCTACAGGTATCTCCGAGGGTGTCTGTTGAGTTGGCATGGATCAAGACTGGGATTTGTTACTCCGTGTGACCGAGAGGTATCTCAGGGCCCACTCGGTAAAACAACATCACAATGAGCTTGCAAGAAAAGTGACTAAAGAGTTAGCCACGGGATCTTGTATTGCGGAACGCGTAAAGAGACTTGCCGGTAATGAGATTGAACTAGGTATGGAGATACCGACGATCGAATCTCGAGCAAGTAACATACCGATGAATAAAGGGAACAGTGTACGAGATTAACTGAATCCTTGACATAGAGGTTCAACCGATAAAGATCTTCGTAGAATATGTAGGAACCAATATGGGCATCCAGGTCCTGCTATTGGTTATTGACCGTAGAGGTGTCTTGGTCATGTCTACATAGTTCTCGAACCCGCAGGGTCTGCACACTTAACATTTAGTGACGTTTCGGTATTGTTGAGTTATATACGTTGGTGACCGAAGGTTGTTCGGAGTCCCGGATGAGATCTCGGACGTCACGAGGAGCTCCGGAATGGTCTGGAGGTAAAGATTGATATATAGGAAGTTCCGTGTTGGTCACCGGAAAAAGTTCGGGCGCCGCCGGTAACGTACCGGGGGTGCCGAAAGGGTTCCGGGGGTCCACCGGAAGGGGCCCACCCACCCCGAGGGGCCACATGGGCTGAAGAGGTGGCGCACCAGCCCCTGGTGGGCTGGGCAGCCAGCCCCTAGAAGGCCCATGCGCATGAAGGGGTAGGTGGAGGTGAGCTAGAGGGGAAGGACTCCTCCTTTGGGCCTCCACCTCCCTTCTGGGAGGTGGACTCGTCCCCTCTAGGCCGATCGGCCAGCCCTAGGGTTTCCCCTAGGGCTGCCACCCCTCCTCCCCTCCCTCCTATATATAGTGGAGGTTTTGAGGGCAGCCACCACCTGAAAAAGCCACATTCTGCCTGATACGTCTCCAACGTATCTATAATTTTTGCTTGTTCCATGTTGTTATATTATCATTCTTGGATGTTTTACAATCATTTTATAACAACTTTATATCATTTTTTGGGACTAACCTATTGACATAGTGCCAAAGTGCCAGATGCTGTTTTTGCTTGTTTTTTACTTCGCAGAAAATCAATACCAAACGGAGTCCAATCGCGACGAAACTTTTTGGAGATTTTTTCTGGACCAGAAGACACCCAATGGGCCAAAGAAGTGCCGGTGGAGTGGGCCGAGGAGACCACAACCCACCAGGGCGCGCCAGGGGGGCACAACACATCAGGGCGCGCCGGGGCCCCCCTGGCGCGCCCTGGTGGGTTGTGCTCTCCACAGCCCACCTCTCTGGCAGTTGTTTGGCCCACTGGGTGTCTTCTGGTCTAGAAAAAATCTCCAAAAAGTTTCGTCGCGATTGGACTCCGTTTGGTATTGATTTTCTACGAAGTAAAAAACAAGCAAAAACAACAACTAGCACTTTGGCAATATGTCAATAGGTTAATCCCAAAAAATGATATAAAGTTGTTATAAAATGATTGTAAAACATCCAAGAATGATAATATAACAGCATGGAACAAGCAAAAAATTATAGATACGTTGGAGACGTATCATGCCCTCCTCGGGGCCCCTCTCCACCGCCTCTGATGCCTATAAATTCCCAAATATTCCAAAAACCCTAGGGGAGTCGACGAAACACAATTCCAGCCGCCGCAAGTTCCAGAACCTCGAGATCCAATCTAAACAACATCACGGAGGGGTTCATCTTCCTCATAGGTGCCTCTCCGATGATGCGTGAGTAGTCCACCATAGACCTACGGGTCCGTAGGCAGTAGCTAGATGGCTTCCTCTCTCTCTCTTATGATTCTCAATACAATGGTCTCTTGGAGATCTATTTGATGTAAACTTTTGCGGTGTGTTTGTTGGGATCCGATGAATTTTGAGTTCATGATCAGTTTCTATGCATGAATATTATTTGAGTCTTCTTTGATCTCTTATATGCATGATTACTTATAGCCTCGTATTTCTTCTCCGAATATTTGGTTTAGTTAGGCCGACTAGATCGATTTTTCTTGCCATGGGAAGAGGTGCTTTGTGATGGGTTCGATCTTGCGGTGTTCTTTCCCAGTGACAGAAGGGGCAGCAAGACACGCATGTATCGTTGCTATTAAGGATAACAAGATGGGGTCTATTCCTACATGAATAGATCTTGTCTACATCATGTCATCGTTCTTATTGCATTACTCCATTTTTCCATGAACTTAATACACTAGATGCATGCTGGATAGCGGTCGATGTGTGGAGTAATAGTGGTAGATGCAGGTAGGAGTCGGTCTACTTATCTTGGACGTGATGCCTATATAATGATCATCGCCTTGGATATCGTCATGACTATTCGATTTTCTATCAATTTCCCAACAGTAATTTGTTCACCCACCGTGCGGTATACTCATGACAGAAGCCACTAGTGAACCCTACGGCCCCCGGGTCTACTTTTCCAACATATTGCTTTCCGATCTATCTTTTTGCAATCTTTGTTTTCAGATCTACAAAACCAAAAACCCAAAAATATATTGCTGCATATTTACTCTTTTTATTTGTGTTCTTGAGAGATCTATCTCTCCTATCTATCACTACCTAATCTATCTTTTTACCGTAGAGAGATTGACAACCTCTCTTTCGCGTCGGGTTGCAAGTATTTGTTGTTTGTGTGCAGGTGCTGCTTATTGGGTGGTGGTGATCCTCCTACTGGTTCAATAACCTTGGTTTCATAACTGTGGGAAATACTTACCGTCGCTGTGCTGCATCATCCCTTCCTCTTTGGGGAAATACCGACGCAGTCTCAAGCCACGTCACCGCCCTCTCTCCTTCTAGATCATTTTCTCCTCTAGATCAGTTCGGTAGAGCTCGGCGAAGCCCTGCCGGATCAGTTCACCACCACCGCCACCATGTCGTTGTGCTGTCGGAGAACTCATCTACCTCTCCGCCCTTGCTTGCCGGATCAAGGAGGCGGAGATCGTCATCGAGTTGTACGTGTGCTGAACGTGGAGGTGACATCCGTTCGGCGCTAGATCGTGATTGGATCGTGGGACGGCTTGCGATTTGGATTGAGAAGACGTTCGACTACATCAACCGCGTTTCTTAACGCTTCCCGCTTAACGATCTACAGGGGTATGTGGATCCAATCTCTCCTCTCGTAGATGCTCATCTCCTAGATTGATCTTGGTGAAGCGTTGGAATTTTTTTGTTTCCCATGCAACGTTCCCCAACAGTGGCATCATGATCTAGGTCTCTACGTAGATGGCATCACGAGTAGAACACAAAGGAGTTTGTGGGCGTTGATATTCATATTGCTTCCCTCCTTAGTCTTTTCTTGATTCAGCGGTATTGTGGGATGAAGCGGCTCGGACCAACCTTACTCGTCCACGTACGAGAGACCGGTTCCATCGACTGACATGTAACTTTGTTGCATAAGATGGCTGGCGGGTGTCTGTCTCTCCCACTTTAGTTGAATCGGATTCGACAAAGGCGGTCCTTGTAGAAGGTGAAATAGCAACTTGTATATCACCGTTGTGGTTTTGCGTAGGTAAGAATCGTTCTTGCTAGATACCCATAGCAGCCACGTAAAACATGCAACAACAAATTAGAGGACGTCTAACTTGTTTTTGCAGAGTATGTTGTGATATGATATGGCCAATGACATGATGATATATTTGATGTATGAGATGATCATGTTTTGTAATAGTTTATATCGACTTGCATGTTGATGCATACGGCAACCGGCATTAGCCATAGGGTTGTCTTTAATTATTGCATGACCTGTGTGTCAATCATTAAGCGCTATGTAATGCTTTACTTTATCGCTAAGCGGTAGCAATAGTAGTAGAAGCATGGTTGGCGTGACAACCCCGATGGCAATACAATGATGGAGATCATGATGATGGAGATCATGGTGTCATGCCGGTGACGATGGAGATCATGCCGGTGCTTTGGAGATGGAGATCAAAAGCACAAGTTCATGGCCATATCATGTCACTTATGATTTGCATGTGATGTTAATCCTTTTACGCATCTTATTTTGCTTAGGACGATGGTAGCATTGTAAGGTGATCCCTCACTAAAATTTCAAGATAAAATTGTGTTCTCCCCGAGTGTGCACCGTTGCGAAAGTTCGTCATGTCGAAGCACCACGTGATGATCAGGTGTGATAGATTCTACGTTCGCATACAACGGGTGCAAGCGAGTTTTGCACATGCAGAACACTCGGGTTAAACTTGACGAGCCTAGTATGTACAGACATGGCCTCGGAACACAAGAGACCGAAAGGTCGAACATGAGTCATATAGTAGATATGATCAACATGGAGATGTTCACCATTGAAACCACCTCATCTCACGTGATGATCGGACTTGGGTTGGTGAATTTGGATCATGTAGCACTCAGATGACCGGAGGGATGTCAATTTGAGTGGGAGTTTTGAAGTAATATGATTAACTAAACTCATTATCTTGAACATAGTCTAAGTTGTCTTTGCAAATTTATGTTGGAGATCAATGGCTTGCGCAGTAGTTCCCCTGAATTTCAATGCGTTCCTAGAGAAAGCCAAGCTGAAAGATGATGGAAGTAACTTTATAGACTGGGCCCGTAATCTGAGGATTATCCTCATGGCATCCCAAAAGGCTTATGTCCTTGATGCACCGCTCGGTGAGCCACCCGCTCCGGTGTCCTCTGCAGACGTTGTGAACGCCTGGCAGTCACGTTTGGATGATTACTCAATAGTTCAGTGTGCTATGTTGTGTGGCTTAGAACCGGGACTTCAAAGGCGTTTTGAACGTCATGGAGCATATGAGATGTTCCAGGAGTTGAAGTTTATTTTTGAAAAGAATGCTCGGATTGAGAGGTATGAGACCTCCGATAAGTTCTATGCTTGCAAGATGGAGGAGAACGGGTCTGTCAGTGAACACATACTCAGAATGTCTCTGTATTCCAACCGTCTGGCTGAATTGGGGATACCCCTCCCGCCAGAGGCGATCACTAACAGAGTTCTTCAATCACTGCCACCTAGCTACAAAAGCTTCGTGTTGAACTATAACATGCAAGGGATGAACAAGTCAGTCGCCGAGCTGTTTACGATGCTGAAAGTCACTGAGTCTGAAATCCAGAATGAGCACCAAGTGTTGATGGTCAATAAAACCACTAGTTTCAAGAAAAATGGCAAGGGCAAGAAGGGTAACTCCAAGAAGAGTGGCAAAGCAGTTGCCCCTCCCATGAAGAAACCTAAGGCTGGACCCAAGCCAGAAACTGAGTGTTTTCATTGCAAGGGAACTGGCCACTGGAAGTGGAACTGCCCCAAGTATCTGGTCGACAAGAAGGCGACCAACACCAAACAAGGTATATATGATATACATGTTATTGATGTGTACCTTACCAACTCTCGTTGTAGTGCATGGGTATTTGATACCGGTTCGATTGCTCACATTTGCAACTCAAAGCAGGAACTACGGAATAGACGGAGGCTGGAAAAGGACGAAGTGACGATGCGCGTGGGAAATGGTTCCAAGGTTGATGTGATCGCCGTCGGCACGCTCGCTCTTCGATTACCATCGGGATTAGTGTTGAACCTGAATAATTGTTATTTAGTGCCTGCGTTGAGCATGAACATTATATCTAGATCTTGTTTAATGCAAGACGGTTACTCATTTAAATAAGAGAATAATGGTTGTTCTATTTATATGGGTAATATCTTTTATGGTTATGCACCCAATGTGAGGGGTTTATTCTTATTGAATCTCGATAGTGATGATACACATGTTCATAACATTGATGCCAAAAGATGTAGAGTTGATAATGATAGTACCACTTTCTTGTGGCACTGTCACTTAGGTCATATTGGTGTAAAACACATGAAGAAGCTCCATGCTGATGGACTTTTGGAGTCACTTGATTTTGAATCACTTGACACATTTGAACCATGCCGCATGGGCAAGATGACTAAGACCCCGTTCTCTGGAACAATGGAACGGGCAAGTGACTTGTTGGAAATCATACATACTGATGTGTGCGGTCCGATGAGCATTGAGGCGCGCAGTGGATATCGTTACTTTCTCACCTTCACCGATGACTTAAGTAGATATGGGTATATTTACTTAATGAAGCATAAGTCTGAAACGTTTGAAAAGTTCAAGCAGTTTCAGAGTGAAGTTGAGAATCATCGTAATAAGAAGATTAAATTCCTACGATCTGATCGAGGAGGAGAATATCTGAGTTATGAGTTTGGCAATCACTGAAGACAATGTGGAATCGTTTCACAGTTGACGCCACCTGGAACACCACAGCGTAATGGTGTGTCTGAACGTCGTAATCGTACCTTATTGGATATGGTGCGGTCTATGATGTCTCTTGCCGATTTGCCACTATCGTTTTGGGGTTATGCGTTAGAGACAGCTGCATTCACTTTAAATTGGGCACCATCTAAATCCTTTGAGACGACGCCGTATGAACTGTGGTTTCGCAAGAAACCAAAGTTGTCGTTTCTTAAAGTTTGGGGATGCGATGCTTATGTCAAAAAGCTTCAACCTGAAAAGCTGGAACCCAAAGTGAAGAAATGCGTCTTCATAGGATACCCAAAAGAGATGATTGGGTATACCTTCTATCTCAGATCCGAAGGCAAAGTGTTTGTCGCTAAGAACGGGTCATTTCTCGAGAAAGAGTTTCTCTCGAAAGAATCGAGTGGGAGGAAGATAGAACTTGATGAGGTTGTTGAACCTGTGTTTCAACCGGAGAGTAGCACAGCGCGGAAAGATGTTTCTATGGAGTCTACACCAGTTGAAGAGGAAGCTAATGATGATGATCATGAAGCTTCGAATCAAGTTACTATCGAACCTCGTAGGTCGACAAGGGCACGTACTGCTCCTGAGTGGTACGGTAACCCTGTCTTAGAGGTCATGTTGTTGGACAACGATGAACCTACGAGCTATGGAGGAGCAATGGTGGGCCCGAATTCCGACAAATGGTTAGAGGCCATGAAATCCGAGATAGGATCCATGTATGAAAACAAAGACGTGGCTTGAGACTGCGTCGGTATTTCCCCAAAGAGGAAGGGATGATGCAGCACAGCGACGGTAAGTATTTCCCTCAGTTATGAAACCAAGGTTATCAAACCAGTAGGAGGATCACCACCACCCAATAAGCAGCACCTGCACACAAACAACAAATACTTGCAACCCGACGCGAAAGAGAGGTTGTCAATCTCTCTACGGTAAAAAGATAGATTAGGTAGTGATAGATAGGAGAGATAGATCTCTCAAGAACACAAAATAAAAAGGGCAAATAAAATATGCAGCAATATGTTTTTGAATTTTTGGTTTTGTAGATCTAAAAACAAAGATGCAAAAAGATAGATCTGAAAGCAATATGTTGGAAAAGTAGACCCGGCGGCCGTAGGGTTCACTAGTGGCTTCTCTCATGAGTATAGCGCACGGTGGGTGAACAAATTACTGTTGGGCAATTGATAGAAAATCGAATAGTCATGATGATATCCAAGGCGATGATCATTATATAGGCATCACGTCCAAGATAAGTAGACCGACTCCTGCCTGCATCTACCACTATTACTCCACACATCGACCGCTATCCAGCATGCATCTAGTGTATTAAGTTCATGGGAAAACGGAGTAATGCAATAAGAACGATGACATGATGTAGACAAGATCTATTCATGTAGGAATAGACCCCATCTTGTTATCCTTAATAGCAACGATACATGCGTGTCTTGCTGCCCCTTCTGTCACTGGGAAAGAACACCGCAAGATCGAACCCATCACAAAGCACCTCTTCCCATGGCAAGAAAAATCGATCTAGTTGGCCTAACTAAACCAAAGATTCGAAGAAGAAATACGAGGCTATAATTAATCATGCATATAAGAGATCAAAGAAGACTCAAATAATATTCATGGATAGAAACTGATCATGAACTCAAAATTCATTGGATCCCAACAAACACACCGCAAAAGTTTACATCAAATAGATCTCCAAGAGACCATTGTATTGAGAATCATAAGAGAGAGAGAGAGAAGAAGCCATCTAGCTACTGCCTACGAACCGGTAGGTCTATGGTGGACTACTCACGCATCATCGGAGAGGCACCTATGAAGAAGATGAACCCCTCCGTGATGGTGTTTAGATTGGATCTCGAGGTTCTGGAACTTGCGGCGGCTGGAATTGTGTTTCGTTGACTCCCCTAGGGTTTTTGGAATATTTGGGAATTTATAGGCATCAGAGGCGGTGGAGAGGGGCCCCGAGGAGGGCACAACCCATCAGGGCGCCCCGGGGCCCCCCTGGCACGCCCTGGTGGGTTGTGGTCTCCACGCCCCACCTCTCTGGCTCTTCTTTGGCCCACTGGGTGTCTTGTGGTCCAGAAAAAATCTCCAAAACATTTCGTCACGATTGGACTCCGTTTGGTATTGATATTCTGCGAAGTAAAAAAACAAGCAAAAACAGCAACTGGCACTTTGGCACTATGTCAATAGGTTAGTCCCAAAAAATGATATAAAGTTGTTATAAAATGATTGTAAAACATCCAAGAATGATAATATAACAACATGGAACAAGCAAAAATTATAGATACGTTGGAGACGTATGACCCCTAAAAGGCCCATGCGCATGATGGGGTAGGTGGAGGTGGGCTAGAGGGGAAGGACTACTCCTTTGGGCCTCCACCTCCCTTGTGGGAGGTGGACTCCTCCCCTCTAGGCCGATCGGCCAGCCCTAGGGTTTCCCCTAGGGCTGCCACCTCTCCTCCCCTCGATCCTATATATAGTGGAGGTTTTGAGGGCAGCCACCACCTGAAAAAGCCACGTGATGCCCTCTCTCCCTCTAGATCGGTTCGGTAGAGCTCGGCGAAGCCCTGTCGGATCAGTTCACCACCACCGCCACCACGTCGTTGTGCTGCCGGAGAACTCATCTACCTCTCCGCCCTCGCTTGCTGGATCAAGGAGGCGGAGATCGTCATCGAGCTGTACGTGTGCTAAACGCGGAGGTGCCATCCGTTCGGCGCTCGATTGTGATTGGATCGCGGGACGGCTTGCGATTTGGATCGCGAAGATGTTCGACTACATCAACCGCATTTCTTAACGCTTCCCGCTTAGCAATCTACAAGGGTATGTGGATCCGATCTCTCCTCTCGTAGATGCTCATCTCCTAGATTGATCTTGGTGAAGTGTAGGAAATTTTTTGTTTCCCATGCAACGTTCCCCAACACAACCATCATTTAGTCTTCTATGATTGCTTTTGGATTCTTTTGTCATGCCATCTTTTAACTTTTTCTTTGAATAGTTTGGCATTTTCATAAGCTTGGGTTCTCCATTCATCTAGTGAGCTAATATCAAATAACCTCTTTTCACCGGCAAGTTTGAAATCATAATTGAGTTCTTTAATTGCCCAAAATGCTTTATGTTCTAACTCTAGGGGCAAATGACAAGCTTTTCCGTATACCATTTTGTATGGAGACATACCCATAGGATTTTTATAAGCTGTTCTATAGGTCCAAAGTGCATCATCTAGTTTCTTAGACCAATTCTTTCGAGACCTATTGACAATTTTTTGTAATATTAATTTTATTTCTGTATTGCTAAGCTCAACTTGACCACTAGATTGAGGATGATAGGGTGATGCAATTCTATGGTTAACATCATATTTAGCAAGCATCTTACTAGCACCATGGATAAAGTGTGAACCACCATCAGTCATTAAATATCTAGGGACTCCAAACCTCGGGAAAATAACTTCTTTAAGCATTTTAGTGAAAGTGTTATGATCGGCACTACTAGTTGGAATAGCTTCTACCCACTTAGTAACGTAATCAACAGCAACCAAAATATGAGTATACCCATTAGAGGAAGGAAAAGGTCCCATATAATCAAAACCCCAAACATCAAATGGTTCAACAACAAGTGAATAATTCATAGGCATTTCCTGACGCTTACCGATATTACCAATTCTTTGACATTCATCACAATACAAGAAAAACTTACGGGCATCCTTGAAGAGAGTAGGCCAATAAAAACCAGATTGCAATACCTTGTGAGCAGTTCTATCTCCCGCATGATGTCCTCCATAAGCTTCAGAATGACATTTCCGTAGGATTTGTTCATGTTCATGCTCAGGTACACAACGTCTAATAATACCATCTACCCCTTCTTTATAAAGATGTGGGTCATCCCAAAAGTAATGTCTTAAATCATAGAAGATTTTTTTCTTTTGTTGGTATGTGAAACTAGGTGGTATATATTTAGCAACAATGTAATTAGCATAATCAGCATACCAAGGAGTGTTTTGTGAAACATTTATTGCATCTAACTGTTCATCAGGAAAACTATCATCTATAGGTAGTCGGTCATCAAGTATATTCTCTAACCTAGACAAGTTATCAGCCACGGGGTTCTCAGCTCCCTTCCTATCAGTGATATGCAAATCAAATTCTTGAAGTAAGAGAACCCACCTAATCAATCTAGGTTTAACATCTTTCTTTTCCATAAGATATTTTATAGCAGCATGATCAGTGTGAACAATAACTTTGGAATCAACAATGTAAGATCTAAATTTATCACAAGCAAACACAACTGCTAAAAATTCTTTTTCAGTAGTAGCATAATTTCTTTGGGCAATGTCTAGAGTTTTGCTAGCATAATGAATAACATTTAATTTCTTATCAACTCTTTGTCCTAGAACAACACCAACAACATAATTACTAGCATCACACATAATTTCAAAAGGCAAGTTCCAATCAGGTGGTTGAACAATAGGTGCAGTAGTTAAGGCTTTCTTGAGTGTTTCAAAGGCTTCTACACAATCATCATCAAAGATAAGTGGAATATCTTTTTGCAAAAGATTGGTAAGAGGCCTAGAAATTTTAGAGAAGTTTTTAATAAACCTCCTATAGAAACCAGCATGACCAAGGAAACTTCGAATACCTTTAATATCTTTAGGACATGGCATTTTCTCAATCGCATCAACTTTGTCTTTATCCACCTCAATACCACGTTCAGATATTTTATGCCCCAAGACAATACCTTCATTCACCATAAAGTGGCACTTCTCCCAATTCAAGACAAGATTAGTTTGTTCACATCTCTGCAAAACTTGATCAAGGTTGCTTAAGAAATCATCAAAAGAAGTTCCATAAACGGAAAAATCATCCATGAAAACCTCCACAATCTTTTCACAAAAATCAGAGAATATAGCAGTCATACATCTTTGAAAGGTAGCAGGTGCATTGCATAAAGGCATACGTCTATAAGCATAGGTTCCAAAAGGACAAGTAAAGGTGGTTTTCTCTTGATCAGGTTGAGACACATGTATTTGAGAGAAACCAGAATATCCATCCAGAAAACAAAAGTGTGTGTGCTTAGATAATCTTTCTAGCATTTGATCAATGAATGGCAGATGATAATGATCTTTTCTAGTAACTTTATTTAATTTTCTAAAATCAATTACCATTCTATAGCCAGTGACAATTCTTTGTGGGATAAGTTCATTTTTATCATTAGGAACAACAATAATACCTCCCTTCATGGGAACACAATGAACGGGACTTACCCATCTACTATCAGCTATGGGATAAATTATACCTGCTTCCAGAAGCTTTAATATTTCAGTTCTTACCACTTCTTTCATCTTAGGATTCAATCGTCGTTGATGATCAACAACGGGTTTAGCATCAGGTTCCATATTAATCTTGTGCTAACATAGAGTGGGACTAATGCCCTTAAGATCGTCAAGAGTATATCCAATAGCAGCCCGGTGCTTCCTTAGAATTTTTAATAATCTTTCTTTTTCATGTTCTGAAAGGTTAGCACTAATAATAACATGATATATCTTTTTCTCATCAAGATAAGCATACTTCAAAGTGTCAGGCAATTATTTTAATTCAAACACAGGATCACCTTTAGGTGGAGGAGGACCTCCTAGAGTTTCGATAGGCAAATTGTGTTTCAAGAGTGGTTGTTGTTCAAAGAAATTTTTATATATTTAATTTCTTTCATGCAAGTTCATATCATTTTCATGGTCAAGCAAATATTGTTGTGATGGATCGGTAGGAGGGACGGCAATAGAAGCAAGACCAATTATTTCATCCTTACTAGATAATTCTTTGTGACGAGGTTGTCTACTAAACTTGGAAAATTTAAATTCATGAGACACATCACCAAAACTAACACTGACAATTTGCTTCTCACAATCTATCTTAGCATTGACGGTGTTCAAGAAAGGTCTACCAAAGATAATGGGACAAAAGTCATCTTGTGGGGAACCAAGAACTAGAAAATCAGTAGGATATTTTATTTTCCCACACAAGACTTCAACATCTCTAACAATCCCAAGTGGTGTGATGGTGTCTCTATTAGCAAGTTTAATAGTAACATCAATGTCTTCTATTTCGGCGGGTGCTATATCATTCATAATTTCTTGGTATAAGGTAAAAGGAATATCACTCACACTAGAACCCAAATCACATAAACCATGATAGCAATGATCTCCTATTTTAACTGAGACAACGGGCATGCCAATTACGGGTCTATGTTTATCTTTTCATCGGGTTTGGCAATTCTAGCAGCTTCATCACAGAAGTAAATAACATGCCCATCAATATTTTCTACCAAGAGATCTTTAACCATAGCAACACTAGGTTCAACTTTAATTTGTTCAGAGGGCTTAGGTGCTTTAATATTACTTTTGCGAACCACAGTTGATACCTTAGCATGTTCCTTTATCCTAACAGGGAAAGGTGGTTTTTCAATATAAGCAGTAGGCACAACTGGATCAACATTGTAAATGATGGTCTCATCTTTAGCTATGACCGGTTCTTTAATTTCTTCTTTAATAGGGGGATGATATTTAAATCACTTCTCCTTAGGGAGATCAACATGAGTAGCAAATGATTCACATAAAGAGGCTACAATCTCATAGTCAAGTCCATATTTAGTGCTAAACTTGGCAAAAGCATCGGTATTCATAAAAGATTTAACACAATCAAACTTAAGCTTAATACCTGACTCATTACCTTCGTCGAGTTCCCAATCTTCAGAGTTGCGTTTAATTCTTTCAAAGAGATCCCACTTGAATTCAATAGTCTTGTTCATAAAAGAACCAGTACAAGAAGTATCGAGCATGGTTTGATCATTATGAGAAAGCCGAGCATAAAAATTCGGAATAATAATTTCTCTCGGGAGCTCATGATTGGGGCATGAATATAACATTGACTTAAGCCTCCCCCAAGCTAGAGCGATGCTTTCTCCTTCACGAGGCCAAAAATTATATATATAATTCCGATCACGATGAACTAGATGCATAGGATAAAACTTTTGGTGGAATTCCAATTTCAATCGATTCCAGTTCCATGATCCAATATCATCACATAGCCTATACCATGTCAATGCTTTTCCCTTCAAAGATAAAGGGAAAAACTTCTTCTTAACTTCATCTCCGGGTAAACCTGCAAGCTTAAATAATCCACAAATTTCATCCACATGTATTAAATGCATATCAGGATGTTCAGTTCCGTCTCCTGCATAAGGATTAGCTAGCAGTTGTTCTACCATACCCGAAGGAATTTCATAACCAATATTTTCAGTAGGTGCAGTAGGTTGAGGGGTAACTAACTGTGGTTCCGGTCGAGGTGAATATACCCCGAACAAACCCCTCAAAGGATTGTTTTCCATAGTAGCAAGTGACAATAAATTTCAGCACGTAGTATAAATTTTTCCTTACCAATTTCCACTTACCAAGAGCGCTTCACTCCCCGGCAACGGCGCCAGAAAAGAGCCTTGATGACCCACAAGTATAGGGGGTCAATCGTAGTCCTTTCGATAAGTAAGAGTGTCGAACCCAACGAGGAGCAGAAGGAAATGACAAGCGGTTTTCAGTAAGGTAATTTCTGCAAGCACTGAAATTGTAGGTAACAGATAGTTTGATAGCAAGATAATTGGTAACGAGCAAGTAACGGTAACGGTAAATAAAGTGCATCAAGGTAACCCAATCCTTTTGTGGCAAAGGACAGGCCAGAACAGTCTCTTATAATAGGCAACGTGTTCTTTAGGGTACACGGGAATTTCATCTAGTCACTTTCACCATGTTGGTTTGATTTGCGTTCGCTACTTTGATAATTTGATATGTGGGTGGACCGGTGCTTGGGTGTTGTTCTTACTTGAACAAACCTCCCACTTATGATTAACCCCCTCGCAAGCATCCGCAACTACGAGAAAAGTATTAAGATAAAATCTAACCATAGCATTAAACGTTTGGATCCAAATCAGCCCCTTACGAAGTAGCGAATAAACTAGGGTTTAAGCTTCTGTCACTCTAGCAACCCATCATCTAATAACTAATCCACAATGCATTCCCTTAGGCCCCAAGATGGTGAAGTGTCATGTAGTCGACGTTCACATGACACCACTAAGGGAATCACAACATACATATCATCAAAATATCGAACACATATCAAGTTCACATGATTACTTGCAACATGACTTCTCCCGTGACCTCAAGAACAAAGGTAACTACTCACAAATAATATGCATGCTCAAGATCAGAGGGGTATTGAATAGCATAATGGATCTGAACATATAATCTTCCACCAAATAAACCACATAGCAATCAACTACAAGATGTAATCAACACTACTAGTCACCCACAGGTACCAATCTGAGGTTCCGGTACAAAGATTGAACACAAGAGATGAACTAGGGTTTGAGAGGAGATGGTGCTGTTGAAGATGTTGATGAAGATTGGCCTCCCAAAGATGAGAGGGGTGTTGGTGATGACGATGGCTTCAATTTCTCCCTCCGGGAGGGAAGTTCCCCCAGCGGAATCGCTCCGCCGGAGGGCAAACGTGCTCCTAAGTTCCGCCTTGAGACGGCGGCGTTCCGTCCCAAAAGTCCTCCCCTTAATTTTTCTAGGTCAAAAGACCTTAAGTACCAGAATATGGGCACCGGAGGTCGGCCGGGCTGAGCACAACCCACCTGGGCGTGCCTGGGGGGGCTGGTGCGCCCAGATGTCTTGTTCTCACCTGGTGGCCTCCCTCCGGTAGTTATTTGCTCCAGTATTTTTCATATATTCCAAAAATATTCTCCGTGAAGTTTCAGCTTATTTGAAGATGTGCAGAATAGGTATCTCTGATATGCTTTTTCAGGTCCAGAATTCCAGCTGTCGGTATTCTCCCTCTTTATGTAAACCTTGCAAATTATGAGAGAAAAGACATTAGAATTAGGGGCGTGCTACGCGTCCGCCGGCTGATCTTTTTAAAAGATCAGCCGGGTCGCAAGCCGTCAGATCGTGTGTCATCCAGCGGCCGAGCGGCGTTGTTCACTTCTGCAACAGAGGTAATGTTGCAGAAACATTTGCATCAGAGGTCACGTTGCAGATGGTCTTGTTTCAAAAATATTTTTGCAACAGAGGTGATGTTGCAGATTTTTTTCATTTTTTTGCAACATAAATGTTATTGTGGAAGAAATTTTTGCAACACAGATAAAGTTGCAGAAAAAATTGCAACAAAGATGAAGTTACAGAAAAAATTGCAACACAGATGAAGTTGCAGAAAAAATTACAACAAAGATGAAGTTACAGAAAAAAATTGCAACAAAGATGAAGTTGCAGAAAAAAATGCAACAAAGATGAAGTTGCAGAAACGCTACCGCCATTGCCGGCCCATGTCATAGCAGCAACCATCATTCGCCGTCATGGTTTACAACTTCGTTGTTGGAATTTCAAGGAGACAGCCGGTGATGGGCAAGGATGGCATGGAGGAAGTCGGCAACGACCGTGCCTTGCTCGGGTGCCCCGTGGCGGCCGACGGCCATGGTGGAAGCAGCTGACGGCCGCAAGCTGCAGTTACTCCGCCGCATCCGAGCTAGCTTGCGGCATAACCTCCCGCTTGTAGCTGCAGCAACGGCTCGTGGGATGGAAAAAGGTGTGCTACGGTGAGCTTTTTCTGGATTTGAGGGAGAGACAAAAAGGAATTGATTCATGGAGACGAAGATTAGTGGTTGTGAGACGTTCCGAGATAAGGATAAGGATGGAAGGTGGGACAGCTGTGTGGGGGCACGTGTCAGTTGCACGAGGCGGTCGATGCAAATGCCGTATCCGCCGGCTGATGAGAAGCTTTTCCCTTAGAATTACTCCATAAAGCATTATTATGCAAAGAAACGTTATAAATAACAGTAGGAAATCATGATGCAAAATGGACGTATCAGTGGTCATGGCGAATGTCGGCCTTCTCCTGGCACAGCAAGAGGTAGGGGAAAGGCTGGCCTTAGCAGGCCAGGCCACCCTATAGCAGGTGGGCCTAAGTGCCCAGTAGGTTTTGTCTTTTTTATTTGATTTTCCTTTTCTGCTTTCTGTTTTCATTTATTTTCAGCATCAATTAGCTCTAGTAAAATATGTGACTTAGCCCATTAAATACAATGCAATATTCAGCTCTGCCACAAATAATTGGGACTTATTTGCACAAGTTTGTATTTTTCATGAAATTTAAAGGGCATTTAAAATGCAATATGGTTCTATTTTCAATGGTGGGGTCCACTCCAATTGATGGTGATGTTGTTTTCCTTAACATCGTTTGTTTTGGAATTTTGACAACTGTTCAACAATTTTCCCTCTCCGTTTGATGTTTCATTTTATCACATTAAAATTTAATCCCTTTTAGTGGTGGAATTTGAAATGAGATATGAAGTCCAAGTGGATCAAGTACTGTTTAGCAAAATGCTTAGCTTAATCATGGTGATCACTGTTGCATCATTACATAGGGGTGTTACATGCGGGCGGACACTCCGCTTAGATGTTAAGAATAATTACTTAATGTAATTAGGGGAGAATCTTCCCTTGCCCAACTGTATGTTGTTGCCTCCCGCACAAACGCCTCTACCCCTAGAACCGACGCCTCTCCAAAACGTTGTGTCTCTTCAGATCATATAAGTAGTGCCTATAACCATCAATCAAGATAACTGAATCACTTTTTGAACCTAAAACACGTTATCAACACGTAGTTCTACCGAGAGTAAGAGAAAAACAGATAAACGAGAGAAGGGAGGAGCGAGACTCACCGGTGAGATGCCTGACCTCGTTTCCTTTTTCCTCCGTCTAATCCGCGAGGACGACCGCTGTAGCCGCCTCCTTGGCCGTCGCCTCCATGGCGTTGGTGGCATCCGTCGATTCCGTCGGCGCATGCAAGCCATCCATCGGTTCGGCCGCAACGTCGTTGGACGTGGCGCCTGTGGCGACCATCGCGCCGCTGGACGCGCCCCCCATGGTGCTCGTCACGCCCCTGGACGCGACCACTGTGCCGCCGTATGCACTGGACCAGGTGCTCACCGCACCCCGTCCGTGGGCAGGAGGCTGGACCCGTGGCTTATGGCCGGCCGGAGCGCTCCAACGGTGCACGGTGCCGCCACCGCGCCTGGATCCCTGCCTCCACCCCAGGGGCGTATCCAGAGGGTGTCCCGGGTGTGCCATGGCACACCCAGATTTTTGAAAAACATTTTTTCACCATGTAAAAATTAGCTGATTTTTAAGGCACATGCAAGCTAATTGAAATAGACCTCAATTTTTGCAAAGTGTGCACACCTTCTATTTTATTTCTAGGTCCGCCACTGCTCCACCCCCTCCTCTGCCGGCCGAGTGATTCCTGCCGCCGACACCGACGCCTCCAGTAGAGGTCGTTGGCCCGAGTCGTGGCCCTCCTGGCTACGCGCCCGTTTCGATGTGCGCCGTTGTGGACGAGGAGGCCGTGCTCGGCTTCGTCTCAGCGCCCACCGGCGCCTCCGACGTCATCCGCCTCGGAGCCGGGATGGAGGGCATTGATGCCCCCGCCCCGCCGCTGCAGGACATGGCTGCGGGCTCGAGCGACCGCGCGGTGCGGCGCTTCGGCCACCTCTCCGAGCGTGCCATGGCCGCCCTTGACCACCGCCCCGGCTCGTGGGCTCCGGCGAGCCTCGGTTTCGCCACCGCCCTGTCGCGCCAGGTCCCGTCGTTGTCGTCTCGAGTCGTGTGCTGGGTAGACATACCAATACACGCCATCTAGCCAGAGTCGTGTGCTGTTGGAATTGTGCCCGACCTTCCTATGAACCCGAGTGTTGGGTTGCGTTGGCCTATGAAATAAGGACTAGATCATTGCGCGTTGCCGCACCCGTCAATTTTGGCACTTTTATGTTTGTATTTGATACAACTATTTGGACGATAGTACTTTTAATGTTAGTTATTGATAAAGAAAATATTTGGAATTTTTTGTATTTATGTGTCCTTGGAGCAAAATGTCATATTGTAAGGAATTTAGGACGTTTCCAACAAAAAGAGGTTAGTATGTTTTCGTGAGATGCCTGAACTTTCATTTGGTTCCTCACTACATACGGTTTCCATGGCGTATGTTTAACAATGGCGAGGCTTAGGTCGCTCACCTCATATGAATGGTTCTCCCACTTGTGAGTCCAGCTGGCAAGATTCTTTTTCCCATTGTGAAAAGGAGATGATATTCACGGATCATCTCGCGAGTATTACGATTGCGGTTCGGAAACGATTCGTCCAACTACAAGGCCCTCCGCTGTTGTGATGCTTCTTTTGGCTGCCCGCTCACACACGCAGGCCCGTAGCGTCCAAATAGTATAAGAGCTTCGATTTTGTTATGAGAGCAGCGGCCCAGCCCGTGTAGCATTCTCCGGCCAACTAAAGCCCATGCGGTGTTGTGAGTTGATAAAACAGTCAAAAACGCCTAAAATCCACGTCCGAGCACCCATCCATTAGTCCAACAATTGTTTTGAAATTTTCATATATTGGAAGAAGGAAAATCAAGTTGTTTTGTGGATATGTCAAATTACAATTGGGATGAGATTATAAGTACACACCTAATTTGGAATAGATTATAAGTTCATAAAATTATATACATGGTGTACTTGTATATTCAGAAAATCATACATCTGTGTCATCCTTGTTGGTTCCTGCTTTTTCTTTGGAGCATTTTCCTTTGCTTTCAGATCAATACATTCCTCTAATAGAGAAAATTATGCCGTCCACTGCGCACATCCTCTCAACTGCCAACCAACCATAACCACAGCTAACAACATATTGTTAGTTTTCTCGTGTCTTCCGTTCTCCCATCCATAGAAGTCTAGCTAATGATTTGCGTAAACTATAAGAAAAACAATACGTACATACTACATAATTATGAAAAAAAATCGATGAAAGTAAATCAGTGTGCCAGCTTTGCCACACCTGACTGGCAACTCTATTATAAGAATTTCATGAATTTATATTAGTACCAATAAAGGATTGATAGTGACTAAATATTAAGTCCTACCTTTTTCACTAAATTCTATCAAAAGCATTAGCAAGCTGCAAAATCGGAGACCCAAATCTTGAAAATGTAATCAACAATATGTGTACTACGTGTCAAAACTTTGTTGGCGTCAACCCAAATATCCCTTCAAAACATGAAACCTACTTTCTGTCAAAATTAGTAATAAGGTGATACTTTGAAGCAATTCTATCAGTACGTTCTCATGCATCTTTATTACATTCAGTGGAGCAATAAAAGTCAGTGCTAAGCCCAAAATTTCTAGATATTTGTTTCAGTAAACTTAGCAAGGAATGTAGCATCAATTTAATCCCCATATCTTCAACAGAACTATCTAATCAAGCCATGGATACTTTGGAGCCACGTGTGCCCTATTTTTTTTACTGGAATTTGTGTAGTACCTTGCATTGGAGCGCTTGCATCCGGCCTCCTTGTGAGCCTCAACCACCTCCGCGATGTGGGCGGGCAGCTCCTTGCGCTGCCTTTGCTTGACCCGACGGAGCGCTCCTGCTCCTCAGTGGTCAGGTCATGCTCCGGCCTCGGTTTGCCTGGCAGCCAGTTCACTCCTGACGGCCTGGTCGCTGCGCCGTGGACGAAGAGTGAGGGATCGAGGAGGAAAGGAACAGCTATTGGCCCACAGCCTCGGTCGCCACCTAGCCAGATGCGAGGTAGGAACGAGGGAATATATGAACACGGCGTGGAGAGTACATGAAGAAGGAGCGCCATGGTAACTGACCTGCAATTAACCTCCGATGGCCAGTGGTGCGCATCAATTGCAAGTAAATCCGTATAATAACAGGAACGGTGAATCACTCCCTCAATCACTTGCGAGTTGTGCCGAATCGACAGGTGACGATTGGCTACCTCCAACCCATCTCGGCCGGACACGAAGGGCAGTCGTTGCCATCCGTCGCGTCAGTCAGAACACAAGCGCGGTTGCCATGGGAATCTCTCCCTCCTAGCGTCGGCCGCCGCGCCGACGGCTGCGTCCGTGCGAACAGAAAGGAGGGACGCGTAGGGGCTTGTACATTTTTCTGGCTGCACGGATTGAGAATGATAGAAGCCCATTAGGCCCAAATTCACATCAGACGCTCAAAAATGTTACCGGAGCAGCGACCCAGCATACATACGGCTCGACCGTAAGGAACGATGGGAGCAGACGCTGGATTAGATTAGGAGAAATCGGACGACCGAAACTGTCTAAAACTGAAGATCCAATGGTTGTGAACACTAATGGCCTGAGATGGCTGGAAAAGTGCTGAGTTATAATGTCTTTAAATATGGGCTTCTATCGTTGGTAAATACAAACACAATGCATAAATGCTTATTTTCTCTCATGGGAAACGTCCTTTTGTCATTTTATGTTTCAAATAGTACACTTAAGTTCTGCGTCAGCCACTTTTTTTTTTGAATAATTTAAATTGCTTACCACATATGTCATGTGATTCTGCGTCAGCCACTTTGAAAGGTCGGGCAGGCATCACAACACACACAACATCCGGCTAGAGTCGGGTGACGTGGGGTGTGCTCGACCTTTATGAACCGGGGCGTTGGGTTGTTTCGGTCAGCGAGCCTATGTCGTTTGTCAATATACAAACGCAATCAATTAAGACCATTTACAAGAACCGTGTATGTGCTGACCAATGTAGTTGGTTTCTCGAAATAGTTAAGTTAGCTTTCATTTTATGTTTCACCAACTTGCTTAACTTCTGGCTTTTAGGTTGTCACTCTACGCCAGTTCACTTAACTTTCGACTTTCTGTTAGATATGCTACCCATGGTGTTGCTTATCTTCTTGGTTGCAGTTTCAATTATTTCACTTAACTTCTGGGATGCAGTCTCATGTCGTTAAAGGGAAATCACAAAAGAAACCTATGGAGTATTGTCATTGTCAAGGGTAAATAGAGATGCAATATTAGTATCATTTGCAACGCTTCAAACAGTTTGTTTCACTTCCATTTTATGTTTCAATTAGTCACTTAACTTCCAGGAAAGGAAATCACAAAAGAAACTTATGGGCCACCATCATTGTCAAGGTATTAAGGTGAGTACCAACACAGTACGAACATATTCATTTGAATATGCTGATGTAAAAAATCCTTCAAATAGCTCCCTTCACTTTTTGGCTGCAGTTGTTCTTTGTGCTAATTGGCCCAACGGGTCATCTATGATCACAAGACTCCAATTCATATGTACAACCGTCATAAGAACATTCAGAGTTTGTTCTACTGCCGAATGTCGTAGAAAAACAGACCCGACCCTCGCGTCGCCTCGCTCTGGCGACACGGGGGGAGAAACCCTAGTGCCGCCCTCTTCTCCTCATCCCTCCCTTCCGTCTCGCCGCTGCCAGAGGGCGCCTACCGGCGAAGCTCAGGCCGGCCCCAAGGAAGGCGGCGGCGGGCGGTACCCTTGGCATGTGTGACATGGCGTGGAGGACGGCGGCGCGGCGAGTCCGGGAGTGTTGCGCGCCCAGATCCGCGCGGTGCACGCCCGCGGCGGCGAGATGGGGGCGGCTGGACGCGCGCCCAGATCCGCGCGGTGCACGCCCGCGGCGGCGAGATGGGGGTGGTTGTATGCGCGCCCGTCCGGCGGCTCGTGCACGCGCGTGCTCATGGCTACGCGGCGAGATGGAGGCGGGCCCTGAGGCGGAGCGGTCGCGCGCGTCGGCCGTCGTGGGACGATATGGGAGGACGCGGGCTCTCCCCTTCCCTCCCCCGGCGGGCGCCCGTGGCGTGGTGAGGCCGGATCTGGCAGGCCCGTGTCGGCCGGATCTGGCGGCTGGCGGTCTAGAGGCGGCTCGGCCAGCGACGTGGTCGGCGTGGTTGTGGGCCACAAGCTGTGCGAAGGAGGTGTGGGAGATGAATGGCACCCTGCTCGGTGTTGCATCCTTTTGACGGTGGTTTGGGAAGCTCGACGCTGCTGCAGGTGGGAGGACGAGATGGCGGTGACTGGACGAGAGGATGGCGTCGTGGTGGTTGTTGCATCCTTCGCCGGGAGACGAATGGCCGGTAGGCGTTGCATCCTCGAGGAGACGAATGGCGTCCTGCTTGGTTGCATCCTTTCGATGGAAGAAGAATGGCACCGCTGTGGTGGCTGCATCCTCCGTTCAGTGGATCGGATCCTAGGCTCGAGCTGTGTAGGTGAGACGGCCGGCGAAAGTCGTACTCCGGTTGTGGCTGGAGTAGTCGATGGCGGCGCCTTCTGGCGTCGCTCCCTCGTTGGAGGCATCGATATAGCCGATCCCACCTTGCCTTTCCTGTCGTGCTTCGGGGGAAACCCTTGATCTAGTTAAGATCGGACGATGGCGTCGCTATCCGGCGTCGCGTTCCCTCTTGGGGGCATCGTCCTGGAGGTGGATCCGGTCAGAAGGACCCATGGCTCGTGAGGATGTGTGTGTTGTATGCCGAAAGGCGTCGTTTGTATGGTTTTTGGGTCCGGTTTCCCTGAGTTAACCTTTCTTCCTCTGATCAATGAATTTGGTAAATCAACTACCAACATTCGAAAAAAAACTGCTGAATGTCCCCACACAGAATATCGACGGGAGCCTTCCACCATACTCATCTGCCTGACCCCAATGGCGGCGTTCCCGTGGCATGAAACCATCTGTTCTGGAGATGCGGGTTGGTGAGCGGTCGCACGTGCCTGTCTGGGGTTGGTGCGCGAAGGTTGGTCCAAGAGGGCCATTCGGACGCGATGGCCGGCCATACGGCCACCATGTCTATCCGGACAGGGGTTGCAATACCAAGATTGTACTAGTATTTAAAAATATTGAATAAGTATTAAAGATGTTGAACAAGTATTTGAAAATGTTGAATAAGTATTAAAGATGTTGAAAAAGTATTTGAAAATATTGAATATGTATTAAAAAAATATTGAACGAGTATTTGAAAAATGTTGAACATGTATTTGGAAAATGTTGAATAACTATTAAAATGTTGAAGAAGTATTTTAAAAATGTTGAATAAGTGCTCGGACAATATTGGGCGTGTATACCAAAAATGTTGATCACTTATTAAAAAAAGTTTTTGACATATACGATATTGTAGAGTGAAAACAAAAACAAACATAAGAAAAAAAAAGAAAAAAATGAAAATAAAAAAAACCTAACAAAAAAAGAGAAGAAAAAAATGCGAGAAAACAAAAAAGAAGAAACAAGATGCAAGAAAGAATGTAAAGAAAATGGAGAAGAAAAAATAAAAAACAAAAGAAAACAGAAAAAACCCGGCTAGAATAGCCTCAAGTAGTACGCGCGCTACAATTAATCACAAGAGGGGGACTCTTGTCGGAGCGAATCCTGGTTCACCCATTTCTTTGTCTCTATATTTAATCGTCATGCTCGCGCCAGAGGGCCGGCCCACTATGATGCTCGTGGACGAAACCTTATGCGATAGAACCCCGCAGCATCGCTAAGGCAAGAAATAGCTCTCGCGGCACATTGTGCCGACTCTAATTTTCTTAACAAATTATTAAAAAGTCAACCATTTTATGAAACCAAACATTTTTTGAAAAAGGAACAAATTTCAAAGGGAGAACATTTTTTAAAATTGCAAACAATATTTAGAAAACGCAAACATTTTTTACAAACAATAATAAAATTAATAAACAGACATTTTTTGAAATCAAGGACAACTTTTATAAAATGCAAACATTTTTTGAAACTCCCCAATCAATTCTTGAAATCACGAACACATTTCGAAAACATGATTTGTTTTATTTGTGAACATATTTGGAAAGTGAAATTCCTAAATATTTTCTAAAATTTGTGAACAAAAATTCAAAGGTGAACATGTTTTGAGATACCGAAAATATATTTTGATTCTGTGAACAAATTTCAAAGAAATGAACATTTTTTTATTTTAATTTTAGAAGTGGGAACATGTTTTGAAATTACCAAAAAAACTGAATTTGTGAAAAAAATATTAAAATGTGAACATTTTTATAAATTTGAAATCCAAAACTTTTTAGAATTTTCGAGCATTTTTTGTAAAGTAGCAAACGAACTAAAAAATTTAAAAAAAATTGTGAACTAATTTTAAGACGGGAACATTGTGGAAAAACTGAACATATTTTAAAAATGCGATTTTTTTTAAAATTTCTGAAGATTTTGTTAAAAAAAATGAGATAGAAAAGGAAAGAAAAGAGAAAAGGAAAGAAAGAAAATAAAAAGGAAAAAGGAAAGAAAAGCGAAAACATGGATATGAAAGAAAAAAAGGGGTAAAATAACGAAAAAGAAACAGAAAAAGACATAAACTGGTTCAGTAGCCTTGCCTTACCTTCTAGAAGGTTCCTAAAACCAGAAAGAACCGAGTGGAACCTCCTAGAACATTCCCAAAACCGACGGGTATTGTAGCGCATTATATATGCTAATGTGTGAGGCCCGCGTGTTGGAGATAACATGGAAGCCCAGACAATCATATTTTTTCGCCACACATGGTCTGGATTTGGTGGGAGTCCGCATTGTCCCAGTGGTTGAATTTTGGGGAGCCTCCTGAATGCTTGTTTGATGTCCGAACACGTCCGAACATACGACGAAAAAATGGGCTAAGAACGATCTTAATTCTTTGTTTAATTCATATATGTGCATTGTAGCCCGTAGTACGCATGAGCATTCTACTAGTTCTACCAACTGAGCATTTAGGAGTAGAGACTAATAATTGGGTCGGCCCATGTGGCTCCCTGGACAATCTGTAACTCCCGAGCGAGGCAAAATTTCGTGTTTTGACCCTTTTATGAAAGCTAATCGAGATCTGACCCTGGTTTGTAAAAATTTCGGAACCTGACCCTTTTCCTACCACTGGGGTCCATGACGGTAGGATATAACAGCCCACCACCAAGGTCCCTGGCGATAGAAAACTTATCCACGTCAGCATGACGCACACCCACCTTAAATAGGCTGGGGTAGCCTGTACAACCCTACTGCCAAGGTGTCTGGCGATAGGTGCGAGCATGCACCATGTCCTATACTTAGGAAAATTTTACAGCAGGGCGTGCAACCCTACATCCAGGGTCCTCGGCGATAGACTGTTTTACCCTACCGTTATGGACCTGGCGGTAAGAAAAGGGTCGGATCCCATAATTTTTATAACTAAGGTCAGATCTTGACCACCTTTTGTAAAAGGGTCAAAACACGAAATTTAACCCCGAACGAGTGAGCGCTACCAAACAGGGGAGCTCCTATTTGATGCGTTCTGCGTCAAATTGGAGTCGTGGCGCATACATCAAGCCCCGAATGGGTCGGCCCATTAACGTGCTCGCGCGTTCGCCGCGCTCGTAATGTGTCATAACGGAAAAAAATCAAAAAAACAAGCACCCTCACCAGGAATCAAACCGCAGACCACCAGGTTACAATGCGTTGTTGCTAACCAAGGCACTGGACGATAATACATTGGTAAAAGGCAGCGCTAAACTTTAAGAACTAACCACAGCGCTAGATATGAACACCTTTTAAAAAAAATGAATAATTTTCTTGCAAAGTGTAAATAAAAACTTAAAAGGCAAGTAGTGTTTGAAAGGCTGATCATTTTGTGAAAGATGTGAACAAATTCCAAAATTTTAAAACTTTTCTGAAATGCGAATTTTTGGAAATGTTAACATTTTTTGGAATTCTGAACACTTTTTAAATTGTGAACATATTATTTAACAACGCAAACAAATATTGAAATTTTGAACTTTTCCAAAAAGGCCGAACAATTTTTGTAGAAAGTGATCATTTTTCAAAACTGTGAATTGTTTGAAAATTCTGATATTTTTCTGAAATAACGAAATTTTTGAAAATTTCTGAACAAATTTGGAAACCTCGGGCCATTTTTTGAAATAGTCGAATATTTTTTTAGTTTGTGAACAAAATTTTAAAAGCAGGAGCAGTTTTTAAAATTCTGAAAACTTCAAAAAACGAACATTTTGTCAATTCTCGAACATTTTTCCCATTTGTGAACAAAACTGGAAAAACAGAACAATTTTTATACTTCTAAACAATTTTTGAAGACATGAAGAATTTTCGAAAATCCTGAACATATTTTGAAGTTTTGAACAAATTTGGAAAAGCAGGAACATTTTTAAACTTCTGGACAATATTTGAAAACATGAACATTTTTTGAAAATTTGATCTTTTTGGAAACAGGAAAATGTTTTCTCAACTTATGAACAAATTTTGAGAAAAGGAACATTTTTCAAACGTTTTAAAAGTTTGTGAACGATTTTGGAGACGGGAACATTTTTCGAACATTTGTGAAATTTAGAACCAAACATTCTGAACAATTTCTGAAAAACGCGAACAATTTTTTGAAATCCTGATTTTTTTGTATTTAAGAACAATATTTGAAAACACGATCAGTTTTTAAATTATTGAACATTGTAAAGAAACACGAGCATTTTTCAGAAATTACGAACTTTTTTTGAAAATTATGAATAATTTTTGCAAACATAAACATTTTCTGAAACTGCCGAACAAATTTGAAAATATGAACGATTTTTTGTAACACGAACAATTTTTGACATTTGCGAATAACTTTTGATACACACAAACATATAAAAGAACAATAGGAAAAGGAAAAAAAGAAAACGAAAATTGAAAAAAGAAACAGAGAAAATATCCAGACGAGACCTCGCGCCTGGCCCCGTGCCGTGCTGGCGTCCTAACGGCCCGGCCCAGATGGCCTGCTCTGTTCTCTGTTGCACACCCCTAAGGGCCAGTTCTTTTGGTGGCTTTTTTGTACCCAGCTTATTCTAGAAGCCCAACCACAAATATTTTTTTAGAAGCTTACTAGTCAAGTCTCAATTAGTAGGCTTCTAATAAAATTAATTTGGTTGGCCTACCTACCCAGCTTATTCTAGAAGCCACCAAAAGAACTGGCCCTTAACACTACCCAGCTTATTCTAGAAGCCACCAAAAGAACTGGCCCTTAACACCGCGTGGAGAGGCAACCCTAGATCCCAAATCCGCGCTGCGCCGGAACAAACCCTAGCTCCCAAATCCGATCAGAGCCCACGCCTTGCGCCGCAACAAACCCTAGTCCCCAAATCCGATCCGCGCCCACCCCTTGCGCTGCCTCGCATGGCCACCTCTGACGGCGATGCCGCCGCCGCCGCCGCCGTTCCCTTTCCTGCTTGGGTTCTCCTCGAAAAGAAGGGCTACAACGACGACCGCGACGACGCCACCAGCGCTACGTGCAAGACATTCGGCGGTCGCGACGTCAAGGTGGCCTTCTACCTCGTGCCTCCGCCGGAGGTCTCCTACTTCTGCGTCCACCTTTCCAAGCTCGAGGGCGAGGACGACTTCGACTTTCAGCCCGTGTTCATCTTCTCAGCCAAGGGCCTCGTCCTCTTCCGTTTCCTCTTCATCACTCGAAGCGACAGAAGCCATCTCGTCCAGTACCTCATCTACAAGGCCGGGCGCGGCAGCCCGTCGCTCCAAGCCATCCCGCCAACCCCGCTAGGCAGCAGCAGGGATTCGGTATCTGTGAGCATCGTTCCCTGCCCCGACGACGAGGACAACTATTTCCTCGCCGATCTCTCTGTAGGAAGTGAAATTGGGCACTACAACCTCCACGTTTACTCTTCCAAGACTAGCAAATGGAACAGCACACTGTTGCAATTGCCAACATCTCCTACGGTCTGGGGAAATGAGGACCTGCCTTGTCAATTCCATAAAGTTATTGTTCTTGGAGCAGATGAGTTAGGCTGGGTAGACCTCTGGAGCGGCATTGTAACCTGCAAGGTTCTTGATAATGACCCAGTTCTCCGACTCATCCCTCTACCCAAACCTCAAATCAACACTCCCCCTGAACTTGCAGGAGATGTGGGGTTGGTCCGGGATGTCACCTACTGCAGTGGGCTCTTTAAGTTGGTTGAGATTGATCATTTCAGCATACCAGTTATTGATGTTGATGAAACTTCTGATGTGATTTCCAAGAGGATGAAGGATTTTGACAGCAACGATATCATACATGATTCAGAGCTCTGCTTTCCCGTTTTAAAGCAACTGGAACCTATTATTGTCCCCGATGGTTGGAAGATCCAGACATTTCTCAGGTTTCCTTCACGGGACTATTGGCTTAGGGCCCATGCTGTTCATGTTGATGACATCTCCGAGTATGACCCAAAGTATTCTTTAGTATCGCCTCAGTGGGATGCTTTTGCTGAAAAGTCAACATTGAGGAACCTGATAACAGATTACCCGACCTTTGGCATTCCCGGTGACAGTGTTGTTTACCTTGTATCGAAGCTGAAACCTGAAGATGACAAGATATGGATTGTTGGTGTCGACATTGAAAAGAAGATGTTGAGACTAATTCAACCATATACTGCCTCGGAAGGTGGCTATGCTCTACCGGCCTTGCTTCCCTCTACATTCTCCTATTATCTGAATACAACTCCAGGTATTTATTGTGCATGTGATGTTATAATGCCCTTTTGTGCATCTCACATGAATAATGCTTCTTGCCACTAGGTTTGCTTATCTATTTGGTTCTGTATGCTATTGTGCTTATGTTGCTACCTAGTCTTCTTTTGAGGTTGTTTGCTTATACTATTATTAGGATTCACAGCCTGCCATGAAAAACCTAATCAACCATGTAAATGAAGCTAGCCAGCATGTGAAACGAAAGAGCTGTTTCTCTTTTCTGTGTAGAAGATCTCTAGGGAAGAACTTCTAATACTCTAAAAATGCATACTAAAGGAAAAATGCGAACTGAGGGTAACTTTTCCAAGTACAACTGTAATTGCAGTTCTCATGAGCAATCCGTTTCTTATATTAATGGTGTTGGCAGAATTTTATTACTGAAAATACACATTTGTGGAATAGCGCACGCAGTTCGTCTGACTGCACTATTTGTTGCATGCAAACACCTCAAACTACTACAGACTAGTACAATCTGTTTTACCACTGCAAGACAACTCCAAATTTACTTTGAATTCAAACATGTCGTACCGTGCTTTTGAATTATTGTGCTAAATCTGTTGTACTGTTGCTGCTGAAACCCATGTTTCCAACTGCATTGACCTTATGAGTTTGTTAATGATTTTCATCATATTACAGGTCTTTTCCCATCCACAGAGACAAACTACTCAGAGAGTGCCCTCAATAATGCAACAGTAAGTGACCTCCTTCCTTCCTTGTTTTGAATAATTTTACGACCTAACTTTCTATTTTTTGTGTTCATAGATCCATGGTGATTCCTCTGTGCCTGATTTGGGTTATGATCCATTGTAAGTTCTATATGTTTGGACAACTAATTTACAACGATGGTCCAAATTTGTTGATTTAATTGCATATTGTTCTATTTTGCCATGATAACATTTGACATCTTCCTTTTCTTGTAATTTGCTCAAGGTCATGTGCTGGGGAAACCACATCTGCACCAAGTGGAACATCGAATTTCGAGGAAACCAATAATGTATGCTTTATTGATCTTTGTGTTGTAGATGTGTCCATCTTGCCATCTCAATTCACTAATATTTAATTACTCTTGTACAGCTACTGAGTTCGGATGAATGTAGTAATATAGGGCAGACCATTATACTACAGTCCCTGCGTGCCATTTTGGCCTCATCAGGATCAGAATCAGGTAAAACATTGACAATGCTTGTTCCATGGTGCTGTTTGTTTACGAATTTGAGGATCTTCTTTACTGGTTTGTTGAACTTCCATATACTGTACAAGTTTTGCTCCTTGCTGTGAGACCCTAAATTTGGTAGTCCCTCAGGACGAGTATCAGGAGTACCATTGCGCTGTGACCAAGATGCGTGGTTACTCTTACTTTACTAACCTTGCTTTTGCTGAAGGCTATCTTCACCCAAGGATGAAACCAGCGCTGAAGACTAAAGATGGGAAACTATGGCTCACCTTGCCGCTGGGTCACCACTTCTCAAAGCCTTCGGGGCCAGAGCTGAAGCTGCTCAACTCACTGATGGCACACCAGTCAAAGCTCCCAGCCTCGCTGAAGCACCGGGGTTTGAACACCATTTATCGGAGGCCGGACATCCCCATCTTTGCTGAGGTGCTGCCGCCTGTAACTGTTCTCGACTGTGGTCTACGCCATCGAGTACAACCCCCCCAGTGATTTACAAGGCTGTGATACGCAGATGCCAAAAGAAGTCAACATGTTAATTCTTGGTTTTAGTTTCTTATCAGTGAATCATTAGTTGGGATGTCGAGAAGTACAACTTGATTTGCTCTGCAGCCGTGGTGCAATACCTTCTGAACTGACTCATGTGTGAATTTTCGTTGTCTCAGGAATTGATTTTGCTTTATTTTAATTATCTAGTTGTCTTCTTTGTGCCGAATTGTTAGCAATCTATATGCCTCATGTCACTATATTTGCTGAACTGAAGAATTGAATTTGCCTTTTTATCTAGTGGTCTTCAATAGTCAATATTCAGGGTCCTTTATGATTCTACCCTTTGCTAAAGCTGACGAGGAACAGAGGCTGATTTTTAGCTTTCTGCTCGTTAAAATTAAATGATTCCATCCTATTCAATGTCCCAAAGAAATCTTCTCTTATAATTGATTTTGCTTCATCAATCTACTATAGCGAGAATTGGACACGGTCATGATTGCCTTGTTCCGATGAGTTGTAGTGTTCTAGAAAAGACTGGTATGGCAAGTCAGCAACCTGAAAATCTTCCAGATTAATTGATCCACTAGTGAGATACATGTGTTGATGGGATCATACTATGGAGCATATATGTTCAGAATGAACATGATCATGGAGAGGTCAGGCTCCACTCTGTGATCATACTACAAGAGTAAGCTGAGAATTATCAGGAGGACTCTGACAGATGAGTAAGCTGAGAATTACCTGACAGTGATTATTTCGGTAGTTGAATGCAATTATCAGGAGGACTCTGCTCCACTCTGTACCTTGTTGGTAAAACAGCATCTTAAATCAGACATAAACTCGTACTCCCTCCATCCCATAATGTAAGACGTTTTTTGACACTGGACTATGGGATGGAGAGAGTACCTCACAATTTGATACCAACCAGGGTCCAAGAAATGCAGAATACTGAACTGTTTTCTCACGAGAACCGAACCGAAAGTGCACGCTGTAAAAACTTCCCCGGGACTGGAGGAAGAAACCCAAGGTTAGAGCATCTTCAGCCGTTAGCCCCCCCCAGGGGCCCGAAATAGCGCCGCCTGGGGGCCAGCCGGCGCTAAAATCGGCCTGGGGGGGGGGGGAGGGGGGGCTCGGGTTCCCAGTCGCGCCCCTGGGGTTCGGCCCATAGCGTATGCAAATTTTAAACATTTCATTTTCCGCTGCCCAAAAAACGACGCGGGTTCGGCGATCATGCCACAGTTCGTCGTCGGCCACGCCAAAGTCGGCGTCCATCATGCCATCGGCCGGCGATCGCCACAGGTTCGGCGATCAAAACATGCCAATAGTCCGGCGTACAAAAAAATGCGAGGGGACGTGGGCATAGAACTCCTCAAACGGCCAACTCCCCGTCGTCTGCCGGAGCGGTCGGCGTAGCGGTCAGCGTGGGTGAGGTCGGAGACGGGGGCGGGCTCGGCGGCGGCGTGGGCGGTGCGGAGGGCGCCGGCATGAGGTTGAGGATGAGGTCGCGCTCCGCCAGGTACCACGCCTTCACCAGCGGGTCCATCTCTGCCGTGACGCCTCCCATGAGGAACGCCAGGTCGGTGTTGCGCTTCTTCGCGGCGACGTTGGTCCTGAGGAGGTCGAGCTTGGCGTCCTGTTTCGTCATCAGCGCCGACCACCTCGCGTCCGCCTTCTCCTCCCTCAGGGTAGAGTGGGTCTTTGCGTCGGCGATGCATTGCTCGATCGACGCCTGTAGGCGCTCGGCAGCCGGCGCGTCGTTCCTGGCCTTCTTCGCCTTCTTGTTCCCATCTGGCCGCCCTTCTGCCACCCCAGCAACAGGCGCGTCCGGGCTGTACACGCCGTCCTTGTTGGCGAGCTGAAGCCGGACCTCGGTCCATTTCTCGCAGGACTCGATCCGGGTGAACACATGGAGAAACTTGAAGTCGAAGCCGGCGTCCCGGCGAAACAAGTCGAACATCCGAACCATCTGCACCAGAAAAGACAGGTGTTCGGCGGCGAAGGACGGCGAGGCCAAGTGTTCGGCGAAATAGTCGGCAAACGTACCTGCTGTTCGACGCTCGCGCCGCTCTCTGGGCGAGCATGGACCTGTTCCTGGATTCCATGCCACTTGTTGCACGCCGTTTGAATGCCCCCCCAATGGTTGGACATCGCCTTGGTGCCGCGCTCCATGTACGTGCCGGTGAACTCTGGGTCGACCAACTTGCGCTCGTCGAAAGCCACCTTGATCCTCGCCCAGTACTTGTCGGTGTTCTGGTTCGCGCCGGTGATCGGGTCCTGTTGACACACGAACGCGTCACGCGTACCCTCGACGCCGGGGGTGATGCACCGCAGCTCACGTCGAAGGAGGTCCTACCGGCAGCGCGATACGCAAGAAAACCGGAGGACGCTTTTGAAGACCCGAAACCCCGTGCACCCGGGAGGGACCCCGTCAGGGAGCACGGCGGCAATGGGCTGCCCTAGGTCGATTCGCTCGCCCCTAGGGCCTCGAGTTTCGCAGCTCTCCAACACAAAGAACGACGAAGAACGAAGAAGAAGATACGAGGGTATGAGACAAAACGTAGATGAAAAAGTAGTATATTGATTTGTTCGATTGTGTGTCTTTTTTCAATCGGCCATCACCTCTTCTATTTAAGAGGGGGTTGGACTTCCCGTACAAGTCATGGATTCATCTTTCCTTACAAAGTATCAAAAACACTAGCCAAATTCGGACTCCTCAAAAACCTACCCGAATCTGCGCGACGGTAAGCGGTAGTACCGCTCTGGTCAAGCGGTAGTACCGCTACAAGCGGTAGTACCGCTCTGAGTATAGCTGAGTACCGCGCTACTACCGAGTAAGGGTCTTGGGATACCAGAAGAATTTTCGTAAGCGGTGGTAGGCGCGGTAGTAAAACACGGTAGTACCGCTCAAGCGGTAGTACCGCTCTTGGAGGGCGGTAGTACCGCTCCAGAGGCTGTCTTGATGGGCCGGCTTACGTCTCCTCGCGTCCATCTTGATCTTCGGTCTTCGACGGGCTGTCGCCCTCCCGGGAGTACCATCAGGATATCTTGTCGGGTCATCTTCTTGCCGGATCGCCTCCTTGCCGGGCTGCCTCCTTGCCGGATCGCCTCCTTGCCGGGCTGTCTCCTTGCCGGGCCGTTTCCTTGCCGGATCTCCTGCCGGGTCATCCCCTTGCCGGATCGTCTCCTCGCCGGGTCGTCTCCTTGCCGGATCGTCTCCTTGCCGGATCGTCTCCTTGTCGGGTCATCTCCTTGTCGGGTCATCTTCAACCCCTGTTTGGGCCTCCACTGAAATCGGCAAGCACTCAAAATCGACAAGCCAAACCGGCAAGCCTTCAGCTCGAACGGCAAGATTTCACTGGCAAGCCTTTCATGCCGGCAATGTGAATTTTCTCGTATAGAAGACTTCTCCGCTTGAGTCCACCTTTACTGTATTTTGCACCGTGCCAAAATCGGGTGTCAACACATGCCCCCCTGTTTTTTGGCAAAGCTTGCATGCCGAAAAATAATTTGCATTAGGCTTGTTCTAAGGACGATGTCAACACTCCATCGGCCATTAATATGTGCTTAGGGCGATAATCATATATCGGCCATTGCCTATTTAGGCTTCTTGCCACACACTTGGGTGGTACTTCTTCAAATATTTGCCATTGAGAGCTCGAGGTAGAAATGTTCCTTGCATGGATTCCACCAAATATGAATTTCCGGGAACTATTCTTGCAATCTTGAAAGGACCTTCCCAACTTGGAGACCACTTCCCGAATTTTCTGTCCTTTGAACCAATCGGTAGAATCACCTTCCACACAAGATCACCAATCTGAAAATTCTTCAACTTGACCTTCTTATTGTAAGCTCTTGCTACCCTCAACTTGTCCCTTTCTATGGCTTTTAATGCAGCCAAACGTTTATCGGCAACTTCATCAATATTGTCCATCATCAACTTATAAAAATCCACTGCCGATAAATCATTCTGTTTAGCTATTCTCAAAGCATTCAAATTCACCTCCACCGGTAAAACGGCCTCTTGACCATATATGAGCTCATATGGAGTTACCTTCGTCGCACCATGCCTTGAGATTCTATGTGCCCACAAAGCCTCAGACAATAATTCATGCCATCTTCTCGGATTATCCTCAATTTTATTCTTGATGAGCTTGATCAAAATTTTATTGCTAGACTCAGCTTGTCCATTGGCTTGAGCATAATACGGGGAGGAATTGAGCAACTTTATCTTATATGATTCGGCAAATTCTCTAACTTGATGTGACATGAAAGATGAATCTTGATCCGTAGTTAATGTTTGCGGAATGCCGAATCTATGAATAATGTGCTCACTTATGAATTGAATTACCTCCGTATGCGTCATATTCTTGAGAGGTATTGCTTCAGACCACTTAGTGAAATAATCAGTTGCCACCAACACGAACCGATGCCCCTTTGAAGAAGAAGGATGAATCTCTCCAATGAAGTCTAATCCCCAACCTCTAAAAGGCCACGGCTTGATAATAGGATGTAACATAGCAGCGGGAGCTAACTGAATATCACCAAACTTTTGACAAGCTTCACATCCTTTATAATACCTGAAGCAATCATTGATCATCGTCGGCCAATAAAATCCAGCACGTCGTAGTAACCACTTCATCTTGGGAGCCGACTGATGAGTACCACAAATTCCTTCATGAACCTCTCCCATAGCAACTCTTGCTTGGTCCTCGTCCAAACACTTCAAAAGAACATCTTCAACCGTTCGGCGATAAAGACCACCGTCTCTCATTGTATATTTGAAAGCCATGCGCCGAACAGCCCTGTCCACCCTTCCACTCGGTTTGCACAAGTAATCAATAATGGGATTCCTCCAGTCATGATTTTCACCTGCACTAGATTTATTGTTAGTGACCGAATCAGTGGGCTCTGGTTCGGCCTCTCCTACATTAGCAAGACAAGACATCGGCTTTTGAGAGATATGAAACATGCCATGATTGACATGATAGCCGGATGCTTGTTGTGCCAACTCATTTGCTCTCCAATTATCATGTCTAGATATATGAGCAATGCTAAAATGATCCAAAGTAGAGATTATATCCAGACATTTATCAAGATAAACATTAAGTGATTCGTCTAAACATTGAAAAACTTTGGATACTTGTTGTACTACTAATAACGAGTCACCGAAAGCCTCAATATGTGTAGCACCTATGGCCAGCAACATCTCTAAGCCGAATAACAATGCTTCATATTCGGCTTGATTATTTGTGCAAAAATATTCTAAGCGGCATGAGGCTTCAAAAACAGCACCATGAGGAGATATATAAGCAATACCAACACCTTGGCCGTTGCTACAAACTGAACCATCAAAATATAATCTCCATGGTACTAACGAGACAAGGTTTATATTAATATCTTGCTTGTCATTAATCCGATGCTCAACGATAAAATTAGCAACAATTTGGCCTCTCATGGATTTTAGAGACTCATAAGCCAAATCATACTCAATTAAAGCATAAGCCCATTTACCAATTCTACCACTAAGAATTGGTCTATGCAACATGTATTTAATGACATCGGTTTGACAAGCTACTATGCAAGCACTTGGTACTAGATAATGTCTCAATTTTGTGCAAGCATAGGCATAATTTTTCAATAAATGTATACCTTGTCTCGGCATCCAATAGGCGTCGGCTCAAATAAGTGATAGCATGCTCTTTTCCTTCGGTTTCTTGAGTCAAAACAGCTCCAATAACGCCTTCCTCGGCTGCAATGTAAAGTCTAAAGGGCTCTCTATGCTTGGGCGCCTTCATCACCGGAGGAGTGCACAAATAATTCTTGATCATATCAAATGCTTCTTGCTGTTTTGCCCCCCAAGTAAAATCAACATCATTCTTCAACCGAAGGATATGAGTAAATGCATCAACCTTCCCTGACAAATTAGCTATGAACCTCCTCAAATAATTGACCTTGCCAAGGAATTTTTGCATATCTCTCTTGCATGTTGGAGCCTCCACTTTTTGTATAGCTTCTATCTTTTTGGGATCAATCTCTATGCCATCTTCATGAATAATGAAACCCAAAAACTTACCAGCCGACACGCCAAACGCACACTTCAAAGGATTCATCCTATGGGGTATTGTCATTGTCAAGGGTAAATAGAGATGCAATATTAGTATCATTTGCAACGCTTCAAACAGTTTGTTTCACTTCCATTTTATGTTTCAATTAGTCACTTAACTTCCAGGAAAGGAAATCACAAAAGAAACTTATGGGCCACCATCATTGTCAAGGTATTAAGGTGAGTACCAACACAGTACGAAAATAATCATTTGAATATGCTGATGTAAAAAATCCTTCAAATAGCTCCCTTCACTTTTTGGCTGCAGTTGTTCTTTGTGCTAATTGGCCCAACGGGTCATCTATGATCACAAGACTCCAATTCATATGTACAACCGTCATAAGAACATTCAGAGTTTGTTCTACTGCCGAATGTCGTAGAAAAACAGACCCGACCCTCGCGTCGCCTCGCTCTGGCGACACGGGGGGAGAAACCCTAGTGCCGCCCTCTTCTCCTCATCCCTCCCTTCCGTCTCGCCGCTGCCAGAGGGCGCCTGTCGGCGAAGCTCAGGCCGGCCCCAAGGAAGGCGGCGGCGGGCGGTACCCTTGGCATGTGCGACATGGCGTGGAGGACGGCGGCGCGGCGAGCCCGGGAGTGTTGCGCGCCCAGATCCGCGCGGTGCACGCCCGCGGCGGCGAGATGGGGGTGGTTGTATGCGCGCCCGTCCGGCGGCTCGTGCACGCGCGTGCTCATGGCTACGCGGCGAGATGGAGGCGGGCCCTGAGGCGGAGCGGTCGCGCGCGTCGGCCGTCGTGGGACGATGTGGGAGGACGCGGGCTCTCCCCTTCCCTCCCCCGGCGGGCGCCCGTGGCGTGGTGAGGCCGGATCTGGCAGGCCCGTGTCGGCCGGATCTGGCGGCTGGCGGTCTGGAGGCGGCTCGGCCAGCGACGTGGTCGGCGTGGCTGTGGGCCACAAGCTGTGCGAAGGAGGTGTGGGAGATGAATGGCACCCTGCTCGGTGTTGCATCCTTTTGACGGTGGTTTGGGAAGCTCGACGCTGCTGCAGGTGGGAGGACGAGATGGCGGTGGCTGGACGAGAGGATGGCGTCGTGGTGGTTGTTGCATCCTTCGCCGGGAGACGAATGGCCGGTAGGCATTGCATCCTCGAGGAGACGAATGGCGTCCTACTTGGTTGCATCCTTTCGATGGAAGAAGAATGGCACCGCTGTGGTGGCTGCATCCTCCGTTCAGTGGATCGGATCCTGGGCTCGAGCTGTGTAGGTGAGACGGCCGGCGAAAGTCGTACTCCGGTTGTGGCTGGAGTAGTCGATGGCGGCGCCTTCTGGCGGCGCTCCCTCGTTGGAGGCATCGATATAGCCGATCCCACCTTGCCTTTCCTGTCGTGCTCCGGGGGAAACCCTTGATCTAGTTAAGATCGGACGATGGCGTCGCTATCCGGCGTCGCGTTCCCTCTTGGGGGCATCGTCCTGGAGGTGGATCCGGTCAGAAGGACCCATGGCTCGTGAGGATGTGTGTGTTGTATGCCGAAAGGCGTCGTTTGTATGGTTTTTGGGTCCGGTTTCCCTGAGTTAACCTTTCTTCCTCTGATCAATGAATTTGGTAAATCAACTACCAACATTCGAAAAAAAACTGCTGAATGTCCCCACACAGAATATCGACGGGAGCCTTCCACCATACTCATCTGCCTGACCCCAATGGCGGCGTTCCCGTGGCATGAAACCATCTGTTCTGGAGATGCGGGTTGGTGAGCGGTCGCACGTGCCTGTCTGGGGTTGGTGCGCGAAGGTTGGTCCAAGAGGACCATTCGGACGCGATGGCCGGCCATACGGCCACCATGTCTATCCGGACAGGGGTTGCAATACCAAGATGATACACTACATGACTTCTCCGTTTTATGTTACTGCAGTTTACCTGCAAAAATGAACCCAACCAATGCCTATCCCTTCCTCTTCTAGCTATCAATCTAAACTTACCAACATGTTTAAGAAAATTTAAATTTGATGTATTTCACCAACAAAGCTTGGTTTGTCCTAGGACGAGTGGAACTCGTGCTTTTGAACAATGGTAGCAAAATATTTCACAACTCCAGCCGGCCACGTAGTAGGTACTCCCTATGTACCTAAATACCTGTTGGAAAAAACAAGTACAAGTTCCTTTAGCTACAAGTATTGTGATACAGAGAAAGTAGTAAGGAAGCAAACATATCTCAGATTCTTTTTGGAGCCGAGTGTCCTGGAGCGTCTCCTTTCATTCCTTTATATTATGTGTATTTGTTTTTTCAAAAGTCAAACGAGTGCATGTTTGACCGGGTTTTTAGAAATATGTATAAATATTCACAATACGAAATTTATATCATTTGATTCATCATGAAAAGAAGTTTCATATTTTATCCTCTAGGTATTGCAGATGTTGTTATTTTATTCTATAATCTTGGTCAAACATTCACATAGTTGACTTGTATGGAAATCAATACACCTTATATTCTGGAACGGGGGGACTAGGATGAAAAAACGAGCACGGATTTGGAGCTGCCCGATTCATGCAGGGCCTGTTCCAGCTTTCCTAGTATTCGTGCTCTCCTTGCCGGTGGCGCTTAAAGCGCCACATATGAGCACCCTAGATAAAGAAAAGAGTAAACTCACCTTTTCGTAAAAGGAGAAAAAATAAACTTATCTGTTGGGCCGCACTAAGTCGGCCCATCGAGCTGAAGGTGCGGGGAGATTCTCAAAAAGAAGAAGAAGAAGAAGCCAGCGTGTATCCGTAGCATACACGCCATAAAACCGGAGGTCACCGCGTGGACAGGCAACCCTAGATCCCAAATCCGTGCTGCGCCCACGCCTTGCGCCGCAACAAACCTAGCTCCCAAATCCGATCTGCGCCCACGCCTTGCGCCGCAACAACCCTAGGCCCCAAATCCGATCCAATCGATGAAGGGGGGACCTAGATGGGTCGGCCCACCAGCACGGGAGGCCACAACCTCTTTTTTCCTTTTTTTTTCTTTTTTTCTTTTTTCTGTTTTTTTTTGCTTTTTTTAATTTTGTTTATACTTTTAAATATTCTAAATGTATATATTATTTAAAACCACTCTATTGAACCATTTGAAAAATGTTGAGTAAGCATTTGAAAACTGTTGAATAGGTATTTGAAAAATGTTAAAGAAGTATTTTCAAAAATGTCGATCATACATATAAAAATGTTAATAAACCATTTTGAAAAAATTGAACAAGTATTCGAAAAATGTTGAACAAGTATATTAAAAATGTTGAACAAGTATTAGAATAATGTTGAACAAGTATTTGGAAAAAATGTTGATCATATATATATACATATATATATATATATATATATATATATATATATATATATATATATATATATATATATATATATATATATATATATATATATATATATATAATGTTGAACAAGTATTTAAAAATATTGAATCAGTATTAAAGATGTTGAACAAGTATTTGAAAATGTTGAATAAGTATTAAAGATGTTGAAAAAGTATTTGAAAATATTGAATATGTATTAAAAAAATATTGAACGAGTATTTGAAAAATGTTGAACATGTATTTGGAAAATGTTGAATAACTATTAAAATGTTGAAGAAGTATTTTAAAAATGTTGAATAAGTGCTCGGACAATATTGGGCGTGTATACCAAAAATGTTGATCACTTATTAAAAAAAGTTTTTGACATATACGATATTGTAGAGTGAAAACAAAAACAAACATAAGAAAAAAAAAGAAAAAAATGAAAATAAAAAAAACCTAACAAAAAAAGAGAAGAAAAAAATGCGAGAAAACAAAAAAGAAGAAACAAGATGCAAGAAAGAATGTAAAGAAAATGGAGAAGAAAAAATAAAAAACAAAAGAAAACAGAAAAAACCCGGCTAGAATAGCCTCAAGTAGTACGCGCGCTACAATTAATCACAAGAGGGGGACTCTTGTCGGAGTGAATCCTGGTTCACCCATTTCTTTGTCTCTATATTTAATCGTCATGCTCGCGCCAGAGGGCCGGCCCACTATGATGCTCGTGGACGAAACCTTATGCGATAGAACCCCGCAGCATCGCTAAGGCAAGAAATAGCTCTCGCGGCACATTGTGCCGACTCTAATTTTCTTAACAAATTATTAAAAAGTCAACCATTTTATGAAACCAAACATTTTTTGAAAAAGGAACAAATTTCAAAGGGAGAACATTTTTTAAAATTGCAAACAATATTTAGAAAACGCAAACATTTTTTACAAACAATAATAAAATTAATAAACAGACATTTTTTGAAATCAAGAACAACTTTTTAAAAATGCAAACATTTTTTGAAACTCCCCAATCAATTCTTGAAATCACGAACACATTTCGAAAACATGATTTGTTTTATTTGTGAACATATTTGGAAAGTGAAATTCCTAAATATTTTGTAAAATTTGTGAACAAAAATTCAAAGGTGAACATGTTTTGAGATACCGAAAATATATTTTGATTCTGTGAACAAATTTCAAAGAAATGAACATTTTTTTATTTTAATTTTAGAAGTGGGAACATGTTTTGAAATTACCAAAAAAAACTGAATTTGTGATTTTTTTTAAAAATGTGAACATTTTTATAAATTTGAAATCCAAAACTTTTTAGAATTTTCGAGCATTTTTTGTAAAGTAGCAAACGAACTAATTTTTTTTTAAAAATTGTGAACTAATTTTAAGACGGGAACATTGTGGAAAAACTGAACATATTTTTAAAATGCTATTTTTTTTAAATTTCTGAAGACTTTGTTAAAAAAAATGAGATAGAAAAGGAAAGAAAAGAGAAAAAGAAAGAAAGAAAATAAAAAGGAAAAAGGAAAGAAAAGCGAAAACATGGATATGAAAGAAAAAAGGGGTAAAATAACGAAAAAGAAACAGAAAAAGACATAAACTGGTTCAGTAGCCTTGCCTTACCTTCTAGAAGGTTCCTAAAACCAGAAAGAACCGAGTGGAACCTCCTAGAACATTCCCAAAACCGACAGGTATTGTAGCGCATTATATATGCTAATGTGTGAGGCCCGCGTGTTGGAGATAACATGGAGGCCCAGACAATCATATTTTTTCGCCACACATGGTCTGGATTTGGTGGGAGTCCGCATTGTCCCAGTGGTTGAATTTTGGGGAGCCTCCTGAATGCTTGTTTGATGTCCGAACACGTCCGAACATACGACGAAAAAATGGGCTAAGAACGATCTTAATTCTTTGTTTAATTCATATATGTGCATTGTAGCCCGTAGTACGCATGAGCATTCTACTAGTTCTACCAACTGAGCATTTAGGAGTAGAGACTAATAATTGGGTCGGCCCATGTGGCTCCCTGGACAATCTGTAACTCCCGAGCGAGGCAAAATTTCGTGTTTTGACCCTTTTATGAAAGCTAATCGAGATCTGACCCTGGTTTGTAAAAATTTCGGAACCTGACCCTTTTCCTACCACTGGGGTCCATGACGGTAGGATATAACAGCCCACCGCCAAGGTCCCTGGCGGTAGAAAACTTATCCACGTCAGCATGACGCACACCCACCGTTAAATAGGCTGGGGTAGCCTGTACAACCCTACCGCCAAGGTGTCTGGCGATAGGTGCGAGCATGCACCATGTCCTATACTTAGGAAAATTTTACAGCAGGGCGTGCAACCCTACATCCAGGGTCCTCGGCGGTAGACTGTTTTACCCTACCGTTATGGACCTGGCGGTAAGAAAAGGGTCGGATCCCATAATTTTTATAACTAAGGTCAGATCTTGACCACCTTTTGTAAAAGGGTCAAAACACGAAATTTAACCCCGAACGAGTGAGCGCTACCAAACAGGGGAGCTCCTATTTGATGCGTTCTGCGTCAAATTGGAGTCGTGGCGCATACATCAAGCCCCGAATGGGTCGGCCCATTAACGTGCTCGCGCGTTCGCCGCGCTCGTAATGTGTCATAACGGAAAAAAAATCAAAAAAACAAGCACCCTCACCAGGAATCAAACCGCAGACCACCAGGTTACAATGCGTTGTTGCTAACCAAGGCACTGGACGATAATACATTGGTAAAAAGCAGCGCTAAACTTTAAGAACTAACCACAACGCTAGATATGAACACCTTTTAAAAAAAATGAATAATTTTCTTGCAAAGTGTAAATAAAAACTTAAAAGGCAAGTAGTGTTTGAAAGGCTGATCATTTTGTGAAAGATGTGAACAAATTCCAAAATTTTAAAACTTTTCTGAAATGCGAATTTTTGGAAATGTTAACATTTTTTGGAATTCTGAACACTTTTTAAATTGTGAACATATTATTTAACAACGCAAACAAATATTGAAATTTCGAACTTTTCCAAAAAGGGCGAACAATTTTTGTAGAAAGTGATCATTTTTCAAAACTGTGAATTGTTTGAAAATTCTGATATTTTTCTGAAATAACGAAATTTTTGAAAATTTCTGAACAAATTTGGAAACCTCGGGCCATTTTTTGAAATAGTCGAATATTTTTTTAGTTTGTGAACAAAATTTTAAAAGCAGGAGCAGTTTTTAAAATTCTGAAAACTTCAAAAAACGAACATTTTGTCAATTCTCGAACATTTTTCCCATTTGTGAACAAAACTGGAAAAACAGAACAATTTTTATACTTCTAAACAATTTTTGAAGACATGAAGAATTTTCGAAAATCCTGAACATATTTTGAAGTTTTGAACAAATTTGGAAAAGCAGGAACATTTTTAAACTTCTGGACAATATTTGGAAACATGAACATTTTTTGAAAATTTGATCTTTTTGGAAAAAGGAAAATGTTTTCTCAACTTATGAACAAATTTTGAGAAAAGGAACATTTTTCAAACGTTTTAAAAGTTTGTGAACGATTTTGGAGACGGGAACATTTTTCGAACATTTGTGAAATTTAGAACCAAACATTCTGAACAATTTCTGAAAAACGCGAACAATTTTTTGAAATCCTGATTTTTTTGTATTTAAGAACAATATTTGAAAACACGATCAGTTTTTAAATTATTGAACATTGTAAAGAAACACGAGCATTTTTCAGAAATTACGAACTTTTTTTGAAAATTATGAATAATTTTTGCAAACATAAACATTTTCTGAAACTGCCGAACAAATTTGAAAATATGAACGATTTTTTGTAACACGAACAATTTTTGACATTTGCGAATAACTTTTGATACACACAAACATATAAAAGAACAATAGGAAAAGGAAAAAAAAGAAAACGAAAATTGAAAAAAGAAACAGAGAAAATATCCAGACGAGACCTCGCGCCTGGCCCCGTGCCGTGCTGGCGTCCTAACGGCCCGGCCCAGATGGCCTGCTCTGTTCTCTGTTGCACACCCCTAAGGGCCAGTTCTTTTGATGGCTTTTTTGGGCTTCTAGAAGCCCAACCACAAATATTTTTTTAGAAGCTTACTAGTCAAGTCTCAATTAGTAGGCTTCTAAATTTTTTTAATTTGGTTGGACTTCTAGAATAAGCTGGAATAAGCTGCCCCCTACCCAGCTTATTCTAGAAGCCATCAAAAGAACTGGCCTTAACACCGCGTGGAGAGGCAACCCTAGATCCCAAATCCGCGCTGCGCCGGAACAAACCCTAGCTCCCAAATCCGATCAGAGCCCACGCCTTGCGCCGCAACAAACCCTAGTCCCCAAATCCGATCCGCGCCCACCCCTTGCGCTGCCTCGCATGGCTACCTCTGACGGCGATGCCGCCGCCGCCGCCGCCGTTCCCCCGTATCCTGCTTGGGTTCTCCTCGAAAAGGTGGGCTGCAACGACGACCTCGGCGGCGCCACCAGCGCTACGTGCAAGACATTCGGCGGTCGCGACGTCACGGTGGCCTTCGACCTTGTGCCTCCGCCGGAGGTCTCCTACTTCTCCGTCCACCTCTCCAAGCTCGAGGGCGAGGACGACTTCGGCGTCGACTTCCTGCCCTCGTTTGTCTTCTCAGCTAAGGGTTTCGTCCTCTTCCGTTTCCTCTTCATCTCTCGAAGCGACAGAAGCCATCTCGTCCAGTACCTCATCTACAAGGCCGGGCGCGGCAGCCCGTCGCTCCAAGCTATCCCGTCAACTCCTCTAGGTAGCAGCAGGGATTCGGTATCTGTGAGCATCGTTCCCTACCCCGACGACGAGGACAACTATGTCCTCGCCGATCTCTCTCTGGGTAGTGAGCTTGGGCACTACGACCTCCACGTTTACTCGTCCAAGACGCACGAGTGGAACACAACACCGTTGCAGCTGCCGGCATCTCCTGCTGTCAGGACAAATGATGACCTGCCTTGTCAATTCCACAAGGCTATCGGGCTTGCAGCAGATGAGGTAGGCTGGGTAGACCTCTGGTGTGGCATTGTCACCTGCAAGGTGCTTGATAAAGACCCAGTTCTTCGACTCATCCCTCTTCCCAAAGCTGAAGTAGTCATCCAGCTAGGAGAACCGTGGTGGTTCCGGGATGTCACCTACTGCAATGGGCTCTTCAAGTTCATTGAGATTCATCATTTTTGCAGACCAGTTATTGTTGTTAGTAGTATAATCCATGATTCCAAGCCCATCCATGGTCATCTAATGGACGAAGGAGTTACGGTCCCTGATGGTTGGGTGATCCGGACATGCTATAGGATTGATTCATCGGACTTTTGGTTCAGGGCACACAATGTTCATGTTGATGACTTCACAGTGGATTCTATATCGTTCCCTCAGATGTGGGATGCTTGTGCTCAGGACAAGGAATCGACATTTAGGAGCCTGACAACACATTGCCCAACCTTTGGTGTTCCTGGTGACAGTCTTGTCTACCTGCTATCCAAGGTGAAAACTGATGATGACAACACATGGATTGTTGGTGTTGACCTTGCGGAGAAGATGGTGAAACTAATTCAACCTTGTGATGACTTGGGATATCACTGTATCCGACCAGCCTTTGTTCCCTCTTCATTCTCCTATTATCTGAATACAACTCCAGGTATTTATTGAGCAGCTGGCATTAATTTGGATGTGCTTTTATGCATCTCACATATGAATGATGGTTCTTGCCACTAAATAGGTTTGCTTATCTATTTGGTTCTGTATCCAATTGTGTTTATGCTGTTTCTACCCATTTGATCTTTGTTATATGTAGTCTTCTACTCTTCTTAGTCATACTGTTAGGACTTCGGATTCATGATCCTCCATGCAAATTCTAATCAACCATGTAAATTGAAGTAGTAGCCAACAAAAGGAACAAGTGAGCTGTTTCTCTTTTTGTATAAAAAAGAGCTCTAGGGATGAACTTAGTTCTAATTCTCCAAAAATGCACACTAAACGAGAAGTGCAAATTAAGTGGAATTTTGTATAGTACGACTGCACGGGAGGACACACCTCTGATAAACCCACTATCTAGGAAATGCTCAATAGCCATGTGCGACCAAGCTTGTTTCTCTGTTATAAAAGGTCTAGGTTTTTCTCAAAAAATAACCCAGATTTAGGGGAATAGCACACTCTATCTGACTGCATTATTTTTTGTATCCAAAGTTCCGAACTCGTCAAAGTATCTCAATCTGCCTCTATTTTTCTTAAACCTTGGTTCTCCAAGAGAACTCCAAATATGATGGGCATCCAAACAGGGCCTGGACTGCACTTTTTAAATAATTTGCTAAATTATAGCTGTGCTATTGCTGCTAAAATCCTTGATGACAACTGTATTGACCTTTTGCGTTTTGTTAATGTTTTTAATCATGTCGCAGGTGATTTTTCACCCACATTGATGAATCACTTGGAGAAGGCCACCAACAATGCAACAGTAAGTGACATGTTTTCTTCGTCGTTTTGAAGAATTTGTACCACCTAACTTTTTTATTTTTATTTTTGTTAGGTTGATGATGATTCCTCTGTAAATGAACTAAATATACATCACGACCCATTGTAAGTTCTACTGTGTTTGTACAACTCGGAGAAACAATGATAAAGATTTGTCAATTTAACTGCCTATTTTCATGGTTTTCCGCTACTTATTATGCCTGATGACATTTGGTATCTTGCATTTCTTGCCATTCGCTTAAGGTCATGGGCTGGGGACGACACATATGCACCAAGAGGAGCTCGGAATTCTGGGGAGAACAATCTGGTATGCTATATTGAACGATTTTTGGACATGTGTCCATCTTGCCATCTCCATTCATTAATATTTAACTATTCTTGTACAGACACTGACTCGTGACTCTTATGGTGTACGACAGACCAGGTTACTACAGGACTTTGATTCCATTTTGATGTCAGCAGGAACAGGTAAACATTGACAATGTTTGTGCTATGGTGCTCTTTTTTACTGGTCGTTGAACGGTTAAGCTCCTTATTGCGAGGCTGGAAATTTGGTAGAATTTTGTCTGCAGATGTTATGTGTAATGTAAAGGAATCATTTTTCAAGTTGTGACTTAGGTAGCTCCCTTTACCAGCCAGAGGGAGTACTGAATCTTCTTTTTAGATCGTTATCAACAGTGATATTGTTGAAGTAAACATGTAAAATCCACATCCTGTAGTTGGTCCGCTAAATAAATAAGAGGAGCAGGTTTTATGAATAAAGAATTCTTTAGGAATGGCAAAAATCATTTGACTTTATATAAAAACCGAGCTATGGTTCAGTGCGGCGTGTCAGGAAATACGAAAACGAAAATCTAAGGAGACGTGCAAACTTGCTAGGGCATTAAAGTCAATTGTAATAAGCTGTGTAGCCCCTCTGCGAAAGCTGTGACAAAGGAGGTGATTTAACAGTTTTTACTAGCTGATGGTTTAAAAGATTGAACTTCCAAAGCATCATTAACCATCCTTAATTCTTTTGCTGAAGGGTATATTGGGATGAAACAAGAAGTGGAAACTGATGCTGATGGCAATTTATTGCTCGCGTTGCCACTGGATGACCTCTTATCACTGCTTCCACAGCCAGGACCTGAGATTGCATCCTTGGAAACACTGCTGTCTTGTATCAATGCTGGAGGACCGTAGCCCCTGTGGTCCTAGATAGCTGTACTGCTGGTAACTGTTTTCAAATCCAGCTCGGGCCTACATGGCACCTGCCAATGGTTTACCAGATGGTGACAATTCAGATGACATAAAAGCTTTTTTCTTGTTGAATCATCCAAGAATAACTAAACAAATATCAATGTATTATAAGTTGTGTTTTTGAATAATCTGTACTAAATTATCATGACCCTTGCTTTCATGAAAAGTAGTGCCTAATGGTGTATGCCGTCAGTTGTGTGACCTACGACAATGCCGCCAGGATCTGCAGTGGGTTTATTTCTCAATGACCTACTACAGCAGCATGTGCAATAATTAAGCATGGTCGCGTACATAATTTTTTGAATGGCACATTTGTATAAGGCCAGAGAATTAGAAAATGCCTTTTATTCCAACGGAAATCAAAATAGCACGAGTAGCTCGCTTGCTTCACTTCCTGCCGTTTGCTTACGAGTATGGTAGCGAGCTGAGGCAGACGTTTGTAGATCTTGCCTCTCTTCCTCTTCACAGTTGATAGCATCACCTGCGAGGTATCAGCCTTGCCCATCATCATTCTTTGGGATACTACAAAAATCTGCTGCATTGTCTTCGCTGCCAAGCTCTAGTAATAGAAAATCGAAACAACTATCTAATAAATCCTTGTAATGTCTCCACTGCCAAGCTCTAGTAATTGAAAATTGAATCATCAAATATCTAATCAATCCTTGGAATTTTTTCCTCATGGAGGGCTTGTTCGGTTAGACAGGGTTTGAAGAGTGAAAGGGATTGGAGGGGATTAATCCTTTGCAAGTCAAAATCCCCCTCAAACCTCTCCAATCCCCATCAATCCCCGTGGCAAGGGGATTAACTGAACATGGCCGGAGGGAGATCAGAAAGCTTGCAGCGGATTATGAAGGGCCAGAAAAAGCGAAGAAAGCGCTAGGGAACTTTCCTAGATGTTAAGAATAATGACGAAAAAGGGTTTCCTCCCGTTTTTTGTATTACAAAGCAACCAACTCCGATACAACCGATGATAGGTGCTGGGGCAGAATCAGCACAGTCACGCCCAAAAGAAACGAGAGAGAAAATACAAAAGAAACAAATGCCGACAACGGCGGATCAACAAAAACGGAGAAGCCTCGCGACCGTTGCGCCCACCGAAGATCTTCCACCAAGCTCCTAGACTCTGAAGCGTCGGTACAAATCAACACCTCCAAGAAGGGATGCGACGATGATGAAGCTGTTGCCAAGGGTTTTCCCCGGTACTCGGCGAGGAGAAGGAAAGGGTAGCCCCCGACGCCCTCCAAGAAGGTCCGGCGGCACCCTCAGGCGTCACTGCGTCGGTGTCGGCCAGGCCGACAGGGATTTCTCCCGATCCCAATCTTCACCTCGGGCGCGCCGGAGCCCACCACAATACCGACCACCACCCCGTGCCAACACGATCTAGAAGCTTCCCACGCCGTCTCACCGAAGCTACTACGCGAGGCCCGAAGGAAAAAGACGCACCCATGCCGGAAACCAGGAGCGGCAGCACCATAGACACGCGGGAGGGACCGACCTCCACCACCAAGGCGGTAGCCGACCGGACGCAACAGACGAGGCATACCGGTCCCGTGGGCCCGCAGGACCGGCCAAGCCCCGAAGGGGCCTGTGAAGCCCTCGCTGTCGCGATGCAGCAGGCGCGCCATGGCTCCGCCGATCCACGTCCGAACAGGAGCGCATCTCCATCCGACGGAAAGCAGCACCGCCGGAGGACCGAACCGGCCCGCCTAAAACCCAGATGGGGCCCAAGGCCCAGATCTGGGCCGGGGGCGACGCACCAGACCAGCACACTGACGGCCACTATCTCGCCGCCAAGGGGCAGCTCCACCGTGGACAAGCCACCCGGAGATCACCGAACTGCCTACCGGTCGAGGCGCATCGCCACCCGGAGGCCAGGACGCGCGGGGAAGGGAGGTCCCGTCGCCACCGGCACCGCCCGGGCCTTGCCCAGCGGCTCCCGTCGGCGGCGGCAGGGAGGGGCGGGGAGGAGAGGTGTTGGGGGTTTGGGCAAGCGACGTCGCCCCGGCCGCCGCTTGGGGCGATGCGGGGGGGGGGGGGGCATAGGGAGGGGAGAGGGAGGGGTGGGGTAGGGAAGGGAGGGGGCCGACGGCTCCGGCGGGCTCCTGCCGCGGCTGCTGCTCCGCGATGGGGAGCCGGCGGTGGCGGGCGGAACCCTAGCGCGGTGTGACGCCCCCATTTTGATCGTACACTAATCATACACGCAATCGCGCATGATCAAGATTAGGGACTCACTGGAAGATATCACAACACAACTCTAAACACAAATTGTGTTGGGGAACGTTGCATGGGAAACAAAAAATTTCCTACGCACACGCAAGATCTATCCATGGAGATGCATAGATACGAGAGGGGGAGTGTGTCTACATACCCTTGTAGATCGCTAAGCGGAAGCGTATATAACGCGGTTGATGTAGTCGTACTCTTCATGATCCAATCACGATCCGATCCGATCTAGCGCCGAACGGACGACACCTCCGCGTTCCGCACACGTGCGGCTCGATGACGTCTCCTCCTTCTTGATCCAGCAAGCGTGGGAGGAGAAGTAGATGGGATCTCAACTAGCACGACGGCGTGGTGGAGATGGTGGTGGAGCAATCCCGGCAGGGCTTCGCCAAACGCTACCGTAGATGCGATTTGAGGAGAAAACGATCTAGGGAGAGAGGGAGGGCTGCCACCGTGGCGTAGGATTGTTGTGTCCAGCCCTCCTCCTCTCCTCTACTATATATAGGAGGCAAGGGGCTGGGTTTGGTCGCAGCCTTGGCCCCTCCTCCAAGGAGGGCCGGCGGCTAGGGTGGATTCCTCCCTCCACAAGGAAGGGAGGAGTCACCCTCCTCCAAGGCACCTCCGAGGTGCCTTGTCCCTTTGGGACTCTTGGCCCCAAGCCCCATGCGCCTCTAGGGGCTGGTGCACGTGGCCTAGGTTGGCTAGGTCGACACCCCTACAGCCCATGTGGGCCCACGGGGCAGGTGGACCCCCCGGTGGACCCCCGGAACCCTTTCGGCACCCCGGTACACTACCGGTAATGCCCAAAACCTTTCTGGTAGGCAAAATAGGACTTCCCATATATAAATCTATACCTCCGGACCATTCTGGAGCTCCTCGTGACGTCCGGGATATCATCCGGGACTCCGAACAACATTCGGTCACCAACATACATATCCAAATACTACTCTAGCATCACCGAACGTTAAGCGTGCGGACCCTACGGGTTCGAGAATGATGCAGTCATGACCGAGACACTGTACGATCAATAACCAACAGCGGGACCTGGATGCCCATATTGGTTCCTACATATTCCACGAAGATCTTTATCGGTCGAACCACGATGTCAAGGATTCACTCAATCACGTATGCAGTTCCCTTTGTCCATCGGTATGTTACTTGCCCGAGATTCGATCGTCGGTATGTCCATACCTAGTTCAATCTCGTTACCGACAAGTCTCTTTACTCGTTCCGTAATACAAGATCATGTGACTAACTCCTTAGTCACATTGCTTGCAAGCTTCTTGTGATGTTGTATTACCGAGTGGGCCCAGAGATACCTCTCCGTCATACGGAGTGACAAATCCCAGTCTCGATCCACGCCAACGCAACAGACACCCTCGGAGATACCTGCAGAGCACCTTTATAGTCACCCAGTTACGTTGTGACATTTGATACACACAAGGCATTCCTCCGGTGTCAGGGAGTTGCATGATCTCATGGTCGTAGGAACATATACTTGACATGAATAAAGGAGTAGCAATAAACTAACACGATCAAAATGCTATGCTTACGGTTGGGTCTTGTGCATCACATCATTCTCCTAATGATGTGATCCCGTTATCAAATGACAACTCATGTCTATGGTCAGGAAACCTTGACCATCTTTGATCAACGAGCTAGTCTAGTAGAGGCTCACTAGGGACATAGTGTTGTCTATGTATCCACACATGTATCTGAGTTTCCGATCAATACAATTATAGCATGGATAATAAACGATTATCTTGAACAAGGAAATATGATAATAACCAATTTATTATTGCCTCTAGGGCATATTTCCAACAGTCTCCCACTTGCACTAGAGTCAATAATCTAGTTCACATCACCATGTGATTAACACCCAATGCGTTCTGGGTTTGATCATGTTTTGCTTGTGAGAGAGGTTTTAGTCAACGGGTCTGCAACATTCAGATCCGTGTATACTTTGCAAATCTCTATGTCATATTGTAGATGCTGCTACTATGCCCCACTTGGAGCTATTTCAAATGTCTGCTCCACTATACGTATCCAGTTTGCTACTCAGAGTCATCCGGATCGGTGTCAAAACTTGCATCGACGTAACTCTTTACGACGAACTCTTTATCATCTCCATAATCGAGAAACATTTCCTTAGTCCTCCAGTTACTAAGGATAATTTTGACCGTTGTCCAGTGATCCACTCCTGGATCACTCTTGTACCCTCTTGCCAGACACGCGGAAAGGCACACATCAGGTGCGGTACACAGCATGGCATACCATATAGAGCCTATGGCTAAGACACAGGGGACGACCTTCGTCCTTTCTCTTTCTTCTGCCATGGTCGAGCTTTGAGTCTTACTCAACTTCACACCTTACAAATCAGGCAAGAACTCTTTCTTTGACTGATCCATTTTTGAACTCTTTCAAAATCTTGTCAAGATATGTACTCATTGAAAGTCTTATCAGGCGTCTTGATCTATCTCTATAGATCTTGATGCCCAATATTTAAGTAGCTTTATCCAGGTCTTCCTTTGAAAAACTCCTTTCAAACAACCCTTTATGCTTTCTAGAAATTCTACATTATTTCCCATCAACAATATGTCATCCACATATACTTATCAGAAATTACATAGTGCTCCCACTCACTTTCTTGTAAATACAAGTTTCTTATAAACTTTGTATAAATCCAAAAGCTTTGATTACCTCATCAAAGCGTATATTCCAACTCTGAGATGCTTGCTCTAGTCCATAGAAGGATTGCTGGAGCTTGCATACCTTTTAGCATCCTTAGGACCGACAAAACCTTCTGGTTGTATCACATACAACCTTTCCTCACGGAAACCTTAAGGAAACTCTGTTTTGACATCCATCTGCCAGATTTCATAATCGAAAAATGCAGCAACTGCTAACATAATTCCAACAGACTTTAGCATCGCTACGGGTGAGAAAATCTCATCGTAGTTAACTCCTTGAACTTGTCGGAAACCTCTTTGCGACAAGTCGAGCTTTATAAACGGTGACATTTACCATCAGCGTCCGTCTTCTTCTTAAAGATCCATTTGTACTTAACGACCTGCCGTTCATCGGGCAAGTCTAACAAAGTCCATACTTGGTTTTCATACATGGATCCTATCTCGGATTTCATGCCTCCTAGCCATTTGTTGGAATCCAGGCCCACCATCGCTTCTTCATAGCTCGTAGATTCACTGTTGTCTGACAACATGACCTCCAAGACAGGATCACCGTTCGCTCGGGGAAGTACGTGTCCTTGTCGACCTACGAGGTTCGGTAGTAACTTGATCCGAAGTTTCATGATCATAATCATTAGCTTCCTCTTCAATTGGTTTACGCATCACAGGAACACCTTTCTGTGCTGCGCTACTTTTCCAATTCAAGTGAAGGTTCGATAGCTTATCAAGTTCTACCTTCCTCCCACTCACTTCTTTCGAGAGAACATCCTTCTCTGTAAAGGATCCATTCTTGGCAACCAAGACCTTGGCTTCGGATCTGTGATAGAAGGTATACCCAATTGTTGTTTTAGGGTATCTTATGAAGATGCACTTTTCCGTTTTGGGTTCGAGCTTATCAGACATAAGTATCACATTCCCAAACTCTAAGTAATGACAGCTTTAGGTTTCTGCCAAACCATAATTCTTACGGTGTCATCTCAACAGATTTAGATGGTGCCCTATTTAAAGTGAATGTTGTTGTCTCTAATGCATAACTCCAAAACGATAGTGGCAAATCGGTAAGAGACATCATAGTACGCACCATATCCAATAGAGCACGACTACGATGTTCGGACACACCATTACACTACGGTGTTCCAGGTGGCGTGAGTTGTGAAACAATTTCCACATTGTCTTAAGTTGCATACCAAACTCGTAACTCAGATATTCACCTCCACGATCATATCGTAGACATTTTATCTTCTTGTCACGATGATCTTAAACTTCACTCTGAATTTGCTTGACATTTTCAAACGTTTCAGACTTGTGTTTCATTAAGTAAACATACCCATATCTACTCAAATCATCAGTGAAGGTAAGCAAATAACTATATCCATCGCACGCTTCAACACTCATTGGACCACATACATCAACATGTATCATTTCCAATAAGTCACTTGCCCGCTCCATCATATCGGAAAACGGGGTCTCAGTCATCTTGCCCATGAGGCATGGTCCGTATGTCTCAACCGATTCGAAATCGAGTGAGTTCAAAGATCCATTAGCATGGAGTTTCTCCATGCGCTTCACACCAATATGACCTTTAGCGGCAGTGCCACAAGTATGTGGTACTATCATTAGTAACTTTGCATCTTTTAGCATCAATATTGTGAACATGTGTATCACTATGATCGAGATTCAATAAACCATTCACATTGGGTGCATGACCATTGAAGGTATTATTCATGTAAACAGAATAACCATTATTCTCTGAATTAAATGAATAACTGTATTGCAATAAACACGATCTAATCATGTTCATGCTCAACGCAAACACCAAATAACATTTATTTAGGTTCAACACTAATCCCGAAGGTAGAGGGAGCGTGCGATGGTGATCCCATCAACCTTGGAAACACTTCCAACACACATCATCACCTCGCCCTTAATTAGTCTCCGTTTATTCCGTAGCTTTTATTTCGAGTCACCAATATTAGCAACTGGACCCGTATCTAATACCCAGGTACTACTAGGAGTACTAGTAAGGTACACATCAATAACACGTATATCAAATATACTTTTGTTGACGTTGCCATCCTTCTTATCTACCAAGTATTTGGGGTAGTTCCTCTATCGGTGACCGTTCCCCTTACAGTAGAAGCACTTAGTCTCGAGTTTGGGTTCACCTTGGGTTTCTTCAGTGGAGCGGCAACTGTTTTGCCATTCTTGAAGTTTCCCTTCTTGCCCTTACCCTTCTTGAAACTAGTGGTTTTACCATCAACACTTGATGCTCCTTCTTGATTTCTACCTTCACGTCGTAAAACATCGCGAATATCTCAGGGATCATCTTTTCTATCGCTTGCATGTTATAGTTCATCACGAAGCTCTAGTAGCTTGGTGGCAGTGACTTGGAGAACTCTGTCAATCACTATCTTATCTGGAAGATGAACTCCCACTTGATTCAAGCGATTGTAGCACCCAGACATTCTGAGCACATGCTCACTGACTGAGCTATTCTCCTCCATCTTGTAAGCAAAGAACATGTCAGAGGTCTCACACCTCTCAACACGGGCATGAGCCTGAAATACCAATTTCAGCTCTTGGAACATCTCATATGATTCATGGCGTTCAAAACGTCTTTGGAGCCCCAGTTCTAAGCCGTAAAGCATGGCGCACTAAACTATCAAGTAGTCATCAGAACGTGTCTGCCAGACGTTCACAACATCCACTGACGACGCTTGAGGGGGTGGCGCACCGAGCGGTGCATCGAGGACATAAGCCTTCTGTGCAACAATGAGGACAATCCTCAGATCACGGACCCAATCCGCATAATTGCTACCATCATCTTTCAACTTACTTTTTCTCTAGGAACGTATCAAAATACAGGTGAGCTACATCGCAAGCTATTGATCTACAACATAATTTGCAAAGACATTTTGACTATGTTCATGATAATGAGTTTAATTAATCATATTACTAAAGGACTCCCACTCAAATCAATATCCCTCAGGTTGTCTAAGTGTGACATGATCCAAATCCACCAACCCAAGTCCGATCATCACATGAGATGAGGTGGTTTTAATGGTGAACATCTCCATGTTGATCATATCTACTATATGACTCATGTTCGACCTTTCGGTCTCCTGTGTTCCGAGGCCATGTCTGTACATGCTAGGCTCGTCAAGGTTAACCCAAGTATTCCGCGTGTGTAAATCTGGCTTACACCCGTTGTATGCGAACGTAGAGTCTATCACACCCGATCATCATGAGGTGCTTCGAAACGACGAACCTTCGCAACGGTGCATACTTGGGGAGAACACAATTTATCTTGAAATTAAGTAAGGGATCATCTTATAATGCTACCGTCGTCCTAAGCAAAATAAGATGCATAACAAGATAAACATCACATGCAAATCATAATAAGTGACATGATATGGCCATCATCATCTTATGCTTTTGATCTCCATCTCCAAAGCACCGGCATGATCTCCATCGTCACCGGCATGACACCATGATCTCCATCATTGTGTCGTCACGAGGTTGTCTCGCTAACTATTGCTTCTACAACTATTGCTAACGCATAGCGATATAAAGCAATTACATGGCGTTTAATGATTGACATGCAGGTCATACAATAAATTAAAGACAACCCTATGGCTCCTGCCGGTTGCCGTACTCATCGACATGCAAGTCATGATAACTAATACAAAACATAATCATCTCATACATCAACATATATCAAATCATGTCTTGGCCATATCACATCACAACATGCCCTGCAAAAACAAGTTAGACGTCCTCTACTTTGTTGTTGCAAGTTTTACGTGGCTGCTATGGGCAACTAGTAAGAACCGTTCTTACCTACGCAAAGCCACAACGGTGATATTCAAGTTGCTATTTAACCTTCTACAAGAACCGCCTCTGTTGAATCCGATTCAACTAAAGTGGGAGAGACAGACACCCGCCAGCCATCTTTATGCAACAAGTTGCATGTCAGTCGATGGAACCGGTCTCTCGTACGTGGACGAGTAAGGTTGGTCCGAGCTGCTTCATCCCACAATACCGCCGAATCAAAATAAGACTAAGGAGGTAAGCAAAACGCCCACAACTTCTTTGTGTTCTACTCGTGCATATCAGCTATGCATAGGGAACGTTGCATGGGAAACAAAAAAATTCCTACGCACACGCAAGATCTATCCATGGAGATGCATAGCTACGAGAGGGGGAGTGTGTCTACATACCCTTGTAGATCCCTAAGCGGAAGCGTATATAACGCGGTTGATGTAGTCGTACTCTTCACGATCCAATCGCGATCCGATCCGATCTAGCGCCGAACAGACGACACCTCCACGTTCCGCACACGTGCGGCCCGATGACATCTCCTCCTTCTTGATCCAGCAAGCGTGGGAGGAGAAGTAGATGGGATATCAACCAGCACGACAGCATGGTGAAGATGGTGGTGGAGCAATCCCGGCAGGGCTTCACCAAGCGCTACCGTAGATGCGATCTGAGGAGAAAACGATCTAGGGAGAGAGGGAGGGCTGCCACCGGGGCGTAGGATTTTTGTGTCCAGCCCTCCCCCTCTCCTTTACTATATATAGGAGGCAAGGGGCTGGGTTTGGTCACAACCTTGGCCCCTCCTCCAAGGAGGGCCGGTGGCTAGGGTGGAGTCCTCCCTCCACAAGGAAGGGAGGAGTCCCCCTCCTCCAAGGCACCTCCGGGGTGCCTTGTCCCTTTGGGACTCTTGGCCCCAAGCCCCATGCGCCTCTAGGGGCTGGTGAACCAGGCCTAGGTTGTCTAGGTCGACACCCCTACAGCCCATGTGGGCCCACGGGGCAGGTGGACCCCCCGGTGGACCCCCGGAACCCTTTCGGCACCCCAATACACTACTGGTAATGCCCGAAACCTTTCCGGTAGGCAAAATAGGACTTCCCATATATAAGTCTTTACCTCTAGACCATTCCGGAGCTCCTCGTGACTTCCGGGATCTCATCCGGGACTCCAAACAACATTCGGTCACCAACATACATATCCCAATACTACTCTAGCGTCACCGAACGTTAAGCGTGCGGACCCTACGGGTTTGAGAATGATGCAGTCATGACCGAGACACTCTCCGATCAATAACCAATAGCGGGACCTGGATGCCCATATTGGTTCCTACATATTCCACAAAGATCTTTATCGGTCGAACCACGATGGCAAGGATTCACTCAATCCCGTATGCAGTTCCCTTTGTCCATCGGTATGTTACTTGCCCGAGATTCGATCATCGGTATCTCCATACCTAGTTCAATCTCATTACTGGCAAGTCTCTTTACTTGTTCCGTAATACAAGATCATGTGACTAACTCCTTAGTCACATTGCTTGCAAGCTTCTTGTGATGTTGTATTACCGAGTGGGCCCAGAGATACCTCTCCGTCATACGGAGTGACAAATCCCAGTCTCGATCCACGCCAACCCAACAGACACCCTCGGAGATACCTGTAGAGGACCTTTATAGTCACCCAGTTACATTGTGACGTTTGATACACACAAGGCATTCCTCCGGTGTCAGGGAGTTGCATGATCTCATGGTCGTAGGAACATATACTTGACATGAATAAAGCAGTAGCAATAAACTAACACGATCAAAATGCTATGCTTACGGTTGGGTCTTGTCCATCACATCATTCTCCTAATGATGTGATCCCGTTATCAAATGACAACTCGTGTCTATGGTCAGGAAACCTTGACCAGCTTTGATCAACGAGCTAGTCTAGTAGAGGCTCACTAGGGACATATTGTTGCCTATGTATCCACACATGTATCTGAGTTTTCGATCAATACAATTATAGCATGGATAATAAACAATTATCATGAACAAGGAAATATGATAATAACCAATTTATTATTGCCTCTAGGGCATATTTCCAACAAATTGAAGTCACACAAGCTTCATATTACAAGCCAGGGGCCTCGAGGGCCCGGATACAAAAGCTCGAATACAAACGAGTTAGCGGAAGCAAATAATATCTTAGTACAGACATAAGTAAACAAGTTTTGCCTTAGGAAGGCTAGCACAAACATAACACGGATCGAAAAGGCAAGGCCTCCTACCTGGGAGCCTCCTAACAACTCAGCAGCCTCCACGTAGTAGTACGCTCCGTCAGGGTAGTAGTAGTCGTTAGTGGGATTAGCCATCTCCTGGGCTCCGTCATCTGGTCGCAACAATCGTATCGAGAAGGAAAAGGGGAGAAAAGCAACGGTGAGTACTCATCCAAAATACTCGCAAGACTGACATCAGAACTATGCTAAGTATGTGTAACGCTCGGATAATTAGGCTACAGTAATCCCACGCTAATGTTGCCAGGTCATCATGATTAACAGTGCTTAATCATCATTAGCACCATATCTCATTTCAAGTTCAAATTCAAATTCAAATTCAAACTTAAAGTGAAAATAAAAGTTGTCCAAATCCTGGAAGTAAAATGTTCATCATGTTGCAAATAATTCAGAGGCATTTATAAAAATACCAGCAACATTTATTAAATTATTTAAGTAACACTAACAGCAACAAAACAAAAGTATTTATTCCATTTTATTTAATCTACAATTATTATGAAATCTTTTACACTCCAAACCATTCTCTAACAGTGATAAATATTGCACTGTAAATATTTCAGCAAGTTTCGTATTTTGCAAAAGTCATTTGAAATAACAACAAAAGACAAAACAGAAAAGAAAACAGAAAACAGAAAAACAAAAAACAGAAAAAGAAAAAGCCCACTGTGGCTGGGCTCTAGTCAAGCAGCCGGCCCAGCCCACTCCCCACCTCGTCCCCTACCTCTCTCTGTTCACCGCCGCTCGCTGTCGTCCTCTGCACGCGCGCGCGCACTGCCCCCCCTCGCCTCTGCTCGACAGCGAGCCGCGCCACGCGCCGCGGGCGCCTACAAGGACCCCCCTCGCCCTCCTGGCGAACACTAGCCGCCCCATTCGCTCCTCTCGCCCGTTCCCCACCGCACCCGAGCGCCGCCATGTTCGGCCGCGACTGAGCTGCACGGCCACCGTCACCGCCCCGCCTCGCTGACCTGTCCACCGGGCCCGCCGTCCTCGACTACGGCACCTACGCCAACTAGCCGAAGGCGGGAGCCACCGCAGCGCCTTCCCGAGCCCTTCTTCCTCCTCGGATCGCCGCCGCACGCCGTCGCCGATTCGCCGCCTCGAGCCCACCCTGAGCCCACGCTAGCACCTCTACAGGCTCAACGTGAGCCCCCCCTTCCTTCTCCCCCTTTCCCCGGCCTCTCCCCGTAGCCGTAGACGCTGCCCCCTTCTCGCCCGTACTCGCCGCCGCGGACGAGCTCGCCGCCATAGCCACCGTAGCCGCAGCCCGTGTCCGAGCTCGCCTGCGTGCTCCTGGGGCTCCCAGAAGCCCAACGCACCCACGCACACGCCCTCTCGTGCCATGCAACGCCGTTTGCCTCGCGCCACCGAACTCCACCGCCGCCTTGCTCGTCTCCGGCGACGTTCCGGCCATCCCCGACGCTAGCCACGGCCACCATCGGACGCGGCGCGTCGCGCCCGTCCCGTAGGACGAAACCGCGGGCCGAATGCCCCCCTGTGCGCCATTTCTGCGCGTCGCCGCCGTCTCTGGTGGTCGCCGGAGCGCGCGCCGGTGTGAAACGCTGGCCGGCCGACGTGGCAGCTGCGGGCCCCGCCCCCGTGTCGCTGACTGTGGGCCATGTGGGGTCCGTTGACCAGTCAACGCTGCTGACTGGGCAACCCGTGTCACTGACACGCGGGCCCCACACTTAAAACGATTTAAAAAAATAAATAAACTGTTAATGAAATTGTTAATTAATTAAATAGATAATTAAACACTAATTAGTCACTGACTAACCGGGCCCGCTGCTCTAATTAGTTAATTAGCTAAAATTAACTCTGTTTAAAACTAACAGAGGCTGGCATGTGGGCCCCACATGTCAGGTTTGACCTGGTCAGCCGTCTGTTGACTGCTGACGCCATCAATGCGTCATGCTGACATCATCCACGTACTGTTCTGGATAATGTTGATTTAAATAATTAAATTCCAGAAAATCATTTAAACTTTGAAAAATCATATCTTTTAAACCGTAACTCGGATGAAAATAAATTATATATGAAAAATGACCAGAAAAATGAGACGAATCCGAATACGCAGTCCGTTAGTCTGTCACATGCTCCTAGCATAGCAAACATGGATCTTTTCCATCGGTTTCACTTGTCCGGTAAAAGCCAGAGACCCGGGAAATATCGTCAGATATTCTTCCGACCCGTCTGCGACGTGTAACACTGCGTTAGTGCATGCCTAGCCCTGCATATTGCCATGTCATGCATCGTGATGCATTTGTCTGCTTTGTATTTATTGTTTCTCCCCCCTCTTCTTACCGGTAGACCCCGAGACTGACGCTGCTGCCGGCTACGACTACGCGACTGACGATCAGCCCTTTGCCGCAGAGCAGCAAGGCAAGCAACCCCCCTTGAGCATTCCGATATCGCCCATTCCTTTCCCTCTTATTCTTGCATTAGAATTTGCTACTGTATTAGTTAGCTCCTATTCTGATGCATAGCCTGTTTTTGATAAACTGTTACTATACCTGCAATCATATCAACTGTTTAGTATAGGTTGATCAATGAATCCCCAGTGACCCCTTAGTCCCAGTTGCCCCTGCTTCTTCATCAACGACTCGACGACTCGAAGACTCGGTCAACCGACCGACGAGCCAGGCCCCTCACATCACCGCACACCCCTTAAGTATGGCACTGCAGAGCTACTATCGAGTGCCGAGGGTGATACCTCACTTAGCACTCCCGATGTTAATTCTGTAGCGTAGCTAATCGGTCGTGGGTATCGAGGGTGATTCCTCCTTCCCATTTATCGATAGCGACTCTTGCCATACACATACCTCGAGTGGGATCCATCGAGGGTGATTCCTCGGATATACACTTGGTGTATAACCACACAGTTACTTTAACTTGACATTGTTACATGTGGAAGACGGGACTGGAGGGACAGGCGGTACCACCCTGGTTGAGGTGGACCTGAGTTCCCGACAGTCTTGAGACGGGTCGGCCCCAAGGGTACCCATGTGTGAGATGTGGTGGGATGCGCCGGTAAGGCATCCGGGTTATGTTGAGGCGTGGACGGGCAGGAGAGGCCCTTGCCACACATCCTCGAGTCGGGGTGACGGGACCGCACTTTGAGGGTCGCGCTTGCCCCGCATTAATAAAATGCTAATGGGCTGGGTACTTGATCTGAGTTAGGTCGTTGGCCTTAATACGCACTAACCTTCACGTGGGGAAGATATGGGCACTCAGCGTCGTTGTATTAGCCGAAGCTCTTCGGACGTCAGGAATGGAGCGGCGCGCGCCCGAGTGGTCCGCAACGGCATCGCGCTTGTTACTAAGGGGTGCTAGGACTGATCTCGGCCGCGTTCGCATCGTGCAGGAGTGCAAGGGCAAGTGGGCCCACGAACCTGTGCGCTTAGGATTTAGACCGGCGGGCTGGCCTCTTCGTTGAGCCTAGGTGGGGCGACGACGTGCTGATATCCCGAGGCCGGGCATGACCCAGGAAAGTGTGTCCGGCCGAAGGTGACTCAGGCGTGTTGGGGAATATGTGGTGCACTCCTGCAGGGATGAATAATCTATTCGAATAGCCGTGTCCACGGTAACAGGACGACTTGGAGTTGTACCTTGACCTTATACAACTATAATTGTGATTTAATTTGAAATGAATGTGGCTCTGAGATTGCTTCCTCGCAGGGAGCCGAGGAAGAATATCTGGGCGTGGTTTCTTAATAAAATTGCTACAATAATATGACTATATATGAGATACCAGTCTACTCTCTTCTAATGCTGCAAGATGCTGAAGATGCTAGTCTTCGATAGGACTAGGCCTTCTCCCTATTCTTGCTTTCTGCAGTCAGTCCAGATATAACCCCTCCCCTTGATACTGATGCATACTTAGCATAGATCTGATGTCAGTCTTGTGAGTACCTTGGATGAGTACTCACCGCTGCTTTGCTTTCTCTTTCCCCCTCGATACGATTCCGCGTTCAGACGTCGGAGCCCAGGAGATGGAGTACGCCGGAGACGACTACTACACCACCGCTGGAGCCTACTACTACGTGGAGAACGCCGACGCTCAGGAGTAGTTAGGAGGTTCCCAGGCAGGAGGCCTCGCCTCTTTCGATCCGCTGCTTATGTTTGTGCTAGCCTTCTTAAGGCAAAACTTGTTTAACTTATGTCTGTACTCAGATATTGTTTGCTTCCGCTGACTCGTGCTTGTCGAGCTTTGTATTCGAGCCCTCGAGGCCCCTGGCTTGTAATATGAAGCTGTATGACTTTAATTTGTGTCTAGTGTTGTGTTGTGATATCGATCAGTGAGTCCCTAATCTTGATCGTACGCATTGCGTGTATGTTTAGCGTACGGTCGAGGTTGGGGGCGTCACAGTATGCATCGGTATCAAAGGAATGGGGTTATATCTTTGGACTGACTGCAGAAATGCCAGAATAGAGAGAAGGCCTAGTCCTATCGAAGAGTAGCATCTTCAGTGGCTTGCAACATTAGAAGAGTGCAGATTAGCATAATTAAAGTAGCAAGTTTTATTTAACCGTGCCCAGAGATTCTTCCTCGACTCCCTGCGAGAAAGCAATCCCGGAGCAAACAATTTCATTTCATTTCACAAGTATCCACTTCTAGTTGTATAGACCGGGATACAACTCTGAGTGTCCGTTACCGTGGACACGGCTATTCGAATAGATGTACTTCCCTGCAGGGGTGCACAAACTTGCCCAACATGCTCGATTAACTCTGGTCGGACACACTTTCCAGGTCATGCCCGGCCTCGGATGATCGACACGCCGTAGTCCTACCTAGGCTCAACAAAGAGGCCACACGTCGGTCTACATCCTAATTGCAAAGGGGTCATGGGCCAATCTCCCTTCACAATCCCGCGTGTTACGTGGACGGCCGGTGTTAGTCCTGGCACCTCTTTATACAAAGACGGTGCTTGCGCGGGCCACCCGGGCGCGTGCCGCTCGACTGTGACGTCTGAAGTGCTTTCGGGCGAATGTACGACGTAGAGTGCCCATACTGATTCCCGCGTGGTGGTTAGTGCGAAACAGGCCAGAGGCCTTCTCAGATCACATATCCAAACCCATTAATGTTTTGTTAACCGCGGTGACGATTGATGATCCACGATATGTGGTCCCATCGCCCCGTCTCGAGGACTTGTGGCAAGGGCCAAGAATGCCCGGCCATGCCTCGTCATAATTACACCAACACCCTCCAGGTCATCCTGACCTCATCATATTCCAGTAGTAAAGTCAAAGTATCCGTGTGTCCATAACACCAAGGGGGAAACCCGAGGAATCACCCTCGATGGATCCCACCCGATGTAATCGTCAAGGTGACCAGAGAGGAATCACCCTCGACGGTTAACGCTTGAGGTGTTGCACGACAGAGTCCTTATCAGAAGTGGCTAAGGTGGAATCACCCTTGATATCCACGACCGACTAGCTACGCTATAGAGTTAGCATCAGGAGTACATTACGAGGTGTCACCCTCGGTACTCGATGGTAGCTCTGCAAAGTCATACAACTAAGGGGGTGTGATGTGATGTGACGGGCATGGCTTATCGATAGGTTGATCGAGTCTTCGAGTCGTCGTTGATGAAGCAGGGGCAACAAGGACAAGTGGGGTCACTGGGGGATCACTAATCAACCTATACTAAGCATTTATCATGCAATAAAGTATAATAGCAGTTTAAACAAACGGGCTATGCATCAGAATAGGAGTTATCTACAACAGTAGAAAAATCTAATGCAAGCATGAGAGGGAAAGAAATGGGCGATATCGGAATGATCAAGGGGGGGGGGGTTGCTTGCCTTGTTGCTCTCCTGCAAAAGACTGGTCGTCAGGGGCATAGTCGTACCCGGCAGAAGCGTCGGTCTCGTAGTCTATCGGAGAGAAGAGGGGGAAAACAATAAATATAAAGCAAGCAGATGCATCAAGATGCATGTCATGACAATATGCAGTGCTAGGGGTGACCTAACGCAGTGCTACACGTTACAGACGAGGCGGAAGATTATCTAAGGATATTTCCGGGTCTTTGGCAATTATCAAACAGATGAATCGAAGGGGAAAGTTCCATGTTCACCATGCTAGAGGCATGTGACAGATGAATGGATGGCATATTTGGATTCGTTGTATTTTTCTGATCAATTTTCATATATAAATTATTTTCATCTGACTTACAGTTTATTTTCTATGATTTTTCAAAGTTTTAATAATATTCTGACATTCCTTTTATTTATTAATTCGAATTGTCCAAAACAGTAAATGCGAAGTGTACCCAGAGTTGTACCCAGTCAGCTCACACAGGGGCTGACTGGTGGGCCCTGTTGACTGGGTCAACTCCCAGTCAGCAGAGGCTGACTCGTGGGCCAGCTGCCCAGTCAGCAGGTGACTGGGTCGACCTAATCCAGTGGAACAGTGGGCCGGGCCCCACTTGTTAGTGTCAGGTTAGTTTAAATAGGGGTTTAATTAGTGGGTGGGGCCCCTTGGTAGTGTGTGTTAGCCTTAAATTAATTACTAATTAGCCCTAACTAATTATTGACAGCCTGGCCCCACCTGTCATTGAGACAGGGCCGGCCTAACAGAACTCGCGCCGACGGTGACCTACAGGGGCGGCGACAAGACGACGGTGACCGAATCCGACGCCCATCTGGACGACCGCGGGCACAAATCGAACCAGTGCAACGGGCCGCATCCAGCTGTGCAACGGGCACGAGCTAAAGGGGACAACAAACTCGGCGGCGACGATGACCGAATAGCAACGACGGTGGCACACTCGAATCGGCGGCTACGGGGGTCGGGGTGGAGCACGAGGAGGTTAGCGAGGTCAGCGGAGGACTCAGAGGGAGCCGGGGCGGTCGGAGGCGAGCAGACAGTCAGCAATGGTGACGGCGGCCGAGGAGAGGGAACCAGTCGATGGTGACAATGTTGCACGGCTCCCACTCGATCCAATGCACGGGGAGACGAGGCAAGCTCTGCAGTCCTCAGGGGCAAGGCGGCATGGAGAGGGAGCTCCAGTGGCCGCGTCAACGGCGAGAGAGCGCTGGCAGAGGCGCTCGGGAAGCTTGGCAGAGAGGGGGGAGGTGAGTACGGGGGAAACTGGGCGTGCTAGGGTTTGCGGAGGAGAAAGAGACGTCGGGGGCTTGCCCTTATCCAGCAGCGGCTCTCGATGGCCGTCCGAGCACGTGTCGGTGGCCAGGGCGAACGCCGGCGTTCTCCTGGCGCAGCAAGAGGTAGGGGTAAGGCTGGCCTTAGCGGGCCAGGCCACCCTATAGCAGCTGGGCCTAAGTGCCCAGTAGGTTTTGTCTTTTTATTTTATTTTCCTCTTCTGCTTCTTTTTATTTCTTTCTGTTTTCATTTATTTTCACCACCAATTAGCTCTAGTAAAATATGTGACTTAGCCCATTAAAGACAATGCAATATTCAGCTCTGCCACAAATAAATTTGGACTTATTTGCACAAGTTTGTTTTTTTCATGAAATTGAAAGGGCATTTAAAATGCAATATGGTTTTGTTTTCAATGGTGGGGTCCACTCCAACTTGATGGTGATGTTGTGTCGGGACCACGATCCTAAGCCATACGAGCCTAGCATGTAACGCCTCATATCACTTTGCGGCCTCACGCACACGAGTCCACTAACACCACTTCAATACACCACCATGGATCCGCTCCCGTCACCTACGAGAGTGCCATCCACGGTACTCACTCTTGTCTTGAGACTTTTAAGAGTAGCCATTAAGTTATCTATGAACAACATAAGTTCTCCAAGTAGTCCATTTCCGAGGACGTGGCTATTCGAACAGATTCATAAACACTGTAGGGGTGTACTCCTTCACACACGCTCTCGCCACTTATCGCTATATGCACATAAAAAAAAGCATCGCGGCAACCTTCAAGCGGAAGCCTAGCGAGGGAGTCGGCCACGACAGTCAATCACACAAGACCCTAGTCCAGGCTATCGCCTATTTGAGACTGAACCCGCACGGAAGTCCGGCCAAAGTTTCCGCTACGGCCTCAAACGATGTGCGCAGGGTTCCCAAGCCCACCATCCGGGTGACCCTTGGTACAGCGTGCCACTGCCTACCACTTCGTAGCCCACCCCTAAGGTCAGCGCTACACACGGCCTCCAGCATTGCTATAAACACCAGAAACTACTTGCAACTTCTGGACCGAGGACTAGTTGATCAATAGGTCGAGAGGGGTCGAGTTACCGGAACCCAATGTGTGGTAGTAACTAGTCTTGGATCACAAACATGGAAATCGGTTCCTAAGAACGATCCCAATGAGACAACCCTCTATGTACTCCGACATAGCCTCTCATTGCTACCTTTACCAAATCAGGTTCATCATTTAGCTCAACACATCAGAACAACACTGTTCCACTCCGGTTCATCACCCAAATGAATCAGACCTGACACAACTCTAATTATAGCAAGCAAGCAGGGTAAAGTACATCAAGGCTCAAGCATCTACCAGGTATGCTAGGTTGCTTGGTTTAGCTATTTACTGTGACAATGACAGGTCATGCAGAGGAATGGGTTCAACTACCTAAATAGGTAAATAGTTGAAACGTTTGTCCTAATGCAATAAATGAGAGCAGGAGCGAGAGTATGGGATTGTATCAGATATGATCAATGGGGTTGCTTGCCTTGCAGGTTGGTGGCAAGGTACTGCCCTTTAGCTGCATACTCACGCGTATCCTCGGGAGCAGGACCTACCGCGATATAGACGAAGTACAATCAATACACAGTGATGTCTACTACGCAAGCTTCTTCTTGTAGACTCGTGTTGGGCCTCCAAGCGCAGAGTTGTGTAGGACAATAGCAATTTTCCCTCAAGTGGATGACCTGAGGTTTATCAATCCGTGGGAGGTGTAGGATGAAGATGGTCTCTCTCAAGCAACCCTGCAATCAAATACAAGAAATCTCTTGTGTCCCCAACACACCCAATACAATGGTAAATTGTATAGGTGCACTAGTTCGGCGAAGAGATGGTGATACAAGTGCAATATGGATGGTAGATATAGGTTTTTGTATTCTGAAAATATAAAAACAGCAAGGTAACTAATGATAAAAGTGAGCACAAACGGTATTGCAATGCTTAGAAACAAGGCCTAGGGTTCATACTTTCACTAGTGCAAGTTCTCTCAACAATACTGACATAGTTGAATCATATGTAAATCCCTCACGTGCGACAAAGAGTTCACTCCAAAGTCACAAATAGCGGAGAACAAACGAAGAAATTATTGTAGGGTACGAAACCACCTCAAAGTTATCTTTTCCGATCAATCTTATGAGCTATCCCTATAAGTGTCACGAACAGCCCTAGAGTTCGTACTAAAATAACACCTTAAGATACACATCAACCAAAACCCTAATGTCACCTAGATACTCCAATGTCACCACGAGTACCCATGGGCTTGATTATACGATATGCATCACACAATTTCAGATTCATCATGTTCAATCCAACACAAAGAACTTCAAAGAGTGCCCCAAAGTTTCTACCGGAGAGTCAAGACGAAAACATGTGCCAACCCCTATGCATAGATTCCCAAGGTCACGGAACCCGCAAGTTGATCACCAAAACATACATCAAGTGGATCAATAGAACATCCCATTGTCACCACGGATATCCCATCGCAAGACATACATCAAGTGTTCTCAAATCCTTAAAGACTCAATCTGATAAGTAAACTTCAAAGGGAAAACTCAATTCATCACAAGAAGATAGAGAGGGGAAAACTCCATATGATTCATCTATATCAATAAAGCTCGCGATACATCAAGATCGTACCATCTCAAGAACACGAGAGAGAGAGAGATCAAACACATAGCTACTGGTACATACCCTCAGCCCCGAGGGTGAACTACTCCCTCCTCGTCATGGAGACCGCCGGAATGATGAAGATGGCCTCCGGTGATGGTTTCCCCCTCCGGCAGGGTGCCGGAACGGGCTCCCGATTGGTTTTTCGTGGCTACAAAGGCTTGCAGCGGCGGAACTCCCGATCTAGGTTTCTTTCTGGGGGCTTTGGTATTTATAGGAATTTTTGGCGTCGGTCTCACGTCAAGAGGATTCCTGAGGGGCCCACAAGCCAGGGGGTGCGCCCTAGGGGGGGGGGGCGCCCCCTAGGCTTGTGGCTGCCTCGGGACTCCTCTCCGGTATCTTTTTGCTCCAGTATTTTTTATATTTTCCAAAAATATTCTCCGTAAATTTTCAGCCCATTCCGAGAACTTTTATTTCTGCACAAAAAACGACACCATGGTAGTTCTGCTGAAAACAGCGTCAGTCCGGGTTAGTTCTAATAAAATCATACCAAAATCATATAAAATTATTGTAAACATGGCATGAATACTTCATAAATTATAGATACGTTGGAGACATATCAGCATCCCCAAGCTTAATTCCTGCTCGTCCTCGAGTAGGTAAATGATAAAAGAAATAATTTATGAAGTGTGAATGCTAGCAAGTGCACAAGTTTGATCAATGATAATTCCAATCACTTTTTCTAGCATCAATATAAACCATAAACGGTAGCTCATCTCATAAAACTTCTCATGATCAAGTAACAAGCTATTCACATGTTAAAGTACAGACCAGAAAGTTTCTTGAAAACCAACAAACCATATTCCTAGTCATCGAACAATTGCAATTCATCTTATTTCAGGAAGGGTCTATGTAAGAGCTTTGATTTAGCAAATTCCACATACTCAACTATCATATAGTCTTCCATGATTATTGACACTCAAAGCATATTTTTAGAACAAATAGCATCCATCGAACACAGAGAAAGATAGGGGCTTAATGTTTCGCCTCCCAACTTATTTATCATATATATAATTGTCAACAAGAATAATTCATGATCAAATATATTTGTGTGGATATATATGTCTAGATCATTCCCCAACACATGACGCTTGCCAAGAGAAAAAGGCGAAATATAGGAAGTGGTGAAGATCACCATGACTCTTGCATAAAGGTAAGTACTAGAAAGTAAAAGATAGGCCCTTCGCAGAGGGAAGCAGAGGTTGTCATGCGCTTTTTGTTTTTGGATGTGCAAACCCTTAATGCAAAGGAATGTCACGTTGTATTGCCCTTTGTGATAGCAACCTTTATTATGCAGTCCGTCGCTTTTATTTCTTTACCATCACAAGTTCGTACAACGCATATTTTCCCTCACAATAAAAGATCATACATATTTAGGAGCAATTTTTATTGCTTTTTGCACCGATGACAACTTACTTGAAGGATCTTACTCAATCCATAGGTAGGTATAGTGGACTCTCATGGCAAAACTGGTTTAAGGGTGTTTGGATGCACAAGTAGTATTTCTACTTGGTGCGAAAGTTTTGGCTAGTATGAGGTGGAAGCAAGCACCACATGTTGGAGGATCCATAACAATATAACTTCTATACAAATATACCCAAACATAACTCATTAAGTTGTCTTCCTTGTCCAATTTTAACTAATTTGCTCGAGTTTGAAAATAATTAATGAGCTCACAATCATAGAAGATGTCCAAGATAGTATATTTATATGTGGAATCTCTCTTCCTTCAATATTCTTTCATGAATTGTTCAAGTGACCAATGCGGTGTTTGCTAACTTTCAATAAATTTTACCACCTATACTTATTATGTGTGAAGTCATTACTCCCCATGGAATAAGTATATGAAGCATATTTAATTTTAGATTTATGATATTCAATTCATTCAACCATTTACTCATAGGATATAAGTGAAGCACGAGAGTGAATGACAAACTACTCCAAAAAGGTATAAGTGAAGATCAATGCGTAGTCAACAATTAAATAACTATGTGAAGACTCTCTCATCTAAGAATTTCAGATCTTAAGTATTTTATTAAACAGCAAGCAAAATAAAAATAGCACTCCAAGAATAGCACGCATCATGTGAACGAATAAAAATTTAGGCTCAACATAGGCTAGCCGATAATTGTTGATGAAGAGAGGTGGGATGCGTAGCATCCCCAAGCTTAGATGCTTGAGACTTCTTGAAATATTTACTTGGGGTGCCTTGGGCATCCCCAAGCATGAGCTTTTGTATCTTGTTCAATCCTCTCATATCATGGTTTCACCTATTCTCAAAAACTTCATCCACACAAAACTCGAAAAGAACTCGTGAGATAGGTTAGTGCACATAATAATAAATCAACTCTTTATGTAATGCCAAGACAAGTTGCACAATAATTTTCAAACATCATCTACTGTTTACTATCATTTCCACAATTTATATCTACCAATATAGGCTATGGAAACTATAGGATAAGTAGATAACAAAATTATGACAGCAATCTGTCCAAACAGAAAAGTCTGTAGCAATCTATTAAACCAGTGTACTTATGTAACTCAAACAATTATGAAAATTTAGTACATGCTAAATAATTTATATGATAACACTGTGTAAAAATTTCAGAAACGTTCCGCGTTCCAGTAAAATATGAAAATTCAAACACTACAGCAAAAGTTTCTGTTTTTTACACAGCACACATCAAACATGCAATACAAGCATCCTAAGGCAATTCTTGGAACTTTTTATTGAAAAACAAGATTATGAATAACACCTAACAGAAAATAACAAAATATAATGACGATCCAAGCAAAACTCATATCATTTCATGAATAAAAATATAGCTCTAAGTAAGATATACCGATAGTGTTGAAGGCGAAAGAGGGGATGCCTTCCGGGGCATCCCCAAGCTTAGGCGCTTGAGTATTCCTTGGATATTACCTTGGGGGTGCCTTGGGCATCCCCAAGCTTAGGTTCTTTTCACTCCTTATTCTCCTCATATCGGTGTCTCACCCAAAACTTGAAAACTTCAATCACACAAAACTTAACGGAACTTCGTGAGAAGGGTTAGTGTAATAAAGATAAATCATTCACTTAGGTACTGTCAAGACAAGATTCATAATTTTTACCACATGATACCTACTGTATTATATCATTCCCATAATTTATATCACTAAATATAAGCTATGGAAACACTAAAACAAGTAAACTATGCATGCAAAACAGAATCTGTCAAAAACAGAACAGTCTGTGAAGATCTGTAGCGTAACCATACTTCCCTGTCTCTAAAAGTTCTGAAAAATTAGAACAGTATATGAAATTTGTATATAAATCATGTGTAAAAAATTCAGATCAAAATCACGTTCCAGTGAATTTAAAAAATTCCTGGACTGAGAGCAAAAGTTTCTGTTTTTGCACAGAATCAAGTCAACTATCATCCACACTATCCCAAAGGCTTTACTTGGCACTTTATTGAAATAAAAGACACAAAACATGATTAATACAGTAGCTTAATCATGTGAACACTCAAAAACAGAAAGTAAAAGTGTTGGGTTGTCTCCCAACAAGCACTTTTCTTTAATGCCTTTTAGCTAGGCATGATGATTTCAATGATGCTCACATAGGAATAGTATTTGAAACATGTAAGAGAGCATCATGAATCTCATGACAAGCATATTTAAGTCTAACCCACTTCCTATGCATAGGGATTTTGTGAGCAAACAATTTATGGGAGCAAGAATCAACTAGCATAGGACGGAAAAACAAGCATAACTTCAAAACTTTGAACACATAGAGAGGAAACTTGATATTATTGCAATTCCTACAAGCATATGTTACTCCCTCATAATAATTTTCAGTAGCATCATGAATGAATTCAACAATATAACCATCACATAAAGCATTATTTTCATGATCCACAAGCATAGAAGTTTTACTACTCACCACATAAGCAAATTTATTCTCATCAATAGTAGTGGGAGCAAACTCAACAACATAACTATCATGTGAAGCATAATCCAATTGAAAATTAAAATCATGATGAAAAGTTTCATGGTTATCATTATTCTTTATAGCATACATGTCATCACAATAATCATCATAAATAGGAGGCATGCTTTCATCATAATAAATTTGCTCATCAAAACTTGGGGGACTAAACATATCATCTTCATCAAACATAGCATCCCCAAGCTTGTAGCTTTGCATATCATTAGCATCACGAATATTCAAGGAATTCATACTAACAACATTGCAATCATGCTCATCATACAAGGATTTAGTGCCAAACATTTTATTGACTTCTTCTTCTAACACTTTGGCACAATTTTCCTTTCCATCATTTTCACGAAAGACATTAAAAAGATGAAGCATATGAGGCAACCTCAATTCCATTTTTTTGTAGTTTTCTTTTATAGACTAAACTAGTGATAAACAAGAAACTAAAAGATTTAATTGCAAGATCTAAAGATATACCTTCAAGCACTCACATCCCCGGCAACGGCGCCAGAAAAGAGCTTGATGTCTACTACGCAACCTTCTTCTTGTAGACTCGTGTTGGGCCTCCAAGCGCAGAGTTTTGTCGGACAGTAGCAATTTTCCCTCAAGTGGATGACCTAAGGTTTATCAATCCATGGGAGGTGTAGGATGAAGATGGTCTCTCTCAAGCAACCCTGCAATCAAATACAAGAAATCTCTTGTGTCCCCAACACACCCAATACAATGGTAAATTGTATAGGTGCACTAGTTCGGCGAAGAGATGGTGATACAAGTGCAATATGGATGGTAGATATAGGTTTTTGTAATCTGAAAATATAAAAACAGCAAGGTAAAAAATGATAAAAGTGAGCACAAACGGTATTGCAATGCTTAGAAACAAGGCCTAGGGTTCATACTTTCACTAGTGCAAGTTCTCTCAACAATACTAACATAGTTGAATCATATGTCAATCCCTCACGTGCGACAAAGAGTTCACTCCAAATTCACAAATAGCGGAGAACAAACGAAGAAATTATTGTAGGGTACGAAACCACTTCAAAGTTATCTTTTCCGATCAATCTTATGAGCTATCCCTATAAGTGTCACGAACAGCCCTAGAGTTCGTACTAAAATAACACCTTAAGATACACATCAACCAAAACCCTAATGTCACCTAGATACTCCAATGTCACCACGAGTACCCATGGGCTTGATTATACGATATGCATCACACAATTTCAGATTCATCATGTTCAATCCAACACAAAGAACTTCAAAGAGTGCCCCAAAGTTTCTACCAGAGAGTCAAGACGAAAACATGTGCCAACCCCTATGCATAGATTCCGAAGGTCACAGAACCCGCAAGTTGATCACCAAAACATACATCAAGTGGATCAATAGAACATCCCATTGTCACCACGGATATCCCATCGCAAGACATACATCAAGTGTTCTCAAATCCTTAAAGACTCAATTCGATAAGTAAACTTCAAAGGGAAAACTCAATTCATCACAAGAAGATAGAGAGGGGAAAACTCCATATGATTCATCTATATCAATAAAGCTCGCGATACATCAAGATCGTGCCATCTCAAGAACACGAGAGAGAGAGATCAAACACATAGCTACTGGTACATACCCTCAGTCTCGAGGGTGAACTACTCCCTCCTCGTCATGGAGACCGCCGGGATGATGAAGATGGCCTCCGGTGATGGTTTCCCCCTCCGGCAGGGTGCCGAAACGGGCTCCCAATTGGTTTTTCGTGGCTACAGAGGCTTGCGGCGGCGGAACTCCCGATCTAGGTTTCTTTCTGGGGGTTTTGGTATTTATAGGAATTTTTGGCGTCGGTCTCACGTCAAGGGGACTCCCGAGGGGCCCACAAGCCAGGGGGGCGCGCCCTAGGGGGGGCCCTAGGCTTGTGGCTGCCTCGGGACTCCTCTCCAGTATCTTTTTGCTCTAGTATTTTTTATATTTTCCAAAAATATTCTCCGTAAATTTTCAGCCCATTCCGAGAACTTTTATTTCTGCACAAAAAACGACACCATGGTAGTTCTCCTGAAAACAGCGTCAGTCCGGGTTAGTTCTAATAAAATCATACCAAAATCATATGAAATTATTGTAAACATGGCATGAATACTTCAAAAATTATAGATAGGTTGGAGACGTATCACACAGCAAGTGCAACAATATGATGCATGATCATGACATGGCAACATGATATGGATGAGCTAATGCACCTAGCATCAAGTTTAAATGAAGTTGGTTTGAATCAGGGTTCAAATTTAACTCCATGCATTATGTTACCTATTGCAATTATGCAAAAATGTCAATGTTCTCCTAGTTAGCTTGCTCTATCATGCATGAGAGTAGCATCAATGGATTCATTGGATTTTTCTGATGATTTTTCATATATAAATTATTTCATTCCGAGTTACAGATTAATTTCTATGATTTTTCTAAGTTTTAACTATTTTTTGGAATTAATATTAAACCAGAAAAGCCTTCATTGCGTCAGCATTGCATCAGCATTGCATCAGCTGGTCAAATGGCCATTGCCAGGTCAAACCTTACATGTGGGGCCTGCTGGTCAGTGACTCAGTCACTAAACATAGATTAGGATTAAACTTTAAACCTAATTAGTGGGACTGGGCCCACTGTCAGTGGGTGATTAAGTTAATTAAGCCAATTAATTATTTTTAACTTAAACCAAACTTAACCAGGGGCAAGGCCCCACCTGTCGGTGACCCAGGGGGGGTCAACCGCGTGGTCAAACGACCCTGACCCATCGGCGTTGAGCCGCCGGCGACCACAGACACGGCGGAGGGGGTCGGAAACCCACCTCCGGTGACCATTTGGCCGGTGGATAGCTTCTAACGAACGTGCTCACTCGCGCGCATCCAATGGGACAAACCCCAGGGGCTGAGGTGGCCCAGAACGTCGCCGGCGACGACCTTGGCGGACGCCGGAGTTCGGGCGTCGATCGAACCGACGCCACAGGTAGCTAGGGGAGAAACTAACGGCATCTGCGAGCTCCTGGAGTCCTCCTGAGCACATCTATGTGCTCAGGTTCGAGCTTATGCGGCCATGGCTACGACAGCACCATCACCGGCGGCGAGGAGCTCTTGGGCTCGAGCAAAACAGGGGCTACAGCTAGCGATCGACTGCGAGGAAAGGGGGAAGTGGTCCGCAAGCTCACAGCAATTGCAGCGGCATCAGAAGTGAGCTCGGGGACGGCTTGGTGACGGCGAATTGACGGCGGCGAGCTTCGGTGGCCCGAGGTGGAAGACGACCACGGGACGGCGATGGAGGGCTTCCGGCGATGCGTGGCTTGGCGAGGAGCAGTAGCAGCTCGAGGCGGAGCTAATGGACTGGTCACGGGGGGCGAGGGAACGGCGGCAACTACGCGTATGATGGCGGGGTGCACTCGGCTGCGGCGGCCATGGCGAAAAGAGAGGCGAGGGAAGAGAGCAAGGGAGGCGAATGGGGAGCGGGAGCGATCTAGACGTCTCCCTGGGCTTATCCCGGCGTCGACGTGGCCCGGGAGGCAGGCAGGCAGCTTTCGGCGTGGCGGCACGGTCGTGCGCGTGCGTCAGCCACGCGGTCGACTGGCGCCTGGAGGACGACGACCTGGCTGGGCCAGCTGGGCCGGCCTGGCCTGGGCCTCAGGTAAGCCTTTCTTCCCTTTTTTCCATTTTTGTTTTCTATTAACTGCTTTATGTTTTTTATTTATTTGGGCATGAACCTTAGCACCAAAAATACTGAGACATTTTATAAGATGTAGTTTGAATATTTCAAACCGTCATAAAAAGTTCCAGCAATTTTTGAACAACTAAAATAATTGTAGTGTTTTATTTATTGATTTCAGTAGCATTAAAGGATTATTTTAAAATGCTATAACTGCTGTGAAAAATAAAATGTCCCCTGATATGTTGTTGCCAACATTTATCAAAATTAGTGAACATTTTTGAAGGGCATTTTGGATTCATTGAAAATTCACAAATATTTGAATTGTTTAGTTAGGTGAGGTGCTAGGGTTTCTGTTAATCCCCATTTCAAGTTGATGAAATTTAAACATGATGCACACTCCAGCTAGCACAATGCAGAGGGAAACTAGGGATGTGACAACTCACCCCCACTCAAAAGAATCTCGTCCCGAGATTTAGAAGTCGTCGGGAAGAGTGCAGGGTACTATAGTTGAAGGCAGTCCTCTCTTTCCCATGTGGCTTCCTTCTCGGAGTGGTGTGATCACTGAACCTTGAGAAACTTGATGTTTCGACGTCGAGTGGTATGCTCAGCTTGATCGAGGATACGAATAGGATATTCTCGATAAGTAAGGTTATCTTGGAGATCAAGCGTTTCGTGGTCTACTTCGTGGACAGGGTCCGAGAAGCAACGCCTGAGTTGCGATACGTGGAAAACATCATGAACCTTGGCAAGATGCGGTGGCAGTTCCAATTGGTAGGCAACCTCTCCTCATTTGGCAAGAATACGAAAGGGACCAATGTAACGAGGAGCCAACTTGCCCTTGATACCGAATCGTTGGGTACCCTTCAGAGGTGTAACCCGAAGGTAAGCCTTCTCGTCAACTTCAAAAGTCATAGCCTTATGATGGCGATCATATTGGCTCTTTTGACGAGATTGGGTTGTTTTCAACTTTTCACGAATAATGCGAACTTGCTCCTCTGCATCCTGGATCATATCCGGCCCAAAGAGTTGCCTCTATCCGGTTTCTGACCAGTTAAGAGGTGTTCGACACCTTCGTCCATAGAGAACTTCAAAAGGGGCTTTGCCCAAGCTTGCCTGATAACTATTGTTATAAGCAAATTCAGCAAATGGAAGACACTTCTCCCAATCCATGCCGAAAGAGATAACACAAGCTTTGAGCATATCTTCCAGGATTTGATTGACTCGCTCTACTTGACCACTTGACTGCGGATGGAAAGCAGTGCTAAAAGAGAGATGAGTCCCCATAGCATTCTGGAAGCTTTCTCAGAATCGGGAAGTGAAGATACTTCCACGGTCCGAGTTAATCTCCAAAGGAACACCATGAAGAGACACTATCCGAGAAATGTATAGATCCGCTAGCTGGCTAGCAGTTATACTCTCCCGGACAGGAAGGAAATGAGCCACTTTGGAAAGGCGGTCAATGACCACGAAGATAGCATTATTCCCTCTCTTGGTCTTGGGAAAACCGGTGATGAAATCCATACCGACTTTGTCCCATTTCCATTCAGGAATAGCTAAGGGTTAAAGGGTGCCAGCAGGCCTTTGGTGTTCTGCCTTAACGCGACGACAGACGTCGCAGTTAGCAACAAACTAAGCAATTTCTCTCTTCATTCTGGTCCACCAGAACCTCTGGCGTAGGTCCTGACACATTTTGGTACTACCAGGATGAATCATGAGAGGAGAGTCATGAGCCTCCTTAAGGATCATCTGTCACAGATGTTGTTTCTTGGGAAGCACCAAGCGATTCTCAAAGAAGACAACACCACGATCATCTACTATGAAGCACTTAGCATTACCTCCTTTTACATTCTTCTTAATCCGGGAAATCCCGGTATCATGTTTCTGGGCCTCAATGATTTGATCCGTAAGGGTAGGTTTCGCCACCAAGGTGGAAAGGAGTCCTTGAGGAACAATGTGAAGGTTTAGCTTCCGAAATTCCTCATAGAGAAGTGGTTGACCTTGTTGTAACGTCAGATTGTTACAATAAGACTTACGACTTAGTGCATCAGCCATGACATTTGCTTTCCCCGGGGTGTAAGTTATCCCTAAGTCGTAATCTGTGATCAACTCAACCCAACGTCTTTGCCTGAGATTCAAATCTGGTTGGGTGAAGATATATTTCAGACTTTGGTGGTCAGTGTAAATCTCGCAACGATTACCCAGAAGGTAATGTCGCCATGTCTTAAGTGCATGGACTACAACTGCAAGCTCAAGATCATGTGTTGGATGGACGCAACTGTCGAGATGCATATGCAATCACATGACGATCTTGCATGAGAATGCAACCTAATCCTTGTCGCGAGGCGTCGCAATAGATAACAAAGTCCTTAGAAAAATCTGGTGGCACCAATACGGGAGCAGAAGTCAGGCGTCTTTTCAGTTCCTGAAAGTTGTGCTCGCATTGTGGGGTCCACTCGAACTTTTTATCTTTATTGAGGAGTTCAGTAAGAGGCTTTGCAACCTTGGAGAAGTTCTCGACAAACCGGCGACAATAGCTCGCTAAGCCAAGGAAACTCCGAACTTGCTTAACCGATTCAGGTTGAGTCCAATCAAGGACGGCCTGAACTCGCTCGGGATTGACAGCGATGCCCTTCCCAGAGATTACGTGGCCTAAATAGGTCACTTCTGGTAGCCAGAATTCACACTTCGAGAATTTGGCATACAGGCGATGCTCTCGAAGAATTCATCAATACCAGACTTAGATGCTCGGCATGATCTTCTTTATTCTTCGAGTATATGAGGATGTCGTCGAGATATACCACGACGAATTTGTCCAGATACACCATGAAGATAGAGTTCATCAAGCGAGAGAAGGTGGCCGGGGCATTGGTTAATCCGAAGGACATAACGGTGTACTCGTATTGGCCATAACGAGTAACAAAGGCCGTCTTTGGAATGTCCCCGTTCTTGATCTTGATTTGATGGTAACCTAACCTCAAATCCATCTTAGAAAAGACTGAGGATCCAGCGAGTTGATCATACAAGTCGTTGATCCTAGGGAGCGGATACTTGTTCTTTATTGTGACCAGGTTCACTGGTCGGTAACCTACAACCATCCGGTCCGTTCCATCCTTCTTCTTGACGAAGAGGACGGGGCAAGCCCAAGGAGAGGAACTAGGGCGGATGAATCCCTTTTTCAAGGCCTCATCGAGTTGTTTCTTTAGCTCGGCTAGTTCTAAGGGTGCCATCTTATAGGGTCTTCTAGGTATTGGGACAGTCCCTGGAATGAGGTCTATCACAAACTCCACATCCCTGTCAGGTGGAATACCTGGCAGTTCCTCTCGAAAGACATCCGGGAAGTCACGGACTACCGGGATATCTTCAAGTTCTAGAAGAGGGCTAGCATTGAGGGAATAGAGTTATCGCTTAGCCACTCGAGTTGAGAAATTGACTATCTCACCTGATGGATGTGTAAGTTGAACATTCCTAGTGTGAGTATCAATCTTGGCATAATGGGCTGACATCCAGTCCATACCCAAGATGATGTTGATGTCCGAAGACTTCAGAGCTACCAGGGAAGCTAAGAAGACTAGCCTATCCACAAGAATCTCATTATCATGGCTCACTCTAGAAGTTTGCCATTTTGATCCAGGAGTCTGAACTACTAATGGAGTGGGCATATCAAAAAAAGTCATGTTATGCAACTGTGCATAACTTTCTGAGATGAATGAATGAGATGCTCCAGTGTCAAAAAGAACAGATGTTGGATGAATATTGACAAGGAGCGTACCAAGCACAACGTCGGGGTCATCATGTGCTTCTTCAAGGGTGACGTTGTTCACACGACCACGGGCAGGAGTTGGCTTCACATAATAAGCCTTACCCGGCTTACCACGTCCAGCAGGCTTGGCGTTGTTCTGGGGACACTCACGAGAGTAGTGTCCGGGATCTCCGCATTTGTAACAGATCACAGTTGAAGACCGCGGAGCAGCATTAGCAGCAGGACCACCATAGGTTTTTGCTGGAGGGCTGGCCTGATTTGGGAGAGGTGCCTCATAGGATGGCCTCGCAGTGTACCTCGATGGCAGGGCAGTGTTGGGCACCCACACTCGGCGCTTATGGGAACCTGAGACGGATGAGGAGCTGAAGTCACGAGGGTGCTTCTTGGTTGCCTCGTAATCGGTCTGTCCCGTCTCGGCATTGATAGCCTTGTTGACAAGGGCCTGGAAGGTAGCGCACTCATGCAGGCTCAGATCACGGCGGAGCTCGAGGCTAAGTCCCTTGCGGAACCTAGCTTGTTTCTTGGCGTCAGTTGACACCTCCTCCGGTGCATAGCGGGTTAAGTTGCCGAACTCACGACTGTAAGCGTCCACTGTCACCTTACCCTGAGTGAAGGCACATAATTCCTCTCTCTTACGGTCCATCAGACCTTCAGGAATATGGTGGGTGCGAAAGGCACTGCTGAAGTCTGTCCAGGTGGTAGCGGGGCCCTCTGGGCGCATAGCCTCATAATTTTCCCACCACTGGTTGGCGGGTCCTTCAAGGAAGTACGCGGCAAAGTTAACCTTGTCCGCCTCAGCCACATTTGCAGAATGCAGCTTGCGGGTCATACTAGTGAGCCAATCATCCGCATCGAGGGGGTCGATGGAATGATGGAACTTTGGCAGGTACAACTTCACGAAGTCATTGAGGGATACTCCATCATTACGCGGAGGGCGTGCTGTATTCTTCTCAATACGCTCGAGCAGCCTGTTGGTCTCTCCCTTGTTGCGTTCCGCCTCAAGCATCACCTCCGCCAAAGATGGCGGGTGAGGCAGATTCTCCTGTCTGGCTTGGCTACCCTCGCCCCGCTCATAAGCAGGAGCGGGGTTGTTCCTGGTGGACACCATCCTGAAAGCAGAACCCACGTTTAGACAACATGGAATGTACTGGATAGACATAGAAAGCAGAGTAGATCATCTGAACAACATGGTAACAAGCAACTGCCATAAACATATACCATTGTTCATACACACCACATTACAGTTTAGTACAAGCTCAAGTTGAAGTACAAACTACGGTGCTGATGATACAACTCATCGGAGGCATTCCAAGCTTCCTATACATTATCTATCTACACCTCCGGAACTCAGTACACACCTCAGTTATACCCCACAAGACACGCAGGACTGTGGTGGATACAACTGCTACAATACTACCAACACCTATATGCGAACTCACGCATCTCCGTAGAACATCTCATAGAGATTACCCCCATGACCTGGGAGCTGAACCTGCGGATCCGGAAACGCGTTAGACTGAGGTCCCTGGGGTCCATAAGGGCACAGATGTGGCCTAGGTCCCCTGGTTAGTGGCAGCAGAGGTCCATGGAGTGGAACAATGCCTCCAACATCAGGCCAGTCCACACGAGCAGGCAGATGAGTCCGAAGCGGGCATAACATGTCCATATCTCCATACCCAGTCTGGAGGACTGGTGCCAGCTGCGTCAGAGCTGTCCAGAGTCATGCACGGGTAGCATAGAGCTCCATGCGAAGTGCACGTGCATCACAATCTCTGGCCTCTAAGACCTGTGCAGTGACCTGGAGCCTAGGATCCTCATGAGAGTGATCATAATAAGCTCCAGTCAAATAGCCCTCCTCTCCTGGAAGAGAAGCTGGAACATAGCAGAACTCATTGTTCTGCAATAGACCATGGTTAGCTCGGAGGATGGTCATCATAGAGTAGGCCGCGTCCTGCACCGCCATATCTATGGTGACTCCTACCCCATACGACTGATGAAGTGCCTCAGCAGCTCCAGGGTATGACGGGTAGATCCTGACAGTACAAAGGTACTGACTCTGATTAAAATCACGATACTGCTCCTTCACTATGTACTCGGGGTACCAGCGGTATCCTGTCTCCATCATCATACGGACCAACATGGCCGTGTGACCAGGCACATCAATGCACCTCGTCAGACGGACAACCTGGTGGGGAGGACGAGAAGGCATCTGAAACAGAGGATAATGCAAAGGCATTAGAGATCCTAGTGGAAATCGGACAGCATAACGGCTGAAAATGCTCAAAAACAATTTTGAGACATCTTGCAAAAGATTGGATATCATAACCACTCAACTTTCTAGCTTCAAGATTCTAACCAACTGATTGTCACACAGAAACAATACTTGAAAACTGGAGTTGACTCTCAAGCAACTTAGTCTACAAGTCCATGGTTAGTAACTCGTCATCCTGAGAGGTAGATAAGAAGCCTAGCTCTTAACCCCGTAGAAAAGAAGAGGGTGACTTAGAATAGAATGACTCGGGAAGAGGAGTAAAAAGAGCCTTACGTTCCCTTCCACAATCAATTTCCTTACATAACTAAAGCATTTCTAGACTCAACTTCGGTCAGTTTGGCTTGGTAATCCTACAGTCAGTCAGGCTCTGATACCAACGCTGTCGGGACCCCAATCCTAAGTCAGGCTCTGATACCAACTCTTGGCTAACCTGGCGCAGCAAGAGGTAGGGGAAAGGCTGGCCTTAGCGGGCCAGGCCACCCTATAGCAGCTGGGCCTAAGTGCCCAGTAGGTTTTGTCTTTTTATTTTATTTTCCTCTTCTACTTCTTTTTATTTCTTTCTGTTTTCATTTATTTTCACCACCAATTAGCTCTAGTAAAATATGTGACTTAGCCCATTAAATACAATGCAATATTCAGCTCTGCCACAAATAAATTTGGACTTATTTGCACAAGTTTGTTTTTTTCATGAAATTTAAAGGGCATTTAAAATGCAATATGGTTTTGTTTTCAATGGTGGGGTCCACTCCAACTTGACGGTGATGTTGTGTTGGGACCCCGATCCTAAGCCATACGAGCCTAGCATGTAACACCTCATATCACTTTAACGCCTCACGCACGGTAATCCCCTCGGCTGCCACCTTACCTTGGCCAAGACCGTTTGCATCTTTTGGCACACGTATATGAGTATGTCGCTAGCAATCATATGTTAGAGAACCTGGGTCGACATGACTAGTCGAAGAACCCAAGTGGCACATCCGTACAGGGACATGCATACGTAACCCAACAATGCAGGTGTCGGTCATCAGCTTGTGTAGATGAGTCGTAGCAAGCTACAGGGACTCCATTATGTCCACGACATATCTGTCATCAACGGTACGCTACAAGGACTCCATTACACTGCGAGACATTTCCCCGAAGGGACAGACACATCAGCAAAGAAGGATACACGCCGGTCAATCAATGTGTCCGGAGCAGTAGAAGTCTACCAAGGCTCGGTGGAAGCACAAAGAGGCATTTCCCTATAAAGAGTACTACTAAGGCACACAACTAGGTGTCGAATCCCATGCATACCGTTACACGTCACACGTACGCACGACATGTCCGATATGCATAGATACAACTATGGCATCACAACATAACGATACAACAACACAACATTTATTTAGAAGGCTCGGTAGAGCCTTGCATAATATGTTCATACAGGTAGGGGTCACATGACTCGACACTCAAGTCATACAAACAAAGTCTTACAAACCAAGCGGAAGCTTAAAGTTGTCTGAGTACAAACAGTTGAAAGGTAAAAAGGCATAAAGCCTGACTATCTACGGCCCATCCCAGGGCATCAGATCGTAGCTGGGATACCAGCTACTCGTCGTCATCAACGTCTAGAAAGAACCCACCAGATGGGTCCTGGTTATCATCTGCAATAGTTATTAAGCAAACATTAGTACAATCGTACTCAGCAAGTCTTTAAAGCAGACCTAAGCTATTCATGCTCATGTATCAACAAGGGGGGTAGTGGGGTTCATGCAGCATTGCCAGCTTTGACTCTTGGCTAACCTGTACTATGACTACAAGTTCTTTGAACAAGTTTTGAGATAGCGCACACGAGTCCACTAACACCACTTCAATACACCACCATGGATCCGCTCCCGTCACATACGAGAGTGCCATCCACGATTCTCACTCTTGTCTTGAGACTTTTAAGAGTAGCCATTAAGTTATCTATGAACAACATAAGTTTTCCAAGTAGTCCATTTCCGAGGACGCGGCTATTCGAACAGATTCATAAACCATGCAGGGGTGTACTCCTTCACACATGCTCTCGCCACTTATCGCTATGTGCACGTAAAAAAAAAGCACCGCGACAACCTTCAAGCGGAAGCCTAGCGAGGGAGTCGGCCACGAAAGTCAATCACACAAGACCCTAGTCCAGGCTATCGCCTATTTGAGACTGAACCCGCACGGAAGTCCGGCCGAAGTTTCCGCTACAGCCTCAAACGATGTGCGCAGGGTTCCCAAGCCCACCATCCGGGTGACCCTTGGTACACCGTGCCACTGCCCACCCCTAAGGTCAAGGTCAGTGCTACGCACGGCCTCCAGCATTGCTATAAACACCAGAAACTACTTGCAACTCCTGGACCGAGGACTAGTTGATCAATAGGTCGAGAGGGGTCGAGTTACCGGAACCCAATGTGTGGTACTAACTAGTCTTGGATCACAAACACAGAACTCAATTCCTAAGGACGGTCCCAATGAGACAACTCACTATGTAGGAGTGTACTCCTACATAGCCTCTCATCGCTACATTTACCAAATCAGGTTCATCATTTAGCTCAACACATCAGAACAACACTATTCCACTCTGGTTCATCACCCAGATGAATCAGACCTGACACAATTCTAAGCATAGCAAGCAAGCAGGGTAAAGCACATCAAGGCTCAAGCATCTACCAGGTATGCTAGGTTACTTGGTTTAGCTATTTACTGTGACAATGACATGTCATGCAGAGGAACTGGTTCAACTAACGAAACAGGTAAACAGTTGAAATGTTTGTCCTAATGCAATAAATGAGAGAAGGAGCGAGATTATGGGATTGTATCGGATATGATCAATGGGGTTGCTTGCCTTGCAGGTTGGTGGCCGGGTACTGCCCTTCAGCTGGATACTCACGCGTAGCCTCGGGAGCAGGACCTACCGTGATACAGACGAAGTAACAATCAAAACACGGCAAGTGCAACAATATGATGCATGATCATGACATGACAACATGATATGGATGAGCTAATGCACCTAGCATCAAGTTTAAATGAAGTTGGTTTGAATCAGGGTTCAAATTCAACTCCATGCATTATGTTACCTATTGCAATTATGCAAAAATGTCAATTTTCTCCTAGTTAGCTTGCTCTATTATGCATGAGAGTAGCATCAATGGATTCATTGGATTTTTTTGATGATTTTTATATATAAATTATTTCAATCTGAGTTACAGGTTAATTTCTATGATTTTTCTAAGTTTTAACTATTTTTGAGAATTAATATTAAACCAGAAATGCCTTTATTGCGTCAGCATTGCATCAGCTGGTCAAATGGCCGTTGCCAGGTCAAACCTGACATGTGGGGCCCGCTGGTCAGTGACTCGGTCACTAAACAGAGATTAGGATTAAACTTTAAACCTAATTAGTGGGTCTGGGCCCACTGTCAGTGGGTGATTAAGTTAATTAAGCTAATTAATTATTTTTAACTTAAACCAAACTTAACTAGGGGCTAGGCCCCACCTATCGGTGACCTAGGGGGGTCAACCTCGTGTTCAAACGACCCTGGCCCACCGGCGTTGAGCCACCGGCAACCACAGACACGGCGGAGGGGGTCGAAAACCCACCTCCGGTGACCATTTGGGCGGTGGATAGCTTCTAACGAACGTGCTCACTCGTGCGCATCCAATGGGACAAACCCCAGGGGCTGAGGTGGCCCAGAACGTCTCCAGCGATGACCTTGGCGGACGCCGGAGTTCGGGCGTCAATCGAACCGACGCCACAGGTAGCTAGGGGAGAAACTAACGGCATCTGCGAGCTCCTAGAGTCCTCCTGAGCACATCTACATGCTCAGGTTCGAGCTTATGCGACCGTGTCTATGGCAGCACCATCGCCGGCGGCGAGGAGCTCTCGGGCTTGAGCAAAACAGGGGCTACGGCTAGCGATCGACTGCGAGGAAAGGGGGAAGGGGTCCGCAAGCTCACAGCGGTTGCAGCGGCGTCGAAAGTGACCTTGGGGACGGCTTGGTGATAGCAAATCGACGGCGGCGAGCTTCGGTGGCCCGAGGTGGAAGACGACCGCGGGACGGCGATGGAGGGCTTTCGGCGATGCGTGGCTTGGCGAGGAGCAGCAGCAGCTCGAGGCGGAGCTGATGGACTGGTCAGGGGGGCGAGGGAACGGCGGAAACTATGTGTACGACGGCGGGGAGCGCTCGGCTGCGGCGGCCATGGCGAAACAGAGGCGAGGGGAGAGAGCAGGGGAGGCGAATGGGGAGCGGGAGCGATCCAGACGTCTCCTTGGGCTTATCCCGGCATCAACGTGGCCCGGGAGGCAGGCAGGCAGCTGCCGGCGTGGCGGCACGACCATGCGTGCGCGTCGGCCACGCGCTCGGTCGACTGGCACCAGGAGGATGACGACCTGGCTGGGCCTGCCTGGCCTGGGCCTCACGTAAGCCTTTCTTCCCTTTTTTCCCATTTCTGTTTCTGTTTTCTATGAACTGCTTTATGTTTTTTATTTATTTGGGCATGAACCTTAGCACCAAAATACTGAGACATTTTACAAGATGTAGTTTGAATATTTCAAACCGTCATAAAAAGTTCCAGCAATTTTTTAACAACTAAAATAATTGTAGTGTTTTATTTATTAATTATAGTAGCATTAAAGGATTATTTTAAAATGCTATAACTGTTGTGAAAAATAAAATGTCCCCTGATATGTTGTTGCCAACATTTATCAGAATTAGTGAACATTTTTGAAGGGGCATTTGGATTCATTGAAAATTCACAAATATTTGAATTGTTTAGTTAGGTGAGGTGCTAGGGTTTCTGTTAATACCCATTTCATGTTGATGAAATTTAAACATGATGCACACTCTAGCTAGCACAATGCAGAGGGAAACTAGGGATGTGACATGTTGTTTTCCTTAAGAGAGTTTGTTTTGGAATTTTGACAAGTGTTGAACAATTTTCCCTCTCTGTTTGAGGTTTCATTTTATCACATTAAAATTTAATCCCTTTTAGTGGTGGAATTTGAAATGAGATATGAAGTCCAAGTGGATCAAGTACTGTTTAGCAAAATGCTTAGCTTAATCATGGTGATCACTGTTGCATCATTACATAGGGGTGTTACAACTCTCCTGTGCTAAAAGAAATTCTCGTCCCGAGAATTAAGAGGTAGAGGGAAATGGTTCGGCTACGTAATTCTAACGAATCTTCTTGTTCTTGTTACTCTTATCCAAGAGGTTGATCCCTTTACATTAATGTCTTCAATTCGTTACATCAAGGCATCATGATGGAGTCGTCGTCCTTTCTTCGGGATCTTCATCATCATACGAATGCAATAAGAGGGAAAACTCTTGAAGAACGTATCTCCACAAAGTTGGGCATCTGACGGTGAACTCAGGGAAGAAGACATGAATTATTTCTTGAGTTGCAACTCAGGGAATTCATTGAGAGCAATATGCAACAGTTTCAAATGGGCAGGCAATCATTCGATGCCTAATCAGCAGGTGAAAAGTTCCAGAGCAACGAAAATAAATATTCCGTATGATACTAGAATTGATCATCTCTTGGGCGGTGGCTCGGGAATTACATACTAAGCCAAGTGCAAAAGATACTTTGGGGATCAGGGATGTACAGGAGAGTCAGGTTTTGATCCTGTGGAGTTGGGGGTTATGTGCCCACCATGTGGGTTAAGAGTAGGAAGAGCGGTGACATCTTGCACGGTCATGGTAGCAAGACATGTCAGAGGATAGCCTGTCAGTTATGTTGGCAACAACGTTGGTACCAAGGGCGAGGGACAAATAGAACCATTTTCTTACTCGTGTAAATGAGGCGGACCAATAGGCAAAGTTCTTGTCCATCAGTCGTTACCGGAATGTCATCAACAATAGTAACAGGGTCTTACTGACAGAGTTGTACACCGAGGTGTTTACCTAAGCCGGGAATTATCACTGCTCAGATAAGTTCGATTACAAGAAAGGTTAAACAGGCCAAAGGAAAGGAAAATGTGTTTATCATTTTAAACAGACCAATGGAAAGGAAAATATGTTTATCATTTTAAACAGACCAATGGAAAGGAAAATGTGTATACACGAGTATTAGGTGTATATCCTTCCCAAGAGCAAGCATTTTGACAAAGGGGCAAGGAATTTATGATGTTTACCCATACAATGGTGTTTGGATAATTGATCAAGAAACATTTAGCACTATGCCTCCAATGTTCTTGTTGATATTCGGAATACCACAGTCATGCTTCGGGGTAGCATCGACATGGTCATTAGGCAAGGACCAGACTTTGGATACACAAAGGATCCATCGGGAACAACTTATAAAATAGGTCTTGCAATTTCCTCATGGAAGAATGGCTAATCTTGCTGAACAATAAACTATAACATTAGGTCCTCCAGCCAGGTGTGCTAGCCGTAACATCACCTTTCCAAGTAACATAGACCAATGTTATAATTCTGGGAAAGAGTTCCAACCATCATATCTGCCCACGATTCAGATCTGATTGGTATCAGGATTCTTCAAACTCGGCATGTCTGAGAAGAAGATGGATGCAACACAAATCGATGAGATGACGTTGCAAGATTCCCAGTACATGGAATATGGAAGCGAACATCCGAAACATTGAGCTAGATTACAAGACACACGTGAACACATTGTCCAAGACAATCATGACCACATGCAAGTCTTACGACAAAATGCAACCGAGTTAAGGTTGGCAACCATCATCGAGGATATCACAGTATTGGTGTAAGTCCGGATTAGCTCTTACGAAGAACTTCTTTACCTTGATCAATTCAATCAGTGGATTGGCATGCTAAGAAATACATATGGAGTGAAGGTAGCCAATCTTCAGACCATATAATACTTCCACATGCATGAATGAATTGGGATGATCCCAGAGGATGCGAAACAAAACTTTCTCATATTCATGGCGGCAAAATTGCACGTGAACTTAGAGAAAAGCACTCCTTTTATCAAACATATACTCCATGAGCTAGGCACAAAGATAATGCTGTCAAAAGTTTTCCAACACTAGCTTAAATGTTCATCATGAATCATGGAGAAGATGAGGATGTGGCCGATGGGCTCAACAACAATTTATCGAGATTTTTGTAAACATGGATTTCCACCATTAAGTGAACAAGGTGATAGTATTTGTCAGATCAAATGATATAATTATGTATGCTTGAGGAAACATCCACAATTAAACATTGATCGAAAAGTGCATTCGGAAATATGGACTGAGCAACACGATCAATGCTAGAATGATGAGTCAACAACCAACACACTGAGAATGAAATTATCAACCATTAACTTCAAAGGAATGGGGTTGCTAGAAGTATTGAAATCATACATCAGAGTTCACTTGTCGGTACTCTGGTTAGAAACAACACGGGGACCAAGAAATGAATGGGGATGGCGAGAAGTATTACTATATCAAGAATTCTTAAGACATGTGCAATTCTCATGACATTCTTGACAAAAAGATGGTAATACTCCAAGATAGAACAGACCACAAGATGGATAGCAAGGAACTTAAGGTTCAACCAAAATAAGATCAAGTCTGCGTTTGGAAGGAAGGCAAGGATGTTGTCAATGACAACACAAATTACCAAGGGGCAAGTGAGGGAGTCCCGGACTAGGGGGTCCTCGGGCCGCCGGCCCATCTCTTAATAGGCCGGCTCGAGGGGCCGTTCTCTGGCTATCACAAGAAGGGACGAATATATCGAAGACCTCATGTTCCAGAAGGAAGCCCCGAAGGCGCGTCGTGCACGCCAAGTCAAGATGAGGAGATCGACATTTCCATCCTCGGCAGGAGACCTTTCATGTGTAAACCCTAGGTACCCCCCGGTGTCTATATAAACCGGGATGGTTTTAGAATGTAGGACACGAAAACTCATCTAGGGTTTTAGTTATTCGATCTCGAGGTAGATCAACTCTGTAACCTTCATACCATCAATATAATCAAGCAGGACGTAGGGTTTTACCTCCATAGGAGGGCCCAAACCTGGGTAAACATCGTCTCCTTCGTCCCTTTGTTACCATCGATCCTAGTCTCACAGCTCGGGACCCCCTACCCGAGATCCACCGGTTTTGACACCGACATTGGTGCTTTCATTGAGAGTTCCGCTGTGATCCCCAAAGGAATCGATGGCTCGTGTTGTCATCAACGAAGAGGTCCGTAGCATGGACTCCTTCGTCCTTGGACAGATCTTCGCTTTCGGCAGCATCTTGCTGCACGCTGACCCGACCGGCCGCCTTGGCCGGGTCAGGAGTTTTGCCCCCGATCAAGAAGTCAGATTCGGGAAGTTAGAGTTCTCCATAGACCCTCGGGGCGATCTCTTGCTCACCGGGTGATGGGGATGTGTACCTAGGGTAGGGTCATAGGCCTGACCTACCTGCCCTACCTAAGGACACTGCCCCAAAAAGCTTAAGGGCTACAAGGAGATCTCCGACTGAAATCACCAAGGCATACAAGTCACTCGACAATATTCACTCGGAGATTACCTTTCACTCGACAGTTACCTTTCACTCGGAAGACAATCAATCACTCGGTCGTATGGCTCACTCGGATATGCGAAGACCGACAGTCGACAAGGCAGTCGAAGCACCATCTGGCGTTACGACATCAATGCCCCACTTTGTAACATAGGAGGTGAAGGGGTGGCGCACTCTATATAAGCCACCCCCCACCACTAGACTAAGGGGGCTCTTTCTTCTACCTCTCTCTCTTTTCTACTAGTCTCCGGACTTAGCCCAGGCAGGGGATCCGTTCTCCGCTCTCTCCCACACACATTGTAATCTCCGGATATATACTCAGATAAAGCAAAGCCTCTCCGGAGCACGAGACGTAGGGTTGTTATCTCCACCGTGAGAGGCCCGAACTCGCTAAAATACCGTGTCACCCGTATGCATCTCGGTAGATCATGCTCCTTTACCCTACCCCCTTTGTACTGTCGGAGTCGTTCCCACGACAGTTGGCGCCCACCGTGGGGCATGGCGTCTATCGAGCCATGATGCATATGGTTATTTCTTCGACCACCGACGGCAGATCGATTCCCGCTGGTGCCCTCTATTCGGTTTCATCTTCATGATCTAACACATTTGTTTGTACTGTTCGTCTTCACGATGACCAAAGCATCACAAACAGAAGCAACAATGGCGTGAGACCAGGAAACCAACCGGATCTCCACGTACGACCACTGGCGTCGTCCGCCTCATCGTCGTCACGCACGGCCACTGGCGTCGTCCGCCTCATCTTCGTCACGCAAGGCCACCGACGTCGTCCGCCTCATCGTCGTCACGCACGGCCATCGGCGCCGTCCGCCTCATCGTCGTCACGCACGGCCACTGGCGTCGTCCGCCTCATCTTCGTCACGCAAGGCCACCGATGTCGTCCGCCTCATCGTCGTCACGCACGGCCATCGACGCCGTCCGCCTCATTGTCGTCACGCATGGCCTTCGATGCCATTCGCCTCGTCGTCGATTCCGGTCTCGTGCTCTCGGCCGCTCGGGAGCGACCTCCGCGGTGGAGGCGTAGGCCCGACACAGCGCGGGCGTGCAACACTCCCTGTGCACGGCGAGTCGTCTTACAGGCGTTGGCGGCCCAACCGTTGTCTCCACGGTGGCGGCGCAGGCCCGACGCTGTGCAGGAGTCGGGGCTGGCCGCACCCCCGTGCGCGGCGACCCTTCCTGCCGGCGTCCGTCCTCCTGCTGCAGATTCTGCGATGAAGGCACAAACATACGGCGTGGCAATCAATTGCATGCCAAAAACAGTCCACGGAAGATGGAAACTTCCATCACATGCAGAAACGGTTTTAGCTATTGCTTAATTACCGCTAATTAAGGTCTCTTGCATGCAGGTGGTCGTGCGTTCATGTTTTGGACGTGAGCATCTCCATCAATGCATCATGAAGGCCCCCGTAACAGCAGCCGTTGGCGAATCCTCGCCACTGATGGCCTCGGGCACGAGGCCACGGCGGTTCTTCCATCTGAGGCCAAGAGCTCGCTAACAACGGTTGCGATGGAGTCAGCTGCGCACCACTGCATCCGATGCTGGCAGCAGCACACCACCGCAACCGGAAGCACAAACGCGACGCCACGTGGGGATTTGGAGTTGGTCATGTTACCATGCTCAGCAGCTTTGCCCTTCGGCGTCGATGGTTCAGCGGCGGCCTCTGGGTGCACTCGACGGCTCATCCCTCATGTAACGTTTGCCCGGCGCGGCGCAGGCGCACACCAGCCCCTCCCTCCGGCATCGTCCAGTCGGCAGCAACTCCCTCCAATCGGCGGCGTCCCACTACACCTTGAAGGAGTCAGCGCAAAAGCCAGGAGGGCCACGCCTCCACGCGCGCAACGGTTTCCTCCCCGGTCGCTGGCTGCTGGGCATGGTCATTTTTTCCTCTAACCATTCAAGATACGTGGGCCACCTTCTCCTTGATTACATGCATGCAGGTAAATGCGTGAAGGTACAGGAAACGGAAGGACGTGGTGCTCTTCAACGCCATGTTAATTGGCTGCCTCATTAAGTGGCCAATTGATGAGGATTACTAGCGCCACTTAATTGCTGCGGCCGGAACCAGGCAGCTGTTTTCTCGGCTTCCACAGGTTCACTCATACGAGACTCACCGGAACAACCGTCCACTCGGCAGCAACTCCCTCCGGCACCAATCACTCGGCAACAACTCCCAGCAGTCGGCACGATCACTCGGATGGGACTAGCTCACTCGGACCAAACAGGATCACTGGCACTTAGCCGCCCGTGCGCCGCTACTCGCCCGCCCGTGCAGCATCGCTCGGCTGAACATGTCCTCATCACTCGGCCGCCCTGCACGCGGTCACGAAGCTGCTCGCATCATCATCAGCTTGTCCGACTCGGACGCCCCGCGCGTCGCCACTCCGCGGTATGTTTCTACATCACTCGGACGCCCCGCGCGTCGCCACTCCGCGGTATGTTTCTACATCACTCGGACGCTCCGCGTGTCGCCACTCCGCTGGCTCCGCTTCGTCAAGGTATAATCGCCTCATTAAGCGGCTAATTGATGAGGATTCCATTACCTAATTACTGTGATTGATTGCCTCTGCTTTTTCCGCAAATTAATAGGCTTAATTGCTTACCTTTCGGTTTCCACACCGGTTAATTCGTGCATGCATACATGGCCATCCGTGGTCTTTGACCCATGCAAAATAGCATCCGTGCAGGGACATTTTTAGTCCAGCAAAAAATATTCGTGGCTACACTTGCTGCTAACCTACAGGGCCACTCGTCCTCATGATCCCCGGACAGCAGTTCACTCGGACGGACGTTTCGTTCGAGCGACTAACACGATGACATGCAGATAAGTTTTTTACATACGGACAACTGAACATCCAGCATCATACGGATGAATACCGCACTCGGACAAGGAATGTGCAGGTTTTCTCGGACAATTAAACGTCCGGACATTCAGCCCCCCCACGCATCGCCACTCGGCGGGACGCGTCGTCATCACTCGACAGCTCCGCGCATCGTCATTCAGTCGGACGCTCCATCGACACTCGACAGCTCCGCGCATCATCATTCAGTCGGACGCTCCATCGCCACTCGGCGAGACACGTCTTTGACACTCGACAGCTCCACGCATCGTCATTCAGTCGGACGCTCCATCGCCACTCGGCGAGACACGTCTTCGACACTCGACAGCTCCGCGCATCGTCATTCAGTCGGACGCTCCATCGCCACTCGGCGAGACACGTCTTCGACACTCGACAGCTCCGCGCATCGTCATTCAGTCGGACGCTCCATCGCCGCTCGGCGAGACACGTCTTCGACACTCGACAGCTCCGCGCATCGTCATTCAGTCGGACGCTCCATCGCCGCTCGGCGAGACACGTCTTCGACACTCGACAGCTCCGCGCATCGTCATTCAGTCGGACGCTCCATCGCCGCTCGGCGAGACACGTCTTCGACACTCGACAGCTCCGCGCATCGTCATTCAGTCGGACGCTCTATCGCCACTCGGCGGGACACGTCTTCGACACTCGGCAGCTCCGCGCATCGCCACTCGGCAGCCCCGCGCGTCGTCAGATAGCTAAGTCATTCTTCACAGACTGTATTCAATTAGATGGTTATTTCCACATTATCGAGTGACACGAAAGTCGCGCATGACGTCCACTCGGAGGCCACGCCACCGAGTGTACCTTCTGCGCTCGGTTCTTTATCTCCATGTCAGATCCTTCGCTCTTTAGACTCTTGCTGGTTCCGGACCCGCAAGCACCTGGCACACCCAGCGGGTGTTTATGGGTGTAATTTACACGAATCATTTCAACAAACACCAAATTACTTCGAGAATTTTTTTATGTTAGCTTGTGTTATTTTTCATACACAGGTTACCTGGACGCCTCTGTGTGCCATTCTCGTCAACATTCTCGACTCGACTGGACGCTCCTTCGTCACTCGGTCGCTTCGCGCGCCGTCACTCGACTGGACGCTCCTTCGTCACTCGGATGCCCCCGCATCGCCACTCCGTGCGGCACGTCATCATCACTCGGTCGTTCCGCGCGCCGTTACTCGACTGGACGCTCCTTCGTCACTCGGTCGCTCCACGCGCCGTCACTCGACTGGACGCTCCTTCGTCACTCGGTCGCTCCGCGCGCCGTCACTCGACTGGACGCTCCTTCGTCACTCGGTCGCTCCGCGCGCCGTCACTCGACTGGACGCTCCTTCGTCACTCGGCGAGACACGTGCCGTCACTAGACTGGACGCTCCTTCGTCACTCGGTCGTTCCGCGCGCCGTCACTCGACTGGACGCTCCTACGTCACTCGGTCGCTCCGCGCGCCGTCACTCAACTGGACGCTCCTTCGTCACTCGGTCGCTCCGTGCACCGTCCCTCAGCTAGACGCTCCTTCGTCACTCGGCCACTCCTGCGCCGTCAGCTAAGTCATTCTTCATACGCTGCATTCAATTAAATAGTTATTTCCGCATTACCGAGTGTCGAGGAAGTCGCACATGGCGTTCATTCGGAGGCCACACCACCGAGTGTACCTCTGCGCTCGGTTGTTTATTTTTATGTCGGAACACTTCACTTTTGCTTCTTTTGGGTCCAGTACTCAAACGAGTTTAGTCGGATCCTTCACTTGCACAAGTACAGTCGGATCCTTCACTCTTTAGACTCTTGTTGGTTCCGAACCAACAAGCACCTGGCACACCCAGCGGGTGTCTATGGGTGTTATTTACACAAATTATTTCAGCAAAGATCAAATTACTTTGGTAAATTTTTATGTTGGCTTGTGCTATTTTTCATACACAGGTTATGCGATCACTCGACGCATCTGTGCGCCATCTTCGTTGCTACTCAGGCTCAGTCGCCGTAACGATCATCCGTGTGTTTCCACTTGTTCGGATGCCTCCGCGACGACATGTTTGACTCGGTCGCCCTGCGCGTCGTCACGTGTTCGGGCGCCCCCTCGATGACGTACTGGACATGGTCGCCCCGCGCGCCGTCACTGGGTCGGACGCCTCCTCGACATGCATGACTTGGCAGCCCCGCGCGTCGCCACTCAGCCGGATGCCCCGCGCATCGCCACTCCGTGTGGCACGTCTTCATCATTCGGATGCCCCGCGCATCGCCACTCCGTGTGGCACGTCTTCATCATTCGGATGCCCCGCGCATCGCCACTCCGTGTGGCACTTCTTCATCATCGGTCGCCCCGCGCGCCATCGCTCACCTTAGCTGCGATTCCGTATCGCCTAAGTCAAAAACTACTCCGAGTGCGGACGTCCTCCACACTCGGGGGCTTAGCTGTGATTCCGTATCACCTAAGCCAAAAACTACTCCGAGTGCGGACGTCCTCCACACTCGGGGGCTTAGCTGTGATTCCGTATCACCTAAGCCAAAAACTACTCCGAGTGCGGACGCCCTCCACACTCGGGGGCTTAGCTGTGATTCCGTATCACCTAAGTCAAAAACTACTCCGAGTGCGGACGTCCTCCACACTCGGGGACTTAGCTGTGATTCCGTATCACCTAAGTTAAAAACCACTCCAAGTGAGGTCATCATCCACACTCGGGGGCTTAGCTGCGATTCCGTATCGCCTAAGTTAAAAACCACTCCGAGTGAGGACATCATCCACACTCGGGGGCTTAGCTGCGATTCCGTATCGCCTAAGTTAAAAAACCACTCCGAGTGAGGACATCATCCACACTCGGGGGCTTAGCTGTGATTCCGTATCACCTAAGTTAAAAACCCACTCCGAGTGAGGACATCATCCACACTCGGGGGCTTAGCTGTGATTCCGTATCACCTAAGTTAAAAACCACTCTGAGTAAGGACATCATCCACACTCGAGGGCTTAGCTGCGATTCCGTATCGCCTAAGTGGAAAACTCTTCCGAGTGACGAGCACTTCTTTTACTCAGGGGCTTAGCCGCGAACAAGTTTTCGCCTAAGATAAAAACCCTGCCGAGTGAATAGCATTCCATTTCGCTCGAAAACTTAGCTGCGAACCAATCTTCGTCTAAGTTAAAAAACTCTCCCAAGTGACGAACACTCCTCTCACTCGGGGACTTAGCCGCGAGTCAGACCTCACTTAAGTTAAAGGTTGTTCCGAGTGACAGGCAACACTTCCACTCGGAAACTTAGTTGCGAACCAGTCTTTCGCCTAAGTTCAAAATTCTTCCGAGTAATGAGCATCCATCTCACTCAGAAACCAAACAAACTTAGCCAAGCAAAGGATTGGAAAACAAACAAGCAAAGATTGTCTCTATCAGACCCCCGCCGATGCAAGCACTCGACGGCGGTCTCGGGGACTACACCCAGTGGGTGCACTTAGCGTGCCCCCACTGGACATATTATCACTCGACCAGGTCTGTCCTGACGAGTGGCAAGCAACTTTCAAAACGAACTTAAGACCCCCGCCGATGCAAGCACTCGACGGCGGTCTCGGGGACTACACCCAGTGGGTGCACTCAGCGTGCCCCCACTGGACCTACTTTTACTCGACAAGGTCTGTCCTGTCGACTGGAAAACAACTCTCCGGACCCCGTAAAAAACGGACCCGACGGAGCAAACCGTCACATCAGAAGACTCTGCAGACCACTCGGACCTGATTTCGAGCTCAGTTTCACTCGGACCTGATTTCGAGCTCAGTTTCACCCGGACACATTTTCAAGACAGAATCGATCAGGGTGAACGACAAAAGTTTCAATCGACGCAGATTTCTAAGAAGCCTCAAAATGTACTCGGAATTTTTGTCTTGTCAGAACCTGCGTTAACTCCTTTTCCACTCAAACCCCGATCCATTCGGGGGCTAATGATGGGGATGTGTACCTAGGGTAGGGTCATAGGCCTGACCTACCTGCCCTACCTAAGGACACTGCCCCAAAAAGCTTAAGGGCTACAAGGAGATCTCCGACTGAAATCACCAAGGCATACAAGTCACTCGACAATATTCACTCGGAGATTACCTTTCACTCGACAGTTACCTTTCACTCGGAAGACAATCAATCACTCGGTCGTATGGCTCACTCGGATATGCGAAGACCGACAGTCGACAAGGCAGTCGAAGCACCATCTGGCGTTACGACATCAATGCCCCACTTTGTAACATAGGAGGTGAAGGGGTGGCGCACTCTATATAAGCCACCCCCCACCACTAGACTAAGGGGGCTCTTTCTTCTACCTCTCTCTCTTTTCTACTAGTCTCCGGACTTAGCCCAGGCAGGGGATCCGTTCTCCGCTCTCTCCCACACACATTGTAATCTCCGGATATATACTCAGATAAAGCAAAGCCTCTCCGGAGCACGAGACGTAGGGTTGTTATCTCCACCGTGAGAGGCCCGAACTCGCTAAAATACCGTGTCACCCGTATGCATCTCGGTAGATCATGCTCCTTTACCCTACCCCCTTCGTACTGTCGGAGTCGTTCCCACGACACCGGGCTCGCAGTCTCATCTGGCGCGCCCGAGGACTCCGAGGCCTTAACCTTGGATGTCGTCTTCAATCCCGCTCACGGGGCCAATCCCGATGATGATCTGGACTTTAATCCTGATCCGGCTATAGCGCCAGATGGCCGGGCATCCACTCCTGCCGAATACACTTCTCGTGAGGACGTGTCGGAAGTTAACTCCAAACGCGCCGGGCAGATTGACCCGATCGAGCTCTCAACACTCGACGAAGCTCTAGATCGGATCTCATCAATGAAAATTACTGATGACCCAGCCCCGATCCACACTCAGATCGGTCTTGAGGCGGGTCAAGAAGAATTTTTCGTCCCACCCACCACCCACTTAGTAGCCACTATCGAAGACTTAACCGATATGTTGGACTACGCCTCCGAGGAGGCAGAAGACATGGAGGAAGAGGATCGCGCTCCCACCCCCGTCAACACCGGGCGATGGACCGCCACCTCCACCTATGACGTCTACATGGTGGATACGCCAGCCGGTAACGGCGAGCGCACACCAGCAAACAATGGCGATGACTCAGGTGAGGCGCCGTCAAGACGCCGGAAGCCGCGTAAGCGATCAAAGACAAAAAAAGGGAAGGGAAGCTATTGCCGGCACCGGGGAAAACGATACCCCGGAAGACCTCGGCGATCGCGATATCCCTGAATATCCGTTGGAGGACCAAGAAAGGCCGGAGGACCAGCGCGACCCCAAAGATCCGAACGACTCCGAGGATGACAACTACCTCCCCCCTGTAGAGGAGGAGGATAGCCCGGAAGACGAGGACCTCATCGTCCCCGAAATCATTGAGGATCAGGAACGGTTTAGGCAACAGCTTTTAGCCACTGCCCGAAGCCTACAGGCAAAAGCGCGGCAGCTCAAGGCCGAACAAGACACCCTCAATGATAGATGGACAAGGGTTCTATCAGCCGAGGAAGAACATGGCGCCGGTCTATGGGACCAACCCAAGAGCTACCCCCGCTGGCGGTTGCTACCACAATTCGACGACGAGCTCCCAAATACGCCGTCCCCCAAGCACACTCCATACGACCAGCCGGACCGCCCTCCCCGAGGACGAGATAGGACGGCTGGCGAGGCTGGTTATAGGCCGGCGATACCCCGCAGAAGGGGAAAGGAGCCAATGAAGCCTGAGGACAGGTATGACCTGCGACGCGACCTGGATGATAGAACAGGCCGCACGAGATCCATCTACGGATCTAGAGGGTACTCCCCTGGTAGAAGGGACGAGTACCGGCCCTGGCTTGACTGAACCAACAGAGTTCGGGACCAAAACCGGGCCAGAACAGACGCCGACTACCGGCGCGATATAGCCCGGGTCAGAGGCGCCGCCCACCCACTCTGCTTCACTGACGAGGTGATGCAGCATCAGTTCTCGGAAGGGTTTAAACCCGTGAACATCGAGCAATACGACGGAACAATTGACCCAGTAGTGTGGATCGAGGATTTCCTCCTCCACATTCACATGGCACGAGGAGACGACCTCCACGCCACCAAATACCTACCCCTTAAACTTAAGGGGGCAGCTCGGCACTGGTTAAACAGCCTCCCCGAAAACTCTATCGGGAGCTGGGAGGACCTCGAGGATGCATTCCGATCTAACTTCCAGGGCACCTATGTACGCCCCCCGGACTCCTCCGACCTAAGCAATGTCGTGCAAAAGGCAGGAGAGTCTGCTCGACAATTCTGGAATCGGTTCTTGACCAAGAAAAACCAGATCGTCGATTGCCCGGATGCCGAAGCTATAGCCTCTTTCAGGCATAATACTCGGGACGAGTGGCTGGCTCGCTAGCTCGGTCAGGATAAACCTAGGACCATGTCCGCCCTTACATCACTCATGACCCTCTTTTGCGCGGGCGAGGATAACTGGCTAGCAAGGCGAAGCCACAACCCCGAAGACCCCGACACTTCCGAAGTCCGGGATGGAAACGGGAAACCACGATGCAACAAAAACAAATGCCGGCACAACACTAGCGATGCCGATGACACGGCCGTTAATGCTAGTTTCCGCAACCCAAGATCCGGGCAGCGAAAGAAGCCTCCTAAAGGCAACCGCGACGGACCCACCCCGCTGGACAAGATCATGGAGAGGCCTTGCCAGATCCATGGCACGCCGGACAAGTCCTCCAACCACACCAACCGCAACTGTTGGGTGTTCAAACAGGCCGGCAAACTCGCCGCCGAGGAGCAGGGCAAAGGCCCACGCAGCAAGGACGACGAGGAGCCCCGCGGTCCGAGCAATGGAGGTCAGAAGCAATTCCCTCCAGAAGTAAAAACTTTGAACATGATATACGCCACTCATTTACCGAAAAAGGAGAGGAAGCGCGCCCTTCGAGAGGTCTACGCCGTAGAGCCTGTAGCCCCGAAGTTTAACCCATGGTCGGCCTACCCGATCACCTTTGATCGACGAGATCACCCGACCAGTATCCGTCATGGAGGTTCGGCGGCCCTTGTCTTAGACCCCATTATCGATGGTATCACCTCACTAAAGTCCTAATGGACGGAGGAAGTAGCCTCAATCTGATCTACTCAGATACGATGAAAAAGATGGGTATAGATCCATCAAGGATCAAACCCAGCAACACTACCTTTAAAGGGGTGATCCCAGGCATCGAGGCCCGGTGCACGGGCTCTGTGAGCCTGGAAGTTGTGTTCGGCTCGCCCGATAACTTCCGCAGCGAGGACTTGATCTTCGACATCGTACCTTTCCGCAGCGGCTACCACGCCCTGCTGGGCCGTACAGCGTTCGCTCGCTTTAACGCCGTCCCACACTACGCATACCTCAAGCTCAAGATGCCGGGGCCCAAGGGGGTCATCACTGTCAACGGCAACACAGAGCGTTCCCTCCGAACTGAGGAACATGCATTGGCCCTTGCGGCCGAATTCCACTACGAGGACGGTCGGCAAACACCTAAATCTGCCATAAAGGCTCGTAAGGTCGACAAACGAGTTCGGTTTCAATTCGAACTCCCAGATTCCTCTTCTCCCCAGAAATAGGGACACACCCCCATTGCACAGCCCTAACAACCTCCAAATATGTGCCAAGAAGGCACAACTTCGCACTCAAGATTCCATGGGCAGCAATGGGGAACAACCATTAAAGGGTAAGTGTTCGGCCGGACCGAACCACTAGTACACGTCCTCGAACAAAACACAGGTACCATCAAGGACCTGCTAAAAGCGTACAACTCATCTACACTTTGGCGACTTCTCAAGACCTTCTTCCCAAGGTCCGCTCGGCAACAGCATCACCCTTAAAGGGATGCAACCCTCACAGAGGAATACGTACGGACAGGCGACAGGACACATCGGGGACGTCATGTCACCAATCGAAGACCCCTGGTACAGCCTCCCCTCTGTAAACTTTATATTTCATCTTCAAAAACCTGTAAACAGTTGCTTCGGCAATCCAAGTTATAAGAATTGTTGAGCAAGTACAAGACCATCATATATGGCCACTTCGTTGTCTTTTATACATCCTCTGTTCTTCCCTTGGTAACGCTTCTTGCGAAAACTGTCCGGTATATAGTATGATGCAACCGGCTAATAGACCGGGGGCTTGAATTTAAAAAAAATCGCCTTGAACATCACCCCAGCATAACTGGTCGCATGTTCGGCGTCTTGGATTTTGCTTTATATGCATCGGATCCGAACTATGTCTTGGGTCAATAGTTGGGTTGCCCGGCTCCTGTGATTGCCCCCTTACGTTCCGCTCGTTCGGCTAAAGGGGCAAAGGGAGAACCACTGCGATTGTGTTTCCAGTTCACCTGGTCAAGCACCTCAGGGGAGAAAGCCAAAAACTGACTTTCATAGTAAGCGAGAACCGGTCTGCAAATCCGAGCATAAGTGTCATACTAAAAGATCGATAGAGGTTATTCCATGTTATACGATGGGTTTCGTTCTTGTACAAACCATGTGATGCCGGCTTCGGCCCCGAACATCACACTGGGGGCTGGTTATCAGCCCCCCGCATTTTTTCTACGCTCCTATGGCTAAGTGAAAGCGATAAAGCATCATAGTCCGATTGCCTTGTCCCCCCACACTACCGCCTTCGGGCACTGATACCTCGGCTAAGGGTCACAGTGCGGATACAGAGACACCCCGTGTAGTATCTACGTGGGGGCTGAAGCCGACGACTCGCAACTTTCAGATAAACCGGCCACACAGGAGTCAAAATAAAATACTTATAAGACATGATAAACCATGCATCACTAGTTATAAAGCGTTAAAAGTCTTCGTATATATTACAACGCGCTCATTCATACAAAACGTCCTTGGAGCATTGAGCCTCTATTGCCCGAGCACCCTCCATCACTGCTGGGAAGTATCGCTCGGGGCGCCTATACTCCTTTCCAGGAGGCGGAGGTGCGGTAGCCATCTCGGTTGGCTTGAGCTTCGGCCAATGCACCATGGTCTTCGCAAAGGCCATACGCGCGCCCTCGATGCATGTAGAACGCTTCAGCACATCGACCCGAGGCGCAACTTCGCATAGCTTCTGCACTAAGCCGAAGTAGCTACTCGGCAATGGCTCATCGGGCCACAGACGGATGCAGAGGTCCTTCATGGCCGGCTCCGCCACTCTGTGCATCTCCATCAGTTGCTTCATTTGCTCGACGAGGAGAGGAGAGCGCTCGGGGGACTCAAACTGCGCCCAGAATAGCCGGGCCTCATCATCCTCTGCCCGCGAAGCATAAAACTTGTTCGCGTCCGCTGCACTCTTCTGGAGATCCGCACAGACGCCTAAGGAACGCCACACCTGGGTGAGCCAAGTAAACTTGCTACCACCAAAGGTGCATTGCATTGAATACGGCTTACCATCGATGACAGCCTTGACTTGGCGAACCTCCTCTTGTAAAGACCGCCTCTCCACCTGCTCCTTTTGGAGCTCGGATTTTAGCGCGGCTAGCTCGGTGGCTTGTTCTTTGCCCTTCTGCTCAAGGGCCTCGCACTTTGTGCTGGCATCCTTGAGCTCTTGCTGCACCTCCTCCACCCGGGCCTCATGCTTGGCACTCGCAGCCTTCAAAGTGGAAAGCGTGGCCGCTGCTTGTTCGGCGGCCGCCTTCTCCTCCGCGGCCTTTTGCTTCATGTCCTGGAGCTCGGCCTTGAGTTTTTCAACCTCCGCAGCTAAAGCTGTAGAAGCAATAGCTGACTAATTACACTGGGTTACCAGTGCGGATCATTACCAATATATAGCTCGGATATTAGAATTCGGCTTACCTTGTGCCTCGTCGAACCTCTTGTTCAGGATATCAAGCTCCTCTTCAGAGATCTTGAGCTTCCGATTTAGCTCGGTCAGCTCAGCGACATTAATGGCTGCCACCGATGACGAGGCCTACAAAGAACAAAAAATATGTATCCAGTTATGTACATTCCAACCTCCGAACTGTCAAGGATATGACTCTCTGCTTGGTCCTCTTAAGGTCTCTTAGAACATGGCAAGACTACATGGTGCCTTGTGCATCATTGTTCATTCCTTATTGTTTGACCCCCGGATGCGCTTTTGCAAACCCATCCGGGGCTCGGGGGCTACTACATATATAAAGATATCACAAACTTAAAATTAAAGTTATTCGGGAAAAAGGTATTACATGACTCACCTTGAAGCCTGCCAAGAGACCATTGAAGGCCTCTTTCAGTCCGCTATCAACGGACTGAATTCCTTGTAAAACCGCACCCATAAGAGTGCGGTGATCCTCAGAGATCGGAGCGCTTGTTAGCGCCTCCTCCATAACCGGCCACCCAGCCGTCGGTGGCATCGGTGGTGACCGGACAGTCCGATCTCTGACCGGGGACTGAGCCGGTAGCTCCGGAGGCACAGCGTGCTCCGGAGACGTCCTCGGAGGGGACTGGGCATCTCTTCGCCCTTCCCCTTCGGCGGCCAGGGGAGTATTCTCCCCTTGGTCCTCAGTAGCCTGGGGAATTTCTTCTCCCTGGCCTTCGGCAGCCGCGGCGTCAGCCTCGGCCATGGTGTGGTCGACCCCGCCGCCCGTGTTCGGCTCCAACGGAGCCTGGCTGGATGACACCTCCGCGGCATCCTTCGCGACCCTTGGAGGTGTGGAGTGCGACGCAGTCCCACTCTCTGCCAGCTCGGCGGGTGGGGACTCCCCGTCCGATATTTGGTCGGTGGGGAGAACGCGCGGTGGGCTGCAAATCAAAAGACGCGCTTGTGTTTAAAGCATTGAAAAACCCTGCATAAATAACCCGGGAGTCTTCGGATTCATACCTTTGAGCGGGGGGCTTGACCCTTAAGCTCCTTTGGGGAACCCTCTCAAATTCCTCGGATTCTGCGTCAGAATCCGAGCTGTCATCGGGCAAGATCAACCTCGCCCGGCGCGCCCTCTTCAGGGCAGGAGGAGTTGCGTCCTCCGTGGCGTTCGATGACGCCGCCCTCTTCCTTGGGAGGGGGGAAACACCTTCCCCTCCGTCTTCATGCTCCTCCTCGTGACTCGAGGAGGCATGGGTTTCCTCGGACGCGGCGTCCGGCTGGTCCTTGATGTGGAGACCCTCTCTGGCCTTCTTCTTCTTCTCTTTCTTCTCGGGCGCCGAGTACGGCGCCACAACAAGCATCGCAGCCAACAGCTCCGACCTGGGGTCTTCGGGTTGTGGAGCCGGGCAGTTAACCTTCGCGGCTTTGCTCAGCCACTTCTGCGAAAGTAAGGGAGAAGGCGTTCAGTCTTTTTGCTGAAGAAACAGAGTCAGCGGATTAAAATTATGCCATACCTTGGTGGGGGGGGGGGGTTATCGGTGCTTAGGCCCGAATCCTCCTCCGTGGCTGGCCAGCTTTTCTGAGGCTTGAACAAAGCCTTCCACAGCTTCTCGGGGGTGGTGCGGAAGAATTGGCGCATGGTAGGCTCGTCATCAGGCCGGTAAGCCCACATGGGGGATGCCCGGCGCTGGCAGGGAAGAACACGGCGGTGGAGCATAACCTGGACTACGTTAACCAGCTCCACCTTGGCTTCGATCACCGAGGTGATGCACTTATGCAGCAGCTTAACCTCAACATCCGACCCCCAGTCGAGGCCCTTCCTGAGCCACGAGGTCAATCTCGTGGGGGGCCCGGATCTGAATTCGGCGGGTGCCGCCCAGCTCTCGTCCTTTGGCTCGGTGATGTAGAACCACTCCTTCTGCCAGATTTTGATCGTGTCGATGAAGGTGCCGGATGGCCACTCGACGCAGGGGAGCTTGCTGATTACCGCCCCTCCGCAGTCCGCGTGCTCGCTTGCCATGGTCTTCGGCTTGACGTTGAAGACCTTGAGCCACAGGCCGAAGTGCGGTTCGACCCGCAGAAAGGCTTCGCAGACGATGATGAATGCCGATATGTGCATGAAGGAGTTCGGCGGAAGGTCGTGGAAGTCCAGCCCATAGAAAAACATGAGACCCTTGACAAAGGGGTGGAGCGGAAAGCTCAGTCCCCGGATGAAGTGGGGGACGAACACCACCCTCTCGCCTGCCTTGGGGGTGGGAATCACCTGGTTCTTCTCCGGGGCGCGGTGGAAGACGTTGGCGGGGAGGTAGCCGGCCTGCTTTAGGTCCCGGATATCCTGGTCAGTGACCGTGGAGGCCTCCCACTTTCCATTGGAGCCCGAACCCACCATGGCTAAGCTCGGAGAAGAGGGCGAGGAAGAACTGGATCTGGGCTCTCGAAGCTTGGGGAGATTAAGGAGACGGAGTATGCGAATGGGAAGCGTGAATAGGCCTTGGTTTTTTTCCCTTTTTATGAGACGTGCCGCCGATTAGCCTCCCTTATCGCGCCGCAAATCCCTCCGCTTCCCAAGACATGCGTGCCGTTATGCGCACATGAAGATTAATCATATCCCATGTGAAATGGAGCACGATCTGTGCATTGATAAGTCGTGTCGCTGTAAAAATGGCCTCGAACCGCGAATCGAGTTCTCATAACTGGTTCAGCGGTCGTGGTAGGCCACGACCCTTTGTCAGAGGGGGATGTCAGAAAACACTGTTTACACTTTGACGAGTGGCCTTCGGGGCTAAGCAATTCATGGTATTCGGTCAATTATATGATCGGATGAAGTACGTGTCATCGGAAGCCTAACTAGTCTCAGCCGATCATTGAAAGGGAAGAAGAACTCACCCCGCAAGCCAAAGACTCTGATCATATGAAGTAGATGGAGCAGAGACTCTTGGCGTTGGGGGCTAGTTCGGGGGCTACTGAGGGAGTCCCGGACTAGGGGGTCCTCGGGCCGCCGGCCCATCTCTTAATAGGCCGGCTCGAGGGGCCGTTCTCTGGCTATCACAGGAAGGGCCAAATATATCGAAGACCTCATGTTCCAGAAGGAAGCCCCGAAGGCGCGTCGTGCACGCCAAGTCAAGATGAGGAGATCGACATTTCCATCCTCGGCAGGAGACCATTCATGTGTAAACCCTAGGTACCCCCCGGTGTCTATATAAACCGGGAGGGTTTTAGAATGTAGGACACGGAAACTCATCTAGGGTTTTAGTTATTCGATCTCGAGGTAGATCAACTCTGTAACCTTCATACCATCAATATAATCAAGCAGGACGTAGGGTTTTACCTCCATAGGAGGGCCCGAACCTGGGTAAACATCGTCTCCTTCGTCCCTTTGTTACCATCGATCCTAGTCTCACAGCTCGGGACCCCCTACCCGAGATCCGCCGGTTTTGACACCGACATCAAGGATGGTATTTCTCATCATGAATTTAATTGACCCTTTGGAGGAAGTCAAAATGTTAATGATGATCATGACACATTTTGTCAAGAGGTTTCATGAAGATGTAATCGATCAGCGACATCATCAAGCAAGGAATGGTGAAGCGAAAGGTTGTCGGAACCATAGATAAGATTGCTAGCTTCTGAATCGAAATTGCCTTTCAAGACAACCAACATGATGTTGAAATCTTGATGTAAGCTTAGTGCACTGTTGGAATTGTGTTCCGGGGATGAAGGACATAGATAGCATGGTCAAGCTTCAGCATGACGATGATGATGTAGCCAATCAGCTGGGAATGACATGATATTTGATTCAATATTTGGTGTTCTCGGTTGATGACAACCCAGAACCCGTGAAGTGACTATGACAGGGAAAGGTATTACTTCATCTAAAATTCATAAGATGTAGTGCAATGGCATGATATTCTCGAGATACTAGGGGGTAATACTCGAAGGTAGATCAAAATAGAGGTTGGGCAGGCGTATTGATCTGCAAAAGACAAGTGCTTTAACTTGTCCAATAAATGGGATCAAAGAAGAACAATCATGGTCGGAACCACGGTTGCAAAGGACCAAATTAAAATACAAGATGAACTTATAACAAGGGGATAATTTTTATTACCAGAAGCTTCCATGATAAGAACTACATCGTGTCCATGGGCATTAACACAAACTTCAAGGTTGACTCCCACTTCTTCAATTCATAACCTATCATTCACTTCTTGTTTTCGATGAAATTGTAGTGTTGAAATTTTATCGGGCAAAACACTAGAGAGTATGACTCGTGAAAACTCTCAGGTTCACACGGATTAGAGAAGGCATAGGTTCAACCCATAGGGGTGATACGTCTCCAACGTATCTATAATTTTTTATTGTTCCATGCTATTATATTATCTGTTTTGGATGTTTTATATGCATTAATATGCTATTTTATATTATTTTTTGGACTAACCTATTAACCTAGAGCCCAGTGCCAGTTTCTGTTTTTTCCTTGTTTTTGAGTATTGCAGATAAGGAATATTAAACGGAGTCCAAACGGAATAAAATCTTCGATGTGATTTTTCTTGGACCAGAAGAAACCTGCCAGACTTGGAGAGGGGGACAGGAGACCTGCCGGGAGACGACAAGCCTGCAGGGCGCGCCCTAGGGGGGGGGGGCCTCCTGGCTTGTGGCCCCCCTGCAGGCCTCCTAACCCTAATCTTCGTCCTATAAATTCCCAAATATTCCCCCAATACCAAAAGGATCCATGAAAATACTTTTCCGCCGCCGGAAGCCTCTGTTCTCGTGAGATCCCATCTTGGAGCCTTTTCTGGTAATCTGCCGGAGGGGGATTCGATCACGGAGGGCATCTACATCAACTCCATTGCCCCTCCGATGATGCGTGAGTAGTTCACCTCAGACCTTCGGGTCCATAGCTAGTAGCTAGATGGCTTCTTCTTTCTCTATGTTCTTCAATACCATGTTCTTCATGATCTTCATGGAGATCTATCCGATGTAATACTCTTTTGCGGTGTGTTTGTCGAGATCCGATGAATTGTGGGTTTATGATCAGATTATCTATGAATATTATTTGAATCTTCTCTGAATTCTTATATGCATGATTTCATATCTTTGCTAGTCTCTTCGAGTTATTGGTTTGGTTTGGCCAACTAGATTGGTAATTCTTGCAATGGGAGAAGTGCTTAGTTTTGGGTTCAATCTTGCGGTGTCCTCACCCAGTGACAAAGTAGGGGTAGCGAGGCACGTATTTGTATTGTTGCCATCAAGGATAAAAAGATGGGGTTTTCATCATATTGCTTGAGTTTATCCCTCTACATCATGTCATCTTGCTTAATGCGTTACTCTGTTCTTCATGAACTTAATACTCTAGATGCAGGCAGGAGTCGGTCGATGTGTGGAGTAATAGTAGTAGATGCAGAATCGTTTCGGTCTACTTGACACGGACGTGATGCCTATATGCATAATCATTGCCTTGGATATCGTCATAACTATGTGCTTTTCTATCAATTGCTCGACAGTAATTTGTTCATCCACCGTATTATTTTCCTTCAAGAGAGAAGCCTCTAGTGAAACCTATGGCCCCCGGGTCTATTTTCCATATTATATTTTCAGATCTATAAACCAAAAATACTTTGCTGCAATCTTTTTACTTTTTGTTTTAGTAATCTTTCATATCTATCTCTATCGGATCTCATCCTTGCAAGTAACCATGAAGGGATTGACAACCCCTTTATAGCGTTGGGTGCAAGTGTTTGATTATTTGTGTAGGTACATCTATTGGGGACTTGCTTGTATCTCCTACTAGATTGATACCTTGGTTCTCAACAACTGAGGGAAATACTTATCTACTTTGCTGCATCACCCTTTCCTCTTCAAGGGAAAACCAACGCAAGCTCAAGAAGTAGCAAGGGGCATCTTAGGAACGTATACCACAAACTTCAAGAGTAAATAACACAAGCTCGAGGGTATATCATGGTTGACAAAAGCAGAGGATAGAATTTACCAAAGGCATTAAGTATCAAGGAGAGAATTCACAAGGTTTTTTGAATGTGAATAATACTATCGGATAATAACCCAGTGATGGGTCTGGCGGTCCACAACGGATTTGATGTGAGTATCTGTACTCAACCAGAGGGACAAAGAATGCAAGGGCATTGAATTATAGAACATCTGAATAATTCGATGCTTAATTAACAAAGGAATTGTGATTTTCAGGTTGGTGTATCAGAATCAGATGCTCCGATCAATTACAAGTAAGTTGAATGGACTTAGATGGACAATCAATCAAGGTTTGATTTGCCGAGAACCAGCTCATGTTTGGAAGGACGTCTGAGCTGGAAAGATAATTTATAAGGATCAACTAATGATTGTGTGCATTCGCACATATGTTGAATCAATAAGATCAGAATGACAATCACAAAGGATTTTAATGGATATTGCTAGACATATGGAATTAACCATAATGCAAGCAGGTAAGGAAGGTCAAGAGCAATAGGCTATTGAGGATTTCTGAAGATCAAATAGCATTTCGAAGAATTTTGTGAAACACATGACAACTGAGTATAAACGAATCCCTGGTGAGTGTAAGGAATTATTCGTAGGGGCTTTCATGCGGTAATGAACTGCACAACAGTAAGCTGAAAGGATTCTCAGGACAACAAAGAGTATTTCGGGGCATCTTGTAATAACAAGAGCAACGGGGAATGAAAGTATGAACGACAGTTGTATGTAGTTATCCATATGGGTTGACGGTGGAAGGGAATCACAAAAGTGATGAGTACAAGTTCTCGGGAGAATCTTTGGAGTCTTCTTATGAATCGAGCCATCATATGGAATAAGGGGCTCTCCGGGAGGAAGTAGTTACGAGAACCTAAGTTAGAGTTAGCAAAATCTTTAACCCGAATAGAAGAGAGATCAGAATCCTAGAGTGAAGGTGAGGAATAAAATATCCTAATACCGCCCATTTGTGATGTGGGCCCGTAAGCCACACAGCAATGTTAGTAAAAGTTTTTCAAAGAGTAGACTCAACTTCGGCCAATGAGTTGGAAAGGGGCTTCCTACAGGCAGTCGACTCTGATACCAACTTGTGACGCCCCCATTTTGATCATACACTAATCATACACACAATCGCGCACGATCAAGATTAGGGACTCACTAGAAGATATCACAACACAACTCTAAACACAAATTGAAGTCATACAAGCTTCATATTACAAGCCAGGGGCCTCGAGGGCCTGAATACATAAGCTTGAATACAAACGAGTCAGCGGAAGCAAATAATATCTGAGTACAGACATAAGTAAACAAGTTTTGCCTTAAGAAGGCTAGCACAAACATAACACAGATCGAAAAGGCAAGGCCTCCTGCCTGGGAGCCTCCTAACTACTCAGCAGCCTCCACGTAGTAGTACGCTCCGTCGGGGTAGTAGTAGTCGTCAGCAGGATCAGCCATCTCCTGGGCTCTGACATCTGGTCTCAACAATCATATCGAGAAGGAAAAGGGGATCAAAGCAACGGTGAGTACTCATCCAAAGTACTCGCACGACTAACATCAGAACTATGCTAAGTATGCATCAGTATTAAAGGAATGGGTTATATCTTTGGATTGCCTGCAGAAATGCCAAAACAGAGAGAAGGCCTAGTCCTATCGAACACTAGCATCTTCAGTGTCTTGCAACATTAGAAGAGTGTAGATTAGCATAATTAAAGTAGAAAGTTTTATTTAACCACGCCCAGAGATTCTTCCTCGACTCCCTGCGAGAAAGCAATCCCAGAGCAAACAATTTCATTTCATTTCACAAGTATCCACTTCTAGTTGTATAGATCGGGATACAACTCTGAGTGTCCGTTACCATGGACACGCCTATTCGAATAGATATACTTCCCTGCAGGGGTGCACAAACTTGCCCAACACGCTTGATTAACTCTGGCTGGACACACTTTCCAGGTCATGCCTGGCCTCGGCTGATCGACACGCCGTAGTCCTACCTAGGCTCAACAGAGAGGCCACACACCGATCTACATCCTAATCGCAAAGGGGTCATGGGCCAATATCCCTTCACAATCCTGCGCGTTACGTGGATGGCCGGTGTCAGTCCTGGCACCTCTTTATAAAAAGACGGTGCTTATGCGGGCCACCCGGGCACGTGCCGCTCGACTATGACGTCTGAAGAGCTTTCGAGCGAATGTATGACGTAGAGTGCCCATACTGATTCTCGCGTGGTGGTTAGTGTGAAACAGGCCAGAGGCCTTCTCAGATCACATATCCAACCCCATTAATGTTTTGTTAACTGTGGTGACGATCGATGATCCACGATATGTGGTCCCGTCGCCCCGTCTCGAGGACTTGTGGCAAGGGCCAAGAATGCCCGGTCATGCCTCGTCATAATTACACCAACACCCTCCAGGTCATCCTGACCTCATCATGTTCCAGTAGTAAAGTTAAAGTATCCGTGTGTCCATAATACCAAGGGGGGAAACCCGAGGTATCACCCTCGATGGATCCCACCCGATGTAATCGTCAAGGTGACCAGAGAGGAATCACCCTCGATGGTTCACGCTTGAGGTGTTGCACGACAGAGTCGTTATCGGAAGTGGCGAAGGAGGAATCACCCTTGATATCCACGACTGACTAGCTACGCTATAGAGTTAGCATGAGGAGTACGTTACGAGGTGTCACCCTCGGTACTCGATGGTAGCTCTGCAAAGTCCTACAACAAAGGGGGTGTGATGTGATGTGACGGGCATGGCTTGTCGGTCGGTTGATCGAGTCTTCGAGTCATCGATGATGAAGTAGGGGCAACATGGACAAGTGGGGTCACTGGGGATCACTAATCAACCTATACTAAGCATTTAACATGCAATAAAATATAATAGCAGTTTAAACAAATTGGCTATGCATCAGAATAGGAGCTATCTACAACAGTAGCAAAATCTAATGCAAGCATGAGAGGGAAAGAAATGGATGATATCGGAATGATCAGGGGGGTGGGTGCTACTTCTTGAGCTTGCGTTGGTTTTCCCTTGAAGAGGAAAGGGTGATGCAACAAAGTAGATAAGTATTTCCCTCAGTTGTTGAGAGCCAAGGTATTCAATCCAGTAGGAGATACAAGCAAGTCCCCAATCTTCGCACCTACACAAATAATCAAACTCTTGCACCCAACGCTAAAAGGGGTTGTCAATCCCTTCACGGTTATTTGCAAGGATGAGATCTGATAGAGATAGATATAAAAGACTGCTAAAACGAAAAGTAAAACAAAATTAAAAAGATTGCAGCAAAGTATTTTTGGTATTTTTGGTTTATAGATCTGAAAATATAATATGGAAAATAGACCCGGGGGCCATAGGTTTCACTAGAGGCTTCTCTCATGAAGGAAAATAATACGGTGGGTGAACAAATTACTGTCGAGCAATTGATAGAAAAGTGAATAATTATGACGATATCCAAGGCAATGATTATGCATATAGGCAACGCGTTCGGGTCAAGTAGACCGAAACGATTCTGCATCTACTACTATTACTCCACACATCGACCGACTCCTGCCTGCATCTAGAGTATTAAGTTCATGAAGAACAGAGTAACGCATTAGGTGAGATGACATGATGTAGAGGGATAAACTCAAGCAATATGATGAAAACCCCATCTTTTTATCCTCGATGGCAACAATACAAATACGTGCCTCGCTACCCCTACTTTTTCACTGGGTGAGGACACCGCAAGATTGAACCCAAAACTAAGCACTTCTCCCATTGCAAGAATTACCAATCTAGTTGGCCAAACCAAACCAATAACTCGAAGAGACTTGCAAAGATATGAAATCATGCATATAAGAATTCAGAAAAGACTCAAATAATATTCATAGATAAGCTGATCATAAACCCACAATTCATCGGATCTCGACAAACACACCGCAAAAGAGTATTACATCGGATAGATCTCCATGAAGATCATGAAGAACATGGTATTGAAGAACAAAGAGAGAGAAGAAGCCATCTAGCTAGTAGCTATGGACCCGAAGGTCTGTGGTGAACTACTCACGCATCATCGGAGGGGCAATGGAGTTGATGTAGATGCCCTCCGTGATCGAATCCCCCTCCGGCAGATTACCGGAAAAGGCTCCAAGATTGGATCTCACGGGAACAGAGGCTTCCGGCGGCGGAAAAGTATTTTCGTGGCTCTTTCTGGTATTCAGGAAATATTTGGGAATTTATAGGCCGAAGAATAGGGTTAGGAGAGCTGTTGGGGGGCCACAAGCCAGGGGGTGCCCCCCCTATTGCGCGCCCTGGTGGCTTGTGACTCCACGGCAGGTCTCCTGCCTTCATCTCCAAGTCTGGCAGGTTTCTTCTGGTCCAAGAAAAATCATTCCGAAGATTTTATTCCGTTTGGACTCCGTTTAATATTCCTTATCTGCAACACTCAAAAACAAGGAAAAACAGAAACTGGCACTAGGCTCTAGATTAATAGGTTAGTCCCAAAAATAATATAAAATACCATATTAATGCATATAAAACATCCAAAATAGATAATATAATGGCATGGAACAATAAAAAATTATAGATACGTTGGAGACGTATCAGTGGGTTGCTTCCCTTGTTGCTCTGCTGCAAAAGGCTTGTCGTTAGGGGCGTAGTCGTACCCGGCAGCAGCGTCGGTCTCGTAGTCTACTAGAGAGAAGAGGGGGAAAACACTAAATATAAAGCAAGCAGATGCATCACGATGCATGTCATGACAATATGCAGTGCTAGGGGTGACTTAACGCAGTGCTACACATTACAGACGAGGCGAAAGAATATTTGAGGATATTTCCCGGGTCTTTGGCAATTATCGAACAGATGAATCAAAGGGGAAAGTTCCATGTTCATCATGCTAGAGGCATGTGACACATGAATGGATGGCATATTTGGATTCGTTGTATTTTTCTGATCAATTTTCATATATAAATTATTTTTATCTGACTTACGGTTTATTTTCTATGATTTTTCAAAGTGTTACTAATATTCTGAAATTCCTTTTATTTATTAACTCGAATTATCCAAAATAGTAAATGCTAAGTGTACCCAGAGTTGTGCCCAGTCAGCTCACACAGGGGCTGACTGGTGGGCCCTGTTGATTGGGTCAACTCCCAGTCAGCAGAGGCTGACTGTTGGGCCAGCTGCCTAGTCAGCAGGCTGACTGGGTCGACCTGATCCAGTGGAACAGTGGACCCGGCCCCACTTCTAAGTGTCAGGTTAGTTTAAATAGGGGTTTAATTAGTGGGTGGGGCCCCTTGGCAGTGTCTGTTAGCCTTAAATTAATTACTATTTAGCCCTAACTAATTATTGACAACCCGGCCCCACCTGTCATTGAGACAGGGCCGGCCTAACAGAACCTGCGTCGGCGACGACCTACAGGGGCGGCGGCAGGATGCCGGCGACCGAATCTGGCGCCCATCTGGACGACCGCGGGCACAAATTGAACCAGTGCAACGGGCCGCATCCAGCTGTGCTACGGGCGCGAGCTAAGGGGGACGGCAAATGCGGCAGCGACGATGACCAAACGACAACGACGACGACGCACTCGAATCGGGGGCTACGGGGGTCGGGGAGGAGCACGAGGAGGTCAGAGGGGAAGGGGGCTCACTGTAAGGTCAGCGGAGGACTCAGGGGGAGCCGGGGCGGTCGGAGGCAAGCAGACAGTCAGCAATGGCGACGGCGTTCGAGGAGAGGTAACCGGTCGATGGCGATGATGACGCACGACTCCCACTCGATCCAATGGACGGGGAGACGAGGTAGGCTCCGCGGTCCTCAGGGGCAAGGCGGCATGGCGAGGGAGCTCCAGTGGCCGCGTCAAAGGCGAGAGCGCGCCGACAGAGGCGCTCGGGAATCTTGGCAGGGGGGAGGTGAGTACGGGGGAAACTGGGCGTGATAGGGTTTGCGGGGGAGAGAGAGACGCCGGGGGCTTGCCCTTATCCAGCAGCGGCTCTCGATGGCCGTGCGAGCGCGCGTCGGTGGCTGATGACCCACAAGTATAGGGGGTCAATCGTAGTTCTTTCGATAAGTAAGAGTGTCGAACCCAACAAGGAGCAGAAGGAAATGACAAGCGGTTTTCAGTAAGGTAATTTCTGCAAGCACTGAAATTATAGGTAACAGATAGTTTGATAGCAAGATAATTGGTAACGAGCAAGTAACAGTAACGGTAAATAAAGTGCAGCAAGGTAGCGCAATCCTTTTGTGGCAAAGGACAGGCCAAAACAGTCTCTTATAATAGGGAAAGTGTTCTTGAGAGTACACGGGTATTTCATCTAGTCACTTTCACCATGTTGGTTTGATTTGCGTTCGCTACTTTGATAATTTGATATGTGGGTGGATCGGTGCTTGGGTGCTGTTCTTACTTGAACAAACTTACCACTTATGATTAACCCCCTCGCAAGCATCCGCAACTACGAGAAAAGTATTAAGATAAAATCTAACCATAGCATTAAACGTTTGGATCCAAATCAGCCCCTTACGAAGTAGCACATAAACTAGGGTTTAAGCTTCTGTCACTCTAGCAACCCATCATCTAATAACTACTCCACAATGCATTCCCTTAGGCCCAAAGATGGTGAAGTGTCATGTAGTCGACGTTCACATGACACCACTAAGGGAATCACAACATACATATCATCAAAATATCTAACACATATCAAGTTCACATGATTACTTGCAACATGACTTCTCCCGTGACCTCAAGAACAAAGGTAACTACTCACAAATAATATGCATGCTCAAGATCAGAGGGGTATTGAATAGCATAATGGATCTGAACATATAATCTTCCACCAAATAAACCATGTAGCAATCAACTACAAGATGTAATCAACACTACTAGTCACCCACAGGTACCAATCTAAGGTTCCGGTACAAAGATTGAACACAAGAGATGAACTAGGGTTTGAGAGCAGATGGTGTTGTTGAAGATTGGCCTTCCAAAGATGAGAGGGGTGTTGGTTATGATGATGGCTTCGATTTCCCCCTCAGGGAGGGAAGTTCCCCCGGCGAAATCGCTCCGCCGGAGGGCAAAAGTGCTCCTGCCCAAGTTCCGCCTCGAGACGGCGATGTTCCATCCCGAAAGTCCTCCCCTTAATTTTTCTAGGTAAAAATACCTTAAGTACCAGAAGATGGGCACCGGAGGTGGGCCGGGCTGAGCACAACCCACCTGGGCGCACCTGGGGGCCTGGCGCGCCCAGGTGTCTTGTGCTCACCTGGTGGCCCCACTCCAGTATTTATTTGCTCCATTATTTTTCATATATTCCAAAAATATTCTCCGTTAAGTTTCAACTTATTTGGAGATGTGCAGAATAGGTATCTCTGATATGCTTTTTCAGGTCCAGAATTCCAGTTGTCGGTATTCTCCCTCTTTATGTAAACCTTGCAAATTATGAGAGAAAAGGCATTAGAATTACTCCATAAAGCATTATTATGCAAAGAAACATTATAAATAACAGTAGGAAATCATGATGCAAAATGGACGTATCAACTCCCCCAAACTTAGACCTCGCTTGTCCTTAAGCTAAAGCCGATATCGAAAAACATGTCCACATGGTTTGAGAGAGAGGTGTCGATAAAACAAAATACGGACATAGTAGCATCATGCTTATTATCATAACAGCAACAAACTTTAACATAGAACTTATTCATATAACTTTTATTATATAACTTCATCATATAAATTCTCATGAACAAGTAACAATTCATCACAACATAAAAGTACAAAGCATAAACATTATTGAAAACCAACAAACTATGTTCTCACTCAACTTTGCAACTACAATTCATCATATTTTCAGGAAGGGTCTCGTGTCGGAGCCTTTTGGCAAGTCCACATACTGAACCTGTTGGAAATATGCCCTAGAGGCAATAATAAAGTGGTTATTATTATATTTCCTTGTTCATTATAATTGTTTATTATCCATGCTAGGATTGTATTGATTGGAAACTCAAATACATGTGTGGATACATAGACGACACTATGTCCCTAGTGAGCCTCTACATGACTAGCTCGTTGATCAAAGATGGCTATGGTTTCCTAGTCATAGACGTGAGTTGTCATTTGATAACGGGATCACATCATTAGGAGAATGATGTGATGGACAAGACCCAAACTATGAACGTAGCATATGATCGTGTAAAGTTTATTGCTACTGTTTTCTGCATGTCAAGTATCTGTTCCTATGACCATGAGATCATGTAACTCACTGACACCGTAGGAGTGCCTTGTGTGTATCAAACGTCACAACATAACTGGTGACTATAAAGATGCTCTACAGGTATCTCCGAGGGTGTCTGTTGAGTTGGCATGGATCAAGACTGGGATTTGTTACTCCGTGTGACGGAGAGGTATCTCAGGGCCCACTCGGTAAAACAACATCACAATGAGCTTGCAAGAAAAGTGACTAAAGAGTTAGCCACGGGATCTTGTATTGCGGAACGCGTAAAGAGACTTGTCGGTAACGAGATTGAACTAGGTATGGAGATACCGACGATCGAATCTCGAGCAAGTAACATACCGATGAATAAAGGGAACAGCGTACGAGATTAACTGAATCCTTGACATAGAGGTTCAACCGATAAAGATCTTCGTAGAATATGTAGGAACCAATATGGGCATCCAGGTCCTGCTATTGGTTATTGACCGTAGAGGTGTCTTGGTCATGTCTACATAGTTCTCGAACCCGCGGGGTCTGCACACTTAACATTTAGTGACGTTTCGGTATTGTTGAGTTATATATGTTGGTGACCGAAGGTTGTTCAGAGTCCCGGATGAGATCTCGGACGTCACGAGGAGCTCCGGAATGGTCTGGAGGTAAAGATTGATATATAGGAAGTTCCGTGTTGGTCACCGGAAAAAGTTCGGGCGCCGCCGGTAACGTACCGGGGGTGCCGAAAGGGTTCCGGGGGTCCACCGGAAGGGGCCCACCCACCCCGAGGGGCCACATGGGCTGAAGAGGTGGCGCACCAGCCCCTGGTGGGCTGGGCAGCCAGCCCCTAGAAGGCCCATGCGCATGAAGGGGTAGGTGGAGGTGGGCTAGAGGGGAAGGACTCCTCCTTTGGGCCTCCACCTCCCTTCTGGGAGGTGGACTCGTCCCCTCTAGGCCGATCGGCCAGCCCTAGGGTTTCCCCTAGGGCTGCCACCCCTCCTCCCCTCCCTCCTATATATAGTGGAGGTTTTGAGGGCAGCCACCACCTGAAAAGGCCACATGCTGCCTGATACGTCTCCAACGTATCTATAATTTTTGCTTGTTCCATGCTGTTATATTATCATTCTTGGATGTTTTACAATCATTTTATAACAACTTTATATCATTTTTTGGGACTAACCTATTGACATAGTGCCAAAGTGCCAGATGCTGTTTTTGCTTGTTTTTTACTTCGCAGAAAATCAATACCAAACGGAGTCCAATCGCGACGAAACTTTTTGGAGATTTTTTCTGGACCAGAAGACACCCAATGGGCCAAAGAAGTGCCGGTGGAGTGGGCCAAGGAGACCACAACCCACCAGGGCGCGCCAGGGGGGCACAACCCATCAGGGCACGCCGGGGCCCCCCTGGCGCGCCCTGGTGGGTTGTGCTCTCCACAGCCCACCTCTATGGCAGTTGTTTGGCCCACTGGGTGTCTTCTGGTCCAGAAAAAATCTCCAAAAAGTTTCGTCGCGATTGGACTCCGTTTGGTATTGATTTTCTACGAAGTAAAAAACAAGCAAAAACAACAACTAGCACTTTGGCAATATGTCAATAGGTTAATCCCAAAAAATGATATAAAGTTGTTATAAAATGATTGTAAAACATCCAAGAATGATAATATAACAGCATGGAACAAGCAAAAAATTATAGATACGTTGGAGACGTATCATGCCCTCCTCGGGGCCCCTCTCCACCGCCTCTGATGCCTATAAATTCCCAAATATTCCAAAAACCCTAGGGGAGTCGACGAAACACAATTCCAGCCGCCGCAAGTTCCAGAACCTCGAGATCCAATCTAAACACCATCATGGAGGTGTTCATCTTCCTCATAGGTGCCTCTCCGATGATGCGTGAGTAGTCCACCATAGACCTACGGGTCCGTAGGCAGTAGCTAGATGGCTTCCTCTCTCTCTCTTATGATTCTCAATACAATGGTCTCTTGGAGATCTATTTGATGTAAACTTTTGCGGTGTGTTTGTTGGGATCCGATGAATTTTGAGTTCATGATCAGTTTCTATGCATGAATATTATTTGAGTCTTCTTTGATCTCTTATATGCATGATTACTTATAGCCTTGTATTTCTTCTCCGAATATTTGGTTTAGTTAGGCCGACTAGATCGATTTTTCTTGCCATGGGAAGAGGTGCTTTGTGATGGGTTCGATCTTGCGGTGTTCTTTCCCAGTGACAGAAGGGGCAGCAAGACACACATGTATCGTTGCTATTAAGGATAACAAGATGGGGTCTATTCCTACATGAATAGATCTTGTCTACATCATGTCATCGTTCTTATTGCATTACTCCATTTTTCCATGAACTTAATACACTAGATGCATGCTAGATAGCGGTCGATGTGTGGAGTAATAGTGGTAGATGCAGGCAGGAGTCGGTCTACTTATCTTGGACGTGATGCCTATATAATGATCATCGCCTTGGATATCGTCATGACTATTCGATTTTCTATCAATTTCCCAACCGTAATTTGTTCACCCACCGTGCGGTATACTCATGACAGAAGCCACTAGTGAACCCTACGGCCCCCGGGTCTACTTTTCCAACATATTGCTTTCCGATCTATCTTTTTGCAATCTTTGTTTTCAGATCTACAAAACCAAAAACCCAAAAATATATTGCTGCATATTTACTCTTTTTATTTGTGTTCTTGAGAGATCTATCTCTCCTATCTATCACTACCTAATCTATCTTTTTACCGTAGAGAGATTGACAACCTCTCTTTCGCGTCGGGTTGCAAGTATTTGTTGTTTGTGTGCAGGTGTTGCTTATTGGGTGGTGGTGATCCTCCTACTGGTTCAATAACCTTGGTTTCATAACTATGGGAAATACTTACCGTCGCTGTGCTGCATCATCCCTTCCTCTTTGGGGAAATACCGACGCAGTCTCAAGCCACGTCACCGCCCTCTCTCCTTCTAGATCATTTTCTCCTCTAGATCAGTTCGGTAGAGCTCGGCGAAGCCCTGCCGGATCAGTTCACCACCACCGCCACCATGTCGTTGTGCTGCCGGAGAACTCATCTACCTCTCCGCCCTTGTTTGCCGGATCAAGGAGGCGGAGATCGTCATCGAGCTGTACGTGTGCTGAACGTGGAGGTGACATCCGTTCGGCGCTAGATCGTGATTGGATCGCGGGACGGCTTGCGATTTGGATTGAGAAGACGTTCGACTACATCAACCGCGTTTCTTAACGCTTCCCGCTTAGCGATCTACAGGGGTATGTGGATCCAATCTCTCCTCTCGTAGATGCTCATCTCCTAGATTGATCTTGGTGAAGCGTTGGAATTTTGTTGTTTCCCATGCAACGTTCCCCAACAGTGGCATCATGATCTAGGTCTCTACGTAGATGGCATCACGAGTAGAACACAAAGGAGTTTGTGGGCGTTGATATTCATATTGCTTCCCTCCTTAGTCTTTTCTTGATTCAGCGGTATTGTGGGATGAAGCGGCTCGGACCAACCTTACTCGTCCACGTACGAGAGACCGGTTCCATCGACTGACATGTAACTTTGTTGCATAAGATGGCTGGCGGGTGTCTGTCTCTCCCACTTTAGTTGAATCGGATTCGACAAAGGCGGTCCTTGTAGAAGGTGAAATAGCAACTTGTATATCACCGTTGTGGTTTTGCGTAGGTAAGAATCGTTCTTGCTAGATACCCATAGCAGCCACGTAAAACATGCAACAACAAATTAGAGGACGTCTAACTTGTTTTTGCAGAGTATGTTGTGATATGATATGGCCAATGACATGATGATATATTTGATGTATGAGATGATCATGTTTTGTAATAGTTTATATCGACTTGCATGTCGATGCATACGGCAACCGGCATTAGCCATAGGGTTGTCTTTAATTATTGTATGACCTGTGTGTCAATCATTAAGCGCTATGTAATGCTTTACTTTATCGCTAAGCGGTAGCAATAGTAGTAGAAGCATGGTTGGCGTGACAACCCCGATGGCAATACAATGATGGAGATCATGATGATGGAGATCATGGTGTCATGCCGGTGACGATGGAGATCATGCCGGTGCTTTGGAGATGGAGATCAAAAGCACAAGTTCATGGCCATATCATGTCACTTATGATTTGCATGTGATGTTAATCCTTTTATGCATCTTATTTTGCTTAGGACGATGGTAGCATTGTAAGGTGATCCCTCACTAAAATTTCAAGATAAAATTGTGTTCTCCCTGAGTGTGCACCGTTGCGAAAGTTCGTCATGTCGAAGCACCACGTGATGATCGGGTGTGATAGATTCTACGTTCGCATACAACGGGTGCAAGCGAGTTTTGCACATGCAGAACACTCGGGTTAAACTTGACGAGCCTAGTATGTACAGACATGGCCTCGGAACACAAGAGACCGAAAGGTCGAACATGAGTCATATAGTAGATATGATCAACATGGAGATGTTCACCATTGAAACCACCTCATCTCACGTGATGATCGGACTTGGGTTGGTGAATTTGGATCATGTAGCACTCAGATGACCGGAGGGATGTCAATTTGAGTGGGAGTTTTGAAGTAATATGATTAACTAAACTCATTATCTTGAACATAGTCTAAGTTGTCTTTGCAAATTTATGTTGGAGATCAATGGCTTGCGCAGTAGTTCCCCTGAATTTCAATGCGTTCCTAGAGAAAGCCAAGCTGAAAGATGATGGAAGTAACTTTATAGACTGGGCCCGTAATCTGAGGATTATCCTCATGGCATCCCAAAAGGCTTATGTCCTTGATGCACCGCTCGGTGAGCCACCCGCTCCGGTGTCCTCTGCAGACGTTGTGAACGCCTAGCAGTCACGTTTGGATGATTACTCAATAGTTCAGTGTGCTATGTTGTGTGGCTTAGAACCGGGACTTCAAAGGCGTTTTGAACATCATGGAGCATATGAGATGTTCCAGGAGTTGAAGTTTATTTTTGAAAAGAATGCCCGGATCGAGAGGTATGAGACCTCCGATAAGTTCTATGCTTGCAAGATGGAGGAGAACGGGTCTGTCAGTGAACACATACTCAGAATGTCTCTGTATTCCAACCGTCTGGCTGAATTGGGGATACCCCTCCCGCCAGAGGCGATCACTAACAGAGTTCTTCAATCACTGCCACCTAGCTACAAAAGCTTTGTGTTGAACTATAACATGCAAGGGATGAACAAGTCAGTCGCCGAGCTGTTTGCGATGCTGAAAGTCACTGAGTCTGAAATCCAGAATGAGCACCAAGTGTTGATGGTCAATAAAACCACTAGTTTCAAGAAAAATGGCAAGGGCAAGAAGGGTAACTCCAAGAAGAGTGGCAAAGCAGTTGCCCCTCCCATGAAGAAACCCAAGGCTGGACCCAAGCCAGAAACTGAGTGTTTTCATTGCAAGGGAACTGGCCACTGGAAGTGGAACTGCCCCAAGTATCTGGTCGACAAGAAGGCGACCAACACCAAACAAGGTATATATGATATACATGTTATTGATGTGTACCTTACCAACTCTCGTTGTAGTGCATGGGTATTTGATACCGGTTCGATTGCTCACATTTGCAACTCAAAGCAGGAACTACGGAATAGACGGAGGCTGGAAAAGGACGAAGTGACGATGTGCGTGGGAAATGGTTCCAAGGTTGATGTGATCGCCGTCGGCACGCTCGCTCTTCGATTACCATCGGGATTAGTGTTGAACCTGAATAATTGTTATTTAGTGCCTGCGTTGAGCATGAACATTATATCTAGATCTTGTTTAATGCAAGACGGTTACTCATTTAAATAAGAGAATAATGGTTGTTCTATTTATATGGGTAATATCTTTTATGGTTATGCACCCAATGTGAGGGGTTTATTCTTATTGAATCTCGATAGTGATGATACACATGTTCATAACATTGATGCCAAAAGATGTAGAGTTGATAATGATAGTACCACTTTCTTGTGGCACTGTCGCTTAGGTCATATTGGTGTAAAACACATGAAGAAGCTCCATGCTGATGGACTTTTGGAGTCACTTGATTTTGAATCACTTGACACATTTGAACCATGCCGCATGGGCAAGATGACTAAGACCCCGTTCTCTGGAACAATGGAACGGGCAAGTGACTTGTTGGAAATCATACATACTGATGTGTGCGGTCCGATGAGCATTGAGGCGCGCGGTGGATATCGTTACTTTCTCACCTTCACCGATGACTTAAGTAGATATGGGTATATTTACTTAATGAAGCATAAGTCTGAAACGTTTGAAAAGTTCAAGCAGTTTCAGAGTGAAGTTGAGAATCATCGTAACAAGAAGATTAAATTCCTACGATCTGATCGAGGAGGAGAATATCTGAGTTATGAGTTTAGCAATCACTGAAGACAATGTGGAATCGTTTCACAGTTGATGCCACCTGGAACACCACAGCGTAATGGTGTGTCTGAACGTCGTAATCGTACCTTATTGGATATGGTGCGGTCTATGATGTCTCTTGCCGATTTGCCACTATTGTTTTGGGGTTATGCGTTAGAGACAGCTGCATTCACTTTAAATTGGGCACCATCTAAATTCTTTGAGACGACGCCGTATGAACTGTGGTTTCGCAAGAAACCAAAGTTGTCGTTTCTTAAAGTTTGGGGATGCGATGCTTATGTCAAAAAGCTTCAACCTGAAAAGCTGGAACCCAAAGTGAAGAAATGCGTCTTCATAGGATACCCAAAAGAGATGATTGGGTATACCTTCTATCTCAGATCCGAAGGCAAAGTGTTTGTCGCTAAGAACGGGTCATTTCTCGAGAAAGAGTTTCTCTCGAAAGAATCGAGTGGGAGGAAGATAGAACTTGATGAGGTTGTTGAACCTGTGTTTCAACCGGAGAGTAGCACAGCGCGGAAAGATGTTTCTATGGAGTCTACACCAGTTGAAGAGGAAGCTAATGATGATGATCATGAAGCTTCAAATCAAGTTACTATCGAACCTCGTAGGTCGACAAGGGCACGTACTGCTCCTGAGTGGTACGGTAACCCTGTCTTAGAGGTCATGTTGTTGGACAACGATGAACCTACGAGCTATAGAGGAGCAATGGTGGGCCCGAATTCCGACAAATGGTTAGAGGCCATGAAATCCGAGATAGGATCCATGTATGAAAACAAAGTGTGGACTTTGGAAGTATTACCTGAAGGGCGAAAGGCCATTCAGAATAAATGGATCTTTAAGAAGAAGACGGACGGGGACGGTAATGTCACCATCTATAAAGCTCGACTTGTGGCAAAGGGATTTTCACAAGTTCAAGGAATTGACTACGATGAGACTTTCTCTCCCGTAGTGATGCTTAAGTCCGTCAAAATCATGTTAGCAATAGCTGCATTTTTCGATTATGAAATTTGGTAGATGGATGTCAAAACAGCGTTCCTCAACGGTTTCCTTGAGGAAGAGTTGTATATGATGCAACCAGAAGGTTTTGTCGATCCAGAGAATGCTGACAAAGTTTGCAAGCTCCAGCGATCCATTTATGGACTGGTGCAGGCATCTCGGAGTTGGAATAAGCGCTTTGATGAGGTGATCAAGACGTTTGGGTTTATACAAGTTTATAGAGAAGCTTGTATTTACAAGAAAGTGAGTGGGAGCTCTATAGTGTTTCTAATATTATATGTGGATGACATATTGCTGATTGGAAACAATATAGAATTTTTGGAAAGGGTGAAGGAATATTTGAATAAGAGTTTTTCAATGAAGGACCTAGGAGAAGCTCCTTTCATATTAGGCATCAAGATCTATAGAGATAGATCGAGATGCTTAATAGGACTTTCACAGAGCACATACGTTGATAAAGTTTTGAAGAAGTTCAAAATGGATCAGTCCAAGAAAGGGTTCTTGCCTGTGTTACAAGGTGTGAAGTTGAGTAAGACTCAATGCCCAGTGACTGCAGAGGATAGAGAAAAGATGAGTGTCATCCCCTATGCTTCTGCCATAGGCTCTATCATGTATGCAATGCTATGCACAAGACCAGATGTCAGCCTTGCCATAAGTATGGCCAGAAGGTTTCAAAGTAATCCAGGAGTGGATCACTGGACATCGGTCAAGAATATCCTTAAGTACCTGAAAAGGACTAAGGAAATGTTTCTCGTTTATGGAGGTGATCAAGAGCTCATCGTAAAGGGTTACGTCGATGCAAGCTTTGACACTGATCCGGATGACTCTAAGTCTCAAACCGGATACATATAAATTCTCAATGGGGGAGCGGTAAGCTGGTGCAGTTCCAAGCAAAGCGTGGTAGCTGATTCTATATGCAAAGCGGAGTACATAGCTGCCTCGGAGGCGGCAAAGGAAGGTGTCTGGATGAAGAAGTTCATGACGGATCTTGGAGTTGTGCCCAGTGCACTGGACCCAATGACTCTGTTATGTGACAACACTAGTGCTATTGCTCTAGCCAAGGAACCAAGGTTTCACAAGAGGACCATACACATAAAGCGACGCTTCAATTCCATCCGCAATTACATCGAGGAGGGAGACATAAATATTTGCAAAGTACACACGGATCTGAATGTTGCAGATCCGTTGACTAAGCCTCTTACACGAGCGAAACATGATCAACACCAGAACTGTATGGGTGTTAGATTCATTACAATGTAAATCACATAGTGATGTGAGGTAGATTATTGACTCTAGTGCAAGTGGGCGAATGTTGGAAATATGCCCTAGAGGCAATAATAAAGTGGTTATTATTATATTTCCTTGTTCATTATAATTGTTTATTATCCATGCTAGGATTGTATTGATTGGAAACTCAAATACATGTGTGGATACATAGACGACACTATGTCCCTAGTGAGCCTCTACATGACTAGCTCGTTGATCAAAGATGGCTATGGTTTCCTAGTCATAGACGTGAGTTGTCATTTGATAACGGGATCACATCATTAGGAGAATGATGTGATGGACAAGACCCAAACTATGAACGTAGCATATGATCGTGTAAAGTTTATTGCTACTGTTTTCTGCATGTCAAGTATCAGTTCCTATGACCATGAGATCATGTAACTCACTGACACCATAGGAGTGCCTTGTGTGTATCAAATGTCACAACATAACTGGGTGACTACAAAGATGCTCTACAGGTATCTCGGAGGGTGTCTGTTGAGTTGGCATGGATCAAGACTGGGATTTGTTACTCTGTGTGACGGAGAGGTATCTCAGGCCCCACTCGGTAATACAACATCACAATGATCTTGCAAGCAAAGTGACTAAAGAGTTAGCCACAGGATCTTGTATTACGGAACGAGTAAAGAGACTTGCCGGTAACGAGATTGAACTAGGTATGGAGATACCGACGATCGAATCTTGGGCAAGTAACATACCGATGAACAAAGGGAACAGCGTACGGGATTAACTGAATCCTTGACATAGAGGTTCAACCGATAAATATCTTCGTAGAATATGTAGGAACCAATATGGGCATCCAGGTCCCGCTATTGGTTATTGATCGTAGAGGTGTCTCGGTCATGTCTACATAGTTCTCGAACCCGCAGGGTCTGCACACTTAACGTTCGGTGACGTTTCGGTATTGTTGAGTTATATATGTTGGTGACTGAAGGTTGTTCGGAGTCTCGGATGAGATCTCGGACGTCACGAGGAGCTTCGGAATGGTCCGTAGGTAAAGATTGATATATAGGAAGTTCCGTGTTGGTCACGGGAAAAAGTTTGGGCGTCGCCGGTAACGTACCAGGGGTGCCGGAAGGGTTCCGGGGGTCCACCGGAAGTGGCCCACCCACCCCGAGGGGCCACATGGGCTGAAGAGGTGGCGCACCAGCCCCTGGTGGGTTGGGCAGCCAGCCCCTTGACGTGGCTTGAGACTGCGTCGGTATTTCCCCAAAGAGCAAGGGATGATGCAGCATAGCGACGGTAAGTATTTCCCTTAGTTATGAAACCAAGGTTATCAAACCAGTAGGAGGATCACCACCACCAAATAAGCAGCACCTGCACACAAACAACAAATACTTGCAACCCGGCGCGAAAGAGAGGTTGTCAATCTCTCTATGATAAAAAGATAGATTGGGTAGTGATAGATAGGAGAGATAGATCTCTCAAGAACACAAAATAAAAAGGGCAAATAAAATATGCAGCAATATGTTTTGGGGTTTTTGGTTTTGTAGATCTGAAAACAAAGATGCAAAAAGATAGATCTGAAAGCAATATGTTGGAAAAGTAGACCCGGCGGCCGTAGGGTTCACTAGTGGCTTCTCTCATGAGTATAGCGCACGGTGGGTGAACAAATTACTATTGGGCAATTGATAGAAAATTGAATAGTCGTGATGATATCCAAGGCGATGATCATTATATAGGCATCACGTCCAAGATAAGTAGACCGACTTCTGCCTGCATCTACCACTATTACTCCACACATCGACCGCTATCCAGCATGCATCTAGTGTATTAAGTTCATGGAAAAACGGAGTAATGCAATAAGAACGATGACATGATGTAGACAAGATCTATTCATGTAGGAATAGACCCATCTTGTTATCCTTAATAGCAACGATACATGCGTGTCTTGCTGCCCCTTCTGTCACTAGGAAAGAACACCGCAAGATCGAACCCATCACAAAGCACCTCTTCCCATGGCAAGAAAAATCGATCTAGTTGGCCTAACTAAACCAAAGATTTGAAGAAGAAATACGAGGCTATAATTAATCATGCATATAAGTGATCAAAGAAGACTCAAATAATATTCATGGATTGAAACTGACCATTGTATTGAGAATCATAAGAGAGAGAGAGAAGAAGCCATCTAGCTACTGCCTACGGACCCGTAGGTCTATGGTGGACTACTCACGCATCATTGGACAGGCACCTATGAAGAAGATGAACCCCTCCATGATGGTGTTTAGATTGGATCTCGAGGTTCTGGAACTTGCGGCGGCTGGAATTGTGTTTCGTCGACTCCCCTAGGGTTTTTGGAATATTTGGGAATTTATAGGCATCAGAGGCGATGGAGAGGGGCCCCGAGGAGGGCACAACCCATCAGGGCGCGCCGGGGCCCCCCTGGCGCGCCCTGGTGGGTTGTGGTCTCCACGGCCCACCTCTCCGGCACGTCTTTGGCCCACTGGGTGTCTTCTGGTCCAGAAAAAATCTCCAAAAAGTTTCGTCGCGATTGGACTCCGTTTGATATTGATATTCTGCGAAGTAAAAAACAAGCAAAAACAGCAACTGGCACTTTGGCACTGTGTTAATAGGTTAGTCCCAAAAAATGATATAAAATTGTTATAAAATGATTGTAAAACATCCAAGAATGATAATATAACAGCATGGAACAAGCAAAAATTATAGATACGTTGGAGACGTATCAGCATCCCCAAGCTTAATTCCTACTCGTCCTCGAGTAGGTAAATGATATAAACAGAATTTTTTATGTGGAATGCTGCCTAACATGTTCATCTCATATTCTTTTCTTTTGTATAGCATGGACATTTGGACTTGTAAATGATTCAAAGCAATAGTCTAATTTTAACATAATGACTTCAATACTCAAGCATGTCAACAAGCAACCATGTCTTTCAAAATATCAACACTAAAGAAAGTTATCCCTAGCCCATCATGCTCAATCATTGATCCATTCATGAAACACACTCAAATATTAGCTATGCCCAATGCTCAAGTACGATCATAGTGCCCCCTAATTGGTGCTTTATAAGAGAAGATGGAGACTCAAAGTAAAAATAAAAATTGGATAAATTAAATAGATAGGCCCTTCGCATAGGGAAGTAGGGATTTGTAGAGGTGCTAGAGCTCAAGGTTTAAATTGAGAGATAGAAAATATTTTGGGTGGCATGCTTTTCCTGTCAATGAAAACGACAAAGTAGCTCACAATACTTTCCATGCTAGATATATCATAGGCAATTCCCAAACAGAAAATAAAGTTTATTCCTTTTTCCACCAAACTTTCACTTTCCATGGCGGGCCGTATCCACGGTTGCCTTCCATACCAACACTTTCCAAGGAATTTATTATTTGACAACATAAAGTAAATATTATTTTTTCATTTCGGGAATGGGCATCCCTATTACCGCCGCACTCTCGTGCAATAACAAGTGAATAAACACTCATCTTGAGAATAACACATCTAGCATGGAAAAATATTGGACACTCCCCACCGTTTCATGAGCGGTACAAGCACACAAAAGAGAAATTTTATTTTGAAAATTTAGAGATGGTACATACAAATTTGCTTGGAACGGCATGGAAATACCGCATATAGGTAGGTATAGTGGACTCATAATGCAAAACTTGGTTTAAGGATTTTGGATGCACAAGTAGTATTTCTACTTAGTACAAACGGAGGCTAGCAAATAGATTGAGAAGCAACCAAACCAAGAAACGAAAATTCACATAAGTGAGCATTGAGCATAACTAACACCGAATAATGCACCATAAGTAGGATGTAACTTCATTGCATAACTATTGACTTTCGTGCATGCATAGGGAATCACAAACCTTAACACCAATATTCCTACTAAAGCATAATTACTCACTAACATGACTCGCATATTACTATCATCATGTCTCAAAACTATTACAAAGAATCAAGTTTAATTTGTCCAATGATCTTCATGAAAGTTTTTATTATATCCTCCTTGGATATCTATCACTTTGGTACTAGTTTCATATATTGCCATTGCTTTTTGGCAAGCTCAAACAAATTTAAGTGAGGCACATGAGCATAAAGATTTCATCTCTCAAAAAGGTACAAGTGAAGCATGAGAGGATTTCTTCAAAATTTACTAACTCTCAAATTAATCTAAGTGAAGCATAAGAGTATTTCTACAAAAAATTCCAAGCACACCGTGCTCAAAAAGATATAAGTGAAGCACTAGAGCAATCCTATAGCTCAAAAAGTTTAAGTGAAGCACATAGAGCAATTATAACAAATCATAGCATGATTTTGGATCTCTCAAATAGGTGTGTCCAGCAAGGATACGAATCACAAACTAACAAGCAAAGCAAGCAAAGATACAAGACGCTCCAAGCAAAACTCATGATATGTGACGAATAAAAATATAGCTTCAAGTAAAATACCGATGGTCGTTAGAAGAAAGAGGGGATGTCACTCGGGGGCATCCCCAAGCTTAGTTGATTGTTACTCTTTGGATATATCTTGGGGCTGCAGTAGCATCCCCAAGCTTAGGCTTTTATCACTCCTTATTCCTTCATCCATCGTGATCTCACCCAAAACTTGAAAACTTCAATCACACAAAACTCAACAAAATCTTCGTGAGATCCGTTAGTATAATAAAGCAAATCACTACTTTAGGTGCTGTTGCAAACCCATTAAAATTTTATTATTGCATTATACCTACTGTATTTTAACTTTACCATGGCTCATACCCTTCAATATAACCCATAGATTCATCAAAACAAGCACACAATGCAACGAAAACAGAATCTGTCTTAAACAGAACAGTCTGTAGTAATCTGTACTCTAACCATACTTATGTGACTCTAAAAATTCTGAAACATTAGGACAACGTAACTAATTTGTATAGAAACACTGTGTTAAAATTTCAGCTCAAGATCACGTTCCAGCAAAAACTGAAAATTCATATACTGGACGCAAAGTTTCTGTTTCAGATTCAGCATCGCTTCTACTCATCCTATGAATCATGCTAAAGGCTTTACTTGGCACAAACACTAAATAAACCATAAAAACACAATCATAACAGAGGCATAATTGTGTCAACACACAAAAATAGAAAGAAAAAAGCAAAAATTTATTTATTCATTGGGTTGCCTCCCAACAAGCGCTATCGTTTTACGCCCCTAGCTAGGCATAACGCATAGATTCAAGTATTGTCATCCTTGGTTTTAAATTATTCAATCACACAACTAGATTTCTTCAAGGATTTGGCATGCATATTTTTATGACAACACTCCTAGGAACAAACCCAAAAAATTCATTCTTGTAAATAGGGTCCCTTATGATTTCAACAAAGTCGGGATGAATACTAATCATTTTAAGATCCCCCTTGTGACTACTAGGTGTAGCAACTTTGTTCTTTATGACTTGTGTTGTCTTGCTAATTTTTATGGGAGTTTTTTCAATGGTTTTGATAGAAGAAAAATCCTAACCCAAGTTACTAAAAATTTCTTCCAACTTATCAATCCGGTACGGGCCCTCTTCTACCCTTTCATTAACTACGGGTTTCTTTTCCTTTAACAATTTAAATGCATCTCCCGCCCTAGCCCCAATTTTATTAGCAAGATCATGCATTTTCTTATCCAAATTTTCAAGATGTTCTTTAGTAATTATCTTTTTTTCAATAGCATCTAATCTCTCCATAACGTGTTCGAGAGTTAAAGTTGTTTCATTGATCATGATAGGTGGTGATCCCACTAAACTTCCCAAAGCATTAAAAGCATCCAAAGATGGACACATCAAGAAATTCCCACCGGTAATTGTATCAAGGATGAATCTATACCAAGTGGTGATGCCCACATAAAAACTGCGAAGAAGAACAACGGTAGATTGCTTATGGATAGATCTATTATGAGCATTCCAAATCCTATACCAAGCATCTTTTAGGCTCTCCCCTCCCCTTTGTTTAAAATTAAGAACCTCATTATCGGGAGTACACACAATAAAGGAAGAACTAGCCATAATTACTAGGCAAGAGATCGGACGAGAAAAAGGCAAACGAAAAAGAGGGCGAATAAAACGGCAAATTGGTGAAGTGGGGGAGAAGAAAACGAGAGGCAAATGGCAAATAATGTAATTGCAAGGAGATGAGATTTGTGATTAGGAACCTGGTAGATGATGATGGAGTCCCCTCGGCGCCCACGATAGGCACATAGAAGAGACCACTTCCTCCCTAGCAACGGCGCCAGAAATTCCTTTGACGTGGCTTGAGACTGCGTCGGTATTTCCCCAAAGAGGAAGGGATGATGCAGCACAGCGACGGTAAGTATTTCCCTCAGTTATGAAACCAAGGTTATCAAACCAGTAGGAGGATCACCACCACCCAATAAGTAGCACCTGCACACAAACAACAAATACTTGCAACCCGACACGAAAGAGAGGTTGTCAATCTCTCTACGGTAAAAAGATAGATTAGGTAGTGATAGATAGGAGAGATAGATCTCTCAAGAACACAAAATAAAAAGGGCAAATAAAATATGCAGCAATATGTTTTTGGTTTTTTGGTTTTGTAGATCTAAAAACAAAGATGCAAAAAGATAGATCTGAAAGCAATATGTTGGAAAAGATGACCCGGCGGCCGTAGGGTTCACTAGTGGCTTCTCTCATGAGTATAGCGCACGGTGGGTGAACAAATTACTGTTGGGCAATTGATAGAAAATCGAATAGTCATGATGATATCCAAGGCGATGATCATTATATAGGCATCACGTCCAAGATAAGTAGACCGACTCCTGCCTGCATCTACCACTATTACTCCACACATCGACCGCTATCCAGCATGCATCTAGTGTATTAAGTTCATGGGAAAACGGAGTAATGCAATAAGAACGATGACATGATGTAGACAAGATCTATTCATGTAGGAATAGACCCCATCTTGTTATCCTTAATAGCAACGATACATGCGTGTCTTGCTGCCCCTTCTGTCACTGGGAAAGAACACCGCAAGATCGAACCCATCAAAAAGCACCTCTTCCCATGGCAAGAAAAATCGATCTAGTTGGCCTAACTAAACCAAAGATTCGAAGAAGAAATACGAGGCTATAATTAATCATGCATATAAGAGATCAAAGAAGACTCAAATATTATTCATGGATAGAAACTGATCATGAACTCAAAATTCATTGGATCCCAACAAACACACCGCAAAAGTTTACATCAAATAGATCTCCAAGAGACCATTGTATTGAGAATCATAAGAGAGAGAGAGAGAGAAGAAGCCATCTAGCTACTGCCTACGAACCGGTAGGTCTATGGTGGACTACTCACGCATCATCGGAGAGGCACCTATGAAGAAGATGAACCCCTCCGTGATGGTGTTTAGATTGGATCTCGAGGTTCTGGAACTTGCGGCGGCTGGAATTGTGTTTCGTTGACTCCCCTAGGGTTTTTGGAATATTTGGGAATTTATAGGCATCAGAGGCGGTGGAGAGGGGCCCCGAGGAGGGCACAACCCATCAGGGCGCCCCGGGGCCCCCCTGGCACGCCCTGGTGGGTTGTGGTCTCCACGCCCCACCTCTCTGGCTCTTCTTTGGCCCACTGGGTGTCTTGTGGTCCAGAAAAAATCTCCAAAACATTTCGTCACGATTGGACTCCGTTTGGTATTGATATTCTGCGAAGTAAAAAAACAAGCAAAAACAACAACTGGCACTTTGGCACTATGTCAATAGGTTAGTCCCAAAAAATGATATAAAGTTGTTATAAAATGATTGTAAAACATCCAAGAATGATAATATAACAACATGGAACAAGCAAAAATTATAGATACGTTGGAGACGTATGACCCCTAAAAGGCCCATGCGCATGAAGGGGTAGGTGGAGGTGGGCTAGAGGGGAAGGACTACTCCTTTGGGCCTCCACCTCCCTTGTGGGAGGTGGACTCCTCCCCTCTAGGCCGATCGGCCAGCCCTAGGGTTTCCCCTAGGGCTGCCACCTCTCCTCCCCTCGATCCTATATATAGTGGAGGTTTTGAGGGCAGCCACCACCTGAAAAAGCCACGTGATGCCCTCTCTCCCTCTAGATCGGTTTGGTAGAGCTCGGCGAAGCCCTGTCGGATCAGTTCACCACCACCGCCACCACGTCCTTGTGCTGCCGGAGAAGTCATCTACCTCTCCGCCCTCGCTTGCTGGATCAAGGAGGCGGAGATCGTCATCGAGCTGTACGTGTGCTAAACGCGGAGGTGCCGTCCGTTCGGCACTAGATTGTGATTGGATCGCGGGACGGCTTGCGATTTGGATCGCGAAGACGTTCGACTACATCAACCGCATTTCTTAACGCTTCCCGCTTAGCAATCTACAAGGGTATGTGGATCCGATCTCTCCTCTCGTAGATGCTCATCTCCTAGATTGATCTTTGTGAAGTGTAGGAAATTTTTTGTTTCCCATGCAACGTTCCCCAACACAACCATCATTTAGTCTTCTATGATTGCTTTTGGATTCTTTTGTCATGCCATCTTTTAACTTTTTCTTTGAATAGTTTGGCATTTTCATAAGCTTGGGTTCTCCATTCATCTAGTGAGCTAATATCAAATAACCTCTTTTCACCGGCAAGTTTGAAATCATAATTGAGTTCTTTAATTGCCCAAAATGTTTTATGTTCTAACTCTAGGGGCAAATGACAAGCTTTTCCGTATACCATTTTGTATGGAGACATACCCATAGGATTTTTATAAGCTGTTCTATAGGTCCAAAGTGCATCATCTAGTTTCTTAGACCAATTCTTTCGAGACCTATTGACAATTTTTTGTAATATTAATTTTATTTCTCTATTGCTAAGCTCAACTTGACCACTAGATTGAGAATGATAGGGTGATGCAATTCTATGGTTAACATCATATTTAGCAAGCATCTTACTAGCACCATGGATAAAGTGTGAACCACCATCAGTCATTAAATATCTAGGGACTCCAAACCTCGGGAAAATAACTTCTTTAAGCATTTTAGTGAAAGTGTTATGATCGGCACTACTAGTTGGAATAGCTTCTACCCACTTAGTAACGTAATCAACAGCAACCAAAATATGAGTATACCCATTAGAGGAAGGAAAAGGTCCCATATAATCAAAACCCCAAACATCAAATGGTTCAACAACAAGTGAATAATTCATAGGCATTTCCTGACGCTTACCGATATTACCAATTCTTTGACATTCATCACAATACAAGAAAAACCAGATTGCAATACCTTGTGAGCAGTTCTATCTCCCGCATGATGTCCTCCATAAGCTTCAGAATGACATTTCCGTAGGATTTGTTCATGTTCATGCTCAGGTACACAACATCTAATAATACCATCTACCCCTTCTTTATAAAGATGTGGGTCATCCCAAAAGTAATGTCTTAAATCATAGAAGATTTTTTTCTTTTGTTGGTATGTGAAACTAGGTGGTATATATTTAGCAACAATGTAATTAGCATAATCAGCATACCAAGGAGTGTTTTGTGAAACATTTATTGCAGCTAACTGTTCATCAGGAAAACTATCATCTATAGGTAGTGGGTCATCAAGTATATTCTCTAACCTAGACAAGTTATCAGCCACGGGGTTCTCAGCTCCCTTCCTATCAATGATATGCAAATCAAATTCTTGAAGTAAGAGAACCCACCTAATCAATCTAGGTTTAACATCTTTCTTTTCCATAAGATATTTTATAGCAGCATGATCAGTGTGAACAATAACTTTGGAATCAACAATGTAAGATCTAAATTTATCACAAGCAAACACAACTGCTAAAAATTCTTTTTCAGTAGTAGCATAATTTCTTTGGGCAATGTCTAGAGTTTTGCTAGCATAATGAATAACATTTAATTTCTTATCAACTCTTTGTCCTAGAACAACACCAACAACATAATTACTAGCATCACACATAATTTCAAAAGGCAAGTTCCAATCAGGTGGTTGAACAATAGGTGCAATAGTTAAGGCTTTCTTGAGTGTTTCAAAGGCTTCTACACAATCATCATCAAAGACAAATGGAATATCTTTTTGCAAAAGATTGGTAAGAGGCCTAGAAATTTTAGAGAAGTTTTTAATAAACCTCCTATAGAAACCAGCATGACCAAGGAAACTTCGAATACCTTTAATATCTTTAGGACATGGCATTTTCTCAATCGCATCAACTTTGTCTTTATCCACCTCAATACCACGTTCAGATATTTTATGCCCCAAGACAATACCTTCATTCACCATAAAGTGGCACTTCTCCCAATTCAAGACAAGATTAGTTTGTTCACATCTCTGCAAAACTTGATCAAGGTTGCTTAAGAAATCATCAAAAGAAGTTCCATAAACGGAAAAATCATCCATGAAAACCTCCACAATCTTTTCACAAAAATCAGAGAATATAGCAGTCATACATCTTTGAAAGGTAGCAGGTGCATTGCATAAAGGCATACGTCTATAAGCATAGGTTCCAAAAGGACAAGTAAAGGTGGTTTTCTCTTGATCAGGTTGAGACACATGTATTTGAGAGAAACCAGAATATCCATCCAGAAAACAAAAGTGTGTGTGCTTAGATAATCTTTCTAGCATTTGATCAATGAATGGCGGATGATAATGATCTTTTCTAGTAACTTTATTTAATTTTCTAAAATCAATTACCATTCTATAGCCAGTGACAATTCTTTGTGGGATAAGTTCATTTTTATCATTAGGAACAACAATAATACCTCCCTTCATGGGAACACAATGAACGGGACTTACCCATCTACTATCAGCTATGGGATAAATTATACCTGCTTCCAGAAGCTTTAATATTTCAGTTCTTACCACTTCTTTCATCTTAGGATTCAATCGTCGTTGATGATCAACAACGGGTTTAGCATCAGGTTCCATATTAATCTTGTGCTAACATAGAGTGGGACTAATGCCCTTAAGATCGTCAAGAGTATATCCAATAGCAGCCTGGTGCTTCCTTAGAATTTTTAATAATCTTTCTTTTTCATGTTCTGAAAGGTTAGCACTAATAATAACATGATATATCTTTTTCTCATCAAGATAAGCATACTTCAAAGTGTCAGGCAATTGTTTTAATTCAAACACAGGATCACCTTTAGGTGGAGGAGGACCTCCTAGAGTTTCGATAGGCAAATTGTGTTTCAAGAGTGGTTGTTGTTCAAAGAAATTTTTATATATTTAATTTCTTTCATGCAAGTTCATATCATTTTCATGGTCAAGCAAATATTGTTGTGATGGATCGGTAGGAGGGACGGCAATAGAAGCAAGACCAATTATTTCATCCTTACTAGATAATTCTTTGTGACGAGGTTGTCTACTAAACTTGGAAAATTTAAATTCATGAGACACATCACCAAAACTAACACTGACAATTTGCTTCTCACAATCTATCTTAGCATTGACGGTGTTCAAGAAAGGTCTACCAAAGATAATGGGACAAAAGTCATCTTGTGGGGAACCAAGAACTAGAAATCAGTAGGATATTTTATTTTCCCACACAAGACTTCAACATCTCTAACAATCCCAAGTGGTGTGATGGTGTCTCTATTAGCAAGTTTAATAGTAACATCAATGTCTTCTATTTCGGCGGGTGCTATATCATTCATAATTTCTTGGTATAAGGTAAAAGGAATATCACTCACACTAGCACCCAAATCACATAAACCATGATAGCAATGATCTCCTATTTTAACTGAGACAACGGGCATGCCAATTACGGGTCTATGTTTATCTTTTCATCGGGTTTGGCAATTCTAGCAGCTTCATCACAGAAGTAAATAACATGCCCATCAATATTTTCTACCAAGAGATCTTTAACCATAGCAACACTAGGTTCAACTTTAATTTGTTCAGAGGGCTTAGGTGCTTTAATATTACTTTTGCGAACCACAGTTGATACCTTAGCATGTTCCTTTATCCTAACAGGGAAAGGTGGTTTTTCAATATAAGCAGTAGGCACAACTGGATCAACATTGTAAATGATGGTCTCATCTTTAGCTATGACCGGTTCTTTAATTTCTTCTTTAATAGGGGGATGATATTTAAATCACTTCTCCTTAGGGAGATCAACATGAGTAGCAAATGATTCACATAAAGAGGCTACAATCTCATAGTCAAGTCCATATTTAGTGCTAAACTTGGCAAAAGCATCGGTATTCATAAAAGATTTAACACAATCAAACTTAAGCTTAATACCTGACTCATTACCTTCGTCGAGTTCCCAATCTTCAGAGTTGCGTTTAATTCTTTCCAAGAGATCCCACTTGAATTCAATAGTCTTGTTCATAAAAGAACCAGTACAAGAAGTATCGAGCATGGTTTGATCATTATGAGAAAACCGAGCATAAAAATTCTGAATAATAATTTCTCTCGGGAGCTCATGATTGGGGCATGAATATAACATTGACTTAAGCCTCCCCCAAGCTAGAGCGATGCTTTCTCCTTCACGAGGCCAAAAATTATATATATAATTCCGATCACGATGAACTAGATGCATAGGATAAAACTTTTGGTGGAATTCCAATTTCAATCGATTCCAGTTCCATGATCCAATATCATCACATAGCCTATACCATGTCAATGCTTTTCCCTTCAAAGATAAAGGGAAAAACTTCTTCTTAACTTCATCTCCGGGTAAACCTGCAAGCTTAAATAATCCACAAATTTCATCCACATGTATTAAATGCATATCAGGATGTTCAGTTCCGTCTCCTGCATAAGGATTAGCTAGCAGTTGTTCTACCATACCCGAAGGAATTTCATAACCAATATTTTCAGTAGGTGCAGTAGGTTGAGGGGTAACTAATTGTGGTTCCGGTCGAGGTGAATATACCCCGAACAAACCCCTCAAAGGATTGTTTTCCATAGTAGCAAGTGACAATAAATTTCAGCACGTAGTATAAATTTTTCCTTACCAATTTCCACTTACCAAGAGCGCTTCACTCCCCGGCAACGGCGCCAGAAAAGAGCCTTGATGACCCACAAGTATAGGGGGTCAATCGTAGTCCTTTCGATAAGTAAGAGTGTCGAACCCAACGAGGAGCAGAAGGAAATGACAAGCGGTTTTCAGTAAGGTAATTTCTGCAAGCACTGAAATTGTAGGTAACAGATAGTTTGATAGCAAGATAATTGGTAACGAGCAAGTAACGGTAACGGTAAATAAAATGCAGCAAGGTAGCCCAATCCTTTTGTGGCAAAGGACAGGCCAGAACAGTCTCTTATAATAGGCAATGTGTTCTTTAGGGTACACGGGAATTTCATCTAGTCACTTTCACCATGTTGGTTTGACTTGCGTTTGCTACTTTGATAATTTGATATGTGGGTGGACCGGTGCTTGGGTGTTGTTCTTACTTGAACAAACCTCCCACTTATGATTAACCCCCTCGCAAGCATCCGCAACTACGAGAAAAGTATTAAGATAAAATCTAACCATAGCATTAAACGTTTGGATCCAAATCAGCCACTTACGAAGTAGCGAATAAACTAGGGTTTAAGCTTCTGTCACTCTAGCAACCCATCATCTAATAACTAATCCACAATGCATTCCCTTAGGCCCCAAGATGGTGAAGTGTCATGTAGTCGACGTTCACATGACACCACTAAGGGAATCACAACATACATATCATCAAAATATCGAACACATATCAAGTTCACATGATTACTTGCAACATGACTTCTCCCGTGACCTCAAGAACAAAGGTAACTACTCACAAATAATATGCATGCTCAAGATCAGAGGGGTATTGAATAGCATAATGGATCTGAACATATAATCTTCCACCAAATAAACCACATAGCAATCAACTACAAGATGTAATCAACACTACTAGTCACCCACAGGTACCAATCTGAGGTTCCGGTACAAAGATTGAACACAAGAGATGAACTAGGGTTTGAGAGGAGATGGTGCTGTTGAAGATGTTGATGAAGATTGGCCTCCCAAAGATGAGAGGGGTGTTGGTGATGACGATGGCTTCAATTTCTCCCTCCGGGAGGGAAGTTCCCCCAGCGGAATCGCTCCGCCGGAGGGCAAACGTGCTCCTAAGTTCCGCCTTGAGACGGCGGCGTTCCGTCCCAAAAGTCCTCCCCTTAATTTTTCTAGGTCAAAAGACCTTAAGTACCAGAATATGGGCACCGGAGGTCGGCCGGGCTGAGCACAACCCACCTGGGCGTGCCTGGGGGGGCTGGTGCGCCCAGATGTCTTGTTCTCACCTGGTGGCCTCCCTCCGGTAGTTATTTGCTCCAGTATTTTTCATATATTCCAAAAATATTCTCCGTGAAGTTTCAGCTTATTTGAAGATGTGCAGAATAGGTATCTCTGATATGCTTTTTCAGGTCCAAAATTCCAGCTGTCGGTATTCTCCCTCTTTATGTAAACCTTGCAAATTATGAGAGAAAAGACATTAGAATTAGGGGCGTGCTACGCGTCCGCCGGCTGATCTTTTTAAAAGATCAGCCGGGTCGCGAGCCGTCAGATCGTGTGTCATCCAGCGGCCGAGCGGCGTTGTTCACTTCTGCAACAGAGGTAATGTTGCAGAAACATTTGCATCAGAGGTCACGTTGCAGATGGTCTTGTTTCAAAAATATTTTTGCAACAGAGGTGATGTTGCAGATTTTTTTTCATTTTTTTGCAACATAAATGTTATTGTGGAAGAAATTTTTGCAACACAGATAAAGTTGCAGAAAAAATTGCAACAAAGATGAAGTTACAGAAAAAATTGCAACACAGATGAAGTTGCAGAAAAAATTACAACAAAGATGAAGTTACAGAAAAAATTGCAACAAAGATGAAGTTGCAGAAAAAAATGCAACAAAGATGAAGTTGCAGAAACGCTACCGCCATTGCCGGCCCATGTCGTAGCAGCAACCATCATTCGCCGTCATGGTTTACAACTTCGTTGTTGGAATTTCAAGGAGACAGCCGGTGATGGGCAAGGATGGCATGGAGGAAGTCGGCAACGACCGTGCCTTGCTCGGGTGCCCCGTGGCGGCCGACGGCCATGGTGGAAGCAGCTGACGGCCGCAAGCTGCAGTTACTCCGCCGCATCCGAGCTAGCTTGCGGCATAACCTCCCGCTTGTAGCTGCAGCAACGGCTTGTGGGATGGAAAAAGGTGTGCTACGGTGAGCTTTTTCTGGATTTGAGGGAGAGACAAAAAGGAATTGATTCATGGAGACGAAGATTAGTGGTTGTGAGACGTTCCGAGATAAGGATAAGGATGGAAGGTGGGACAGCTGCGTGGGGGCACGTGTCAGTTGCACGAGGCGGTCGATGCAAATGCCGTATCCGCCGGCTGATGAGAAGCTTTTCCCTTAGAATTACTCCATAAAGCATTATTATGCAAAGAAACGTTATAAATAACAGTAGGAAATCATGATGCAAAATGGACGTATTAGTGGTCATGGCGAATGTCGGCCTTCTCCTGGCGCAGCAAGAGGTAGGGGAAAGGCTGGCCTTAGCAGGCCAGGCCACCCAATAGCAGGTGGGCCTAAGTGCCCAGTAGGTTTTGTCTTTTTTATTTGATTTTCCTTTTCTGCTTTCTGTTTTCATTTATTTTCAGCATCAATTAGCTCTAGTAAAATATGTGACTTAGCCCATTAAATACAATGCAATATTCAGCTCTGCCACAAATAATTGGGACTTATTTGCACAAGTTTGTATTTTTCATGAAATTTAAAGGGCATTTAAAATGCAATATGGTTCTATTTTCAATGGTGGGGTCCACTCCAATTGATGGTGATGTTGTTTTCCTTAACATCGTTTGTTTTGGAATTTTGACAACTGTTCAACAATTTTCCCTCTCCGTTTGATGTTTCATTTTATCACATTAAAATTTAATCCCTTTTAGTGGTGGAATTTGAAATGAGATATGAAGTCCAAGTGGATCAAGTACTGTTTAGCAAAATGCTTAGCTTAATCATGGTGATCACTGTTGCATCATTACATAGGGGTGTTACATGCGGGCGGACACTCCGCTTAGATGTTAAGAATAATTACTTAATGTAATTAGGGGAGAATCTTCCCTTGCCCAACTGTATGTTGTTGCCTCCCGCACAAACGCCTCTACCCCTAGAACCGACGCCTCTCCAAAACGTCGTGTCTCTTCAGATCATATAAGTAGTGCCTGTAACCATCAATCAAGATAACTGAATCACTTTTTGAACCTAAAACACGTTATCAACACGTAGTTCTACCGAGAGTAAGAGAAAAACAGATAAACGAGAGAAGGGAGGAGCGAGACTCACCGGTGAGATGCCTGACCTCGTTTCCTTTTTCCTCCGTCTAATCCGCGAGGACGACCGCTGTAGCCGCCTCCTTGGCCGTCGCCTCCATGGCGTTGGTGGCATCCGTCGATTCCGTCGGCGCATGCAAGCCGTCCATCGGTTCGGCCGCAGCGTCGTTGGACGTGGCGCCTGTGGCGACCATCGCGCCGCTGGACGCGCCCCCCGTGGTGCTCGTCACGCCCCTGGACGCGACCACTGTGCCGCCGTATGCACTGGACCAGGTGCTCACCGCACCCCGTCCGTGGGCAGGAGGCTGGACCCGTGGCTTATGGCCGGCCGGAGTGCTCCAACGGTGCACGGTGCCGCCACCGCGCCTGGATCCCTGCCTCCACCCCAGGGGCGTATCCAGAGGGTGTGCCGGGTGTGCCATGGCACACCCAGATTTTTGAAAAACATTTTTTCACCATGTAAAAATTAGCTGATTTTTAAGGCACATGCAAGCTAATTGAAATAGACCTCAATTTTTGCAAAGTGTGCACACCTTCTATTTTATTTCTAGGTCCGCCACTGCTCCACCCCCTCCTCTGCCGGCCGAGTGATTCCTGCCGCCGACACCGACGCCTCCAGTAGAGGTCGTTGGCCCGAGTCGTGGCCCTCCTGGCTACGCGCCCGTTTCGATGTGCGCCGTTGTGGACGAGGAGGCCGTGCTCGGCTTCGTCTCAGCGCCCACCGGCGCCTCCGACGTCATCCGCCTCGGAGCCGGGATGGAGGGCATTGATGCCCCCGCCCCGCCGCTGCAGGACATGGCTGCGGGCTCGAGCGACCGCGCGGTGCGGCGCTTCGGCCACCTCTCCGAGCGTGCCATGGCCGCCCTTGACCACCGCCCTGGCTCGTGGGCTCCGGCGAGCCTCGGTTTCGCCACCGCCCTGTCGCGCCAGGTCCCGTCGTTGTCGTCTCGAGTCGTGTGCTGGGTAGACATACCAATACACGCCATCTAGCCAGAGTCGTGTGCTGTTGGAATTGTGCCCGACCTTCCTATGAACCCGAGTGTTGGGTTGCGTTGGCCTATGAAATAAGGACTAGATCATTGCGCGTTGCCGCACCCGTCAATTTTGGCACTTTTATGTTTGTATTTGATACAACTATTTGGACGATAGTACTTTTAATGTTAGTTATTGATAAAGAAAATATTTGGAATTTTTTGTATTTATGTGTCCTTGGAGCAAAATGTCATATTGTAAGGAATTTAGGACGTTTCCAACAAAAAGAGGTTAGTATGTTTTCGTGAGATGCCTGAACTTTCATTTGGTTCCTCACTACATACGGTTTCCATGGCGTATGTTTAACAATGGCGAGGCTTAGGTCGCTCACCTCATATGAATGGTTCTCCCACTTGTGAGTCCAGCTGGCAAGATTCTTTTTCCCATTGTGAAAAGGAGATGATATTCACGGATCATCTCGCGAGTATTACGATTGCGGTTCGGAAACGATTCGTCCAACTGCAAGGCCCGCCGCTGTTGTGATGCTTCTTTTGGCTGCCCGCTCACACACGCAGGCCCGTAGCGTCCAAATAGTATAAGAGCTTCGATTTTGTTATGAGAGCAGCGGCCCAGCCCGTGTAGCATTCTCCGGCCAACTAAAGCCCATGCGGTGTTGTGAGTTGATAAAACAGTCAAAAACGCCTAAAATCCACGTCCGAGCACCCATCCATTAGTCCAACAATTGTTTTGAAATTTTCATATATTGGAAGAAGGAAAATCAAGTTGTTTTGTGGATATGTCAAATTACAATTGGGATGAGATTATAAGTACACACCTAATTTGGAATAGATTATAAGTTCATAAAATTATATACATGGTGTACTTGTATATTCAGAAAATCATACATCTGTGTCATCCTTGTTGGTTCCTGCTTTTTCTTTGGAGCATTTTCCTTTGCTTTCAGATCAATACATTCCTCTAATAGAGAAAATTATGCCGTTCACTGCGCACATCCTCTCAACTGCCAACCAACCATAACCACAGCTAACAACATATTGTTAGTTTTCTCGTGTCTTCCGTTCTCCCATCCATAGTGTAGGGTAACGCAGCAGAAAACAAAAAATTTCCGACCTACGCACCAGCCCAGGACCACTATGGAGACTGCATACAAGGTTTGATCTCTTTCGTTACCGACTCGTAGCGCAGCGGAAGTAGAGTCGATGACGATCGGCGGTGCAGATCCCCGCAGCTAGGATTTTACAACCTCCCAACCGCGAGGATGTATACCCTCATCTGCCCCGCGGACAGCCCTCCGGGAGGCGGTCGCACAGTCCCCCGGACGGTGTCGCGGACAGCCCTTCGGGAGGACCTCCGAAACTCGGACTGTCACTCGGACAGCCCTTCGGGAGGACCTCCAAAACTCGGACGGTCACACGGACAGCCCTTCGGGAGGCACTCTCGAACTAAGACCGAAACTACGATCTCTCTACAGAGTTGCACACATACGGTGTCATCTATCCGGCAGGGCTTCGCCGTCCAGAACTAGTTCCTGCCGGAACCCAGACAGCCTTTCGGCTCTACGAAACTATTTCGCTGGGAGGGAGAGAAGAATGCCAGATCATGCATGGCTTGTGTATGAGAGTAAGAGTGTGTGAGATGGCAGCCCACTCACCTCCTATTTATAGGAAAACCAAGGGGTAGGGTGGTTTTACAATAAAACCCAAAAACTCCCATGCACTAGCTCACACATGAGGGTGTTAAGTGCAAAATGGGATGCCATGTGGAGCTCCATGGAGGAGCTGCACATGTGAACGTCCCACCTTCATGGGGGCCCCCCAAAGGGGGTTCCTTGATCCCCAAGTCCTTCTAGAAGCCTTTTGGGAAAAGCCCTAAAAGGTGGCTTTCCAATAAATATCCCAAAAAGCACTTTCACTATTCACGACGACATTTTTCAGCGTCTGATCGAACTGAAAATATTCATGTGGGCTTAGAACAATTCTAGTACCCACCAAAATAATTTTCAACGCGAGCCGGAACAATTCCGGTTTAGTGATTTCATCTGCGAAAAGCATCTGAAGCGGTTTCGGCAGCTCCGGAACATTTCCGGTTTTCATCCCGGAAAATTCCAAAAAGTTTCCAGAACGATTCTGGCATCCTCCAAGAATTATCAGGCATGTGCCAAAACCAATTTGACTTTTTGGTATCCCCTGAAACAACTTTTCAGTTTCACCGGAACTCATCCGGTGACCTCTCTGCGGAACTTTTCCGCTGTCCGAAACTTTTCCGGTGTCCGAAACTTTTTCGGTGTTTTTCTCTCAGACTCCCTGTCTAGTATTCAACAGATAGATGACCCTTAAGCGTGTGACCCTATAGGTTCGGTGAAGCATAGACATGAGCCGGAACCCCTTCCGATCAATGATCAACATCGGAGCCGTGGACACCCATATCGATCCCTATACCCACACGAATAAATATTCGAGTGAACCTCCAGTTGCCGTGTGCTATTCCTGTTGCTTCGCGATATGTTACAAATACCCGAGGTGAGACATGTAGGCATCCCCGTGGATCAACAACTTGTCCACTATGCCAGTTACCTCGTTACCGGTATTGTTCTCTTTTCTCGTTCCCGTGTTCCGGCATCCCTGTGATCAAATCACCCTGTGTCTGGCCAGACGATGATGGATACCGTAACACCGAGAGGGCCCAGAGATATCTCTCCATCGTCGGAGGAGCAAATCCCAATCTTGAGCTATCAAGTCCCTTGACATACTTTTCCATGAACCCGTAAGCCGCCGTAATAGCCACCCATTTACGGATGACGTTTAACAAACCCCAAAGTTCATGAAGCAAGCATGAAGAAACTCGACACTCTCATGGTCTAAGGAATTATGCAAACATTAACTTCTCTGTGTTATTAACCATTAACTTATGACGAATGTATCTCTTAGCATAACATCAATCGGGTCGATTCAACACAAGTGTTCTACCAACAATTGTGCCCTCAAAATTGCCGGCATAGCCATGCCCATGATCAGGAAAACAGGATCATCATGCAATACTTGAGCCAGTCATAGAGGCTTGACTAGGAATACATTTTACCGTTTATTATCCCACACGTGCATATGAGTCTTCCTCCGAGCCTCGTGGTTATTGCAGACTCGAGAACCATAGCAGTTATAGCATGGAACATAAACCTAATTATGAACAGGGAGATAATCAATAACATTTATTATTGTCTCTAGGGCATATCTCCTACAGACTCCCACTTGCACTAGAGTCAATAATCTAGTCAACGCTAATGCACTTTACACCTACGGCATACTGGTGTAAAATATGCTTCGCATGTGGTATAGCCTGATGTCCAACGGATCTGACGACTTCAGCTCCGTGTGTAACTTTGCATATCCTCGCGTTTTCACGCTTTCACAAAATTCATATTTTGTGTGGACTTGGCTTTGCATATGTGTGAATCATTGGTCGAAACCTGATTCCTCAGACTGAGCTATGGAGCAACTATCTGCTATAGTGTCCCATAGACCAAAGCCATCTTGGAACCATACTAAGTTCATGAATGAACTATATGATTTAACAACTTCTTTGTCGCTTCTCAAGCGTCAACATACTTAGCCTTTGTTATAGAATTCGCCACAGTATCTTGTTTGGAACAATTTCCAACTACCGTGCCACCACATTGTGTATTACACAAAACCCTTAACTTAAATCGAAAATCGCATGGAGCATTGATGAAGACTGTATCGATGTAATTACTTACAACGAGCACTTCATAATCTCTGCTTGCGAGAAAACATGTCATCACTACTACTCTAGTACTCAATGACATCTTTCACTGTTGTCCTATGATCAGTACTTTGATCACTTTGGTATCTATACTCGCAACAACTTTGGAGTATTGGACATACCTGGTTGTTTTACATACCATGGAATACATGATTAATCCAAACACAAGAGTGTGTGGAATCTCCATCATGTATTTTACTCATCAGTGTTTTGGGACACCGAGTCTCGCAAAAACTCTTTCCATGTGACTTCGGCAGGAATCACTCCTTGGCCTTTTAAATGCCAAAAGTTTTTAGCATCTTGTCAATATGTATTCATTGCTTAGCCCCATTAGGTAAATCTATCTCCATAGATCATCATGCCTAATATTGAAGCTATTTAGCCTAAGCACTTCATCGAAAAACTATTTTCAAATGAAGTCCTAATTCGTGTCAAGAAATTTATTTCCAATCAACAATGTGTCAAGTACACACGGTTTTTAGAAATATTAATATGCTCCCACTTACTTTCTTGAATCACAAGCATCTTCGATACCCATTTGATGAAGTCAAACCCCTTTGACCATTCCATCAAAATCGAAGATTCCAACTCCACTTTGCTCTCTTCTGTCCATCGCTGGAACTCCGAAGTTTGCATACTTACTAGCATCCTCTGGATCGACAAATTACTTTGGACTGTATCACATACAAGTCCTAGGTTTCATTTCCATCAGATGGAAATCCTTTTGTCATCCAGATTTCATATCTCATGATTGAAATATGTATTAATTGCTAGTTCAACCCGAACCGACTTCAAGCATCGCTACGGTGAAACAACCTCATCGTAGTCAACTCCTTGAACTTGTTATTTCAACAAGTCGAGCTTTATGGATAAAATATTTTATCCACATCAGTTTATAGTTTCATAAATATTCGTTAGACTCTAAGTCTTCCGAAAGGTGTATCAAGATTTTAATCTCGAACCACTTATATGGAAACTATCTCGGATTGTATTGGCATTTAGCCAATTCCGGAGTCAGGGCCCATCAACGCTTCCATGTGTATCGTAGGTATACTGTTGTCTAACAACAATATCTCGTATGCGCACCTGAGAGGTTTGCACGAGTTTTTCCTACGCCGTTCAGCTGCAAGTTCGACCGAAGTCCATACATCTCATGTAGAGGCTTCCGTATCAGTCGCAGTAGGAAACTCCGGAATCACTTCCAAGGTTCCTTTCCTTTGACCAGATGACGAAGATACTGGTTATCTCGTCGAGTTGCACTGTCCTCCCACTCACCTTTTGTAAGAACTATTCTCTTTAAAAGCATACCGTTTTGCGGCAAAACCCTTTGCCTCGGTATAGTGGTGGGGGAATACCCAATGACTTGGGATAACCTTACAAAGTAGCACTTGTCTGATTTGGAATAGGTTTGTAACCTTTTACACAAGCCCCATATTCCAAATGTTAAGAAAAGATATAACATGGTTGGGCGTACCATACCATGGCGTCATTTCAACAGACTT